>CM059810.1:31264949-31864949 GCA_030435695.1 Brachymystax lenok tsinlingensis | reverse complement strand
TCTGTGACATCACAGGGTAGGATTAATTAGGTTTTTGATTTTTCAAAAGCAGCAACGAGGTTCTAGCCAGAGGGAAGGCATTCTCTTGCTCCCCGGGTCACTGTGAATCTCATAGTGTTGGAAAAATCACTGTTTTTCAACTTTTCATGATGTCGTCGGGTAGAACTTTATATATTTTTTTTTCTCTAAAACATAGAAATCCGCCGTTTTCACATACGGTATGTAGACACTGGTATTGTGCTGGAGCAGACTGGTCAATAGAAATAGCATACGGTATGTAGACACTGGTATTGTGCTGGAGCAGACTGGTCAATAGAAATAGCATACGGTATGTAGACACTGGTATTGTGCTGGAGCAGACTGGTCAATAGAAATAGCATACGGTATGTAGACACTGGTATTGTGCTGGAGCAGACTGGTCAATAGAAATAGCATACGGTATGTAGACACTGGTATTGTGCTGGAGCAGACTGGTCAATAGAAATAGCATACGGTATGTAGACACTGGTATTGTGCTGGAGCAGACTGGTCAATAGAAATAGCATACGGTATGTAGACACTGGTATTGTGCTGGAGCAGACTGGTCAATAGAAATAGCATACGGTATGTAGACACTGGTATTGTGCTGGAGCAGACTGGTCAATAGAAATAGCATACGGTATGTAGACACTGGTATTGTGCTGGAGCAGACTGGTCAATAGAAATAGCATACGGTATGTAGACACTGGTATTGTGCTGGAGCAGACTGGTCAATAGAAATAGCATACGGTATGTAGACACTGGTATTGTGCTGGAGCAGACTGGTCAATAGAAATAGCATACGGTATGTAGACACTGGTATTGCACCCAGCACAGCCAGAAGAGGACTGGCCACCCCTCACAGCCTGGTTCCTCTCTAGGTTTCTTCCTAGGTTCTGGCCTTCCTAGGGAGTTTTTCCTAGCCACCGTGCTTCTACACCTGCATTGCTTGCTGTTTGGGGTTTTAGGATGGGTTTCTGTACAGCACTCTGACATCAGCTGATGTAAGAAGGGCTTTATAAATACATTTGATTGATTGATTGATTGATATTGTGCTGGAGCAGACTGGTCAATAGAAATAGCATTAGATGTCAGACGTTTGAAAAGTTCCTTGGGATGTCGATATATGCCTTCCTCTCCGCTTACCATAAGAAAACATTTCCCGAGCACTGGCACAAACTCATGATGCTCGGAGGCGAAGCGTGGTCAGACCAAGCATGCTGCTTAGACCCCTGCAACGCGGCAGTCCACAATGCTCTAACAAGCCGGGAGAATTCTTGATGATACTGGATGGAAGCTTATTTAGTTTTAAGCCTTCCCACAAACCATAGCCCTAACCTTAACCAATCAGAATTAACACCTAAACTAACCCTTTGTTTTAACCCTTTAACCACGCGGAATTAAACCTGTAACCACACAGAATTAACCCTGTAACCACACAGAATTAACCCTGTAACCAAACGGAATTAACCCTGTAACCACACAGAATTAACCCTGTAACCAAACGGAATTAACCCTGTAACCAAACGGAATTAACCCTGTAACCACTCAGAATTAACCCTGTAACCACACAGAATTAACCTTGTAACCACGCGGAATTAACCCTGCACCACACAGAATTAACCCTGCACCACACAGAATTAACCCTGTAACCAAACGGAATTAACCCTGTAACCAAACTGAATTAACCCTGTAACCACACAGAATTAACCCTGTAACCACGCGGAATTAACCCTGCACCACACAGAATTAACCCTGTAACCAATCAGAATTATCCCTGTAACCACACAGAATTAACCCTGTAACCACGCGGAATTAACCCTGCACCACACAGAATTAACCCTGTAACCAATCAGAATTATCCCTGTAACCACACAGAATTAACCCTGTAACCACGCGGAATTAACCCTGCACCACACAGAATTAACCCTGCACCACACAGAATTAACCCTGTAACCACTCAGAATTAACCCTGTAACCACTCAGAATTAACCCTGTAACCATGCGGAATTAACCCTGTAACCACGCGGAATTTACCATGTAACCAAACGGAATTAACCCTCTAACCACGTGGCATTAACCCTGTAATGAATTAGCCATGTGGAATTAACCTTGTAACTATGCGGAATTAACCTTGTAACCATGCGGAATTTAACCCTGTAACCACGTGGAATTAACCCTGTAATGAATTAACCATGCGGAATTAACCCTGTAACCAAACGGAATTAACCCTGTAATCGAACGGAATTAACCCTGTAACCAAACGGAATTAACCCTGTAACCAAACGGAATTAACCCTGTAACCACTCAGAATTAACCCTGTAACCACACAGAATTAACCTTGTAACCACGCGGAATTAACCCTGTAACCACACAGAATTAACCCTGCACCACACAGAATTAACCCTGTAACCAAACGGAATTAACCCTATAACCAATCAGAATTATCCCTGTAACCACACAGAATTAACCCTGTAACCACGCGGAATTAACCCTGCACCACACAGAATTAACCCTGTAACCAATCAGAATTATCCCTGTAACCACACAGAATTAACCCTGTAACCACGCGGAATTAACCCTGCACCACACAGAATTAACCCTGCACCACACAGAATTAACCCTGTAACCACTCAGAATTAACCCTGTAACCAATCAGAATTAACCCTGTAACCACTCAGAATTAACCCTGTAACCATGCGGAATTAACCCTGTAACCACGCGGAATTAACCATGTAACCAAACGGAATTAACCCTCTAACCACGTGGCATTAACCCTGTAATGAATTAGCCATGTGGAATTAACCTTGTAACTATGCGGAATTAACCTTGTAACCATGCGGAATTTAACCCTGTAACCACGTGGAATTAACCCTGTAATGAATTAACCATGCGGAATTAACCCTGTAACCAAACGGAATTAACCCTGTAATCAAATGGAATTAACCCTGTAACCAAGCGGAATTAACCCTGTAACCACATGGAATTAACCCTGTAATGAATTAACCATGCGGAATTAACCCTGTAACCACACGGAATTAACCCTGTAACCACGTGGAATTAACCCTGTAACCACGGGGATTTAACCCTGTAACCACGCAGAATTAACCCTGTAACCACACGGAATTAACCCTGTAACCACGTGGAATTAACCCGGAAACCACTCAGAATTAACCCTGTAACCACGGGGATTTAACCCTGTAACCAAACGGATTTAACCCTGTAACCAAACGGAATTAACCCTGTAACCAAACGGAATTAACCCTGTAACCACACAGAATTAACCCTGTAACCACGCGGAATTAACCCTGCACCACACAGAATTAACCCTGCACCACACAGAATTAACCCTGTAACCAAACGGAATTAACCCTGTAACCAAACTGAATTAACCCTGTAACCACACAGAATTAACCCTGTAACCACGCGGAATTAACCCTGCACCACACAGAATTAACCCTGTAACCAATCAGAATTATCCCTGTAACCACACAGAATTATCCCTGTAACCACTCGGAATTAACCCTGCACCACACAGAATTAACCCTGCACCACTCAGAATTAACCCTGTAACCACGGGGATTTAACCCTGTAACCAAACGGATTTAACCCTGTAACCAAACGGAATTAACCCTGTAACCAAACGGAATTAACCCTGTAACCACACAGAATTAACCCTGTAACCACGCGGAATTAACCCTGCACCACACAGAATTAACCCTGCACCACACAGAATTAACCCTGTAACCAAACGGAATTAACCCTGTAACCAAACTGAATTAACCCTGTAACCACACAGAATTAACCCTGTAACCACGCGGAATTAACCCTGCACCACACAGAATTAACCCTGTAACCAATCAGAATTAACCCTGTAACCAAACTGAATTAACCCTGTAACCACACAGAATTAACCCTGTAACCACTCAGAATTAACCCTGTAACCACACAGAATTAACCCTGCACCACACAGAATTAACCCTGCACCACTCAGAATTAACCCTGTAACCACACAGAATTAACCCTGTAACCACTCAGAATTAACCCTGCACCACGCGGAATTAACCCTGCACCACACAGAATTAACCCTGCACCACACAGAATTAACCCTGCACCACACAGAATTAACCCTGTAACCACTCAGAATTAACCCTGTAACCAATCAGAATTAACCCTGTAACCACTCAGAATTAACCCTGTAACCATGCGGAATTAACCCTGTAACCACGCGGAATTAACCATGTAACCAAACGGAATTAACCCTCTAACCACGTGGCATTAACACTGTAATGAATTAGCCATGTGGAATTAACCTTGTAACTATGCGGAATTAACCTTGTAACCATGCGGAATTTAACCCTGTAACCACGTGGAATTAACCCTGTAATGAATTAACCATGCGGAATTAACCCTGTAACCAAACGGAATTAACCCTGTAACCAAACGGAATTAACCCTGTAACCACTCAGAATTAACCCTGTAACCACACAGAATTAACCCTGCACCACACAGAATTAACCCTGCACCACACAGAATTAACCCTGTAACCAAACGGAATTAACCCTGTAACCAAACTGAATTAACCCTGTAACCACACAGAATTAACCCTGTAACCACACAGAATTAACCCTGTAACCACGCGGAATTAACCCTGCACCACACAGAATTAACCCTGTAACCAATCAGAATTATCCCTGTAACCACACAGAATTAACCCTGTAACCAATCAGAATTAACCCTGTAACCACTCAGAATTAACCCTGTAACCATGCGGAATTAACCCTGTAACCACGCAGAATTTACCATGTAACCAAACGGAATTAACCCTCTAACCACGTGGCATTAACCCTGTAATGAATTAGCCATGTGGAATTAACCTTGTAACTATGCGGAATTAACCTTGTAACCATGCGGAATTTAACCCTGTAACCACGTGGAATTAACCCTGTAATGAATTAACCATGCGGAATTAACCCTGTAACAAAACGGAATTAACCCTGTAATCGAACGGAATTAACCCTGTAACCAAACGGAATTAACCCTGTAACCAAACGGAATTAACCCTGTAACCACTCAGAATTAACCCTGTAACCACACAGAATTAACCTTGTAACCACGCGGAATTAACCCTGCACCACACAGAATTAACCCTGCACCACACAGAATTAACCCTGTAACCAAACGGAATTAACCCTGTAACCAAACGGAATTAACCCTGTAACCACACAGAATTAACCCTGTAACCACGCGGAATTAACCCTGCACCACACAGAATTAACCCTGTAACCACTCAGAATTAACCCTGTAACCAATCAGAATTAACCCTGTAACCACTCAGAATTAACCCTGTAACCATGCGGAATTAACCCTGTAACCACGCGGAATTAACCATGTAACCAAACGGAATTAACCCTCTAACCACGTGGCATTAACCCTGTAATGAATTAGCCATGTGGAATTAACCTTGTAACTATGCGGAATTAACCTTGTAACCATGCGGAATTTAACCCTGTAACCACGTGGAATTAACCCTGTAATGAATTAACCATGCGGAATTAACCCTGTAACCAAACGGAATTAACCCTGTAATCAAACGGAATTAACCCTGTAACCAAGCGGAATTAACCCTGTAACCACATGGAATTAACCCTGTAACCACATGGAATTAACCCTGTAATGAATTAACCGTGCGGAATTAACCCTGTAACCACTCAGAGTTAACCCTGTAACCACACGGAATTAACCCTGTAACCACGTGGAATTAACCCTGTAACCACGGGGATTTAACCCTGTAACCACGCAGAATTAACCCTGTAACCACACGGAATTAACCCTGTAACCACTCAGAATTAACTCGGAAACCACTCAGAATTAACCCTGTAACCACGGGGATTTAACCCTGTAACCAAACGGATTTAACCCTGTAACCAAACGGAATTAACCCTGTAACCAAACGGAATTAACCCTGTAACCACACAGAATTAACCCTGTAACCACGCGGAATTAACCCTGCACCACACAGAATAAACCCTGCACCAAACAGAATTAACCCTGCACCACTCAGAATTAACCCTGTAACCACACAGAATTAACCCTGTAACCACTCAGAATTAACCCTGCACCACGCGGAATTAACCCTGCACCACACAGAATTAACCCTGCACCACACAGAATTAATCCTGCACCACACAGAATTAACCCTGTAACCACTCAGAATTAACCCTGTAACCAATCAGAATTAACCCTGTAACCACTCAGAATTAACCCTGTAACCATGCGGAATTAACCCTGTAACCACGCGGAATTAACCATGTAACCAAACGGAATTAACCCTCTAACCACGTGGCATTAACCCTGTAATGAATTAGCCATGTGGAATTAACCTTGTAACTATGCGGAATTAACCTTGTAACCATGCGGAATTTAACCCTGTAACCACGTGGAATTAACCCTGTAATGAATTAACCATGCGGAATTAACCCTGTAACCACTCAGAATTAACCCTGTAACCAAATGGAATTAACCTTGTAACCACGCGGAATTAACCCTGCACCACACAGAATTAACCCTGCACCACACAGAATTAACCCTGTAACCAAACGGAATTAACCCTGTAACCAAACTGAATTAACCCTGTAACCACACAGAATTAACCCTGTAACCACGCGGAATTAACCCTGCACCACACAGAATTAACCCTGTAACCAATCAGAATTATCCCTGTAACCACACAGAATTAACCCTGTAACCACGCGGAATTAACCCTGCACCACACAGAATTAACCCTGCACCACACAGAATTAACCTTGTAACCACTCAGAATTAACCCTGTAACCAATCAGAATTAACCCTGTAACCACTCAGAATTAACCCTGTAACCATGCGGAATTAACCCTGTAACCACGCGGAATTAACCATGTAACCAAACGGAATTAACCCTCTAACCACGTGGCATTAACCCAGTAATGAATTAGCCATGTGGAATTAACCTTGTAACTATGCGGAATTAACCTTGTAACCATGCGGAATTTAACCCTGTAACCAAACGGAATTAACCCTGTAACCAAACGGAATTAACCCTGTAACCACTCAGAATTAACCCTGTAACCAAACGGAATTAACCCTGTAACCAAGCGGAATTAACCCTCTAACCACGTGGAATTAACCCTGTGATGAATTAACCGTGCGGAATTAACCCTGTAACCACTCAGAGTTAACCCTGTAACCAAACGGAATTAACCCTGTAACCACGTGGAATTAACCCTGTAACCACGGGGATTTAACCCTGTAACCATGCAGAATTAACCCTGTAACCACACGGAATTAACCCTGTAACCACTCAGAATTAACCCGGAAACCACTCAGAATTAACCCTGTAACCACGGGGATTTAACCCTGTAACCAAACGGATTTAACCCTGTAACCAAACGGAATTAACCCTGTAACCAAACGGAATTAACCCTGTAACCACACGGAATTAACCCTGTAACCACACGGAATTAACCCTGTAACCACTCAGAATTAACCCTGTAACCACTCAGAATTAACCTTGTAACCACGGGGATTTAACCCTGTAACCACACGGAATTAACCCTGTAACCAAACGGAATTAACCCTGTAACCACTCAGAATTAACCCTGTAACCATGGGGATTTAACCCTGTAACCAAACGGATTTAACCCTGTAACCAAACGGAATTAACCCTGTAACCACTCAGAATTAACCCTGTAACCACACGGAATTAACCCTGTGACCACACGGAACTAACCCTGTAACCACACGGAATTAACCCTGTAACCACGCGGAATTAACCTTGTAACCACGCGGAATTAACCCTGTAACCACTCAGAATTAACCCTGTAACCACTCAGAATTAACCCTGTAACCAAACGGAATTAACCATGTAACCACACGGAATTAACCCTGTAACCACACGGAATTAACCCTGTAACCACTCAGAATTAACCCTGTATCCACTCAGAATTAACCCTGTAACCACTCAGAATTAACCTTGTAACCACGGGGATTTAACCCTGTAACCACACGGAATTAACCCTGTAACCACGGGGATTTAACCCTGTAACCACACGGAATTAACCCTGTAACCAAACGGAATTAACCCTGTAACCACACGGAATGAACCCTGTAACCACTCAGAATTAACCCTGTAACCAATCAGAATTAACCCTGTAACCACACGGAATTAACCCTGTAACCAATCAGAATTAACCCTGTAACCACACGGAATTAACCCTGTAACCACGGGATTTAACCCTGTAACCAAACGTGGAATTAACCCTGTAACCAAACGGAATTAACCCTGTAACCACTCAGAATTAACCCTGTAACCACACGGAATTAACCCTGTAACCACGGGGATTTAACCCTGTAACCAAACGGATTTAACCCTGTAACCAAACGGAATTAACCCTGTAACCACTCAGAATTAACCCTGTAACCACACGGAATTAACCCTGTAACCACATGGAATTAACCCTGTAACCACTTGGAATTAACCCTGTAACCACGTGGAATTAACCCTATAATGAATTAACCATGCGGAATTAACCTTGTAACTACGCGGAATTAACCTTGTAACTACGCGGAATTAACCTTGTAACCATGCGGAATTAACCCTGTAACCACGTGGAATTAACCCTGTAATGAATTAACCATGCGGAATTAACCTTGTAACTACGCGGAATTAACCTTGTAACCATGCGGAATTAACCCTGTAACCACTTGGAATTAACCCTGTAATGAATTAACCATGCTGAATTAACCTTGTAACTATGCGGAATTAACCTTGTAACTACGCAGAATTAACCTTGTAACTACACAAAATTAATGCGTAAAGAATCAACATTAATCCATAATACATCAAATTAAGAGGTGAAACTATGAGGTTGGCTGGCGATAATGAGATAATGAACATGAGGTTGGCTGGAGATAATGAGATAATGAACATGAGGTTAGCTGGAGATAATGAGACAATGAACATGAGGTTAGCTGGAGATAATGAGATAATGAACATGAGGTTAGCTGGAGATAATGAGATAATGAACATGCGGTTAGCTGGAGATAATGAGATAATGAACATGAGGTTGGCTGGAGATAATGAGATAATAAACATGAGGTTGAAAGGTGTAGTGGCTCTTTAAGAGATATTTATCTTCCTATTCATTGTACATTTGATGTATTTGAATACTGTTTTATGTAATGCTGAAATAGTGGATTTAATCATATTAACGTATTATTCTTTTAGTATCCCCCCAAAAAGTTGTTCATCATATTTTTTAAGTGAAATTGTTTTTTTAATATAATTTTGTATGTCTGCACTTTAGTCATTAAAATAAAATGATTAAATGAAATATTACACTGGGGCAGACATTTTCTCTCTGAACCCTCACACTGATGTTCCATGTGACTAGAAGGTGCATCTGTGGAGTACCTGTAGCTGTGTTGCTGGACAGTGATGACGTGCTCCGTGGTGTTGTGGAGGGTCTTGCCGTTGTAAGCCCAGGACAGAGTGCCAGGTCTGGGGTAGGACTCCAACTCTACCCTGAGGCTTAGGCTCTCCCCTTCTCTGACAGCAGACTGGCTAGGCCGGGAGTCACCCAGCATACTGATGAAGCCTCGCTCTGGAGGGTGAACACACACACACAGGGTTAGACAGGGTTAGACAGGGTTAGACAGGATTAAACAGGGTTAGACAGGGTTAGACTCTCCCTCTCTCTGACAGGGTTAGACAGGGTTAAGGCTAGACAGGGTTAGACAGGGTTAGGGTTAGACAGGGTTAGGGTTAGAAAAGCTTAGACAGGGGTAGAATGGGTTAGGCAGGGTCCGGGTTAGGCAGGGTTAGACAGGGTTAGACAGGGTTAGACAGGGTTAGACAGGGTTAGACAGGGTTAGGGTTAGACAGGGTTAGAGTTAGCCATGGTTAGGGTTAGGCAGGGTTAGACAGGGTTAGACATGGTTAGGCAGGGTTAGGGTTAGACAGGGTTAGACAGGGTTAGGGTTAGACAGGGTTAGACTGAGTTAGACAGCGTTAGACAGAGTTAGACAGGGTTAAACAGGATTAGACAGGGTTAGACGGGGTTAGGGTTAGACAGGGTTAGACAGAGTTAGGGTTAGACAGGGTTAAGCAGGGTTAGACAGGGTTAAGCAGGGTTAGGCAGGGTTAGACAGGATTACACAGGGTTAGGCACGGTTAGACAGGATTACAGAAGGTTAGGCAGAGTTAGGGTTAGACAGGGTTAAGCAGGGTTAGACAGGGTTAGGCAGGGTTAGACAGGGTTAGACAGGGTTAGGCAGGGTTAGACAGGATTACACAGGGTTAGGCACGGTTAGACAGGATTACAGAAGGTTAGGCAGAGTTAGGGTTAGACAGGGTTAGGCAGGGTTAGACAGGGTTAAGCAGGGTTAGACAGGGTTAGACAGGGTTAGGCAGGGTTAGGGTTAGACAGGGTTAGGCAGGGTTAGACAGGGTTAGGCAGGGTTAGACAGGATTACACAGGGTTAGGCACGGTTAGACAGGATTACACAAGGTTAGGCAGGGTTAGGGTTAGACAGGGTTAGGGTTAGACAGAGTTAGACAGGGTTAAACAGGGTTAGACAGGGTTAGGGTTAGGCAGGGTTAGACAGGGTTAGGCAGGGTTAGGCAGGGTTAGGCAGGGTTAGACAGGGTTAGACAGGGTTAGACAGGATTAGGCAGGGTTAGACAGGGTTAGACAGGGTTAGACTTGGTTGGACAGGATTAGACAGGGTTAGACAGGGTTAGGCAGGGTTAGAAAGGGTTAGACTGGGTTAGACAGGGTTAGACAGGGTTAGACAGGGTTAGGCAGAGTTAGGGTTAGACAGGGTTAAGCAGGGTTAGACAGGGTTATGCAGGGTTAGACAGGTTAGACAGGGTTAGGCAGAGTTAGGGTTAGACAGGGTTAAGCAGGGTTAGACAGGGTTAGGCAGGGTTAGACAGGATTACACAGGGTTAGGCACGGTTAGACAGGATTACAGAAGGTTAGGCAGAGTTAGGGTTAGACAGGGTTAGGCAGGGTTAGACAGGGTTAGGCAGGGTTAGACAGGGTTAGGCAGGATTAGACAGGATTACACAGGTTTAGGCACGGTTAGACAGGATTACACAAGGTTAGGCAGGGTTAGGGATAGACAGGGTTAGGGTTAGACAGAGTTAGACAGGGTTAAACAGGGTTAGACAGGGTTAGGGTTAGGCAGGGTTAGACAGGGTTAGACAGGGTTAAGCAGGGTTAGACAGGGATAGACAGGGTTAGACAGGATTAGGCAGGGTTAGACAGGGTTAGACAGGGTTAGGCAGGGTTAGAGAGGGTTAGACTTGGTTGGACAGGATTAGACAGGGTTACACAGGGTTAAACAGGGTTAGACTGGGTTAAACTGAGTTAGACAGGGTTAGGCAGGGTTAGACAGGGTTAGACAGGGTTAGACTGGGTTAGAAAGGGTTAGACAGGGTTAGACAGGGTTAGACTGAGTTAGACTGTGTTTGACAGGGTTAGGCAGGGTTAAACAGGGTTAGTTAGGGTTAGACAGGGTTAGACAAGGTTAGACTGGGTTAGACAGGGTTAGACAGGGTTAGACTATCATCAGTTCAAGAGATTAACAGAGGTTAACAGATTCCATCATTGAGGTTCTGTCTTCGCAAGACTCAAACACACACACACACACACAGACGAAAGACGGGGTCAAACACACACACACACACACACATGAAAGACACACACAAACACACACTCACCACGGACATCCAGGTGCAGGGTATCGGCGGTGGCGCCCCTTTCGTTGTGGGCGTGGCATCGGTATGTCCCAGCGTCTGATTGGTTGACAGAGGTGATCCAGAGGGAGGCAGAGCGTTGGTAACCCCGGGAAGCAGCCAGGATGTGGGAGGTGTGGGCCTGGAAGGCACGCTGCAGACAGGGGTCAGAGGTCAGGGGTTAGAGTTCAGTGGTTAAACTATACTGGACTCTCAGGTGGGTCATGGTTAGTGTACTGGTATAAGCATAGAACACTGAATATTACTACGTTGCATGATGCAATATCCAGTCTGTGGCACTATATAACACCTATTACCTTTGATAACGACGGGGGAGATAGAGGGAGAGAGAGAGAGAGAGAGAGAGAGAGAGAGAGAGAGAGAGAGAGAGAGAGAGAGAGAGAGAGAGAGAGAGAGAGAGAGAGAGAGAGAGAGAGAGAGAGATCCACTAATAATAAAAACTCAAAAAAGAGCAATTAAGTTTTGGAAACATCTAAAATACAGTGACACCCTCTCATATCATTACCAAGCCCTGCAATGCCAAGAGCTGAGCAAAGAAAAGAGTCCCCTCATCCAGCTGGTCCTGGGGCTGAGTTCACAAACCTGTTCTACTAACACACTGAACATCCAATCAATCAGAATAAAACAAATTACATCACAATTAAAACAAAACTACATTTCTCATTGGGAAACACAAGCACAAAGCAAAATGCAGTGCTATCTGGCCCTAAATCGACAGTACACCATGGCAAACTATTTGACCATGGTTACTGATCAAAACCTTGACAAGAGAGAGAGAGAGAGAGAGAGAGAGAAGGAGAGAGACACAGACAGACAGACTGACAGAGAGAGAGAGACAGAGTGGAGGTATAGAGAGAGAGGGAGAAAGGTGGAGAGAGTCAGTATAAAGCCAGTCTCACCACTCCAGCAGGGAAGAGACAGAGAGAGAGAGAGAGAGAGAGAGAGAGAGAGAGAGAGAGAGAGAGAGAGAGAGAGAGAGAGAGAGAGAGAGAGAGACAGAGAGAGAGAGAGTCAGTATGAAGCCAGTCTCACCGCTCCAACGGGGAAGTCCCACTTAACGCTGAAGTCAGGGTTGAGGTTGGAGGAGCTGCAGGTGATCTCAAACTGCTCTCCTCTCCTCAGGATCACCTTCTCTCTCTGGGACAGACTGATCACTGGAGGCTGCTCAGGGACTGGGTGGGAAGAGGAGAGGGAGTGGTGGGGGGTAGAGGGGGAACATGGATATAAACATACAGTATGTCAGACAGGACCCTGTTTGAAGCTGGACCATGTCTAACTGTTAACATAGAGTCACTTAGAGGAGGACCATGTCTAACTGTTAACATAGAGTCACTTAGAGGTGGTCCATGTCTAACTGTTATTAACATAGAGTAATTTAGAGGTGGACCATGTCTAACTGTTATTAACATAGAGTCACTTAGAGGTGGACCATGTCTAACTGTTAACATAGAGACACTTAGAGGTGGACCATGTCTAACTGTTAACATAGAGACACTTAGAGGTGGACCATGTCTAACTGTTAACATAGAGTCACTTAGAGGTGGACCATGTCTAACTGTTAACATAGAGACACTTAGAGGTGGACCATGTCTAACTGTTATTAACATAGAGTCACTTAGAGGTGGACCATGTCTAACTGTTATTAACATAGAGTCACTTAGAGGTGGACCATGTCTAACTGTTAACATAGAGTCACTTAGAGGTGGACCATGTCTAACTGTTAACATAGAGTCACTTAGAGGTGGACCATGTCTAACTGTTATTAACATAGAGTCACTTAGAGGTGGACCATGTCTAACTGTTAACATAGAGTCACTTAGAGGTGGACCATGTCTAACTGTTATTAACATAGAGTCACTTAGAGGTGGACCATGTCTAACTGTTATTAACATAGAGTCACTTAGAGGTGGACCATGTTTAACTGTTATTAACATAGAGTCACTTAGAGGTGGACCATGTCTAACTGTTATTAACATAGAGTCACTTAGAGGTGGACCATGTTTAACTGTTATTAACATAGAGTCACTTAGAGGTGGACCATGTCTAACTGTTAACATAGAGACACTTAGAGGTGGACCATGTCTAACTGTTAACATATAGTCACTTAGAGGTGGACCATGTCTAACTGTTATTAACATAGAGTCACTTAGAGGTGGACCATGTCTAACTGTTAACATAGAGTCACTTAGAGGAGGACCATGTCTAACTGTTATTAACATAGAGTCACTTAGAGGTGGTCCATGTCTAACTGTTAACATAGAGTCACTTAGAGGTGGACCATGTCTAACTGTTAACATAGAGTCACTTAGAGGTGGACCATGTCTAACTGTTAACATAGAGTCACTTAGAGGTGGACCATGTCTAACTGTTAACATAGAGACACTTAGAGGTGGACCATGTCTAACTGTTAACATAGAGTCACTTAGAGGTGGACCATGTCTAACTGTTATTAACATAGAGTCACTTAGAGGTGGACCATGTCTAACTGTTATTAACATAGAGTCACTTAGAGGTGGACCATGTCTAACTGTTATTAACATAGAGTCACTTAGAGGTGGACCATGTCTAACTGTTAACATAGAGACACTTAGAGGTGGACCATGTCTAACTGTTAACATAGAGTCACTTAGAGGTGGACCATGTCTAACTGTTATTAACATAGAGTCACTTAGAGGTGGACCATGTCTAACTGTTAACATAGAGTCACTTAGAGGAGGACCATGTCTAACTGTTATTAACATAGAGTCACTTAGAGGTGGTCCATGTCTAACTGTTAACATAGAGTCACTTAGAGGTGGACCATGTCTAACTGTTAACATAGAGTCACATAGAGGTGGACCATGTCTAACTGTTAACATAGAGTCACTTAGAGGTGGACCATGTCTAACTGTTATTAACATAGAGTCACTTAGAGGTGGACCATGTCTAACTGTTAACATAGAGTCACTTAGAGGAGGACCATGTCTAACTGTTATTAACATAGAGTCACTTAGAGGTGGTCCATGTCTAACTGTTAACATAGAGTCACTTAGAGGTGGTCCATGTCTAACTGTTAACATAGAGTCACTTAGAGGTGGACCATGTCTAACTGTTAACATAGAGTCACTTAGAGGTGGACCATGTCTAACTGTTATTAACATAGAGTCACTTAGAGGTGGACCATGTCTAACTGTTATTAACATAGAGTCACTTAGAGGTGGACCATGTCTAACTGTTAACATAGAGTCACTTAGAGGAGGACCATGTCTAACTGTTAACATAGAGTCACTTAGAGGTGGACCATGTCTAACTGTTAACATAGAGTCACTTAGAGGTGGACCATGTCTAACTGTTATTAACATAGAGTCACTTAGAGGTGGACCATGTCTAACTGTTATTAACATAGAGTCACTTAGAGGTGGACCATGTCTAACTGTTAACATAGAGTCACTTAGAGGAGGACCATGTCTAACTGTTATTAACATAGAGTCACTTAGAGGTGGACCATGTCTAACTGTTAACATAGAGTCACTTAGAGGTGGACCATGTCTAACTGTTATTAACATAGAGTCACTTAGAGGCGGACCATGTCTAACTGTTAACATAGAGTCACATAGAGGTGGATCATGTCTAACTGTTAACATAGAGACACTTAGAGGTGGACCATGTCTAACTGTTAACATAGAGTCACTTAGAGGTGGACCATGTCTAACTGTTAACATAGAGACACTTAGAGGTGGACCATGTCTAACTGTTAACATAGAGTCACTTAGAGGTGGACCATGTCTAACTGTTAACATAGAGTCACTTAGAGGTGGACCATGTCTGACTGTTATTAACATAGAGACACTTAGAGGTGGACCATGTCTAACTGTTAACATAGTCACTTAGAGGTGGACCATGTCTAACTGTTAACATAGAGTCACTTAGAGGTGAGTTGTGGCGCCTGGAGATCTCTCTCCCCCCTTCCCTCTCCCCCTCTCATCTCTCACCTAGCCGTACGTCCACAGTATACTGGCTCGACCTCACAGTGGTTCCTGCCAGCTCGCCCAAGCATACGTAGCAACCCTTGTACTCCTTCCTGGCGTTGCCGATGACGACGCCGCGCTGGGGGTCGGAGTGGTAATGGAGGTCGGAGGGTAAAGGTTGTAAGTCACAGGTCTGTAAGGTCACGAGGGTCACATCAGGGTCGGTGACCAGGCATGGTAAAGTCAGGTTCTCCCCGACGCGGACCAGAATGCCGTTCACCATAGTACGCTGAAACGGACTCTGGGGGTCTGGGGGTGGGAGAGACAGGGGGATAGGAGAGGAGAGTGAGGTAAGGTAGAAAAACAGAAGAGATGGAGAGATTGGGTTTATGCAAGACAACATAGGGAAGGGAGGGAGGGTGATACATATCCTCACAGATACAGAGAGAGAGACACAGAGAGAGAGAGAGAGACAGAGAGAGAGAGAGAGAGAGAGAGAGAGAGAGAGAGAGAGAGAGAGAGAGAGAGACAGAGAGACAGAGAGAGACAGATACAGAGAGAGAGAGAGAGAGAGAGAGAGAGAGAGAGAGAGAGAGAGAGAGAGAGACAGAGAGACAGATACAGAGAGACAGATACAGAGAGAGAGAGAGAGAGAGAGAGAGAGAGAGAGAGAGAGAGAGAGAGACAGAGAGAGACAGAGAGACAGATACAGAGAGACAGATACAGAGAGAGAGAGAGAGAGAGAGAGAGAGAGAGAGAGAGAGACAGAGAGAGAGAGAGAGAGAGAGAGAGAGAGAGAGAGAGAGCCTACGTAGACACAGTCATAGACAAACACCCCCAACACACACCTCTCACCTTTCACAAAGACGTAGATGGAGGACTGCTCCTTGGTGTTGTTGTTGATACAGGTGTATCGTCCCATGTGATATCCCTGGGCAGACTGCACCCTAACAAACACTACCCCTCCTCCCTCCTCTACCTCCCCCTCCAGCCTCCTGCCCCTCTCTCTCTGCCACATCACCCCCCCTGAGACAACAGTGGACGGAGTGTTGGTGTTGTTGTCATGGCAGCGGAGTTCCAGAGCCCCGCCTTTCGGAACCACCAGGTGAGGTCCGCTGGGGAAGATGACGGGATTGGACCAACCTGTTGAACACACGGAACACGCCCATTAGACTAGGCCGTACTGGCTGTGTGTTTAGGCTTTTGTTCTAGCCCAGCACTGTAAGAACACAACACACTTGAATCAACAATGACACATGGTTCAGTCTAGTAACAGACTGGTGTAACAGTGGACAGTCATGGTTCAGTCTATTAACAGACTGGTGTAACAGTGGACAGTCATGGTTCAGTCTATTAACAGACTGGTGTAACAGTGGACAGTCATGGTTCAGTCTATTAACAGACTGGTGTAACAGTGGACAGTCATGGTTCAGTCTAGTAACAGACTGGTGTAACAGTGGACAGTCATGGTTCAGTCTATTAACAGACTGGTGTAACAGTGGACAGTCATGGTTCAGTCTATTAACAGACTGGTGTAACAGTGGACAGTCATGGTTCAGTCTAGTAACAGACTGGTGTAACAGTGGACAGTCATGGTTCAGTCTAGTAACAGACTGGTGTAACAGTGGACAGTCATGGTTCAGTCTAGTAACAGACTGGTGTAACAGTGGACAGTTATGGTTCAGTCTATTAACAGACTGGTGTAACAGTGGACAGTCATGGTTCAGTCTAGACTGGTGTAACAGTGGACAGTCATGGTTCAGTCTAGTAACAGACTGGTGTAACAGTGGACAGTCATGGTTCAGTCTAGTAACAGACTGGTGTAACAGTGGACAGTCATGGTTCAGTCTATTAACAGACTGGTGTAACAGTGGACAGTCATGGTTCAGTCTAGACTGGTGTAACAGTGGACAGTCATGGTTCAGTCTAGACTGGTGTAACAGTGGACAGTCATGGTTCAGTCTAGACTGGTGTAACAGTGGACAGTTATGGTTCAGTCTATTAACAGACTGGTGTAACAGTGGACAGTCATGGTTCAGTCTAGACTGGTGTAACAGTGGACAGTCATGGTTCAGTCTAGTAACAGACTGGTGTAACAGTGGACAGTCATGGTTCAGTCTAGTAACAGACTGGTGTAACAGTGGACAGTTATGGTTCAGTCTAGTAACAGACTGGTGTAACAGTGGACAGTCATGGTTCAGTCTATTAACAGACTGGTGTAACAGTGGACAGTCACGGTTCAGTCTAGACTGGTGTAACAGTGGACAGTCATGGTTCAGTCTAGTAACAGACTGGTGTAACAGTGGACAGTCATGGTTCAGTCTAGTAACAGACTGGTGTAACAGTGGACAGTCATGGTTCAGTCTAGTAACAGACTGGTGTAACAGTGGACAGTCATGGTTCAGTCTAGTAACAGACTGGTGTAACAGTGGACAGTCATGGTTCAGTCTAGTAACAGACTGGTGTAACAGTGGACAGTCATGGCTCAGTCTATTAACAGACTGGTGTAACAGTGGACAGTCATGGTTCAGTCTACTAACAGACTGGTGTAACAGTGGACAGTCATGGTTCAGTCTAGTAACAGACTGGTGTAACAGTGGACAGTCATGGTTCAGTCTATTAACAGACTGGTGTAACAGTGGGCAGTCATGGTTCAGTCTAGTAACAGACTGTTGTAACAGTGTTTCTCTTCCTTCAATGATTGCAGCTTTAATATTCCTACATCAATCTGGCTGAGTGGTTTATCATCCAACAGGGAGAATTAAGACCAACGTCTGGTTATGACCTAATAAAACCCAAACAGCTCAAATCATCATTAACCATAACAGACAAATAAGGACATTGACGAGGTGAATCAATCAATCGGCTAATCAATCAGTAGGCTTCTAGAGGAGGAAAACCATCGACATTTGGGTCAGAAAAGTGTTTTTTCCCTTTGTGTCCCTATTGGCCCTGGTCAAAAGTAGTGCACTACATAGGGAATAGGGTGCCAACTCTGGTTGAAAGTAGTGCACTACATAAGGAATAGGTTACCAACTCTGGTCAAAAGTAGTGCACTACATAAGGAATAGGGTGCTCTTTGGGACGGAGACCGTGTTTTTCAGTTCTGAAGATTGACACAACATTTGCATAGCCTGGCAGCCAATCAATAGACTTCTACAGGAGAAAACAACAACATGTGGGTCATGAAGTTGTTTAGTTCCACCTAGAGTTCTGATTCACAGCCTGTCACTGTCCTAAACGGCACCCTTTTCCCCTATGGGCCCTGGTAATAAAAAGTAGTGCACTAAATATGGAATAGGGTGCCAACTCTGGTCAAAAGTAGTGCACTAAATAGGGAATAGGGTGCCAGCCCTGGTCAAAAGTAGTGCACTAAATGGGGAATAGGGTGCCAACCCTGGTCAAAAGTAGTGCACTAAAAAGCGATTAGGGTACCAACCCTGGTCAAAAGTAGTGCACTAAATATGGAATAGGGTGCCAGCCCTGGTCAAAAGTAGTGCACTAAATATGGAATGGGATGCCATTTGGAACAAACACCTAGACTTCTGAACATGGACACATGATTTGCATAGCCTGGCAGGTTTTCCACCAACATGATCTTCATGTGACCGTTAGTGCCCCCGGGCCCTCAGTCCATGCCTGCATCCCAAATGGCACCCTATTCCCTATGTAGTGCACTACTTTTAACCAGAGGTGGCACCCTATTCCCTATGTAAATGCACTACTTTTGACCAGGGCCCATAGGGGAATAGGGTGCCATTTGGGACACAACCATCTGACGAGCAGAGACATGTCTAGTATAGGGAAAGGAAGGGGGTAGTTTAGCGCACAATACACACAATTATGAGAAATGTGGAATTGTTGACACGGCTATGATCCTAAAGAGCAGATATAGGGTTAAGGAAAATAAAATATCTAATATAATCCTTACTTTAAGTTATAATCATTGAGGGGATCAGTTTAGAGAGATGTGTAATTGTTTAAAAGGCTATGATCCTACTGTAAAACAGATATAGCATAATCATTATAACAGTTATCGTTATGCTTAGCCTAACAATATCATTTTTCCATCACAATGACATATCAGCAGGTAGCCTAGTGGTTAGAGTGTTGGGCCAGTAACCCAAAGGTTGACGGATTGAATCCTCGAGCTGACAAGGTAAAAATCTGTCGTTCTGCCCCTGAACAAGACTCTTGTCCTTAGGGGGAGTCTGCTTCTCCTTTAGTATCTGATGGGTTCATTATGGGGCGGCAGGGTAGCCTAGTGTTTAGAGCGTTGGACCAGTAACTGAAATGTTGCTGGATCGAATCCTCGAGCTGACAAGGTCAACATCTGTCCACAGCATCAGATCTTGGAGGAGCTTAGTTATAGTGACTAAATGGTTATGTGGAATTTGACTGCCATCCTGATTTGTAACCGCTGGTGTGGCGGTAACAGCTTTACACACACACACACACACACCTGTATCCTTTTCCTGGGAAAAGCCCGGACGCGACCAACTACCTTGGGATACAGTTATGCAAATGTATAGTCAGCATCCCAAATGGCACCCTTATTCCCTAGTTAGTGCACTACTTTTAACCAGGGCCCATAGATATCTAGTCAAAAGTAGTGCACTAAATAGGGAATTGGGTGCCACTAATAATAGTGTGACTCTGGGCTTGAAGGAACAGGTTGAAGAGGATAGATTACAATACCGTTTTAGCTTTATGTAAACAACATTATTGGGCATACATACGTGTGTGTGTGTGTGTGTGTGTGTGTGTGTGTGTGTGTGTGTGTGTGTGTGTGTGTGTGTGTGTGTGTGTGTGTGTGTGTGTGTGTGTGTGTGAACAACAGTACAATGTAAAATAAAAAATATATATATACTGAACAACAACATAAACACAACATGTAAAGTGTTGGTCCCGTGTTTTATGAGCTGAAATAAAAGATCCCAGAAATGTTCCACAAGCAATAAAAAGCTTATTTCTCTCAAACTTTGTGCACAAATTTGTTTACATCCCTTTTAGTGAGCATTTCTCCTTTGCCAAGATAATCCATCCACCTGACAGGTGTGGCATATCAAGAAGTTTATTAAACAGCATGATCACTACACAGGTGCACCTTGTGCTGGGGACAATTAAAGGCCACTCTAAAATGTGCAGTTTAGTCGCACAACACAATGCCACAGATGTCTCAAGATTTCATGGAGCGTGCATTTGGCATGCTGACTGCAGGAATGTCCACCAGAGCTGTTGCCAGAGAATTTACTGTTAATTTCTCTACTATAAGCCACCTCCAACATCGTTTTAGAGAATTTTTGGCAGTCCAAATGAGATGAGTTGCGCTGCATGAGGCAAATGGTGGTCACACCAGATACTGACTGGTTTTCTGATCCACGCCCCTACCTTTTTATTTAAGGTATCTGTGATCAACAGATTCAAATCTGTATTCCCAGTCATGTGAAATCCATAGATTAGGGCCTATGAATGTATTTCAATTGACTGATTTCCTCATATGAACTGTACCTCAGTAAAATCTCTAAAATTGTTTCAAGTTGCGTTTAAATTTTTGTTCATTATAGTTGTATCAACTAAATATTATTACAGTGCCTTGCAAAAGTAATCATCCCCCTTGGCATTTTTCCTATTTTGTTGCATTACAACTTGTAATTTAAATGGATTTTTATTTGGATTTCATGCAATGGACACAAAATAGTCCAAATTGGTGAAGTGAAAAAAAAGATGGAAAGTGGTGCGTGCCTATGTGTTCACCCCCTTCGCTATGAAGCCCCTAAATAAGATTTGCTGCAACCAATTACCTTCAGAAGTCACATCATTAGTTAAATAAAGTCCACCTGTGTTCAATCTAAGTGTCACAGGATCTGTCACATGAACTCAGTATATATATACACCTGTTCTGAAAGGCCCCAGAGTCTGCAACACCACTAAGCAAGGGGCACCACCATGAAGACCAATAAGCTCTCCAAACAGGTCAGGGACAAAGTTATGGAGAAGTACAGATCAGGGTTGGGTTATAAAAAAATATCTGAAACTTTGAACATCCCACAGAGCACCGTTAAATCCATTATTAAAAAATTGAACGAATATGGCACCACAAGAAACCTGCCAAGATGTGGCCGCCCACCAAAACTCACAGACCAGGCAAGGAGGGCATTAATCAGAGGCAACAAAGAGACCAAAGATAAACCTGAAGGAGCTGCACGGAGATTTAAGTATCTGTCCATAGGAGCACTTACACTCCACAGAGCTGGGCATTACGGAAGAGTGGCCAGAAAAAAAGCCATTGCTTAAAGAAAAAAACAAGAAAACACGTTTGATGTTCGCCAAAAGGCATGTGGGAGACTCCCCAAACATATGGAAGAAGGTACTCTGGTCAGATGAGACTAAAATTTAGCTTTTTGGTCATCAAGGAAAACGCTATGTCTGGTGCAAACCCAACACCTCTCATCTCCCGAGAACACCATCCACACAGTGAAGCATGGTGGTGGCAGCATCATGCTGTGGGAATGTTTTTCATCGGCAGGGACTGGGAAACTGGTCAGAATTGAAGGAATGATGGATGGCACTAAATACAGGGAAATTCATGAGGGAAACCTGTTTCAGTGTTCCAGAGGTTTGAGACTGGGACGGAGGTTCACCTTCCAGCAGGACAATGACCCTAAGCATACTGCTAAAGCAACACTTGAGTGGTTTAAGGGGAAACATTTAAATGTCTTGGAATGGCCTAGTCAAAGCCCAGACTTCAATCCAATTAAGAATCTGTGGTATGACTTAAAGATTGCTGTAAACCAGCAGAACCCATCCAAATTGAAGGAGCAGTTTTGCCTTGAAGAATGGGCAAAAATCCCAGTGGCTAGATGTGCCAAGCTTATAGAGACATACCCCAAGAGACTTGCAGCTGTAATTGCTGCAAAAGGTGGTTCGACAAAGTATTGACTTTGGGGTGTGTGAATAGTTATGCACGCTCAAGTTTTCCGTTTTTTTGTCTTATTTCTTGTTCGTTTCACAAAAGAAAAAAGTGGTAAGTGGTAAGTCAAATGATACAACTCCCCCCCCAAAAAATCTATTTTAATTCCAGGTTGTAAGGCAACAAAATAAGAAAAATGCCAAGGGGGGTGAATACTTTCGTAAGCAACTGTAAGTAATTGGTTCCACACAGCATTTTGTTTGTTTACACTACTTTCCGGTCAAAGTGTTACCTGAACCTAACATGGTGTATCAATAAGATCCGAACGCCATGAACCAAGAGGTTGTGAGTTCAAATCTCAGATGACGACATGTTGAATAATAAATGAACATGCACAAATATGTATGTGTCAAATGAGTTGAAACATTGTATGTTAAAAGCACTGTGTGTGTTCCACAGCCTTTATTAGGTAAGATATTTCTAATTGAATGAACATATGAGACAGGTTGAGCAAACACCATAATTTTAATAAGTTGACTGAATTTTTACGTTTAAGTTAAGTTTGGGCCAACTAAATTGTTTTATTTCAAGTAACACTCGGACTGAAAAGTTGAGTAAACAAAAGTCTGTGCAACCAATTACTTAATAATAATTAGTTGAAACAACTACATTTGTGGGTGTTTTTTTTACAGTGTATAGGATTACAGCACACCTAAAGCGAGGTGTGAGAAATGACGAGGGAACCAAAAAACGGATTACACAACCATGGAAATGGAAATAGAGAAGCCAATCCACTGTAGCTCTCTCTCTCTAAGGGAGGATCACAACTGTGACTGTGTGTGTGTCTGCCTGCCTAAGCCTTTTGTTGAATAAACATGGGCTTATTGCATCAGATCAGCTTATTCTGCATTCTACATTTAGAGTTCAGTAGCCTAGTAATAACAATTCAACAACATGGGCCTAACTTCCAGCCATGTTGAGCCTACCTGCTGCCACCTGTTATGCGCAGAAGCCAACATACGCTGCTAAAATGTATGAATAATTAATTGGATAGACAAAACAGTGTGTGTGTGTGTGTGTGTGTGTGTGTGTGTGTGTGTGTGTGTGTGTGTGTGTGTGTGTGTGTGTGTGTGTGTGTGTGTGTGTGTGTGTGTGTGTGTGTGTGTGCTACCATGCATAACAAAACAGTGGAATAGCCTCATAAGCTAAAATGTCCAAGATGATGCTATAAAATACAGTATAGGCCATTGGCCAAGGAAGTGCCGAGAAAACTTTGCCCGAGTAACACCACTCCATACCAAAACAACACCTCTCCATACACCACTCCATACCAAAACAACACCACTCCATACACCACTCCATACCAAAACAACACCACTCCATACACCACTCCATACCAAAACAACACCACTCCATACACCACTCCATACCAAAACAACACCACTCCATACCCCACTCCATACCAAAACAACACCACTCCATACCAAAACAACACCACTCCATACCCCACTCCATACCAAAACAACACCACTCCATACACCACTCCATACCAAAACAACACCACTCCATACCAAAACAACACCACTCCATACACCACTCCATACCAAAACAACACCACTCCATACCCCACTCCATACCAAAACAGCACCACTCCATACCAAAACAACACCACTCCATACCAAAACAACACTACTCCATACCAACACATCACTCCATACCAAAACAACACCACTCCATACCAAAACAACACCACTCCATACCAACACAACACCACTCCATACCAACACAACATCACTCCATACCAAAACAACACCACTCCATACCAAAACAACACCACTCCATACACCACTCCATACCAAAACAACACCACTCCATACCAAAACAACACCACTCCATACACCACTCCATACCAAAACAACACCACTCCATACCCCACTCCATACCAAAATAACAGCACTCCATACCCCACTCCATACCAAAACAACACCACTCCATACCAACACAACACCACTCCATACCAAAACAACACCACTCCATACCAACACAACATCACTCCATACCAACACAACACCACTCCATACCAAAACCACTCCATACCAAAATAACACCACTCCATACCCCACTCCATACCAACACAACACCACTCCATACCAAAACAACACCACTCCATACCAACACAACACCACTCCATACCAAAACAACACCACTCCATATCAACACAACACCACTCCATACCAACACAACACCACTCCATACCAAAACCACTCCATACCAAAACAACACCACTCCATACCAACACAACATCACTCCATACCAACACAACACCACTCCATACCAAAACCACTCCATACCAAAATAACACCACTCCATACCCCACTCCATACCAACACAACACCACTCCATACCAACACAACACCACTCCATACCAAAACAACACCACTCCATACCAACACAACACCACTCCATACCAAAACAACACCACTCCATACCAAAACCACTCCATACCAAAATAACACCACTCCATACCCCACTCCATACCAACACAACACCACTCCATACCAACACAACACCACTCCATACCAAAACAACACCACTCCATACCAACACAACACCACTCCATACCAACACAACACCACTCCATACCAACACAACACCACTCCATACCAAAACCACTCCATACCAAAACAACACCACTCCATACTCCACTCCATACCAAAACAACACCACTCCATACCAACACCCAAAACGACATGTATTAGACTACACCCCCATGGTAGGTCTACCTACGCTATGACCAAAAGTTTGAAAAACAGCCCCAGACCATCATTCCTTCTCCACCAAACTTTACAGTTGGCCAAACCAAGATTCATCCTTCGGACTGCCAGATGGTGAAGCGTGATTCATCACTCCAGAGAACGCATTTCAACTGCTCCAGAGTTCAATGTCGGCGGGCTTTACACCACTCCAGCCGACGCTTGGCATTACGCATGGTGATCTTAGGCTTGTGTGCGGCTGCCTGACCATGGAAACCCATTTCATGAAGCTCCCGATGAACAGTTCTTGTGCTCACGTTGCTTCCAGAGGCAGTTTGGAAATCGGTAGTGAGTGTTGCAAACGAGAACAGGCAATTATTACGCGCTACATGCTTCAGCACTCGGCGGCCCCGGCCCCGTGTGGCCTACCACTTCACAGCTGAGACGTTGTTGCTCCTAGACTTTTCTCTTCACAATAACAGCACTTACAGTTTGCCCGGGGCAGCTCTAGCAGGGCAGAAATTTTATGAACTGACTAGTTGGAAAGGTGGCATCCTATGATGGTGCCACGTTGAAAGCCACTGAGCTCTTACGTAAGGCCATTCTACTGCCAATGTTTGTCTATGGAGATCGCATGGCAGTGTGCTCGATTTGATACACTCGTCAGCAAGGGGTGAGGTGGAAATAGCCCAATCCACAAATATTAAGGGGTGTCAACCATAGGATATATACATAAACTAAACCATAACATAACCATATACGCTATATATAAACCATAACATAACCATATACGCTATATATAAACTACAACATAACCATATACGCTATATATAAACCATAACATAACCATATACGCTATATATAAACCATAACATAACCACATACGCTATATATAAATTACAACCAAAACCTAAAGCAGTAAAACCACAATAAACAGCATATGAAAAACGTTGCGACTCACCTGTCAGTGGAAACAACAGAATCTGCATGATAATTAGAATCCAGTTGTCTCTCATGATTAGTTGTGTTATTAATCCTACCCCATGCGTCTTTGGCTTGTGTGCGTCTAAAGTTGTCGTCTCTATCCGTACAGTGAACTGCGTAGGGGGTCTCTATCGCTGAGGTATGGTCCCTATCTAGCTGAAGGAGGAACGCTACTGATTCGATTCTCTCAAGGGGCTGATACGACACTCGGATGGATTTGAATGTTCCTTAAACGGCCAGTACACCTTTTTCGCTCTGCTCTTCTCCGCCTCTCCTCCTGTCTTCATCTCCTCTAGCATTATACCGCTCCGATCCGTACCGCATCGCCAGCGAGTCTGGATCACCGCCAGTGCGCGGCTGAGTCGTTATTACTGGAAGAACAACTCTGTCTCCAAAGTCACGTTGACAGTTTTTCTAAATAAATAGCGCCTCGTCATAAAATGAATTCCCGCAGGATGAATCTGCGATTTTTAAAGTACCGTTCACACTTTGAATGATTACCCCTGGACACTGACAGTGAATAGGGTGTTTCGGCGTCTGTAGTCTACTGCGTCTCTGTCTGTCCTTCTGTCCATCTCTCTCGCTCTCTTTCTCTCTGCCTCTCTATCTGTCACTCACTCACTGTCTGTCTGTCTGTCTGTCTGTCTCTCTCTCTCTCTCTCTCTCTCTCTCTCTCTCTCTCTCTCTATCTGTCACTCACACTGTCTGTCTTTCTGTCTCTCTTTCTCTCTCTCTACCTCTGTCTGTCTTTCTGTCTCTCTATCTGTCTCTCTCTCTTTCTCTCTCTATTTATCTGTCTATCGCTGTCTGTCTCTGTCTGTCTGTCTCTGTCGGTGCTAGGCTAGTGATGCAGCTGTGGTTTGTTATTCACTTGGTTTCACTTCACCTTCTCTAATCAATATTGTGTTAGATGATTCAGATGATTACTCATCATCATGCTGCCGTTATAAACATTCAGACAGCGTGTGTGTGTGCATGTACGTGCCTGCATAGTTGTTTGTGTGTGTGTGTGTGTGTGCGAGCGCATGTCTGTGTACACGTATGTGTGTGTGTGTAGGCGCGCGAGTACATGTCTGTGTGTGTGTGTGACTGGGAACATAATAGTTGTGTTGTTGTGCCTCTCTAGAGCTCTGGGGTGTTAAAGGAATATTGACACTAGTAGGCTTTGTGCCTGTATTTTAAGACATCTCCCTCACATGACTGGTACAGCTCTAGCCCTATGGTTCTTCATTTAAAAAACACCCTTATTCTCACTGGGACACACAGTATTTAATATAAAACACCCGTAATCTCACTGGGACACACAGTATTTAATAGAAGACAGTATTTAATATAAAATATAACACAGTATTTTCAACAAATATCTTCAATGGGGGTGAATGTCTCATTGTTAGACTATTGGTACTTGTTGTCTCATTGTTAGATTATTGGTACTTGTTATGTCTCATTGATAGACTATTGGTACTTGTTATGTCTCATTGTTAGACTATTGGTACTTGTTGTCTCATTGTTAGATTATTGGTGCTTGTTATGTCTCATTGATAGACTATTGGTACTTGTTATGTCTCATTGTTAGACTATTGGTACTTGTTGTCTCATTGTTAGATTATTGGTACTTGTTATGTCTCATTGATAGACTATTGGTACTTGTTATGTCTCATTGTTAGACTATTGGTACTTGTTGTCTCATTGTTAGACTATTGGTACTTGTTATGTCTCATTGTTAGACTATTGGTACTTGTTGTCTCATTGTTAGACTATTGGTACTTGTTATGTCTCATTGTTAGACTATTGGTACTTGTTATGTCTCATTGTTAGACTATTGGTACTTGTTATGTCTCATTGTTAGACTATTGGTGCTTGTTATGTCTCATTGTTAGACTATTGGTACTTGTTATGTCTCATTGTTAGACTATTGGTACTTGTTATGTCTCATTGTTAGACTATTGGTACTTGTTATGTCTCATTGTTAGACTATTGGTACTTGTTGTCTCATTGTTAGACTATTGGTGCTTGTTGTCTCATTGTTAGATTATTGGTACTTGTTATGTCTCATTGATAGACTATTGGTACTTGTTGTCTCATTGTTAGACTATTGGTACTTGTTATGTCTCATTGTTAGACTATTGGTACTTGTTATGTCTCATTGTTAGACTATTGGTACTTGTTATGTCTCATTGATAGACTATTGGTACTTGTTATGTCTCATTGTTAGACTATTGGTACTTGTTGTCTCATTGTTAGACTATTGGTACTTGTTATGTCTCATTGTTAGACTATTGGTACTTGTTGTCTCATTGTTAGACTATTGGTACTTGTTATGTCTCATTGTTAGACTATTGGTACTTGTTATGTCTCATTGTTAGACTATTGGTACTTGTTATGTCTCATTGTTAGACTATTGGTGCTTGTTATGTCTCATTGTTAGACTATTGGTACTTGTTATGTCTCATTGTTAGACTATTGGTACTTGTTATGTCTCATTGTTAGACTATTGGTACTTGTTGTCTCATTGTTAGACTATTGGTGCTTGTTGTCTCATTGTTAGATTATTGGTACTTGTTATGTCTCATTGATAGACTATTGGTACTTGTTGTCTCATTGTTAGACTATTGGTACTTGTTATGTCTCATTGTTAGACTATTGGTACTTGTTATGTCTCATTGTTAGACTATTGGTGCTTGTTGTCTCATTGTTAGATTATTGGTACTTGTTATGTCTCATTGATAGACTATTGGTACTTGTTATGTCTCATTGTTAGACTATTGGTACTTGTTGTCTCATTGTTAGATTATTGGTACTTGTTATGTCTCATTGTTAGACTATTGGTACTTGTTATGTCTCATTGTTAGACTATTGGTACTTGTTATGTCTCATTGTTAGACTATTGGTACTTGTTATGTCTCATTGTTAGATTATTGGTACTTGTTATGTCTCATTGTTAGATTATTAGTACTTGTTATGTCTCATTGTTAGATTATTGGTACTTGTCTCATTGTTAAACTATTGGTACTTGTCGTTGGCCCTACCCCAAACACTACACGCCTGTTGAAGACAACAACAGACAGAGGTAACCAGACCACCGCCCCACCGGTGTCACTGTTGTTACCGAAGCTACACACTCATACCTTGCACCTGTCCATCCAGCTTCTTCAGCTTCTCCCTGTGAATGTGTGTGTGTCTCAGTATGAATATGTGTGATAGCCATATGTCCTCTCTCTTTTCTCTCACTAGTGCACCTTATTCCCGTATAGGGTACTACTTGGCCCGTAGGGAGAACGGTCACCCCATAGGGCCGTGGTTAAAAGCAGTGCACTGTGTAGGGAACAGGGTCCTATTGGTGACATAGATGTAATGTCATTTGAGTCATTTATATCCGAGTCCCTGTTACATTATTGATTACCCTGTTAGTGTGTGTCGAGGATCAGGACTGACTCATTCTGACTCACTTCCATCTCTTTCTCTCTCTTTCTTGCTCTCTCTCTATCCCTTTCTATCTCTCTCTCTCTCTGTCTCTCTCAAACACCTTTCATCTCTTTCTCTCTCACCTTTTTCCTTTCTCTCTCTCTCTCGCTCTCTCTCTCTCTCTCTCTCTCTGTCTCCCTATCCCTCCCTCTCTTTTTGTCTCTCTATCCCTCTCTTTCTCTCTCCATCTCTTTCTCTCTCCATCTCTCTCTTTCTACATCCCTCTCTCTCTCTCTCTCTCTCTCTCTCTCTCTCTCTATCTCTCTCTCTCTCTCTCACCTTTTTCCTTTCTCTCTCTCTCTCTCTCTCTCGCTCTCTCCATCTCTCTCTTTCTACATCCCTCTCTCTCTCTCTCTATCTCTCTCTCTGTCTCACTCATCTTTTTCCCTCTTAGTCTCTCTCCATCTCTCTCTTCCCAATATTTCTCTCTCCCTCTTTATCTCTCATTCCCTCCATCTATCTCTCTCTCTCTCTATCGCTCTCATTCCCTCCATCTCTCTCTCTCTCCCTCCATCTCTCTCTGCAGTGTGAGTCATTCTGCTGTTAGACAGATGAACTGACGTCCTACAGAGGCCACTCAGATTGTCATTTCAAGTTTTAATGTCACGTGCACAAGTACAGTGAAATCAGAGCGAGACAGACAGACAGACAGACAGACAGACAGACAGACAGAGAGAGAGAGAGAGAGAGACAGAGAGAGAGACAGACAGACAGACAGACAGACAGACAGACAGAGAGAGGCAGAGAAACAGACAGACAGACAGAGAAACAGACAGAGAGACAGACAGAGAGAGAGACAGACAGAGAGAGAAACAGACAACGACAGAGAGATAGAGAGAGGCAGAGAAACAGAAAGACAGACAGACAGACAGACAGACAGAGAAACAGACAGAGAGAGGATGGAAAGGAACCCCAATCCCTCCCTCTCCCAGTAACTGTATCCAGTCTAACTTCTCCATCTGATGTAACCCTACTCTCCACCTTGCTGACAGTGCATTATATTCTGCATCCCAAATGGCACCCTATTCCCTATATAGGGTATTGTTTTTGATCTGAGCCCAAAAGGCCTCTGGTCAAAAGTAGTGCACTAAATAGGGAATAGGGTGCCATTTTGGATGCAGATCCTGTATCCATTTGTGCTAACATCCCATAATAGCATGGTAAGTGTGGTGTGGAACACACTCTTCATCTTCCACCTGCTCCATGCGGGTTGCTAAGTGTTCCTCTGCGGTTGCGTCGCGGTCGTCTCTTACTGCGGTCCATCGACGGTCTTAGGGTTTGTGAGGGGTAAAAAAACAAAAACAAACAACAACAACTACTGCTTTGACAGAGCAGCTGTGAGATAAACAGTGTGAGGTGGAGTGTTGTCTGAGTAAGACAATACAACTGTTACAGGCTAATTACAGATGGACCAATGACGGAGCTCTCTCACTAAAACCTGCTTAGCATCGATTAGTCTGTAATCTAGTTAACATAATCCCTACATGGAGGGAGGGAGAAAGAGCGGGAGGGGGAAGAGAGGGAGGTAAGGTGGGAGGGGGAGAGAGGGGGGGCAGAGAGGGAGGTAAGGTGGGAGGGGGAGAGAGGGGGAGACAGAGGGAAGGTGGGATTGGGAAGAGAGGGAGGGAGGGAGGGGGAGAGGGGGGGCAGAGAGGGAGGTAAGGTGGGAGGGGGAGAGAGGGGGAGACAGAGGGAAGGTGGGAGGGAGAGAGGGTGGGAGGGGCAAGAGAGGGAGGGAGGGAGGGGGAGACAGAGGGAGTGAGGCAGGGAGTGAGTGAGTGAGTGAGTGAGGGGGCAGAGAGGGAGTGAAGTTGGGAGGGGGAGAGAGGGAGGGAGGGAGGGAGGGGGAGACAGAGGGAGGGAGGCATGGAGGGAGGGTGGTCGATTTAATAGAACATACAGAGATAGAGTGATTAATAGAGAAAGTGAAAGAGGGACAGAAGGACAGAGACACAAAAAGACAGACAAACACTTAGTGCTTCTGTAAGCATAAACAAACTTTCAAGTGAACAGATCAGCAAAGTGCAAGAGAGTGTTTCTAAGAAAGTACCTCATAGTGTGTGTGTGCATGTGTGTGTGTGCCTGCGTGTGTGTGTATGCGTGTGTGTGTGTCTGTGTTTGTGCTTGCGTGTCTGTGTGTGCTTGTGTGTGTGTGTGCATGTTTGTGCCTGCGTGTGTGTGTTTGTGCCTGCATGTGTGTGTGGGTTTGTGTATGCCTTAATAGATCCCTCTATACGTCCCCCTATAGTTCAATAAACCTCACAGACGCTGAACTCCATTGGCCATAACTACATTAACTCCATTAACAATAGAGCAGTCTCTGCATTAAAGTCTACCCTATCCCAACCTCATTCAAAACCACAACACCAATCAGGACATTTTAAAGTGCCAATCGGCTGTCTACCACTACAGATGGACTGGACTGCTGTTGTGTGCTCAGTAGACATGATGAAACACACCGAAAATGATTTAGTATGGATATTTAATGGACATTGTATATCGTGTTGGTGGTTGAAAGCGAATCGTGCATGTTTGTGTGGGGACGCTATAAGAAGTGTACTCGTGATTAACATACAGGTATAGCGTATACAAGAATAAGCAGAACTGTTGTCCACAATGAAGTCACCAATGGTGTACGCATCGACACACAATTGTTGTGACGAACCAAAATAGCAAGTAGATGTATTTTCCAGGGAGTGGGTCTGCGACATTGTCCTTCACTAATAAAATACATGCGATGTCCCAGGAAAAGCACGATGTTATTTCGCCCTCATGTGTCTGTGCAGCGTTACTCCGCTCCGACATGTGCGCACCGGCGATCCGTCGGAAAACACTCCGCTTTGCCCCCTGCTGAAGGATCACTTCCGGGCACACCGCTAAGCTCGTCGAAATCAACATGTATGAAGTGGATATTTTCCGCGCTTCAAGATAGTGCAATCGTTTATCATCTATTTATTTGGTCGGGTGCATTTTACTACTACTACTACTACTACTACCCGGGTCGTTTCGTCAAGCTATCTCGCTGGGAAGACGAGAGTTGGAGGTGCTCGGGTGAAAAAGGCGTGTTGGTTTTACCGCTCGTTAAGAGAGAAGATGTCCGCGGAGGAGGCGGCAGACAAAACCACCGCGGCCGACGCGACTGCGGGAGACGGCGGAGACGAGGAGGAAGAGTGGCTCTACGGAGGTACAAAAGACCCGTTACAACGAATTAAAACACGGGCCAAGTTGTTCTGCCTGGATTTAGCCCCGTAGTCCCTGTAGCAGTAGCTGTAGCCGTAGCCGTAGCAGTAGCCGTAGATGTAGATGTAGCAGTAGCAGTAGCTGTAGATGTAGCTGTAGATGTAGCAGTAGCCGTAGCCGTAGCTGTAGCAGTAGCCGTAGCAGTAGCTGTAGATGTAGCAGTAGATGTAGCTGTAGCAGTAGCAGTAGCCGTAGCAGTAGCCGTAGCAGTAGCTGTAGCCGTAGCAGTAGCCGTGGGGCTGCATGTGTTGGCCTAAAGTCACGGTAAACGTCAAGCCGACTCACCTGACGCTACAGCATATCCTCCAGGATTGCACCAAAGATTGCACTTTGCTCACAAGTTTGTAGTTAACAATTAGCTAGCTACCCTGTATGTGGGGAATACAATCATTGGATGTGAATGGTTAGTTTGCATTGATCTTCTGAACGGACAAACGTGGCCAGCTCGCTATGTACGTTTTTATATATTTCTAGGTGACGTTAGATATTGTAATCTATGACTTAATTGTTGACATTTTCACCGTTTTTGTTAACGGGTGGTCGTTTCCCTTTCTAGATGATGATGAGAGAGCTGATGATGAAGAGGCCAAACTAACCGCTGCTGTCAGGTGAGTTCCTCGCCCTCCACCTGTGTGTGTCTAAGCCTGTTACTGAGTTGTCTCAACTTTCTCTGCTTTATTGTCTACAGGATGTGTCTGAATGTGTGTTGATGATATTTCCACCCTCAGTCTGAATGTGTTGATGATATTTCCACCCTCAGTCTGAATGTGTTGGAGGATATTTACACCCTCAGTCTGAATGTGTTGATGATATTTCCACCCTCAGTCTGAATGTGTTGATGATATTTCCACCCTCAGTCTGAATGTGTTGATGATATTTCCACCCTCAGTCTGAATGTGTTGATGATATTTCCACCCTCAGTCTGAATGTGTTGGGTGATATTTCCACCCTCAGTCTGAATGTGTTGATGATATTTACACCCTCAGTCTGAATGTGCTGTTGATATTTACACCCTCAGTCTGAATGTGTGTTGATGATATTTTCACCCTCAGTCTGAATGTGTTGATGATATTTACACCCTCAGTCTGAATGTGTTGATGATATTTCCACCCTCAGTCTGAATGTGTTGATGATATTTACACCCTCAGTCTGAATGTGCTGTTGATATTTACACCCTCAGTCTGAATGTGTTGATGATATTTTCACCCTCAGTCTGAATGTGTTGATGATATTTACACCCTCAGTCTGAATGTGTTGATGATATTTACACCCTCAGTCTGAATGTGTGTTGATGATATTTACACCCTCAGTCTGAATGCGTTGATGATATTTACACCCTCAGTCTGAATGCGTTGATAATATTTACACCCTCAGTCTGAATGTGCTGTTGATATTTACACCCTCAGTCTGAATGTGCTGTTGATGATATTTTCACCCTCAGTCTGAATGTGTGTTGATGATATTTTCACCCTCAGTCTGAATGTGTGTTGATGATATTTTCACCCTCAGTCTGAATGTGTGTTGATGATATTTACACCCTCAGTCTGAATGTGTGTTGATGATATTTTCACCCTCAGTCTGAATGTGTGTTGATGATATTTCCACCCTCAGTCTGAATGTGTGTTGATGATATTTACACCCTCAGTCTGAATGTGTTGGAGGATATTTACACCCTCAGTCTGAATGTGTTGGAGGATATTTACACCCTCAGTCTGAATGTGTTGATGATATTTCCACCCTCAGTCTGAATGTGTGTTGATGATATTTACTCCCTCAGTCTGAATGTGTTGGGTGATATTTACACCCTCAGTCTGAATGTGTTGGAGGATATTTCCACCCTCAGTCTGAATGTGTTGATGATATTTCCACCCTCAGTCTGAATGTGTTGATGATATTTCCACCCTCAGTGCACCTGTTCCTGCTACTGAGTCAGATGAGGCAGCTGCTACAGGCAACGGAGTGGAAGCTCAGGTAAGACCTCTTCTCCATTGTGTCCCAAATGGCCCCCTATTCCCCTATTGTGAACTACGTTTGACCCAAGTAGTGCACTATAAGGGGAATAGGGTGCCATTTTGGACCGAGGGGCAGTGTTTCTCCTATCGTTGTACGTGCGAGGCGGGATGACTTGGGCTTTGTGTGTAATTAAGGCCTGGAGTTTCTCCTGTTCAGTTCATGTGGTCTGGGAACACTGTGTTATGTGTAGAGGAGATGGGTTCTGATCCGGTTTCTGTCTCTCTCGGTCTCTGTTTCTCTCTCCTCCCCCTATCTCTGTATCCCCCTTCCCTCTCTCTCTGTATCCCCCTTCCCTCTCTCTCTCTCATCTCTCTCTCTCTCAGGAGAAGGAGCCAGGAGATGATGATGACAGTGATAGCGACAGTGACGATGATGACGATGATGTTCGCGTCACCATCGGAGACATCAAGACCGGAGCCCCACAGTACACGTACGTGTCTTCAGAGGTTCACCGTGCCGCCTTTAGAGAGAGTTCGCCCTGCCGTCTTTAGAGAGAGAGTTCGCCCTGCCGTCTTTAGAGAGAGTTCGCCCTGCCGTCTTTAGAGAGAGAGTTCGCCCTGCCGTCTTTAGAGAGAGTTCGCCCTGCCGTCTTTAGAGAGAGAGTTCGCCCTGCCGTCTTTAGAGAGAGTTCGCCCTGCCGTCTTTAGAGAGAGAGTTCGCCCTGCCGCCTTTAGAGAGAGAGTTCGCCCTGCCGCCTTTAGAGAGAGAGTTCGCCCTGCCGCCTTTAGAGAGAGAGTTCGCCCTGCCGCCTTTAGAGAGAGAGTTCGCCCTGCCGCCTTTAGAGAGAGAGTTCGCCCTGCCGCCTTTAGAGAGAGAGTTCGCCCTGCCGTCTTTAGAGAGAGAGTTCGCCCTGCCGCCTTTAGAGAGAGAGTTCGACCGCAATGTCTAAGCTGATCTGACGTTATTATTCCCACATAAAGGGGTTTCAAGTACAGCTGATGAACCTGAATTCATCTATTGTATTTCACAGCCTTTGACGCTGCAGCGTTAAATCGTGCGTTGTTGTTGACATGTCTGGTTTGTTGTTGTAGAACGTATGGAGTGGCTCCTGTTAACCTGAACATAAAGACAGCAGGAGCCAGACCCTATGGAACAGGTACTGTAGTATTCTGTCCACCACCTGTTCTATGCACTTGACTTTACATAGGCCTACATGGAGTGGAAAACGTATAGTACAGGCTAATATAGGTGTCCATTCCTACCACCATGGGGTGTCCATTCCTACCACCATGGGGTGTCCATTCCCACCACAGTGTCTTGGGCAGTTAAGTGGCACTAGATGGTATAAATGTAGATGTCGTTGATTTTAAATTTTGTGATTGATGTACTAAAATGTCCTCTGTATATTTTAATACTGGTATATATTCTAAATGTTTCTTTTGTATGTGCTATTTCTGTTTCTATTCTCTCTAGTAGGCAACAAGTTAAAGGGTGTGGATCTGGAGGCCCCAGGCAACATCAATGGAGTCCCAGTGGTGGAGGTGGACATGGAGACATTCGAGGAGAAACCCTGGAGGAAACCAGGTACGGTGTTACTGTGTGTTAGAGAGAGTGTGGGTTACATTTCTGATTGGTCCAATTTTAGACTGAGAGGCTTGGTCTGACTTTGTAAAAAGAACCAGTTGTGTGTGTGTGTGTGTGTGTGTGTAGGTGCTGACCTGTCTGACTACTTTAACTATGGGTTCAACGAGGACTCGTGGAAGGGCTACTGTGACAAACAGAAGAGGCTGAGGATGGGCCTGGAGATCGTCAACATCTCCTCCACCACCAGCAAAATCACTGTAATTTTTATGGATTTTTATTTCACCTTTATGTAACCAGGTGGGCCAGTTGAGAACAAGTTCTCATTTACAACCTGGCCAAGATAAAGCAAAGCAGTGCGACACAAACAACAACACAGAGTTACACATGGAATAAACAAGCGTACAGTCAATAACACAATAGAAAAAAAAGAAAGTCTATATACAGTGTGTGCAAATGGCGTGAGGAGGAAAGGCAATAAGTAGGCCATAGTAACGAAGTAATTACAATGTAGCAAATTAGCACTGGAGTGATAGATGAGCAGATGATGATGTGCAAGTAGAGATACTGCTGTGCAAAAGAGCAGAAAAGTAAATAAAAACAAATTTGGGATGAGGTAGGTAGATTGGATGGGCTATTTACAGATGGACTATGTGCAGCGATTGGTTAGCTGCTCAGATAGCTGATGTTTAAAGTCGGTGAGGGAGATATGTCTCCAGCTTCAGTGATTTCTGCAATTCGTTCCAGTCATTGGCAGCAGAGAACTGGAAGGAAAGGCGGCCAAAGGAGGTGTTGGCTTTGGGGATGACCAGTGAGATATGCCTGCTGAAGCGTGTGCTACGGGTGGGTGTTGTTATCGTGAGCTGAGATAAGGCGGAGCTTTACCTAGCAGGGACCTGTAGATGACCTGGAGCCAGTGGGTCTGGCGACGAATATGTAGCGAGGGCCAGCCGACTAGAGCATACAGGTCGCAGTGGTGGGTAGTATATGGGGCTTTGGTGACAAAACGGATGGCACTGTGATAGACTGCATCCAGTTTGCTGAGTAGAGTGTTGGAGGCTATTTTGTAGATGACATCGCCGAAGTCGAGGATCGGTAGGATAGTCAGTTTTACGAGGGTATGTTTGGCGGCGTGAGTGAAGGAGGCTTTGTTGCGAAATAGGAAGCCGATTCTAGATTTAATTTTGGATTGGAGATGTTTAATAGGAGTCTGGAAGGAGAGTTTATAGTTTATATAATATTTTTAGAATATTACCAGAGAATACGGATGACTTAATGGCTTTGTGCCGTATCTTTTCCAATACCCCATATTATTGATAACACACATCACCAAAATGATTCACACTTGTCTTCCTATTTCCACATAATCTGCCATGGTTCATCACCCCAACAGGGCACACAACTAACCTCCCATTCACACACACACACACCTTTATGGCTACTGCAACTAGGCTCTCACCCCGTTATAGTTAATGCAGGGAACCATCCCCTGCCGGGAGTTACCCCCCAGGACTCACCCTGTTCCAGCCCGCGCGGGCTTACCTTCCGGGACTCCCCCTGTTATTAATAGTGATCACAGGTATTAACCCAGTGGGATTTACTATTGACTCTATAGTACTAGCAGGAACCAACCTACTAGGGATTTACCCCCTGGGACTCACCCTACAGGTACCAGCCTTTTGCCATATGATAATCAGGGTAAAACAGATCAACCAGAGTTGATTAAAACCAAGATATCCATTTTAAAGATGATGTTATAAACAAAAAGATGTCCTCCTCTACTCCCCCAAAGGTTCAGCAGGGCAGGACAGGGAATGAGAAGGAAGTGAGTTTACCCATCCACACGTCCAAACCTGACTTCCCCACTCCAGCCAGCCTCTACAAGTCATCCATGAACATGAACACTACCAGGTAAGAGCTGTACACAGGTCCTCAAATGAATAAGAACTCTAAGGTTAGCCTAGGACAGGTACAGACGGACGGTAAGGTTAGCCTAGGACAGGTAGAGACGGACGGTGAGGTTAGCCTGGGACAGGTAGAGAGACTCATGTATTAGCTCTGGTATAGGATTTGGCAAAACACAATCTGGCAGTAGACTGACGGACAGGCGGACTGACGGACAGACAAACGGACACACACACAAGCTTGCTTCCTTTTTGTTTTCTCCTCTCACTGTGCACATGAATGACTTCCATTGAGTGTGTGAGGGGGGCGGGGTTTAACTGTTTCCTCCTCCTCCCTCTGATGGCAGGATCTCCCCGCCGCAGTGGACCGCTCCCCCCGTTCAGGACATGTCCTACTATACGTGAGTGGGATGGGGGGCTTGTTCACATAACACACTGATACATCCATGTACAGTACTGTAGTACTGTGTCTTTTTCCAGATGCTATTTAAAAAAAAAATAAACAAAAAAAAAACTAATTTTATGTTCCCTCGGCCAATAAACTATTAAGAAACGGCGTAGTTGCGTCACTTCGTTAGGGCACAACGTGGTAGCCTACAATTGTCACCACGGCAACGTTAAGTTTAACGGGAGTCATCGCCTTGGCAACAGTAAACACATTTAAATGCAACACATGTATGCACATTGATGACGTGTGTGTGTGACGGGTGATATAGCCATGTCATAGGCATGTAATAACAGATTCTACATCATGTGTATTAGTCATGCTGTGTGTTGTCCTTTCTGACGTTAGTGTCCTGTCACCGATCTGTGCGGTGGTTTGGTACCGATCTGTGCGGTGGTTTGGTACCGATCTGTGCGGTGGTTTGGTACCGATCTGTGCGGTGGTTTGGTACCGATCTGTGCGGTGGTTTGGTACCAATCTGTGCGGTGGTTTGGTACCGATCTGTGCGGTGGTTTGGTACCGATCTGTGCGGTGGTTTGGTACCGCTCTGTGCGGTGGTTTGGTACCGCTCTGTGCGGTGGTTTGGTACCGCTCTGTGCGGTGGTTTGGTACCGCTCTGTGCGGTGGTTTGGTACCGATCTGTGCGGTGGTTAGGTACCGATCTGTGTGGTGGTTAGGTACCGCTCTGTGTGGTGGTTAGGTACCGCTCTGTGTGGTGGTTTGGTACCGCTCTGTGTGGTGGTTTGGTACCGCTCTGTGTGGTGGTTAGGTACCGCTCTGTGCCGTGGTTTGGTACCGCTCTGTGCCGTGGTTAGGTACCGCTCTGTGCCGTGGTTAGGTACCGATCTGTGCCGTGGTTAGGTACCGATCTGTGCCGTGGTTAGGTACCGATCTGTGCCGTGGTTTGGTACCGCTCTGTGCCGTGGTTTGGTACCGCTCTGTGCGGTGGTTTGGTACCGCTCTGTGCGGTGGTTTGGTACCGATCTGTGCGGTGGTTAGGTACCGATCTGTGCGGTGGTTTGGTACCGATCTGTGCGGTGGTTTGGTACCGCTCTGTGCGGTGGTTTGGTACCGCTCTGTGCGGTGGTTTGGTACCGCTCTGTGCGGTGGTTTGGTACCGATCTGTGCGGTGGTTAGGTACCGATCTGTGTGGTGGTTAGGTACCGCTCTGTGTGGTGGTTAGGTACCGCTCTGTGTGGTGGTTTGGTACCGCTCTGTGTGGTGGTTTGGTACCGCTCTGTGTGGTGGTTAGGTACCGCTCTGTGCCGTGGTTTGGTACCGCTCTGTGCCGTGGTTAGGTACCGCTCTGTGCCGTGGTTAGGTACCGATCTGTGCCGTGGTTAGGTACCGATCTGTGCCGTGGTTAGGTACCGATCTGTGCCGTGGTTAGGTACCGATCTGTGCCGTGGTTAGGTACCGATCTGTGCCGTGGTTTGGTACCGATCTGTGCCGTGGTTTGGTACCGATCTGTGCCGTGGTTAGGTACCGATCTGTGCCGTGGTTAGGTACCGATCTGTGCCGTGGTTTGGTACCGCTCTGTGCCGTGGTTTGGTACCGCTCTGTGCCGTGGTTAGGTACCGATCTGTGCCGTGGTTAGGTACCGATCTGTGCCGTGGTTAGGTACCGATCTGTGCCGTGGTTTGGTACCGATCTGTGCCGTGGTTAGGTACCGATCTGTGTGTGTGGCTGTGTATTAGTTGGTAGAGAGTATAGCCTGTAGACTCAGCTTTAATGTCTGAGTAGGCGGCAGGTAGTCTAGGGATTAAGAGCATTGGGCCATTAACCGGAAGGTTGCTTATTCGAAGCCCAGAGCCAACTAGGTGAAACATCTCATGTGCCCTTGAGCAAGGCACTTAGCCGTGACTGCTCCTGTAAGTTGTTCTGGATAAGATCGTCTGATAAATGACTCAAATTGTACGGTGTGGGTATGTTCAGGAAGTCCAGTGGTACTATAGACGTGATCGGAGGAGGGACTGCTACCATCAGCAGAGTGGAGGGACGACGAAGACACAACCTGGAGGGAAACAACATCCAGGTACACACACACGCAGACACACACACACACACACATGCAGACACACACACACACACGCAGACACACACACACACACGCAGACACACACACACGCAGACACACACACACACACACGCAGACACACACACACGCAGACACACACACGCAGACACACACACGCAGACACACACACACGCAGACACACACACACGCAGACACACACACACGCAGACACACACACACGCAGACACACACACACACACACACACACACACACACCTGGAGAGAAACAACATCCAGGTACACACACACAACCTGGAGGGAAACAACATCCAGGTACACACGCACACACACACACACACACACTTGGAGAGAAACAACATCCAGGTACACACACACACAACCTGGAGGGAAACAACATCCAGGTACACACGCACACACACACACACACACACAACCTGGAGGGAAACAACATCCTGGTACACACACACAACCTGGAGGGAAACAACATCCAGGTACACACGCACACACACACACACACACACAACCTGGAGGGAAACAACATCCTGGTACACACACACAACCTGGAGGGAAACAACATCCAGGTACACACACACAACCTGGAGGGAAACAACATCCTGGTACACACACACAACTCAATATTAGTAAGTTGTTCTTAATGTTTTGTAAACTCAGTGTGAGCTAAACATATAAATATATTTTTTAAATTTAAATAAAATACTGAGCCATACATTGACACATGGAGTTTTAAATCTTCCGGGAAAGCATCTTTAATTTCTTGAGGATAACAGTCCTGCTGTTGTGAAAAACAGCCTTTATGTCGACACCCAGAGTCACATTAGTTTATTTTGAAAGCTATAGCGCAACTGTCTTTTAAATAAAGTAGGTTTTTAAAGGACATGTTAGTCCGGTCTCGTAGTAATACTGGTGTCTGGACAACCCTACACCAACACATGAAAGGACATAGCTTTCATAGAAGTCAATGTAACCATTCCATTGGCCGTTGAATAACATTCCACGTGTTGTGATTGGATGTTTCTTCGTTGTCTAGGTGATTTCGGAACACTCGTCGTCGGACCCTGAGCCAAACCCCAACAAGATGCCCCCCTTCTTCCCCCCCGGGCCCCTCCCCCCTAACATCCCTCCTCCCCCATTCCTCCCCCCTCCTCCCAACGTCAGCCAGGCTCCCCCTCTCATCCCCCCACCAAGTAAGTCTACACCTCTCTCACTTTGTCATTCTCTCACTCTCTCTCTCCGTCTCTCTCACTCTCTCTCACTCTCTCTCTCCGTCTCTCTCACTCTCACTCTCTCTCTCTCTGTGTCTCTCTCTCTCTGTCTCTCTCTCTCTGTCTCTCTCTCTGTCTCTCTCTCTGTGTCTGTCTCTCTCTCTGTGTCTGTCTCTCTCTCTGTGTCTGTCTCTCTCTCTGTGTCTGTCTCTCTCTCTCTCTCTGTGTCTCTGTCTCTCTCTGTCTCTCTCTCTCTCTCTCTGTCTCTCTCTGTCTTCTCTCTGTCTCCTGCTTTCTGTCTCTTTCCCTCTCTAACTTTCTTTCCCTTTTATATATATATATATAGATTTGTATATTCACCCTGTTTAACTAAGGTAAACTAACAATAGTTTTTATTTCGTAGGAATACCTATGAATGTCCCTCCTCCTGGTAAGAACAATACTCCCAACTATACTCACTATTACTACACAAAATACACAATGACATTCATGATGTGGGAAAGACTGAAGACTTCAGCATATTAGTATACTATACCAGTCTTAATTTACCTAGTTATAATGTGTCAGTGTGGTGATATAATGCGGAATAGACTCAACAGGTATAATGTGTCAGTGTGGTGATATAATGCGGAATAGACTCAACAGGTATAATGTATTTGTGTGTGCAGGTTTCCCTCCTCCCAGCGGTCCCCCTCCCTCTCTCATCCCCACCTTGGACAGGTAAGACACCTCCACCTTATAGACGTGGATAGATTGAGTCCTAATCTCTCTCCTCCTATGTACTTGTAGATGTGGATAGATTGAGCCCTAGTCTCTCTCCCCCTATGTACTTGTAGATGTGGATAGATTGAGCCCTAGTCTCTCTCCTCCTATGTACTTATAGACGTGGATAGATTGAGCCCTAGTCTCTCTCCTCCTATGTACTTATAGACGTGGATAGATTGAGTCCTAGTCTCTCTCCTCCTATGTACTTATAGACGTGGATAGATTGAGCCCTAGTCTCTCTCCTCCTATGTACTTATAGACGTGGATAGATTGAGCCCTAGTCTCTCTCCTCCTATGTACTTGTAGAGAGCTAAGGCAGCGTTTACACAGGCAGCCCAATTCTGATCTGTTAAATAGCGTTAGCATATTGACTGGAAGTCTATGGGTATCTGCTAGCATGCTATTTAACATTGGCTCACGAAAACCACCTCCAACTTCCTTCATACTGGACAAAGAGACATACAAATGGTATCCACGAGTTCATCTGACTCTGTGGAAGTTCATTATGTATCCACGAGTTCATCTGACTCTGTGGAAGTTCATTATGTATCCACGAGTTCATCTGACTCTGTGGAAGTTCATTATGTATCCACGAGTTCATCTGACTCTGTGGAAGTTCATTATGTATCCACGAGTTCATCTGACTCTGGGGAAGTTCATTATGTATCCACGAGTTCATCTGACTCTGTGGAAGTTCATTATGTATCCACGAGTTCATCTGACTCTGTGGAAGTTCATTATGTATCCACGAGTTCATCTGACTCTGGGGAAGTAGATCAAATCCTGAAAGATCCATTTAATATGATTGGTTGGATCAATATGTAAATGGAATCTAAAGTATTGGATGAAAATGATGACAACTTTAATATATTGAAAGTTTTTTTGTGTGTTTTTTTTAGCAGTGGGCATCCAGGTGGATATGATGGCCGTCCAGTTCCACCATACCCCTTCCCCACAGGTAGGGGGCGACAACACACACTATCACTTTCCATCAATATTATATAATATATATATATATATCTGTCCAAAACGATTCCCTATGTAGTGCACTACCGTTGACTAAGGTGCCATTTCGGATGCAGCCTCACTGTCACTTTAAATTAATGTGTTATTATTATATTGAATTGTTTTAAATCAATCCATGGGCCTCATTTAGCAACATATAGTATGAGTCCCAATCCCTGGACTATATAATGCACTTCTTTTAAGCAGGGCCAATAGGGCTGGGGTCTAAAGTAGTGCACTATATAGGGAATAGGGTTCAAGTTGGGAAGCACCCATTTTTGAACTTGATCCAAAGTTTGATTGTTATTAGGGCCGGAACGATACCAGTATCACGGCAAGGAAACAAAACACAAAGCAGATTGGCTCAATATGTAATACCTTTAGGGAAACCAGCATCATTATGTTGGAAAACAGCCCTAATGTTGGAAAACAGCCCTGATGTTGGAAAACAGCCCTGATGTTGGAAACAAACATCATTATGTTGGAAAACAGCCCTGATGTTGGAAACAAACACCATCATGTTGGAAAACAGCCCTGATGTTGGAAACAAACACCATCATGTTGGAAAACAGCCCTGATGTTGGAAACAAACATCATTATGTTGGAAAACAGCCCTGATGTTGGAAACAAACACCATTATGTTGGAAAACAGCCCTGATGTTGGAAACAAACACCATTATGTTGGAAAACAGCCCTGATGTTGGAAACAAACATCATTATGTTGGAAAACAGCCCTGATGTTGGAAACAAACACCATTATGTTGGAAAACAGCCCTGATGTTGGAAACAAACATCATTATGTTGGAAAACAGCCCTGATGTTGGAAACAAACACCATTATGTTGGAAAACAGCCCTGATGTTGGAAACAAACACCATTTTATGTTTAAAAACAGCCCTGATGTTGGAAACAAAACATCATTATGTTTAAAAACAGCCCTGATGTTGGAAACAAAACATCATTATGTTTAAAAACAGCCCTGATGTTGGAAACAAACATCATTATGTTGGAAAACAGCCCTGATGTTGGAAACAAACATCATTATGTTAGAAAACAGCCCTGATGTTGGAAAACAAACATCATTAGTTAGAAAACAGCCCTGATGTTGGAAAACAGCCCTGATGTTGGAAAACAGCCCTGATGTTGGAAACAAGCATCATCATGTTGCATCCAGAGTCACATGTATTTATTTCCCAGCTGTAGCACACCATATTTTACATCCAGCAGGTTTTTAAAGCACCAAACAGTTTAGCCTGTTACGATACTGCTATCGTCGCGGCCGTAATTGATATGGGAAGTATTTTAACTCCACGTTTAAGGTTATTTAGGTGGGTACACACTGATATGTACACACAATATTGTAATAATCCATCATGCTTATTGTCCCTCAGGTGGTTTCCCTCCTCCTATGACAGGTATGTCCTCCACACTACAGTATATCCTCCTCCTCCTCACTACAGTATATCCTCCTCCTCCACACTACAGTATATCCTCCTCCTCCACACTACAGTATATCCTCCTCCTCCTCACTACAGTATATCCTCCTCCTCCTCACTACAGTATATCCTCCTCCTCCACACTATAGTATATCCTCCTCCTCCACACTACAGTATATCCTCCTCCTCCTCACTACAGTATATCCTCCTCCTCCTCACTACAGTATATCCTCCTCCTCCTCACTACAGTATATCCTCCTCCTCCTCACTACAGTATATCCTCCTCCTCCACACTATAGTATATCCTCCTCCTCCACACTACAGTATATCCTCCTCCTCCACACTACAGTATATCCTCCTCCTCCTCACTACAGTATATCCTCCTCCTCCACACTACAGTATATCCTCCTCCTCCACACTATAGTATATCCTCCTCCTCCACACTACAGTATATCCTCCTCCTCCACACTATAGTATATCCTCCACACTACAGTATATCCTCCACACTACAGTATATCCTCCACACTACAGTATATCCTCCACACTACAGTATATCCTCCACACTATAGTATATCCTCCTCCTCCTCACTACAGTATATCCTCCTCCTCCTCACTACAGTATATCCTCCTCCTCCTCACTACAGTATATCCTCCTCACTACAGTATATCCTCCTCCTCCACACTATAGTATATCCTCCTCCTCCACACTACAGTATATCCTCCTCCTCCACACTACAGTATATCCTCCTCCTCCACACTACAGTATATCCTCCTCCTCCACACTACAGTATATCCTCCTCCTCCACACTACAGTATATCCTCCACACTACAGTATATCCTCCACACTACAGTATATCCTCCACACTACAGTATATCCTCCTCCTCCACACTACAGTATATCCTCCTCCTCCACACTACAGTATATCCTCCTCCTCCACACTACAGTATATCCTCCTCCTCCACACTACAGTATATCCTCCTCCTCCACACTACAGTATATCCTCCACACTACAGTATATCCTCCTCCTCCACACTACAGTATATCCTCCACACTACAGTATATCCTCCACACTACAGTATATCCTCCTCACTACAGTATATCCTCCTCACTACAGTATATCCTCCTCCTCCACACTACAGTATATCCTCCTCCTCCACACTACAGTATATCCTCCTCCTCCACACTACAGTATATCCTCCTCCTCCACACTACAGTATATCCTCCTCCTCCACACTACAGTATATCCTCCTCCTCCACACTACAGTATATCCTCCACACTACAGTATATCCTCCACACTACAGTATATCCTCCTCCTCCACACTACAGTATATCCTCCTCCTCCACACTACAGTATATCCTCCTCACTACAGTATATCCTCCACACTATAGTATATCCTCCTCCTCCACACTACAGTATATCCTCCACACTACAGTATATCCTCCACACTACAGTATATCCTCCTCCTCCACACTACAGTATATCCTCCACACTACAGTATATCCTCCACACTACAGTATATCCTCCACACTATAGTATATCCTCCTCCTCCACACTACAGTATATCCTCCTCACTACAGTATATCCTCCTCCTCCTCACTACAGTATATCCTCCTCCTCCACACTACAGTATATCCTCCACACTACAGTATATCCTCCACACTATAGTATATCCTCCTCCTCCACACTACAGTATATCCTCCACACTACAGTATATCCTCCACACTACAGTATATCCTCCACACTATAGTATATCCTCCACACTACAGTATATCCTCCACACTATAGTATATCCTCCTCCTCCACACTACAGTATATCCTCCACACTACAGTATATCCTCCACACTACAGTATATCCTCCACACTATAGTATATCCTCCTCCTCCACACTACAGTATATCCTCCTCCTCCACACTACAGTATATCCTCCACACTATAGTATATCCTCCTCCTCCACACTACAGTATATCCTCCACACTACAGTATATCCTCCACACTACAGTATATCCTCCACACTATAGTATATCCTCCTCCTCCACACTACAGTATATCCTCCTCACTACAGTATATCCTCCTCCTCCACACTATAGTATATCCTCCTCCTCCACACTACAGTATATCCTCCTCCTCCACACTACAGTATATCCTCCACACTACAGTATATCCTCCTCCTCCACACTACAGTATATCCTCCTCACTACAGTATATCCTCCTCCTCCACACTATAGTATATCCTCCTCCTCCACACTATAGTATATCCTCCTCCTCCACACTACAGTATATCCTCCACACTACAGTATATCCTCCACACTACAGTATATCCTCCACACTACAGTATATCCTCCACACTATAGTATATCCTCCTCCTCCACACTACAGTATATCCTCCTCCTCACTACAGTATATCCTCCTCCTCCACACTACAGTATATCCTCCTCCTCCACACTACAGTATATCCTCCTCCTCCACACTATAGTATATCCTCCACACTATAGTATATCCTCCTCACTACAGTATATCCTCCTCCTCCACACTACAGTATATCCTCCACACTACAGTATATCCTCCACACTACAGTATATCCTCCACACTATAGTATATCCTCCTCCTCCACACTATAGTATATCCTCCTCCTCCTCACTACAGTATATCCTCCTCCTCCACACTACAGTATATCCTCCTCCTCCACACTACAGTATATCCTCCTCCTCCACACTACAGTATATCCTCCTCCTCCACACTACAGTATATCCTCCTCCTCCACACTACAGTATATCCTCCACACTACAGTATATCCTCCACACTACAGTATATCCTCCTCCTCCACACTACAGTATATCCTCCACACTACAGTATATCCTCCACACTACAGTATATCCTCCTCCTCCACACTACAGTATATCCTCCACACTATAGTATATCCTCCTCCTCCACACTACAGTATATCCTCCTCCTCCACACTACAGTATATCCTCCTCCTCCACACTACAGTATATCCTCCTCCTCCACACTACAGTATATCCTCCTCCTCCACACTACAGCTATCCTCCTCCTCCACACTACAGTATATCCTCCACACTACAGTATATCCTCCACACTACAGTATATCCTCCTCCTCCACACTACAGTATATCCTCCACACTACAGTATATCCTCCACACTACAGTATATCCTCCTCCTCCACACTACAGTATATCCTCCACACTACAGTATATCCTCCACACTATAGTATATCCTCCTCCTCCACACTACAGTATATCCTCCTCCTCCACACTACAGTATATCCTCCTCCTCCACACTACAGTATATCCTCCACACTACAGTATATCCTCCACACTACAGTATATCCTCCTCCTCCACACTACAGTATATCCTCCACACTACAGTATATCCTCCACACTACAGTATATCCTCCACACTACAGTATATCCTCCTCCTCCACACTACAGTATATCCTCCACACTACAGTATATCCTCCACACTACAGTATATCCTCCACACTATAGTATATCCTCCTCCTCCACACTATAGTATATCCTCCTCCTCCACACTACAGTATATCCTCCTCCTCCACACTACAGTATATCCTCCTCCTCCACACTATAGTATATCCTCCTCCTCCACACTACAGTATATCCTCCACACTACAGTATATCCTCCTCCTCCTCCTCACTACAGTATATCCTCCTCACTACTATAACGTCTCTCTGTCTCCAGGTGGCTACCCTCCTCCTATGCCAGGTGTGGTGTCTCCATGGCCTCCTATGATGGACCAGTCTAAACAGTGGGACTACTACCCTCCAGGTAAACCAGTCTAAACAGTGGGACTACTGCCCTCCAGGTAAACCAGTCTAGACAGTGGGACTACTACCCTCCAGGTAAACCAGTCTAAACAGTGGGACTACTACCCTCCAGGTAAACCAGTCTAAACAGTGGGACTACTACCCTCCAGGTAAACCAGTCTAGACAGTGGGACTACTACCCTCCAGGTAAACCAGTCTAAACAGTGGGTCTACTACCCTCCAGGTAAACCAGTCTAGACAGTGGGACTACTACCCTCCAGGTAAACCAGTCTAAACAGTGGGTCTACTACCCTCCAGGTAAACCAGTCTAGACAGTGGGACTACTACCCTCCAGGTAAACCAGTCTAAACAGTGGGTCTACTACCCTCCAGGTAAACCAGTCTAAACAGTGGGACTACTACCCTCCAGGTAAACCAGTCTAAACAGTGGGACTACTACCCTCCAGGTAAACCAGTCTAAACAGTGGGACTACTACCCTCCAGGTAAACCAGTCTAAACAGTGGGACTACTACCCTCCAGGTAAACCAGTCTAAACAGTGGGACTACTACCCTCCAGGTAAACCAGTCTAAACAGTGGGACTACTACCCTCCAGGTAAACCAGTCTAGACAGTGGGACTACTACCCTCCAGGTAAACCAGTCTAGACAGTGGGACTACTACCCTCCAGGTAAACCAGTCTAGACAGTGGGACTACTACCCTCCAGGTAAACCAGTCTAGACAGTGGGACTACTACCCTCCAGGTAAACCAGTCTAAACAGTGGGACTACTACCCTCCAGGTAAACCAGTCTAAACAGTGGGACTACTACCCTCCAGGTAAACCAGTCTAAACAGTGGGACTACTACCCTCCAGGTAAACCAGTCTAGACAGTAGTACTACTACCCTCCAGGTAAACCAGTCTAAACAGTAGTACTACTACCCTCCAGGTAAACCAGTCTAAACAGTAGTACTACTACCCTCCAGGTAAACCAGTCTAGACAGTAGGACTACTACCCTCCAGGTAAACCAGTCTAAACAGTGGGACTACTACCCTCCAGGTAAACCAGTCTAAACAGTAGGACTACTACCCTCCAGGTAAACCAGTCTAAACAGTAGGACTACTACCCTCCAGGTAAACCAGTCTAAACAGTGGGACTACTACCCTCCAGGTAAACCAGTCTAGACAGTGGGACTACTACCCTCCAGGTAAACCAGTCTAGACAGTGGGACTACTACCCTCCAGGTAAACCAGTCTAGACAGTGGGACTACTACCCTCCAGGTAAACCAGTCTAAACAGTGGGTCTACTACCCTCCAGGTAAACCAGTCTAAACAGTGGGACTACTACCCTCCAGGTAAACCAGTCTAAACAGTGGGACTACTACCCTCCAGGTAAACCAGTCTAGACAGTGGGACTACTACCCTCCAGGTAAACCAGTCTAAACAGTGGGTCTACTACCCTCCAGGTAAACCAGTCTAAACAGTGGGACTACTACCCTCCAGGTAAACCAGTCTAGACAGTGGGACTACTACCCTCCAGGTAAACCAGTCTAAACAGTGGGTCTACTACCCTCCAGGTAAACCAGTCTAAACAGTGGGACTACTACCCTCCAGGTAAACCAGTCTAAACAGTGGGACTACTACCCTCCAGGTAAACCAGTCTAGACAGTAGTACTACTACCCTCCAGGTAAACCAGTCTAAACAGTAGTACTACTACCCTCCAGGTAAACCAGTCTAAACAGTAGTACTACTACCCTCCAGGTAAACCAGTCTAGACAGTAGGACTACTACCCTCCAGGTAAACCAGTCTAGACAGTAGGACTACTACCCTCCAGGTAAACCAGTCTAGACAGTGGGACTACTACCCTCCAGGTAAACCAGTCTAAACAGTGGGTCTACTACCCTCCAGGTAAACCAGTCTAAACAGTAGGACTACTACCCTCCAGGTAAACCTAAACAGGAGCGTGGTATAGACAATGTATTTCTTTAATGTGATCAGCGGTAGATCTGTGTAATAGCAGAATTTAAAGGTCATATCTGATTGAGCTGACATGCAGCGGTTACCGTGAATACGGTCTCCGTGAACACAGGAACATTGCCATTAAAAGGTTCATAGCTGACAAAGCAGGATCAGATTGAATCCCAGCCTTACTCTCTGTTAGTCAGCACCTCTACAAACTGTTTTTGGGTGTCAGCTAATGTTTTTTTTACTAGTGATCAATAACCAACCAGTCAATCAATCAACCTGTCAATCAATAATCAATCAATCAATCAATCAGTGTGACCTGATGTTCTTTACTGTTCTACTACCCAGCAGGACCGGGACCAGGACCCAGACGGGAGGACAAGAGGGAGAAGGAGAGAGAGAGACCCAGGGAGAGACCACATGAGAGGGAGAGGGAGAGAGAGCACAGCCCCCTCCACTATGGCTTACAACAGGTTAGTCAAGGACGCGGCGGGTGACAATGGGTTAGCCGATTACGACGCGGCGACACATGAAACCAACGTCAGTGTTCTGCTAACAGTATATCTTCCCCCACCGTCCCCGTACCGGGCTCGGACCAGTACTCCTCTGCTCGCTAACACAAGTGACCACATTCCTTGACAACGCACAAAACCAGTTGAGCTATAGAAACATAGTGAATACAGTGGGACTACTAGCTAGCTGTGGAGTACGCGTACTGCACATTCTTAACGGCAGCTAGCCTAGTGGTTAGAGCGTTGGGTCAGTAACCCCAAGGTTGCTTGATCGAATCCCCGAGCTGAAAAGGTCAAAATCTGTCGTTCTGCCCCTGAACAAGGCAGTTAACCCACTGTTCCCCCGGTAGGCCGTCACTGTAAATAATAATTTGTTCTTAACTGACTTGCCTAGTTAAATAAAGATTAAATACAAATTAACTCTGTTACTAGGGCCCTATAAAATCTGGAGACCGTGAACAGGATCGCATAATCCAGACAATAAATCTAAATGTATTGAACATTAATTCATTTGCCCCAAGTTTATGATAAGACATTAGCAAGAGGGCCATCAGTGATTCCTATTTCCACCACCTTTCTGAGGACGCAACGAGGAATGTGTGGTTGCCCTCGGCTACCACTTTTACCTAGCCGTTAGCCACGATGCTAATGAAAAACCTTCTGCTAGATGGAACGTTTTCTGTAAAAAACGTAATTAAACGTTAACTACAAAGTAGCCTATGCTTTACCTGGCTGAATGACATCATGATTATTTGCATCAATCCAGTGGCGATTTGTTTAGCGAACTCACCCATCACACGCTACAAAAAACACAGCTAACAGCCTCTTGCTAGGTGGGTAATGGAATTCAAGGGTAACTAGAACCCTGCATAAAATATCAAAAAAATACCAGACCTCAAACGTGGTGGTTTAAGCATTGTTGTGGACTTTGAACAATCCAATTGAGTTGTCTTTCTATTAATGTGTGATTTTTGTTTTTGAGAACCTGAAACTGAGGAAAACAGAAACTTTGAGAAACAGAATTTTATAGGGCCTTAGGTTACACGTTAACACAAAAACACACATTCAGACGCATGCATGGTCACACACACACACACACACACCTCTTCCAGTTTGACATGTCCGCTACCATGAGAGAGCAAGATCTGTTGAACAACGACCAACAGATTGACACACCTCATCTCACTGTCCAATCAGAAAGGATCTGTTGAACAACGACCAGATTGAACAGCGAGTTGTTCCAATCGGAAAAGATGATTATAATCATGTCACAGTCCAGCGTCCAACGAGATACTCTTGTCTGTCTGTGGTCTCCATAGTGACGAGGAGCGGTACCGCGGTTACCGGGAGTACCAGGCGGAGCGTGGCTACAGCGGCGGTGACCGCGGGGGAGGAGACCGCGGAGGAGGTGACCGCGGCGGGGTGGAGCGTGGAGGTGTAGACCGTGGAGGTGACCGTGGTGGAGGGGAGCGTGGAGGTGTAGACCGTGGAGGTGACCGTGGCAGTGGGGGTGACCGTGGGGGTGGAGGGGGGGAGCGTCACAGAGAGAGGTCGAGCCGTGAGAAGGAGGAGAGACACAGGGAGAGAAGACACAGAGAGAAGGAGGAGGGGAGACACAAGTCATCACGCAGGTACGCCCCACACACACACACACACTCACTATTTCACCTCTGTTGTGTCAGAATCAGAACTGTCTTCCTTTCATTGCCCTTTTCTCTCCCCCTCTCTCTCTCTCTCTCTCTCTCTCTCTCTCTCTCTGTCTCTCTCTGTCTCTGTCTCTGTCTCTCTGAGCAGTAGCAGCAGGAGGAGACATGATAGTGAAGAAGGAGACGGTCACAGGAGACACAAACACAAGAAGAGCAAGAGAAGCAAGGAGGGCAAGGAACCTAGTGATGACATGGGAGACCAGGAGAACCAGGACACCATGGAGTGATGAAGAGAACCCTCCTCTCCCTCTGTCCCTCTTCATCTCTCTGTCTACATGGGAGGAGACCAGGAGAACCAGGGCACCATGGAGTGATGGAGAGAGCACCCTCCTCTCCCTCCCTCTCTCTGTCTACATGGGAGGAGACCAGGAGAACCAGGGCACCATGGAGTGATGAAGAGAACCCTCCTCTCCCTCTGTCCCTCTTCATCTCTCTGTCTACATGGGAGGAGACCAGGAGAACCAGGGCACCATGGAGAGAGCACTCTCCTCTCCCTCCATCTCTTCCCCTCTGCATCTGTTTCCCTCTATACGTCCCTTCATCTCTCTCCATCTTTCCCTCAGAGCACTGTTGTAGTTGATCATGCTCAGAGATTGTTGTTGTTTACCCGTTCCCTTCGTAGTCATGACGATCATAAACAACCCTCATCTTCTGTCATTTATTTTCGTCCCTCTATTTTCTTAACCAAACGCCTCGCTGAAAGATGTCAATTTGTTGAATTAAAAAACAAGCTTTTGATAACTTGTGTGTGAGGCTGGGTGGTGTGTGTCTTCGCTCTTCCTTCCTCTATGACTGACGGAGGGGTAATGAAGCAATAAGGCCAGAGGAGGTGTGGTATAGGACAGCAGATTATAGGCATTGCGGCATTTAAAGGCAATGTTCCCGAGCTCACGCTAAACGCTGCATATGTCGGCTCCATCAGAAAGGACCTTCACATTTCTATGGTGGAATCTGTAACGCTTCAGCGATAACACATTAAATAGAGCCCTCAATCTAGGCCAACGGCTTTGTCCTGTTAATGTTTAGCTACAGTAAGGAATGCATAGACTACATTACAAGCCATAAGGGGTACATAGAGACTACATGACAAGTCATAAAGGATACAGTGCATTGGGAAAGTATTCGACACCTTGACTTTTTCCACATTTTGTTAAGTTACAGCCTTGTTCTAAAATGGATGGGAGAAAAACTTCCTCAGCAATCTACACACAATACCCCATAATGACATCACAATACCCCATAATGACATCACAATACCCCATAATGACATCACAATACCCCATAATGACAAAGCAAAAAAGCTTTTAGAAATGTTATAAAAATTTTTATAAAATGTTCTATCACATTTACGTAAGTATTCAGACCCTTTACTCAGTACTTTGTTGAAGCACCTTTGGCAGCGATTACAGCCTCAAGTCTTCTTGGGTATGACGCTACAAGCTTGGCACACCTGTATTTGGGGAGTTTCTCCCATTCTTCTCTGCAGACCCTCTCAAGCTCTGTCAGGTTGGATGTGGAGCGTCGCTGCACAGCCATTTTCAGGTCTCTCCAGAGATGTTAGATCGGGTTCAAGTCCGGGGTCTGGCTGGGCCACTCAAGAACATTCAGAGACTACCCGAAGCCACTCCTGCGTTGTCTTGGCTGTGTGCTTAGGGTCGTTGTAAGGTGAACCTTTTCCCCAGTCTGAAGTCCTGAGCGCTCTGGAGCAGGTTTTCATCAAGGATCTCTCTGTACTTCCTCCGTTCATCTTTCCCTCGATCCTGACTAGTCTCCCAGTCCCTGCCGCTGAAAAACATCCCCACAGCATGATGCTGCCACCACGTTTCACCGTAGGGATGGTGCCAGTTTTCCTCCAGACGTGACGCTTGGCATTCAGGCCAAAGTGTTAAATCTTGCTTTCATCAGACCAGAGAATCTTGTTTCTCATGGTCAGAGTCCTTTAGGTGCTTTTTGGCAAACTCCAAGCAGGCTGTCATGTGCCTTTTACTGAGGAGTGGCTTCCATCTGGCCACTACCATAAAGGCCTGATTGGTGGAGTCCTTCTGGAAGGTTCTCCCATCTCCACAGAGGAACTATGAGGCTCTGTCAGAGAATTCTTCCATTTAAGAAGGATGGAAGCCACTGTGTTCTTGGGGACCAATGCTGCAGACATTTTTTGGTACCCTTCCCCTGATCTGGGCCTCGACACAATCCTGTCTCGGAGCTCTACAGACAATTCCTTCCACCTATTGGTTTGTTTTTTGATCTGACATGCACTGTCAACTCTGGGACCTTATGTTATAGACAGGTGTGTGCCTTTCCCAATCATATCCAATCAATTGAACTGACCACAGGTGGACTCCAATCAAGTTGTAGAAACATCTCAAGGATGATCAATGGAAACAGGATGCACCTGAGCTCAATTTCGAATCTCATAGCAAAGGGTCTGAATACTTATGTAAATAAGTATTCCTGATATTTTATTTTTTTATAAATGTGCATTGTCATTATGGGGTATTGTGTGTAGAGCAATAAGGATTATTTTGTATTTAATCCTTTTTATAATAAGGCTGTAACGTAACAATGTAGAAAAAGTAAAATATTTTCCAAATGCACTGTACATAGACTACATTAGAAGCCACAAGGGATACATATTGACTACATTAGAAGCCATAAGGGATACATAGGCATACATAGTGTTTCAAAAGGAATACATAGGGCGACATTTGACCACTTTAGACTCTGTAAAACAATAAAAGAAAGTTGCTAGCGAAAGCCAGGTTTATCACTTGCCAATAAGTGGAGCATTTTCCGTTCTCACTTCCACTGCCTGTCGCAAAGCATTCTGGTAATTGCAGTTTAAAACGCAATATGCTGAAATAGCTCCAACATTGCACGGCTGATACATTTCAAATGGTTCGTCTAAACAAGTCATGTATAGTGTAGAGAATCGTTGTACCATCTGAACTACTGAAATATATTTTCATAGACAATTATTTTAAAAAAAATCTGCTGTTTTGAAGGTGGTGTACAAAACCGAGAGTAAAAAAAGATGCCTACATTTACGGACGGGAAGCAGAGAAATAGCACACAATCAGACTTGCGTTCAACCAGAAGACAGATCTACAACTCACGTGAATCTACATATTGCACTTTTAATTGGTTCGTGAGGAAGGGCACTCCAGACCGACATTGAGAAATGAGTTTGGCAAATGACCTGGGTGTCTTGGACGTTAAAGGTCCAGTTGGGTATCTAATGGACTTACTGTAAAGTACCATGGCTGTGTCTACACAGGAAGACCAATTCTAAACTCCCCATTTCATTGGTCTTTTTATCAATCAGATAAGATCTGATGTGAAAAGATTTGATGTGATTAGTTAAAAATACCAATTTGTGGGAAAAATATCAGATTTGGGCTGCCTGTGCAAACGCAGCCTAGAAAACATTTGTAATCGCATTATTCAAGGTGAAATAAAATAATACAAAATCCACTTTTACCAGATAGAATATTAATTTATGGGCTGAATACCTGCATTAAGAGTATAAAGTCTTTAATATGACGTAAATATGATAAGATATAATATGACCCTATATGTGTTGAAGCCGCCCACTGTGTTGAAATAGGAAGGAGTCTACATCTTATAAGGAAGTAGAGGAATAACGGTGGAAGACAACAGTTTGAGGTTTGTAGCCTTTACAATTTAATATAGAAAAGTGTTTTTGAGAACTTAGACTGTTGTAGAGAGAGGTGATTTAGCGGGTAAAACATCCGCAGAATTGTATAGTTATTACAATAGTGATTTCAACTTTCAAGAATAATAATTGTAGGCTTATATGTTGATTCATATTGATTAGCCTAATCAATATGATGTGATGTTATAGGCTCTGAGGTCTACAGTTGTTATAGGCTCTGAGGTCTACAGTTGTTATAGGCTCTGAGGTATAGAGTTGTTATAGACTCTGAGGTTTACAGTTGTTATAGACTCTGAGGTATAGAGTTGTTATAGGCTCTGAGGTCTAGAGTTGTTATAGGCTCTGAGGTATAGAGTTGTTATAGACTCTGAGGTCTACAGTTGTTATAGGCTCTGAGGTCTAGAGTTGTTATAGACTCTGAGGTCTACAGTTGTTATAGACTCTGAGGTCTACAGTTGTTATAGGCTCTGAGGTCTAGAGTTGTTATAGGCTCTGAGGTCTAGAGTTGTTATAGACTCTGAGGTCTACAGTTGTTATAGACTCTGAGGTCTACAGTTGTTATAGGCTCTGAGGTCTAGAGTTGTTATAGACTCTGAGGTTTACAGTTGTTATAGGCTCTGAGGTCTACAGTTGTTATAGGCTCTGAGGTCTACAGTTGTTATAGACTCTGAGGTATACAGTTGTTATAGACTCTGAGGTCTAGAGTTGTTATAGGCTCTGAGGTCTAGAGTTGTTATAGACTCTGAGGTCTACAGTTGTTATAGACTCTGAGGTCTAGAGTTGTTATAGGCTCTGAGGTCTAGAGTTGTTATAGGCTCTGAGGTGTACAGTTGTTATAGGCTCTGAGGTCTACAGTTGTTATAGGCTCTGAGGTCTACAGTTGTTATAGGCTCTGAGGTCTACAGTTGTTATAGGCTCTGAGGTCTAGAGATGTTATAGACTCTGAGGTCTAGAGTTGTTATAGGCTCTGAGGTCTACAGTTGTTATAGGCTCTAAGGTCTACAGTTGTTATAGACTCTGAGGTCTAGAGTTGTTATAGGCTCTGAGGTCTAGAGATGTTATAGGCTCTGAGGTCTAGAGTTGTTATAGGCTCTGAGGTCTACAGTTGTTATAGGCTCTGAGGTCTAGAGTTGTTATAGGCTCTGAGGTCTAGAGTTGTTATAGGCTCTGAGGTCTAGAGTTGTTATAGGCTCTGAGGTCTAGAGTTGTTATAGGCTCTGAGGTCTAGAGTTGTTATAGACTCTGAGGTCTAGAGTTGTTATAGTCTCTGAGGTCTAGAGTTGTTATAGGCTCTGAGGTCTAGAGTTGTTATAGGCTCTGAGGTCTAGAGTTGTTATAGGCTCTGAGGTCTAGAGTTGTTATAGACTCTGAGGTCTAGAGTTGTTATAGACTCTGAGGTCTAGAGTTGTTATAGGCGATTGATAGCACATTATCGTGATTTGCTTTCCGCGTGATCCCCAACACAGTCGAAACTTTGCGTTGTTTCAATTCCTGAAAGAAGACGTGCATCGGAATTTTGTTAATCTGTCCCTAAAGAAACTAGTCCGTCTCGTCAAGTCGGTCAAGTAAAAGTGACATGCAACAATTGGCACATAAACGATATAAATGTTGACTAAATCAGGGTTTTCAAATGTCGGTCCGGCAGGCCCTACCTGAATTTGAAACTCGTTGTCGTTCCATTTTCCTGCAATACAAATCAATGCGTGTCACCTTGTAGGCTACTACTAAACCAGAACAAGAAACAATGGTGTGCAGGCTGTATTCTCTTAAAGGGTTAGGAAGAAATATCTGTCAACTGTTTTAACTACAGCTTCCGAGTGGCGCAGCGGTCTAAGGCACTGCATCTGCATCACTACGTACCCGGGTTCGATCGCGCTCTACATCACAACCATCCGTGATCCGGAGTCCGGGGGGGCAGTTTTTGTTCTTAACTGACTTGTGGAGCCCATGTAGGCTTCCTGTTGTTATGGAGTCAGGGGATCCAACTAGGTAGACTAGCTGTTGTTATGGAGTCAGGGGATCCATCCAGGTAGACTAGCTGTTGTTATGGAGTCAGGGGATCCAACCAGGTAGACTAGCTGTTGTTATGGAGTCAGGGGATCCAACTAGGTAGACTAGCTGTTGTTATGGAGTCAGGGGATCCATCCAGGTGGACTAGCTGTTGTTATGGAGTCAGGGGATCCAACTAGGTAGACTAGCTGTTGTTATGGAGTCAGGGGATCCATCCAGGTGGACTAGCTGTTGTTATGGAGTCAGGGGATCCAACTAGGTAGACTAGCTGTTGTTATGGAGTCAGGGGATCCAACCAGGTAGACTAGCTGTTGTTATGGAGTCAGGGGATCCAACCAGGTAGACTAGCTGTTGTTATGGAGTCAGGGGATCCAACCAGGTAGACTAGCTGTTGTTATGGAGTCAGGGGTTCCAACCAGGTAGACTAGCTGTTGTTATGGAGTCAGGGGATCCAACCAGGTAGACTAGCTTTTGTTATGGAGTCAGGGGTTCCAACCAGGTAGACTAGCTGTTGTTATGGAGTCAGGGGATCTATCCAGGTAGACTAGCTGTTGTTATGGAGTCAGGGGTTCCAACCAGGTAGACTAGCTGTTGTTATGGAGTCAGGGGATCCAACCAGGTAGACTAGCTGTTGTTATGGAGTCAGGGGATCCAACCAGGTAGACTAGCTGTTGTTATGGAGTCAGGGGATCCAACCAGGTAGACTAGCTGTTGTTATGGAGTCAGGGGATCTATCCAGGTAGACTAGCTGTTGTTATGGAGTCAGGGGATCCAACCAGGTAGACTAGCTGTTGTTATGGAGTCAGGGGATCTATCCAGGTAGACTAGCTGTTGTTATGGAGTCAGGGGATCCAACCAGGTAGACTAGCTGTTGTTATGGAGTCAGGGGATCCAACCAGGTAGACTAGCTGTTGTTATGGAGTCAGGGGATCTATCCAGGTAGACTAGCTGTTGTTATGGAGTCAGGGGTTCCAACCAGGTAGACTAGCTGTTGTTATGGAGTCAGGGGTTCCAACCAGGTAGACTAGCTGTTGTTATGGAGTCAGGGGATCCAACCAGGTAGACTAGCTTTTGTTATGGAGTCAGGGGTTCCAACCAGGTAGACTAGCTGTTGTTATGGAGTCAGGGGATCCAACCAGGTAGACTAGCTGTTGTTATGGAGTCAGGGGATCCAACCAGGTGGACTAGCTGTTGTTATGGAGTCAGGGGATCCAACCAGGTAGACTAGCTGTTGTTATGGAGTCAGGGGATCCAACCAGGTAGACTAGCTGTTGTTATGGAGTCAGGGGATCCAACCAGGTAGACTAGCTGTTGTTATGGAGTCAGGGGATCCAACCAGGTAGACTAGCTGTTTTTATGGAGACAGCCAATGGGGATCCAGGTCAAAGTAATAACAGATTGGACTGTACATGTTTAAATGCAACATGAAGTCTGTTTGAAAAGTGTTGTCATTGTTAATGGTACTTCAACAATGTTCAGAAATATTGACTGTTCTGTTATTTCTTATTGTAGCTGGGTGAGCTGTGACTTAAATCTAAAATTAGTCTCTCTGGGGAGAGAGAGGATGGTACCACTGCCTCTAAAATGAGTCTCTCTGGGGAGAGAGAGGAGGGGACCACTGCCTCTAAAATGAGTCTCTCTGGGGAGAGAGAGGAGGAGACCACTGCCTCTAAAATGAGTCTCTCTGGGGAGAGAGAGGAGGAGACCACTGCCTATAAAATGAGTCTCTCTGGGGAGAGAGAGGAGGAGACCACTGCCTATAAAATGAGTCTCTCTGGGGAGAGAGAGGAGGAGACCACTGCCTATAAAATGACTCACAACACCAGTTCTAAGAGGTAAGAGATTAATTATAAAATATACAGTTCACATAGAGATATCAAACTAATGAAGAGAAAAGTGTTCCGAAATTACAATAAATATAGGTCTAAATCATTAATTTAAAAGGCCAAATATTTATTTACAAATTACAGACAGTAGCTTTAAAATACACTTCAGGACTTCTATGAGTTCAGCTAACTATACAGTTGTTGAAATTATGTAGATGAGGTATTGAGGTGATCTGTCTCCCTGTTTTGTTCAGTGTCCAGAAGCCCAGAGCAGAGTCCCCTACAACCAGCCTGCTATCAATGAAGAGTGATCAGCCACCTGCTTTCAGCCAGGAACCATTAACACATGACAATAAGGAAGTGGAGAGTTTGGACAGTGAGGATGCATTAAAGATCACACACAACCTTCTGGACAGAAGAAGTAAGACTGTGTTTCATACAATATTACAAAGTAGGGTTCACACAAACACACACACGCACAAACTTATGAGTCCCAACTCTCATTGTTTTCCTACAGGTCAAACTCTTCTGACAGTCCAGCAAGATATTAAGGCTAAACTGAAACACAAGTATCAGCACATATCTGAAGGAATTGGACACCATGGAAACCAAAGTCTGTTCAAGGACATCTACACAGAGATCTACATCACAGAGGGTGGAAGTGGAGGGCTCAATAATGAACATGAGGTTAGACAGATAGAGATGGCATCCAAGAAACAAACCACACAAGAGACATCAATCAAATGCAACGACATCTTCAAGCCTTTACCTGGACAAGACAAACCTATCAGAACTGTGCTGACAAAAGGAATCGCTGGCATTGGAAAAACAGTCTCTGTGCAGAAGGTCATCCTTGACTGGGCAGAGGGAAAAGCAAATCAGGACATTCATTTCATGTTTGCTCTTCCTTTCCGTGATCTGAACCTGAAAAAGGACCAATACAGTCTGATGCAACTTCTTTCCCACTACTTCTCAGAGCTGAAAGAGATTGACAGCATTGAAGATGGTGAAACCAAAACTGTTTTCATTTTTGATGGTCTGGATGAGTGTCGACTTCCTCTAGACTTCAAAAACAATGAGCAGTGCTGTGATGTCACGAAGCCAACCTCAGTGGACGTGCTGCTGACAAACCTCATCAAGGGGAATCTGCTTCCGTCTGCTCTCCTCTGGATAACCTCAAGGCCTGCAGCAGCCAATCAGATCCCTCCTGAGTGTGTTGACCAGGTGACAGAGGTACGAGGGTTCAATGATCCACAGAAAGAGGAGTACTTCAGGAAGAAAATCACAGATCAGAATCTGGCCAATGAAATTATCAAACACATGAAGACATCAAGGAGCCTCCACATAATGTGCCACATGCCAGTCTTCTGTTGGATATCAGCCACTGTCCTTGAGATGATGCTGGAAGAGGCAGAGAAGGATGAAGTCCCCAAAACTCTGACCCAGATGTACACACACTTCATTCTCATCCAAATCATTGTGAAGAACAAGAAGTACAACAAAGCCACAGAGACAAACCCAAAGGAACTGTCTCAGTCAGACAAAGTGATGATCCTTAAACTGGCAAAGCTGGCTTTCCAACAGCTGCAGAAGGGCAACCTGATCTTCTATAAGGAGGAACTGAGAGAGTGTGGCCTTGATGTCACAGAGGCATCAGTGTACTCTGCATTGTGTACAGAGATCTTTAAAGAAGAATCTGGGCTCTACCAAGACAAGGTCTACAGCTTTGTGCATCTGAGCATTCAGGAGTTTCTAGCAGCAGTGCATGCTTTAGAATCATGTCTGGACAAGAAGGAAAATGTTTTCTCCCCCACTAGTGATGATGAAGAGAAGGAGTCAATCCAGTTGTCTGACTTACACAGGAGAGCAGTGGACCAGGCCTTGAAAAGTGAGAATGGACACCTGGACCTGTTCCTCCGCTTCTTTCTGGGTCTCTCACTGGAGTCCAATCAGAATCTGTTATGAGGCCTTCTGACACAGACAGGAAGTACAACAAAGAGCAATAAGAAAACAGTTAACAGAATAGCTAAATACCTTTCAGACAAGATCGAGGAGGAATCCTCACCAGAAAGGATCATCAACCTGTTCCACTGTCTGAATGAACTTGGTGCCAACTCTCTAGTTGAAGACATGCAGACCTCCCTGCGATCAGGAACTCTTTCAGAAATAAAACTAGAACCTGACCAATGTTCTGCCCTGGCCTACCTGTTACTGATGTCAGAGGAGGTGCTGGAAGACTTTTACCTGAGGACATACAACACGTCAAGGGAAGGTTATCAGAGGTTTCTGCCAGTAGTGAAAACCTGTAAGAGAGCACTGTAAGTCAAATCAAATCAAATTTTATTAGTCACATGCGTCGAATACAACAAGTGTAGACCTTACAGTGAAATGCTTACTAACAAGCCCTTAACCAACAATGCAGTTTTAAGAAAATACAAAAAAAAAGTAAGATAGAATAAATAATTGAAGAGCAGCAGTGAATAACAATATTGGGGCTATATACAGGGGGTACCAGTATAGAGTCAATGTGCGGTTCCACCGGTGTAGAGGTAATTGAGGTAATTATGTATATGTAGGTAAAGTTATTAAAGTGACTTATGCATAGATAATAACAGAGAGTAGCAGCAGCATGGGGAGGGGGGGTGGGCAATGCAATAGACTGTTTAGAAGCCTCTTGGACCTAAACTTGGCGCTCAGGTACCGCATGCCGTGCGGTAGCAGAGTGAACAGTCTATGACTAGGGTGGCTGGAGTCTTTGTCAATTTTCAGGGACTTCCTCTGACACCGCCTGGTATAGAGGTCCTGGATGGCAGGAAGCTTGGCCCCGGTGATGTACTAGGCCGTACGCACTACCCTCTGTAGTGCCTTGCGGTCGGAGGCAGAGCAGTTGCCGTACCAGGCAGTGATGCAACCAGTCAGGATGCTCTCGATGGTGCAGCTGTAGAACCTTTTGAGGATCTGAGGACCCATGCCAAATCTTTTCAGTCTCCCGAGGGGGAATAGGTTTTGTCGTGCCCTCTTCCCGACTGTGTTGGTGTGCATGGACCATGTTCGTTTTTTGGTGATGTGGACTCCAAGGAACTTGAAGCTCTCAACCTGCTCCACTACAGCCCCGTCGGTGAGAATGGGGCATGCTCGGTCATCCTTTTCCTGTAGTTCACAATCATCTCCTTTGTCTTGATCACGTTGAGGGAGAGGTTGTTGTCCTGGCACCACACGGTCAGGTCTCTGACCTCCTCCCTATAGGCTGTCTCATCGTTGTCGGTGATCAGGCCTACCACTGTTGTGTCATCAGCAAACTTAATGATGGTGTTGGAGTCGTGCCTGGCCGTGCGGTCATGAATGAACAGGGAGTACAGGAGGGGACTGAGCACACATCCCTGAGGGGCCCCCGTGTTGTGGATCAGCGTTGCGGATGTGTTGTTACCTACCCTTACCACCTGGGGGCGGCTCGTCAGGAAGTCCAGGATCCAGTTGCAGAGGGAGGTGTTAAAGGTCTTACTCACATCGGCTGCGGAGAGCGTGATCACACAGTCATCCGGAACAGCTGATGCTCTCCTGTCACTGGGCAGCTCTCGGCTGTGGTTTCCTTTGTAGTCTGTAATAGTTTTCAAGCCCTGCCACATCCTACGAGCGTCTTAGCCGGTGTATTACGATTCGATCTTAGTCCTGTATTGACGCTTTGCCTGTTTGATGGTTTGTCAGAGGGCATAGTGGGATTTCTTCAAAGCTTCTGGGATAGAGTCCCGCTCCTTTAAAGCGGCCGCTCTACCCTTTAGCTCAGTGGGGATGTTGCCTGTAATCCATGGCTTCTGCTTGGGGTATTTACGTACAGTCACTGTGGGGACGACGTCCTCGATGCACTTATTGATAAAGCCAGTTAAGAGAACTGGACCTCAGCTACAATGGCCTGGGAGACAGAGGAGTGGAGCTGCTCTGTGATGGACTAACCAGTCCACTCTGCAACATACAGACACTTGTGTGAGTTAACCTTCTTCAGTATGAGTTATTATGTGGATGTTTTAAACATTTGTTAATTATGTTCTCTTCTGCCATCTAGTCTAGGTAAGTGTGGTCTGACAGAGGGTTGCTGTTCACATCTGGCCTCAGTCCTGAGTTTACCCAACTCACAACTGAAACAACTGGAGCTGAGAGACAATGACCTGCAGGACTCAGGAGTTACACTGCTGTCTGCTGGACTGGAGGATTCAGACTGTAAACTACACACACTGGGGTAAGTACAGCTGTTTCAGTCAAGTTGGTACTAAGCTGAGTTACACTGGTGTTTACTGGACTGGAGGATTCAGACTGTAAACTACACACACTGGGGTAAGTACAGCTGTTTCAGTCAAGTTGGTACTAAGCTGAGTTACACTGGTGTTTACTGGACTGGAGGATCCAGACTGTAAACTACACACACTGGGGTAAGTACAGCTGTTTCAGTCAGGTCGGTACTGAAGTTAGTAAAAATAAATACTTTCAATATCTGATGTTTCATGACAATGTTTGTGTCGTGGACAAATGTATGGGTGACCTACAAGATGATTGACACCAGTACACCAAACTAGACAGCTGTTGTCTCTCTGTAGGTTGTCTGGCTGTCTGGTCACAGAGGTGGGCTGTGCTGCTCTGTCTTCAGCTCTGAGGTCAAACCCCTCCCACCTGAAAGAGCTAGACCTGAGCTACAATCACCCTGGAGTCTCTGCAGGGGGACTGCTTTCAGCTGCTCTGGTGGATCCCACATATAAACTGATGAAGCTGAAGTAAGTCAGAATAGATGTCCTAATAGTGTGAGCAGCGGTTGTGTCATATGTAGTGTAGTAGGGTCAGTAACATGAGGACATGATGGTAGAATTAAGGGTTTACTCAGCAGGCTGAGCACTCCAACACAGCATACATCATCACCACATCAAATCAAATTGTTTTAGTCACATACGGCGAATACAACAGGTGTAGACTTTACAGTGAAATGCTTACTTACGAGCCCCTAACCAACAGTGCGGTTTCAAAAAAATACAGATAAGAATAAAAGATAAAAGTAACAAGTAATTAAAGAGCAGCAGTAAAAAATAACAATATATACAGGGGGGGTGCCGGTACAGAGTCAATGTTCTGGGGCACCGGTTAGTTGAGGTGGTATGTGCATGTACGTGGAGTTATTAAAGTGACTATGCACAGATAATAACAGAGAGTGGCAGTGGTGTGGGGGGGTGGCAACGCAAAAGTCTGGGTAGCCATTTGATTATCTGTTCAGGAGTCTTATGGCTTGGGGGTAGAAGCTGTTTAGAAGCCTCTTGGACCTAGGCTTGGCGCTCAGGTACCGTTTGCCGTGCGGGGGCTCTAACACAGCATACATCATCACCACATGAATACTCTTCTACTGCATCTCTGATATCCTGTTGGAATTGTACTCCGTTCTGTATGCAGTAGGAAGGATAGAATACCTGTATGTCTCTAGTAATGAATTGTACTCAATTCTGTATGTACTAGGTAGGATAGAATAACTGTATGTCTCTAGTAATGAATTGTACTCCGTTCTGTATGCACTAGGTAGGATAGACAACCTGTATGTATCTAGTAATGAATTGTACTCTGTTCTGTATGCAGTAGGTAGAATAGAATACCTGTATGTCTCCAGTAATGAATTGTACTCCGTTCTGTATGCACTAGGTTGAATAGAATACCTGTATGTCTCTAGTAATGAATTGTACTCCATTCTGTATGCACTAGGTAGGATAAAATACCTGTATGTCTCTAGTAATGAAGTTGGATAGTGCACCAGAACACAACAATATGGTTTAAATGTTGACTGCTTTATTAGGTCTTTGTCAGTCAATAACCTGTTTCTCCTACAGTGTGGATCATGGTGGAGAGTGCAGGCTGAAATCAGCACTGAGGAAATGTAAGTCTCTTCAATCCTAATTAACTGCATATTCAGAACTATAGTAACATAATAGCTAATCAATACTTGTTCTGTACCTACAAAACAACATTTTATATCAATATGTGGTTTGATTAAACTCGCCTTTTGTCTACAGATGCCTGTCATCTCACCCTGGACCCAAATACAGCAAACCCACACCTGATACTGTCTGAGGGGAACAGGAAGGTGACATGTGTGGAAGAGGAGCAGCATTATGAAGACCACTCAGACAGATTTGACTGTCTTTACCAAGTTCTCTGCAGAGAAGGCTTATCTGGATGTCGTTATTACTGGGAGGTGGAGAGAGATGGTGGCATGGCTGACATTGGTGTGGTGAACAAAGGAATGATGAGGAAGGGATGGGAGGATGACAGTTGGATTGGACTCAATAGGAAGTCCTGGAGTTTATTCTGCTCTCATAGAGGTTATCACTTTTACCATGCTGGAGTCAGCAGAATCATCTCTGGTCCTGTTTCTAACAGAGTTGGAGTGTATCTGGACTGGCCAGCTGGTACTTTGTCCTTCTATAGTGTGTCCTCCTCTGGTACACTGACACACCTTCACAAAGAACACACCACATTTGCCGAACCCCTCTATCCTGGATTTGGGATTTCCTTCTCCTCAGTGACCTCAGTGACCCTGTGTCAGATAGATGACCTACACACTCAAAGGTGAGTCATAACAATGTTTTATCATGTGTTTTCCTCTGCAATCTTACCTATAATTACATTAGTAGTGGTGTGTGTTAATGTGTTCTGTTGGACCTACAGACAGTTAGATTAGTAGTAGTGGTGTGTTTTAATGTGTTCTGTTGGACCTACAGACAGTTAGATTAGTAGTAGTGGTGGTGTGTTTTAATGTGTTCTGTTGGACCTACAGACAGTTAGATTAGTAGTAGTGGTGTGTTTTAATGTGTTCTGTTGGACCTACAGACAGTTAGAGTAGTAGTAGTGGTGTGTTTTAATGTGTTCTGTTGGACCTACAGACAGTTAGAGTAGTAGTAGTGGTGTGTTTTAATGTGTTCTGTTGGACCTACAAACAGTTAGATTAGTAGTGGTGTGTTTTAATGTGTTCTGTTGGACCTACAGACAGTTAGACTGTATGTATGCTTTATAAAGCCTTTATAAGTTGTATTTAGTTTAATCACGGTCCTCCTGCTTCTCCAACACCAGAGACCATGGTGGAGAGAGTTGTATCAAGCCTGGACCTGAGAACACCAGAGACCATGGTGGAGAGTGTTGGATCAAGCCTGGACCTGAGGACACCAGAGACCAAGGTGGAGAGAGTTGTATCAAGCCTGGACCTGAGAACACCAGAGACCATGGTGGAGAGTGTTGGATCAAGCCTGGACCTGAGAACACCAGAGACCAAGGTGGAGAGAGTTGTATCAAGCCTGGACCTGAGAACACCAGAGACCATGGTGGAGAGTGTTGGATCAAGCCTGGACCTGAGAAATGTGAGTGTTAACTGCTTTAATTGTTTTTAAATCAAAATACGATGAAACCGTTTATAATAGTTGAGTCCCAGGCAAGGAGCACAATCGTGATCTATTTGTTCAAAACAAACTTGTCACGTTGTATAAATGATTGGAGACAGGCAGCACATGCATACGTAATAGGGGGATTTAGTACTCCACCCAAAAATACAACCTGCCATGAAAAGGCACGGGGACGAAGCCCAAAACAAACACGTATACAAAAACACAGGGATGTAACCCAAACAAAAGAGCGAGGTTAAACCTCTAATAAATACACAGGACGAGACCCGTAAATACAATACACGGGACGAGACCCGTAATAACACTACACGGGACTAGACCCTTAATAACACTACACGGGACGAGACCCGTAATAACACTACACGGGACGAGACCCGTAATAACACTACACGGGACGAGACCCGTAATAACACTACACGGGACGAGACCTGTAATAACAATACACGGGACGAGACCCGTAATAACACTATACGGGACGAGACCCGTAATAACACTACACGGGACGAGACAGTCCGAGGTTGGTGGTAATGGGACCAGACAGTCCGGGGTTGGTGGTAATGAGACCAGACAGTCCGGGGTTGGTGGTAATGAGACCAGACAGTCCGGGGTTGGTGGTAATGAGACAAGACAGTCCGGGGTTGGTGGTAAGGAGACATGACAGTCCGGGGTTGGTAGTAATGAGACAAGACAGTCCGGGGTTGGTGGTAATGAGACAAGACAGTCCGGGGTTGGTGGTAAGGAGACAAGACAGTCCGGGGTTGGTGGTAATGAGACCAGACAGTCTGGGGTTGGTGGTAAGGAGACAAGACAGTCCGGGGTTGGTGGTAAGGAGACCAGACAGTTCGGGGTTGATGGTAATGAGACAAGACAGTCCAGGGTTGGTGGTAATGAGATAAGACAGTCTGGGGTTGGTGGTAATGAGACCAAACAGTCCGGAGTTGGTGGTAATGAGACCAGACAGTCCGGGGTTGGTGGTAATGAGACCAGACAGTTCGGGGTTGGTGGTAATGAGACCAGACAGTCTGGGGTTGGTGGTAAGGAGACAAGACAGTCCGGGGTTGGTGGTAATGAGTCCAGTTCAGTGACGCCTAGAGGCCGGTTACGTAGACCTCCGGAACTGGTGAACGGAATGAGCAGCAGTACCGGGGAGAATCCGTGAAAACCTAAAGGTAGAGTCAGTGATATGACGTAGATGCACTAAGTAAACATCATAGTGGGTCCATTTCTACAACAACTAAGAGCGTTGGAGCACAAGGCTAAACTTATCCGCTGTTTTGGTCTTGTGGCTACCACACTGTAAGAGAGTGACGAGAACCCTTGCACATGGGCAGAAGATACTGTGTGAGAGAGAAGTCGGGCATCTTGCTCATCGCAATATCTGTGGTGCTGCTCGTACAACATCGTTTAGCTGACTCTACCTTTAAGCTCTCATCCTAGGATCTACCAGAAATCAGGCCCCCAACATCTATAAAACATGGGCCAGAACGATGTTGTTTCCTGCTTCCACAAACATTAATTAATATGACACTAATGTCAGATTATGGCATGCTAATGAGTGTACATTCTGAGACTGTTGTTCACTTATATTCATTTTTATTACAAGTTTATATAATAATTATTAATTCACTATTACATGAGCGTGTCCATTTTAAATAACAACTACTTTTGACTTCAGGGATTCCTCAGAGCTGTAAGACTTGTGACCATGTTGAGGTAAGTCATAATGTCAATTCTTACTTTTACACACCTGCAGGAGTCAGGCACAGTCTCAAAGCCAGGTGTGTAGTGACCAACCATTTATACTGGGATATAGACAGTCCTGTGTTCTGCTTTAGTAATATAAACACAGTCTCAAAGCCAGGTGTGTAGTGACCAACCATTCATACTGGGATATAGACAGGCCTGTGTTCTGCTTTAGTAATATAAACACAGTCTCAAAGCCAGGTGTGTACTGACCAACCATTCATACTGGGATATAGACAGTCCTGTGTTCTGCTTGTAGGCATGCAGGATTTTAGCTGCTGTCATATTTTGACTTAAGACAGTTTAATTGATAAATCACCAGCATTCCATGTAACATTGAATAAATACATTAGATAAATGACTGTTTATTTAATGAGCCAGTTTCCTAGGCACAGATTAAGCCTAGTCCTGGACCTTAAATAACTTTCTATTGAAACTTCCATTGAGCATGCTTTAAGTCCAGCACTAGACTCAAACTGTGTCCAGGAAACAGGCCCCATATGTATACTGACATGCTTGTCCTTGTTCAGGACTCCACACACTGGCTTCAGATTGAACCCTTGACTTCCACTGTCCAGGGAGTGACAATGTTCAGGTAAAATAACTACTTTGAACATCTGATTCCACTTGCTACTGTATTTCCCCATTACCTTTGGGAATAGTCTTCTAGCCTCTCCAGCCTCTCTAATCCAGCCTCTCTAATCCAGCCTCTCTACCATATCTTGTTGCCCTCAGACACAGGACACCCAAAGGGAGTTATGAGTGCACAGTGTCTGGGCTCCACTGGCTGTGTGAGAGAGACGTCATTCTGAAGTATCACTTCAGGAACTGGGAACCCTACAGTCACCCTCTGAAAGACATGCAGTACACACAAGGTGGTCCATTGCTGGACATCGCTATGGAGTTAGGTGAACTGGAGGAAGTTCATCTGCCACACTTTGTCTGTTTAGGTAAAACCATATAGAAATAGTATTCAGAAAGACATTTCCATGTAACTGAGTTTCAATTTCTGAATTAATTAATGAACTATTCTGGGAGTTTGAGTTTACTGTGATCTGGTACTTCATATTCTTGGTGTTTTAGTTGGATGAATAATACAATATTTGTCTTTGTCTCCTTTGTATTGTGTTGTTCAGGGACCAACCCTTCCCTGAGGAATGAGATGAAGATTCTTCATGTAGAGGAACATGGAGTGTCTTTAGAGGAAGTGCATGAGGTCACCAGATTCCATGCTAAGATTCTCCATCCCAAGTTCTCAGCTATCTCTGTTATACTGAGCTATATCTTTTCTAGGAAGGTTTATGTCCACTGTGAGCTGATGCTCTATCTGACAGTGAAAAGGGAAACACTAATTTCTCGCCTATACCTGTTCCCCAGTAACCCCGGCCAAATACAGGTGAGGGACCATTATTATAGAGATGACCTTAACTAACCAGTGGTGCAGTTTATGTTGACACTCGTTTAATGAAGATAGTGTGTTGCTCGTTTTCTGAATAATGTTTGAATTAGACTATACATTGACTGGCTGTGCATTTCATGCCTCGTTTAACAGGCTGTGGAACAACAGGAAAAGTCTCAAGGGTCTTCAAGGATTCTCATCTCAAGACCAGAGCGGTCCTTCAAACTGAATAGTTTCTTCAGACTGAACATTCCCTGTTCTACCTCCATCTTTCCACAGGTACAGTTTCAGCAGACTAAGAACATGAATCTGACATTTAAGTCACATTTCTATGCATTGATCTCTCTGTCTCTGTTTCTCTCTCTCTCTTTCTAACTCTCTCTCGCTGTCGCCTTCTCGCTCGCTTTCAATTCAAATGGCTTTATTGGCATGGGAAACATACGTTTACATTGCCAAAACAATCTCTGTCTCTCTCTCTCTCTCTCTCTCTCTCCAGAAGATTCATCTCATACATGGAGACACCACACCAAGCTTTTTCAGGGCGGTTGTGAAAATGACAGGGATTGACATTGAGATGGAGTTATTCAGTGATGATGAGAGGATAGCATGGAGAGAAAAAGTATCACACGGTAGGAGCATACGTCAATCATCACTTTGTACTTTTGTACCAGATGCTATTTAGAGTGATATAACCTCATTCTGTTTATCTTTCAGATGAATACATCACTGACACCCGTTCAACAAGTAAGTAAACATGAGAGTTACATTGCATTTGGAAAGTATTCAGACCACTTGACTCCTGAGCACTCTGGAGCAGGTTTTCGTCAAGGATCTCTGTACTTTTCTCCATTCCTCTTTCCCTCAATCCTGACTAGTCTCCCAGTCCCTGCTGCTGAAAAACATCCCCACAGCATGATGCTGCCACCACCATGCTTCACCATAGGGATGGTGCCAGATTGGCATTCAGGCCAAAGAGTTCAATCTTGGTTTCAATCTTGTTTCTCATGGTCTGGGTGCCTTTTGGCAAACTCCAAGCGGGCTGTCATGTGCATTTTACTGAGGAGTGGCTTCCGTCTGGCCACTCTTCCATAAAGGTCTGATTGGTGGAGTGCTGCAGAGATGGTTGTCCCATCTCCACTGAGGAACTCTGGAGCTCTGTCAGAGTGACCATCGGGTTCTTGGTCACCTCCCTGACCAAGGCCCTTCTTCCCCGATTGCTCAGTTTGATCGTGCAGCTGATGGTGTAGTTTGATGAGGAAAAACATTTATTTAATCAATTTTAGAATAAGGCAGTAACGTAACAAAATGTGGAAAAAGTCAAGGGGTCTGAATACTTTCCCGAATGCACTGTACAAACCAATGGCATGAGGGCCAGTCAACATAGTTTATTGTTGGACCTGGACTAGTCCAGATTATAACAGGCTGACTTCAAGAACAATTACATCTCCTCCAGTACTTTATGTAGATTAGCCTTGTTCTGAATTCCATAATGACATCTCCTCCAGGACTTGATGTAGATCAGCCGGGTTCTGAATTCCTCAGCCTGTTTTTCTATGTCTGTGAAACCAGCCTTAAATGTGATACGTTCACTGATGCAGGTCGTTATTGTAAAATATATATTTTTCTCAATACTTATTTTAGGTCACTTTTATTTTAGGAGGAAAGTGTCTGTTTCTAAATGACTGAAATGTAAATCTACAAATGTAGTTATTTTGTAACCTGACTCTCTCAGGTGCTGTGTCGGGGGCAGGGCGTCTGGCTGAGAGCAGTCTGGCTGGTTCTCCAGAGCAGCAGCTGCGTTCTGTACGTGCAAAGTTTGTGAAACAAGTTTCAAGAGCTGTCCTGAATGAACTGCTGGACGGACTCCTGCAACACACAGTCATCAACCAGGAGGAAATGGAGTCAGTGAAGGTGATAGCTGAGAGGGCAGAGAAGGCACGTGACATCATCGACATGGTGTTGAGAAAAGGAACGGAGTCATGTTCCAGGATGATCAACCTTCTTGGGGAGCTGGACCCCTATCTTTGGTCACAGCTTCAGATCAACAGTGTTGGGGTACCAACCTAATGGTAGAATGGATAGTAACAGCGTTGGGGTCCCAACCTAATGGTAGAATGGATAGTAACAGTGTTGGGGTACCAACCTAATGGTAGAATGGATAGTAACAGTGTTGGGGTACCAACCTAATGGTAGAATGGATAGTAACAGTGTTGGGGTCCCAACCTAATGGTAGAATGGATAGTAACAGTGTTGGGGTACCAACCTAATGGTAGAATGGATAGTAACAGTGTTGGGGTCCCAACCTAATGGTAGAATGGATAGTAACAGTGTTGGGGTACCAACCTAATGGTAGAATGGATAGTAACAGTGTTGGGGTACCAACCTAATGGTAGAATGGATAGTAACAGTGTTGGGGTCCCAACCTAATGGTAGAATGGATAGTAACAGTGTTGGGGTCCCAACCTAATGGTAGAATGGAGAAAGTGTTGATGTACAAAATACAAAACGGTTCAAATGTTACGGAGACATGTCTATCAGCAGGTTAAATGTGCAACCAGAGGGAAAATAACTCTGGACCACCTATACTCCACACACAGAGACGCATACAAAGCTCTCCATCACCTTCCACTTGGCAAAATTCATCCTCATCCTCCTGATTCCTGCTTACAAGCAAAAATGAAAGCAGGAAGCACCAGTGACTAGATCAATAAAAAGTGGTCAGATGAAGCAGATGCTAAGCTACAGGACTGTTTTGCTAGCACAAACTGGAATATGTTCCGGGATTCCTCCAATGGCATTGAGGATTACATCACATCAGTCATTGGCTTCATCAATAAGTGCATTGATGACGTTGTCCCCACAGTGACCGTACGTACATACCCCAACCAGAAGCCATGGATTACAGGCAACATCCGCACTGAGCTAAAGGCTAGAGCTGCCGCTTTCAAGGAGCGGGACTCTAACCCGGAAGCTTATAAGAAATCCCGCTATGCCCTCCGACGAACCATCAAACAGGTAGAGCGTCAATACAGGACTAAGATCGAATCGTACTACACCGGCTCTGACACTCGTCGGATGTGGCAGGGCTTGCAAACCATTACAGACTACAAAGGGAAGCACAGCCGAGAGCTACCCAGTGACACGAGCCTACCATACGAGCTAAACTATTTCTATGCTCGTTTCGAGGCAAATAACACTGAAACATGCATGAGAGCACCAGCTGTTCCGGACGACTGTGTGATCACGCTCTCCGCAGCCGATGTGAGTAAGACCATTTAAACAGGTCAACATTCACAAGGCCGCAGTGCCAGACGGATTACCAGGACGTGTACTGTGTCATAACGTTGCCCTTTCGGGTGAGGTTTATGACCCCGCCATAAATACCTTTCCCCCTTTTCTCTCCACTCTACAGAATGGACTTATGGAAAGCCCTTTGTTAACATAGAAAGAGTATGGTAACATCAAAGGTTGGGGAATGGAACAATATTTCTGTAATCCAACCAGTTGAAAGTGTCCGTTGGTTCTTAAAGAATATGATGTCAGATCAGTTGTTGTCTGGGACATTATTACTGATGACCGGACAACATTGAATTGTATCTTGGAAAGTCTGCACATTCTAGTTATCAGATTCACATGGAATTGTTGTGCAATTTAAATGTTTAAATATTAAACTATTTGTGAAAAGATTAAATGTAATTTTAGCCTTCTAAATTAGAGAATTGTTTTCATAAGTAATTTTATGCTCACTCAGTGGTCACGCCCAAGTGAACAGACATTGGTTGGAGAGGGACGAAACACGCCCTTCTCTTCCCTAGAATAAAGCCACCGTAACACAATTCACGTCAGACTAAGCAAACCCCAGCGTGAGCTGTGGTTGTGAATGGTTGAATATCCACTCTACTAAAATGAAATCTACATGAGACCAGATCACGTGGAGGTGAAGATCACCACGCTGGAAGGATGAATTTTAACTGGACCAGCTTAGAATACAGCACGAGCTGATTATGGCAACTTGGTATGAACTTTGAACTCTTATTCACTAAAGAAGTGATACCTCCTAGATGTCGAGTTATCAGCTGCAGCTGTAAACATATGTGGCCTAGGAAAGGACAGACAAACTCCCCTGCGAGTACGACAGGATACTTCAACATATCCGCTCTACAACACTACGACCAGAAAGATTATTCTAAGGACAAAGGCGATCTCTGCTGGGCAAACCAGTCTTCCATCTTCGACCCATCTATCGAAGCGCAGCTCAGAGTAAATATATATCATGTATTTTCCTTTTCCGATTTGGCGGTTATTAGAATGCATAATATTCTGTATTTAAGGTAGCATAGCTTCTCAAGGTCCGATTGAGACCCAACCCCCTTTCTTTGTGTAACCAGCCGTCATATCAGTTTAGTCCGCTAGGGACTTTTTCTTTTATGACATGATTAGTAATCGATGTATGATCTATCCTGTGTATATGTAATTCTGCGTGATTATTTAGTAAATAGATAATTAAGCACATTTTTGTATTGCTGAATCAACTTGTTAGCCAGGGTTTGTGCAGATAACCAAGAATTTTACGACGTTCAGATGAGACTGTATAAGGTGACGATTAATAATTGACTGCTATTGATATAAAAGATCTTTAAGAGTTTATTCGGAAGACAGCAGCTCTATAAACAATCTTCCAAGGTGCCACAGGTTATTAACGAGTTAATTGTTGCATAGTTTAATTCAATCACGTAATCAATCAAAACGTTAGGTAAATTATTTGATAAAATAGCCTGTCTCCTTTAATCAGTCAGAGACACGACAACTGCGAGCACGCGCTGACCAACTGGCAAGTGTCTTCACTGACATTTTTAACCTCTCCCTGTCCGAGTCTGTAATACCAACATGTTTTAAGCAGACCACCATAGTGCCGGTGCCCAAGAACACTAAGGTAACCTGCCTGAATGACTACCGACCCGTAGCACTCACGTCTGTAGCCATGAAATGCTTTGAAAGGCTGGTCATGTCTCACATCAACCCCATTATCCCAGAAACATTAGACCCACTCCAATTTGCATACCGTCCCAACAGATCTACAGATGATGCAATCTATATTGCACTCCACACTGCCCTTTCACACCTGAACAAAAGGAACACCTATGTGAGAATGCTATTCATTGACTACAGCTCAGCGTTCAACACCATAGTGCCCTCAAAGCTCATCAATAAGCTAAGGACCCTGGGACTAAACACCTCCCTCTGCAACTGGATCCTGGACTTCCTGACGGGCCGCCCCCAGGTGGTAAGGGTAGGTAACAACACATCCGCCACGGTGATCCTCAACACGGGGGCCCCTCAGGGGTGCTCAGTCCCCTCCTGTACTCCCTGTTCACTCATGACTGCACGGCCAGGCACGACTCCAACTCCATCATTAAGTTTGCCGATGACACAACAGTGGTAGGCCTGATCACTGACAATGACGAGACAGCCTAAATGGAGGAGGTCAGAGACCTGGCCGTGTGGTGCCAGGACAACAACCTCTCCCTCAACATGATCAAGACAAAGGAGATGATTGTGGACTACAGGAAAAATAGGACCGAGCACACCCCCATTCTCACCGACGGGGCTGTAGTGGAGCAGGTTAAGAGCTTCAAGTTCCTTGGTGTCCACATCAACAACAAACTAACATGGTCCAAGCACACCAAGACAGTTGTGAAGAGAGCACAACAAAATATATTCCGGTAGTCATTTAGGCAGGTTACCTTAGTGACTGAAAAGATTTGGCATGGGTCCTCAGATACTCAAAAGGTTCTACAGTTGCACCATCGAGAGCATCTTGACTGGTTGCATCACTGCCTGGTATGGCAACTGCTCAACTTCCGACCGCAAGGCACTACAGAGGGTGGAAGTGATCCATGGTGGTCATCAGTATCAACAAACCAAGTATGGTTTTATTTAGTTTGAATTTTTCTCCCATCTTTTCATAGTTTTGTTTCTATCCTGTTGTGTTCTAAAATACAATTCTGGTACAACCCCCCCCAAAATACTAATGTGTTGGTAGGTCAACTTTATTTTCTAGTTTATTTTACGCACATTGAGATTATTCTTGTAATCAGAATAATGATTATTATTACTGTTATTATTATTCATTACCTGGGGCCTCATTTATAAATCATACATAGGTGCTAATCTGTAAACTATGCAAGGGATCTTTTCCACGTAAAATGTGAAATTTATCAATAGAAATTTTAGATTGAGAGTGTGCTTCCCCGGTGGGACTTTTTTGCAGAAAGTACAGATTGGCTCGTCAAAGTGCTATCCACTCTGGGGGTTTTGGCAAACAGCCCTTTTCATTGCCCAGCAGCATCTCACATCCCTCAATGAGGCAATGTTTTGGATGCAATCATCAGCAGAATGTCTTGTAACATACCTTTCCACCATCGCACAACAGGTTAAGAGGGGTTTCTTTTCCATCAATGGGTTCCCAAATACGAACGAAGCAATAGACAGCATCCACATCGCCATAAAGGCACCATCCCAAAACAGGTTCAACTAGGCTATGTGAACAGAGAAGGCTTCTACTCTTAATATGAAGGTGATAGGCTATGTGAACAGAGAAGGCTTCTACTCTTAATATGAAGGTGATAGGCTATGTGAACAGAGAAGGCTTCTACTCTTAATGTGCACGTGATAGGTTATGCTATGTGCAAAAAACGCTGCTGAATGTGGTGGCCAGGTGGAAAGCACGACTTGTTCATTCTGCAGAACAGTAATGTTGGCCTATCCGCCTACAACTGAGTGAGCCAAATTAAACCTTTTGGTTGTATTAAATATCTGACGCTAGCAACTATTTCAGTGTAGGAAAAGTTGTTAGCTTTTTTTGTTCTTGCACTGTTTCATTTCACTCTAAGGCTTTGTACGTTGCCCACGGGTTTTAAAGGGCTCCAGAGTGGTGCAGCGGTCTAAGGCACTGCATCTCAGTGCTAGAGGCGTCACTGTATCACAACCGGCCGTCGTTAGGGTTTGGCCGGGGTAGGCCGTCATTGTAAATAAGAATTAGTTCTTAACTGACTTGCCTAGTTAAATAAAGGTTACATAAAAATAGGATGATTTTGACAATATCGGGTTAATTAGGGGCCTTTCGCAACTGCTAAATAGCCAAGGTCATGCAGAGGAACTGAGACTGAGAACAATTGGTTATGTGGGATACGGCCAAACAGTAGCCTGTGTTGTTGGGTTAATAAACCGGGAATTCGTAAACTTAATCCTCTGTCTGGACATTTGTTCATTTATGATCTAGCCAGGTCATTACATTGGTGTCAGAAGTAAAAACTTAGAATAAAAAACTTTGTGCCTCCTCAGTGCTCCAACTAACGCCCCACGTCTGTCCACCGTCTGTCCTCGGGGCTAATCAATGTCAAACAGGACAGAGCATCCTCCACCAAGCCAGCTGCAGTGCCTTATCTTCATTCAACCACCCTCCAGAATGAGCGAACAGTTCAAACTGAGCATGAAAAAACGGAATACTTGGGTCTTAAAATATACGGATACAATCCGGAGACTGACCGACATTGAGTCTCTCCCGGCGGGCATATGCTCACATGAGCGAGCTAGCACGGGACCAGTTCATTCAGGCGCCTCTCTCCTACGGAGCTGTGCATACAGACCCAACTGGCTCATCCTGAGTCATAGCAGATAGCCTTGGAGATGGCTTTGGAGAGGGAGCTGGTGTGGGCTGGGGCTTCAGCTGGGGCTCCAGTGGGGGTGCAGGGAGACAGACCCACTGCGCGGGCTGTGGTGCAGAGCAGCCAGAAAAGCCTGCATGGGAGGCTGAAATGACTGAAATTCGTGCTGTGTCGCTACAGGAGGCACGCAACACACACCCTGGTCCCATTGTCTACTGGGGGTGTGGCTAGCCAGGCCATCTGCGCTGGAATTGCCCCATGTCCCCCAGAGCTCAGGAAAACGGCTCGGGGTCCGCATAGACAAGGCAGTGCGGACCCCTGGCTCTCTTTCCCAACCACAACACAGACCTACAGCCAGTGCTACAGTGGGTAGAGGAGCAGCACTCTCACTCTCGACCAAAGGGTTGTGGTAAAAGTTTGAGAGACTGCGGATGGCTGATGGCGTGCTACAGCGGGCATGGAAGGAGTCAGCTACGGGAGAGGAGGCAGTTGGTGGTCCCAAAAGTACTGCAGGAAGCTGTGCTCCAGGCCACTCATGGGGGGTGGGGACTGGACACTTTGGGGTCACAAAAACCCTCCGCCGCCTCTGTCAGGGCTTTTACTGGGGGCAGCACAAGAGGGATGTGGAGGACTTTTACCGCCGCTGTGACAAGTGCACAGCGAGAAAGGGCCCCCCAGGCCGTTCTCATTCTCAGCTCTGACAGTTCCCAGTTCGGGCTCCCATGGAGAGGGTGGGAGTGGATGTGGTTGGGCCGTTCCCCACCACAGACAGTGGAAACCGCTGGGTGCTGACGGCGATGGACTATTTCACAAAATGGCCCGAGGCCTATGCTCTGTCTGACCAGGAGGCAGAGACCATCATCGACGCCCTGACAGCAGGGATGTTCAGCAGGTTTGGAGCTGCGGAGTCCATCCACAGCAACCAAGGCAGAAACTTTGAGTCCCGTGTGTTCGCCACTGTGTGTGAGAGGCTGGGTATGCACAAGACCCGCACTACTCCTCTCCATCCTCAAAGTGATGGCCTTGTGGAGCGCTTCAACAAAACGCTTGGACAGCAGCTGGCCATTATCTCTGCCAAACACCAGCGTGACTGGGACAAGCACCTGCCCATGGTCCTCATGGCATGCCTCCTGCACGCCTGACCTACTCATGCTGAGCAGAGAGATCCGCACCCCTGCAGAGACGTTTGGTCGGCCCCTGGGTGGCCCTCCTGTTCCCCCTGGAGCCAGAGTATGCCTGGAGACTCCAGGACCGCCTGGAGATAGCCAACACCTTTGCCAGAGAGCAGCTGGTGAATGCAGGTGTGAGGCAGAAGAGGAACTATGACATGCACTCCCAGGGGAAGGCACTTTGTGGCTCAGGAACTAGTCTGGGAAAGCCCCAAGTTGGACAGCCACTGGGTGGGGCCCTGCAGCGTCCTGGAGAGGGTAGGAGAGGTTGTGTACCGGGTGCAGCTTCCTTCCAGGGGGGGGGGGTGCCTCTTCAATCTCAGAAGGCCGAAGAAATGTGTCACCTAAAACCCTCACAAACTTTTACAGATGCACAATTGAGAGCATCCTGTCGGGCTGTATCACCACCTGGTATGGCAACTGCACCGCCCACAACCGCAAGGCTCTCCAGAGGGTGGTGCGGTCTGCACAACGCATCACCGGGGGTAAACTACCTGCCCTCCAGGACACCTACGGCACCCAATGTCAGAGGAAGGCCAAAAAGATCATCAAGGACACCCCGCTATCCGAAGACAAAATGTATCTATAGGGCCTTAGTTCCCACTGGTTGATGCATTTTAATAAAACCCTCTTAGGCCTCACTCCCCCCTATCTGAGATACCTACTGCAGCCCTCATCTTCCACATACAACACCCGTTCTGCCAGTCACATTCTGTTAAAGGTCCCCGAAGAACACACATCCCTTGGTCGCTGCTCTTTTCAGTTCACTGCAGCTAGTGACTGGAACGAGCTGCAAAAAAACACTCAAACTGGACCGTTTTATCTCCATCTCTTCATTCAAAGACTCAATCATGGACACTCTTACTGACAGTTACGGCTGCTTGGCGTGATGTATTGTTGTCTCTACCTTCTTGTCATTGTGCGGTTGTCTGCGCCCAATAATGTTTGTACCATGTTCTGTTGCTACCGTGCTATGTTGGGGTGTCTCTCTTGTCATGATGTGTGTTTTGTCCTATTTCTATATAATTCTTGTTTTTATCCCAGCCCCATCCCTGCAGGAGGCCTTTTGGTAGGTATTCATTGTAAATAACAATTGTTCTCAACTGACTTGCATAGTAAAATAAAGGTTAAATAAATGGAGTTTTTAAATAGATCCTACATTGTACAACCATTCAAACCAGGAAAAGAAGAGCAAATTCTGATAATCTCTTTAGGAAGAGGAAAGTGATTAGAAGTGAGTTAAAAATCAGGACGTAAAAAGTTTAAAGTGATTTCCGCTTGTTTGTCTTTAACATGAAGATCAGGGGAGAGCGCGAACGCAGTCCCCCACTACCATAAATTATGCAATCGAGATTTCCACATTTGGGAAATTCGCAGGGGTCAGCACAGCCGGAGTGCAATGGCTGAGCCTCGCCCTGGGTGAACCGCCTTCTTGATCACGGTATCTCCCTTGCCAGGTAAGTATGAGTTGTACACCTTGCTAGAGGGCCACTCATTCCAGGGCAAAGGGCTTTGACTAACGGTTACCACTTCTACTACTGATAATAACACATCATATCGACCAGGGTTTCATCACGTTATAGAATACAGTTGCGGACAAAGCGGTGGAAAAACGATGCCCTTTGTTTTACTACATTATACCACCGTCTGACTACTTTCCCGTCATGCAACACGGTAGAAATTCGACATACATTGATTTGTGTCTAAATGGCCGTCTGATTACACACAAGTAGGCGATGTACCAAAATGCTGAAATCACATTCGTGCACACAGCCAACCGAATGACACCAACTATTCCTGGTGTTTTGTAGCGTTCCAGACATTGTAGGAATAGTTTCCTCACGCTTGTTTTCTGCTCTCAGTAAAATAGGACTCCACCATCGACCACAGGGTGGCATACGGACCCCAGACATGGAGGAGAAACAGTAGCCTACTACTTTATCAACAAGACATAGTAGCCACTAGGGCTGTGATGACATGGACATACTCGTACTTGTAATTGTATCTGTACATTTACAGTTGATAATCAGATCAGATGATACTCGTGATCGGGAAAAACGAATCATTTTAATATGTCTAAATAGATGTTGGAAATATCCCTTCCTGCACGTTCTCAAAGTGGGTTATGATGTCAAAGTGGGTTATGATGTCATAGTGGGTTATGATGTCAAAGTGGGTAACTCAGTGGTTACACCAAACCAGTGTCAGCTACCTTGGGTGGGTGTGAATTGGATAGGTACCTGACTGCTGAGAATATGAATAAATCCATCTATATCACAGAGGCTCATCAACTTGGTATAATGTATACAACTGTAATTTCTCGACTGTGATGTGGCCGATGAAGCCATCGCCCCACCTTAAGGATCACTTAGGTAGATAGATTTATTTGACAATTTAAAACACAAAACAACTACACTTACAATGACACAAAAATAAGTTTGAAAACGAAATCAGCGTTGCATACATTATACAAAGTTGATGAGCATCGGTGATATAGACCGATTCCATTCCCCTGACGATATGAAATCAAAGCAGACCAAGTTAACATGCTAACTCTGTGTTGTGGACATTTCAACTTCAGGCACACTTCCAAAGCTAATGTGATTATCCAAGTCATTCAATACATTTTCTCCCGAGCGGCGCAGTGGTCTGAGACACTGCATCTCAGTGCAAGAGGTGTCACTGCAGTACCTGGTTTGAATCCAGGCTGTATCACATCCGACCGTGATTGGGAGTCCCATAGGGCTGCGCACAATTGGCCCAGCGTCGTCCAGGTTTGGCCGGGGTAGGCCGTCATTGTAAATAAGAATTTGTTCTTAACTGAATTGCCTAGTTAAATAAAAATGTAAATAAATGATGTTGATCGTTATGATACAATGAGCAGTAATCTTTTCTTTATTGTGGGCTTAAATGACAAACTGTTCTATAAATGATTTATCTAGCAAAGAAAATACCTAAATTCAGATTATGTCTGATGGTGCAAAATGATCCATTCACAAGTAGGCCTTTTCCTTTACATGACAGGCATAATCACCAGTGATACAATAACAGATCACACACATTGTGGTTGTCAGAAGGCAAAATGCATCTATAAAGCCTTAGTTGGCTTTTAAATAGACCCTACATTCTAAAACCGTTCATCTGATAACGAATAGAAGGGAAATGCTGAAAAATCTCCTTCTCAACACGAAACTCAATAGAACTCAGAGGAAACACTCCGACCATCACACAGCGTAGACACAGCGAGGGCCTACAGGGAGGAGGTGAGGGCTCTGGGAGTGTGGTGCCTGGATAACAACCTCTTCAAAAGCTTCAGGTTCCTTGGCGTACACATCACTGACAAACTGAAATGGACCACCCACACAGACAGTGTGGTGAAGAAGGCGCGAGGCTAAAGAAATGTGGCTTGTCACCTAAAACCCTCACAAACTTTTACAGATGCACAATCCAAAGAATCATGTCGGGCTGTATCACCGCCTGGTATGGCAACTGCACTGCCCGCAACAGCAAGGCTCTCCAGAGGGTGGTGCGGTCTACCCAACGCATTACAGGGTAAACTACCTGCCCTCCAGGACACCTCGGCACCCAATGTCAGAGGAAGGCCAAAGATCATCAAGGACACCCCGCTATCCGAAGACAAAATGTATCTATAGGGCCTTAGTTCCCACTGGTTGATGCATTTTAATAAAACCCTCTTAGGCCTCACTCCCCCCTATCTGAGATACCTACTGCAGCCCTCATCTTCCACATACAACACCCGTTCTGCCAGTCACATTCTGTTAAAGGTCCCGAAGAACACACATCCCTTGGTCGCTGCTCTTTTCAGTTCACTGCAGCTAGTGACTGGAACGAGCTGCAAAAACACTCAAACTGGACCGCTTTATCTCCATCTCTTCATTCAAAGACTCAATCATGGACACTCTTACTGACAGTTACGGCTGCTTGGCGTGATGTATTGTTGTCTCTACCTTCTTGTCATTGTGCGGTTGTCTGCCCAATAATGTTTGTACCATGTTCTGTTGCTACCGTGCTATGTTGGGGTGTCTCTCTTGTCATGATGTGTGTTTTGTCCTATTTCTATATAATTCTTGTTTTTATCCCAGCCCCATCCCTGCAGGAGGCCTTTTGGTAGGTATTCATTGTAAATAACAATTGTTCTCAACTGACTTGCATAGTAAAATAAAGGTTAAATAAATGGAGTTTTTAAATAGATCCTACATTGTACAACCATTCAAACCAGGAAAAGAAGAGCAAATTCTGATAATCTCTTTAGGAAGAGGAAAGTGATTAGAAGTGAGTTAAAAATCAGGACGTAAAAAGTTTAAAGTGATTTCCGCTTGTTTGTCTTTAACATGAAGATCAGGGGAGAGCGCGAACGCAGTCCCCCACTACCATAAATTATGCAATCGAGATTTCCACATTTGGGAAATTCGCAGGGGTCAGCACAGCCGGAGTGCAATGGCTGAGCCTCGCCCTGGGTGAACCGCCTTCTTGATCACGGTATCTCCCTTGCCAGGTAAGTATGAGTTGTACACCTTGCTAGAGGGCCACTCATTCCAGGGCAAAGGGCTTTGACTAACGGTTACCACTTCTACTACTGATAATAACACATCATATCGACCAGGGTTTCATCACGTTATAGAATACAGTTGCGGACAAAGCGGTGGAAAAACGATGCCCTTTGTTTTACTACATTATACCACCGTCTGACTACTTTCCCGTCATGCAACACGGTAGAAATTCGACATACATTGATTTGTGTCTAAATGGCCGTCTGATTACACACAAGTAGGCGATGTACCAAAATGCTGAAATCACATTCGTGCACACAGCCAACCGAATGACACCAACTATTCCTGGTGTTTTGTAGCGTTCCAGACATTGTAGGAATAGTTTCCTCACGCTTGTTTTCTGCTCTCAGTAAAATAGGACTCCACCATCGACCACAGGGTGGCATACGGACCCCCAGACATGGAGGAGAAACAGTAGCCTACTACTTTATCAACAAGACATAGTAGCCACTAGGGCTGTGATGACATGGACATACTCGTACTTGTAATTGTATCTGTACATTTACAGTTGATAATCAGATCAGATGATACTCGTGATCGGGAAAAAACGAATCATTTTAATATGTCTAAATAGATGTTGGAAATATCCCTTCCTGCACGTTCTCAAAGTGGGTTATGATGTCAAAGTGGGTTATGATGTCATAGTGGGTTATGATGTCAAAGTGGGTAACTCAGTGGTTACACCAAACCAGTGTCAGCTACCTTGGGTGGGTGTGAATTGGATAGGTACCTGACTGCTGAGAATATGAATAAATCCATCTATATCACAGAGGCTCATCAACTTGGTATAATGTATACAACTGTAATTTCTCGACTGTGATGTGGCCGATGAAGCCATCGCCCCACCTTAAGGATCACTTAGGTAGATAGATTTATTTGACAATTTAAAACACAAAACAACTACACTTACAATGACACAAAAATAAGTTTGAAAACGAAATCAGCGTTGCATACATTATACAAAGTTGATGAGCATCGGTGATATAGACCGATTCCATTCCCCTGACGATATGAAATCAAAGCAGACCAAGTTAACATGCTAACTCTGTGTTGTGGACATTTCAACTTCAGGCACACTTCCAAAGCTAATGTGATTATCCAAGTCATTCAATACATTTTCTCCGAGCGGCGCAGTGGTCTGAGACACTGCATCTCAGTGCAAGAGGTGTCACTGCAGTACCTGGTTTGAATCCAGGCTGTATCACATCCGACCGTGATTGGGAGTCCCATAGGGCTGCGCACAATTGGCCCAGCGTCGTCCAGGTTTGGCCGGGGTAGGCCGTCATTGTAAATAAGAATTTGTTCTTAACTGAATTGCCTAGTTAAATAAAAATGTAAATAAATGATGTTGATCGTTATGATACAATGAGCAGTAATCTTTTCTTTATTGTGGGCTTAAATGACAAACTGTTCTATAAATGATTTATCTAGCAAAGAAAATACCTAAATTCAGATTATGTCTGATGGTGCAAAATGATCCATTCACAAGTAGGCCTTTTCCTTTACATGACAGGCATAATCACCAGTGATACAATAACAGATCACACACATTGTGGTTGTCAGAAGGCAAAATGCATCTATTAAGCCTTAGTTGGCTTTTAAATAGACCCTACATTCTAAAACCGTTCATCTGATAACGAATAGAAGGGAAATGCTGAAAAATCTCCTTCTCAACACGAAACTCAATAGAACTCAGAGGAAACACTCCGACCATCACACAGCGTAGACACAGCGAGGGCCTACAGGGAGGAGGTGAGGGCTCTGGGAGTGTGGTGCCTGGATAACAACCTCTTCAAAAGCTTCAGGTTCCTTGGCGTACACATCACTGACAAACTGAAATGGACCACCCACACAGACAGTGTGGTGAAGAAGGCGCGAGGCTAAAGAAATGTGGCTTGTCACCTAAAACCCTCACAAACTTTTACAGATGCACAATCCAAAGAATCATGTCGGGCTGTATCACCGCCTGGTATGGCAACTGCACTGCCCGCAACAGCAAGGCTCTCCAGAGGGTGGTGCGGTCTACCCAACGCATTACAGGGTAAACTACCTGCCCTCCAGGACACCTCGGCACCCAATGTCAGAGGAAGGCCAAAAGATCATCAAGGACACCCCGCTATCCGAAGACAAAATGTATCTATAGGGCCTTAGTTCCCACTGGTTGATGCATTTTAATAAAACCCTCTTAGGCCTCACTCCCCCCTATCTGAGATACCTACTGCAGCCCTCATCTTCCACATACAACACCCGTTCTGCCAGTCACATTCTGTTAAAGGTCCCCGAAGAACACACATCCCTTGGTCGCTGCTCTTTTCAGTTCACTGCAGCTAGTGACTGGAACGAGCTGCAAAAAACACTCAAACTGGACCGTTTTATCTCCATCTCTTCATTCAAAGACTCAATCATGGACACTCTTACTGACAGTTACGGCTGCTTGGCGTGATGTATTGTTGTCTCTACCTTCTTGTCATTGTGCGGTTGTCTGCGCCCAATAATGTTTGTACCATGTTCTGTTGCTACCGTGCTATGTTGGGGTGTCTCTCTTGTCATGATGTGTGTTTTGTCCTATTTCTATATAATTCTTGTTTTTATCCCAGCCCCATCCCTGCAGGAGGCCTTTTGGTAGGTATTCATTGTAAATAACAATTGTTCTCAACTGACTTGCATAGTAAAATAAAGGTTAAATAAATGGAGTTTTTAAATAGATCCTACATTGTACAACCATTCAAACCAGGAAAAGAAGAGCAAATTCTGATAATCTCTTTAGGAAGAGGAAAGTGATTAGAAGTGAGTTAAAAATCAGGACGTAAAAAGTTTAAAGTGATTTCCGCTTGTTTGTCTTTAACATGAAGATCAGGGGAGAGCGCGAACGCAGTCCCCCACTACCATAAATTATGCAATCGAGATTTCCACATTTGGGAAATTCGCAGGGGTCAGCACAGCCGGAGTGCAATGGCTGAGCCTCGCCCTGGGTGAACCGCCTTCTTGATCACGGTATCTCCCTTGCCAGGTAAGTATGAGTTGTACACCTTGCTGAGGGCCACTCATTCCAGGGCAAAGGGCTTTGACTAACGGTTACCACTTCTACTACTGATAATAACACATCATATCGACCAGGGTTTCATCACGTTATAGAATACAGTTGCGGACAAAGCGGTGGAAAAACGATGCCCTTTGTTTTACTACATTATACCACCGTCTGACTACTTTCCCGTCATGCAACACGGTAGAAATTCGACATACATTGATTTGTGTCTAAATGGCCGTCTGATTACACACAAGTAGGCGATGTACCAAAATGCTGAAATCACATTCGTGCACACAGCCAACCGAATGACACCAACTATTCCTGGTGTTTTGTAGCGTTCCAGACATTGTAGGAATAGTTTCCTCACGCTTGTTTTCTGCTCTCAGTAAAATAGGACTCCACCATCGACCACAGGGTGGCATACGGACCCCAGACATGGAGGAGAAACAGTAGCCTACTACTTTATCAACAAGACATAGTAGCCACTAGGGCTGTGATGACATGGACATACTCGTACTTGTAATTGTATCTGTACATTTACAGTTGATAATCAGATCAGATGATACTCGTGATCGGGAAAACGAATCATTTTAATATGTCTAAATAGATGTTGGAAATATCCCTTCCTGCACGTTCTCAAAGTGGGTTATGATGTCAAAGTGGGTTATGATGTCATAGTGGGTTATGATGTCAAAGTGGGTAACTCAGTGGTTACACCAAACCAGTGTCAGCTACCTTGGGTGGGTGTGAATTGGATAGGTACCTGACTGCTGAGAATATGAATAAATCCATCTATATCACAGAGGCTCATCAACTTGGTATAATGTATACAACTGTAATTTCTCGACTGTGATGTGGCCGATGAAGCCATCGCCCCACCTTAAGGATCACTTAGGTAGATAGATTTATTTGACAATTTAAAACACAAAACAACTACACTTACAATGACACAAAAATAAGTTTGAAAACGAAATCAGCGTTGCATACATTATACAAAGTTGATGAGCATCGGTGATATAGACCGATTCCATTCCCCTGACGATATGAAATCAAAGCAGACCAAGTTAACATGCTAACTCTGTGTTGTGGACATTTCAACTTCAGGCACACTTCCAAAGCTAATGTGATTATCCAAGTCATTCAATACATTTTCTCCCGAGCGGCGCAGTGGTCTGAGACACTGCATCTCAGTGCAAGAGGTGTCACTGCAGTACCTGGTTTGAATCCAGGCTGTATCACATCCGACCGTGATTGGGAGTCCCATAGGGCTGCGCACAATTGGCCCAGCGTCGTCCAGGTTTGGCCGGGGTAGGCCGTCATTGTAAATAAGAATTTGTTCTTAACTGAATTGCCTAGTTAAATAAAAATGTAAATAAATGATGTTGATCGTTATGATACAATGAGCAGTAATCTTTTCTTTATTGTGGGCTTAAATGACAAACTGTTCTATAAATGATTTATCTAGCAAAGAAAATACCTAAATTCAGATTATGTCTGATGGTGCAAAATGATCCATTCACAAGTAGGCCTTTTCCTTTACATGACAGGCATAATCACCAGTGATACAATAACAGATCACACACATTGTGGTTGTCAGAAGGCAAAATGCATCTATAAAGCCTTAGTTGGCTTTTAAATAGACCCTACATTCTAAAACCGTTCATCTGATAACTTGAATAGAAGGGAAATGCTGAAAAATCTCCTTCTCAACACGAAACTCAATAGAACTCAGAGGAAACACTCCGACCATCACACAGCGTAGACACAGCGAGGGCCTACAGGGAGGAGGTGAGGGCTCTGGGAGTGTGGTGCCTGGATAACAACCTCTTCAAAAGCTTCAGGTTCCTTGGCGTACACATCACTGACAAACTGAAATGGACCACCCACACAGACAGTGTGGTGAAGAAGGCGCGAGGCTAAAGAAATGTGGCTTGTCACCTAAAACCCTCACAAACTTTTACAGATGCACAATCCAAAGAATCATGTCGGGCTGTATCACCGCCTGGTATGGCAACTGCACTGCCCGCAACAGCAAGGCTCTCCAGAGGGTGGTGCGGTCTACCCAACGCATTACAGGGGGTAAACTACCTGCCCTCCAGGACACCTACGGCACCCAATGTCAGAGGAAGGCCAAAGATCATCAAGGACACCCCGCTATCCGAAGACAAAATGTATCTATAGGGCCTTAGTTCCCACTGGTTGATGCATTTTAATAAAACCCTCTTAGGCCTCACTCCCCCCTATCTGAGATACCTACTGCAGCCCTCATCTTCCACATACAACACCCGTTCTGCCAGTCACATTCTGTTAAAGGTCCCCGAAGAACACACATCCCTTGGTCGCTGCTCTTTTCAGTTCACTGCAGCTAGTGACTGGAACGAGCTGCAAAAACACTCAAACTGGACCGTTTATCTCCATCTCTTCATTCAAAGACTCAATCATGGACACTCTTACTGACAGTTACGGCTGCTTGGCGTGATGTATTGTTGTCTCTACCTTCTTGTCATTGTGCGGTTGTCTGCGCCCAATAATGTTTGTACCATGTTCTGTTGCTACCGTGCTATGTTGGGGTGTCTCTCTTGTCATGATGTGTGTTTTGTCCTATTTCTATATAATTCTTGTTTTTATCCCAGCCCCATCCCTGCAGGAGGCCTTTTGGTAGGTATTCATTGTAAATAACAATTGTTCTCAACTGACTTGCATAGTAAAATAAAGGTTAAATAAATGGAGTTTTTAAATAGATCCTACATTGTACAACCATTCAAACCAGGAAAAGAAGAGCAAATTCGGATAATCTCTTTAGGAAGAGGAAAGTGATTAGAAGTGAGTTAAAAATCAGGACGTAAAAAGTTTAAAGTGATTTCCGCTTGTTTGTCTTTAACATGAAGATCAGGGGAGAGCGCGAACGCAGTCCCCCACTACCATAAATTATGCAATCGAGATTTCCACATTTGGGAAATTCGCAGGGGTCAGCACAGCCGGAGTGCAATGGCTGAGCCTCGCCCTGGGTGAACCGCCTTCTTGATCACGGTATCTCCCTTGCCAGGTAAGTATGAGTTGTACACCTTGCTAGAGGGCCACTCATTCCAGGGCAAAGGGCTTTGACTAACGGTTACCACTTCTACTACTGATAATAACACATCATATCGACCAGGGTTTCATCACGTTATAGAATACAGTTGCGGACAAAGCGGTGGAAAAACGATGCCCTTTGTTTTACTACATTATACCACCGTCTGACTACTTTCCCGTCATGCAACACGGTAGAAATTCGACATACATTGATTTGTGTCTAAATGGCCGTCTGATTACACACAAGTAGGCGATGTACCAAAATGCTGAAATCACATTCGTGCACACAGCCAACCGAATGACACCAACTATTCCTGGTGTTTTGTAGCGTTCCAGACATTGTAGGAATAGTTTCCTCACGCTTGTTTTCTGCTCTCAGTAAAATAGGACTCCACCAATCGACCACAGGGTGGCATACGGACCCCCAGACATGGAGGAGAAACAGTAGCCTACTACTTTATCAACAAGACATAGTAGCCACTAGGGCTGTGATGACATGGACATACTCGTACTTGTAATTGTATCTGTACATTTACAGTTGATAATCAGATCAGATGATACTCGTGATCGGGAAAAAACAAATCATTTTAGTATGTCTAAATAGATGTTGGAAATATCCCTTCCTGCACGTTCTCAAAGTGGGTTATGATGTCAAAGTGGGTTATGATGTCATAGTGGGTTATGATGTCAAAGTGGGTAACTCAGTGGTTACACCAAACCAGTGTCAGCTACCTTGGGTGGGTGTGAATTGGATAGGTACCTGACTGCTGAGAATATGAATAAATCCATCTATATCACAGAGGCTCATCAACTTGGTATAATGTATACAACTGTAATTTCTCGACTGTGATGTGGCCGATGAAGCCATCGCCCCACCTTAAGGATCACTTAGGTAGATAGATTTATTTGACAATTTAAAACACAAAACAACTACACTTACAATGACACAAAAATAAGTTTGAAAACGAAATCAGCGTTGCATACATTATACAAAGTTGATGAGCATCGGTGATATAGACCGATTCCATTCCCCTGACGATATGAAATCAAAGCAGACCAAGTTAACATGCTAACTCTGTGTTGTGGACATTTCAACTTCAGGCACACTTCCAAAGCTAATGTGATTATCCAAGTCATTCAATACATTTTCTCCCGAGTGGCGCAGTGGTCTGAGACACTGCATCTCAGTGCAAGAGGTGTCACTGCAGTACCTGGTTTGAATCCAGGCTGTATCACATCCGACCGTGATTGGGAGTCCCATAGGGCTGCGCACAATTGGCCCAGCGTCGTCCAGGTTTGGCCGGGGTAGGCCGTCATTGTAAATAAGAATTTGTTCTTAACTGAATTGCCTAGTTAAATAAAAATGTAAATAAATGATGTTGATCGTTATGATACAATGAGCAGTAATCTTTTCTTTATTGTGGGCTTAAATGACAAACTGTTCTATAAATGATTTCTCTAGCAAAGAAAATACCTAAATTCAGATTATGTCTGATGGCAAAATGATCCATTCACAAGTAGGCCTTTTCCTTTACATGACAGGCATAATCACCAGTGATACAATCACAGATCACACACATTGTGGTTGTCAGAAGGCAAAATGCATCTATAAAGCCTTAGTTGGCTTTTAAATAGACCCTACATTCTAAAACCGTTCATCTGATAACGAATAGAAGGGAAATGCTGAAAAATCTCCTTCTCAACACGAAACTCAATAGAACTCAGAGGAAACACTCCGACCATCACACAGCGTAGACACAGCGAGGGCCTACAGGGAGGAGGTGAGGGCTCTGGGAGTGTGGTGCCTGGATAACAACCTCTTCAAAAGCTTCAGGTTCCTTGGCGTACACATCACTGACAAACTGAAATGGACCACCCACACAGACAGTGTGGTGAAGAAGGCGCGAGGCTAAAGAAATGTGGCTTGTCACCTAAAACCCTCACAAACTTTTACAGATGCACAATCCAAAGAATCATGTCGGGCTGTATCACCGCCTGGTATGGCAACTGCACTGCCCGCAACAGCAAGGCTCTCCAGAGGGTGGTGCGGTCTACCCAACGCATTACAGGGTAAACTACCTGCCCTCCAGGACACCTCGGCACCCAATGTCAGAGGAAGGCCAAAGATCATCAAGGACACCCCGCTATCCGAAGACAAAATGTATCTATAGGGCCTTAGTTCCCACTGGTTGATGCATTTTAATAAAACCCTCTTAGGCCTCACTCCCCCCTATCTGAGATACCTACTGCAGCCCTCATCTTCCACATACAACACCCGTTCTGCCAGTCACATTCTGTTAAAGGTCCCGAAGAACACACATCCCTTGGTCGCTGCTCTTTTCAGTTCACTGCAGCTAGTGACTGGAACGAGCTGCAAAACACTCAAACTGAACTGGACCGTTTTATCTCCATCTCTTCATTCAAAGACTCAATCATGGACACTCTTACTGACAGTTACGGCTGCTTGGCGTGATGTATTGTTGTCTCTACCTTCTTGTCATTGTGCGGTTGTCTCGCCCAATAATGTTTGTACCATGTTCTGTTGCTACCGTGCTATGTTGGGGTGTCTCTCTTGTCATGATGTGTGTTTTGTCCTATTTCTATGTAATTCTTGTTTTTATCCCAGCCCCATCCCTGCAGGAGGCCTTTTGGTAGGTATTCATTGTAAATAACAATTGTTCTCAACTGACTTGCATAGTAAAATAAAGGTTAAATAAATGGAGTTTTTAAATAGATCCTACATTGTACAACCATTCAACCCAGGAAAAGAAGAGCACATTCTGATAATCTCTTTAGGAAGAGGAAAGTGATTAGAAGTGAGTTAAAAATCAGGACGTAAAAAGTTGAAAGTGATTCCCGCTTGTTTGTCTTTAACATGAAGATCAGGGGAGAGCGCGAACGCAGTCCCCCACTACCATAAATTATGCAATCGAGATTTCCACATTTGGGAAATTCGCAGGGGTCAGCACAGCCGGAGTGCAATGGCTGAGCCTCGCCCTGGGTGAACCGCCTTCTTGATCACGGTATCTCCCTTGCCAGGTAAGTATGAGTTGTACACCTTGCTAGAGGGCCACTCATTCCAGGGCAAAGGGCTTTGACTAACGGTTACCACTTCTACTACTGATAATAACACATCATATCGACCAGGGTTTCATCACGTTATAGAATACAGTTGCGGACAAAGCGGTGGAAAAACGATGCCCTTTGTTTTACTACATTATACCACCGTCTGACTACTTTCCAGTCATGCAACACGGTAGAAATTCGACATACATTGATTTGTGTCTAAATGGCCGTCTGATTACACACAAGTGGGCGGGGTACCAAAATGCTGAAATCACATTCGTGCACACAGCCAACCGAATGACACCAACTATTCCTGGTGTTTTGTAGCGTTCCAGACATTGTAGGAATAGTTTCCTCACGCTTGTTTTCTGCTCTCAGTAAAATAGGACTCCACCATCGACCACAGGGTGGCATACGGACCCCAGATATGGAGGAGAAACAGTAGCCTACTACTTTATCAACAAGACATAGTAGCCACTAGGGCTGTGATGACATGGACATACTCGTACTTGTAATTGTATCTGTACATTTACAGTTGATAATCAGATCAGATGATACTCGTGATCGGGAAAAAACGAATCATTTTAATATGTCTAAATAGATGTTGGAAATATCCCTTCCTGCACGTTCTCAAAGTGGGTTATGATGTCAAAGTGGGTTATGACGTCATAGTGGGTTATGATGTCAAAGTGGGTAACTCAGTGGTTACACCAAACCAGTGTCAGCTACCTTGGGTGGGTGTGAATTGGATAGGTACCTGACTGCTGAGAATATGAATAAATCCATCTATATCACAGAGGCTCATCAACTTGGTATAATGTATACAACTGTAATTTCTCGACTGTGATGTGGCCGATGAAGCCATCGCCCCACCTTAAGGATCACTTAGGTAGATAGATTTATTTGACAATTTAAAACACAAAACAACTACACTTACAATGACACAAAAATAAGTTTGAAAACGAAATCAGCGTTGCATACATTATACAAAGTTGATGAGCATCGGTGATATAGACCGATTCCATTCCCTGACGATATGAAATCAAAGCAGACCAAGTTAACATGCTAACTCTGTGTTCTGGACATTTCAACTTCAGGCACACTTCCAAAGCTAATGTGATTATCCAAGTCATTCAATACATTTTCTCCCGAGTGGCGCAGTGGTCTGAGACACTGCATCTCAGTGCAAGAGGTGTCACTGCAGTACCTGGTTTGAATCCAGGCTGTATCACATCCGACCGTGATTGGGAGTCCCATAGGGCTGCGCACAATTGGCCCAGCGTCGTCCAGGTTTGGCCGGGTAGGCCGTCATTGTAAATAAGAATTTGTTCTTAACTGAATTGCCTAGTTAAATAAAAATGTAAATAAATGATGTTGATCGTTATGATACAATGAGCAGTAATCTTTTCTTTATTGTGGGCTTAAATTACAAACTGTTCTATAAATGATTTATCTAGCAAAGAAAATACCTAAATTCAGATTATGTCTGATGGCGCAAAATGATCCATTCACAAGTAGGCCTTTTCCTTTACATGACAGGCATAATCACCAGTGATACAATAACAGATCACACACATTGTGGTTGTCAGAAGGCAAAATGCATCTATAAAGCCTTAGTTGGCTTTTAAATAGACCCTACATTCTAAAACCGTTCATCTGATAACGAATAGAAGGGAAATGCTGAAAATCTCCTTCTCAACACGAAACTCAATAGAACTCAGAGGAAACACTCCGACCATCACACAGCGTAGACACAGCGAGGGCCTACAGGGAGGAGGTGAGGGCTCTGGAAGTGTGGTGCCTGGATAACAACCTCTTACTCAAAGTCAACAAAACAAAGGAGATGATCGTGGACTCCAGGAAACAGCAGAGGGTGCACCCCACTATCTACATCATCGGGACCATAGCGGAGAAGGTGGAAAGCTTCAGGTTCCTTGGCGTACACATCACTGACAAACTGAAATGGACCACCCACACAGACAGTGTGGTGAAGAAGGCGCGAGGCTAAAGAAATGTGGCTTGTCACCTAAAACCCTCACAAACTTTTACAGATGCACAATCGAAAGAATCATGTCGGGCTGTATCACCGCCTGGTATGGCAACTGCACTGCCCGCAACAGCAAGGCTCTCCAGAGGGTGGTGCGGTCTACCCAACGCATTACAGGGGGTAAACTACCTGCCCTCCAGGACACCTACGGCACCCAATGTCAGAGGAAGGCCAAAGATCATCAAGGACACCCCGCTATCCGAAGACAAAATGTATCTATAGGGCCTTAGTTCCCACTGGTTGATGCATTTTAATAAAACCCTCTTAGGCCTCACTCCCCCCTATCTGAGATACCTACTGCAGCCCTCATCTTCCACATACAACACCCGTTCTGCCAGTCACATTCTGTTAAAGGTCCCGAAGAACACACATCCCTTGGTCGCTGCTCTTTTCAGTTCACTGCAGCTAGTGACTGGAACGAGCTGCAAAAAACACTCAAACTGAACTGGACCGTTTTATCTCCATCTCTTCATTCAAAGACTCAATCATGGACACTCTTACTGACAGTTACGGCTGCTTGGCGTGATGTATTGTTGTCTCTACCTTCTTGTCATTGTGCGGTTGTCTGCGCCCAATAATGTTTGTACCATGTTCTGTTGCTACCGTGCTATGTTGGGGTGTCTCTCTTGTCATGATGTGTGTTTTGTCCTATTTCTATGTAATTCTTGTTTTTATCCCAGCCCCATCCCTGCAGGAGGCCTTTTGGTAGGTATTCATTGTAAATAACAATTGTTCTCAACTGACTTGCATAGTAAAATAAAGGTTAAATAAATGGAGTTTTTAAATAGATCCTACATTGTACAACCATTCAACCCAGGAAAAGAAGAGCACATTCTGATAATCTCTTTAGGAAGAGGAAAGTGATTAGAAGTGAGTTAAAAATCAGGACGTAAAAAGTTGAAAGTGATTCCCGCTTGTTTGTCTTTAACATGAAGATCAGGGGAGAGCGCGAACGCAGTCCCCCACTACCATAAATTATGCAATCGAGATTTCCACATTTGGGAAATTCGCAGGGGTCAGCACAGCCGGAGTGCAATGGCTGAGCCTCGCCCTGGGTGAACCGCCTTCTTGATCACGGTATCTCCCTTGCCAGGTAAGTATGAGTTGTACACCTTGCTAGAGGGCCACTCATTCCAGGGCAAAGGGCTTTGACTAACGGTTACCACTTCTACTACTGATAATAACACATCATATCGACCAGGGTTTCATCACGTTATAGAATACAGTTGCGGACAAAGCGGTGGAAAAACGATGCCCTTTGTTTTACTACATTATACCACCGTCTGACTACTTTCCCGTCATGCAACACGGTAGAAATTCGACATACATTGATTTGTGTCTAAATGTCCGTCTGATTACACACAAGTGGGCGGGGTACCAAAATGCTGAAATCACATTCGTGCACACAGCCAACCGAATGACACCAACTATTCCTGGTGTTTTGTAGCGTTCCAGACATTGTAGGAATAGTTTCCTCACGCTTGTTTTCTGCTCTCAGTAAAATAGGACTCCACCATCGACCACAGGGTGGCATACGGACCCCCAGATATGGAGGAGAAACAGTAGCCTACTACTTTATCAACAAGACATAGTAGCCACTAGGGCTGTGATGACATGGACATACTCGTACTTGTAATTGTATCTGTACATTTACAGTTGATAATCAGATCAGATGATACTCGTGATCGGGAAAAAACGAATCATTTTAATATGTCTAAATAGATGTTGGAAATATCCCTTCCTGCACGTTCTCAAAGTGGGTTATGATGTCAAAGTGGGTTATGACGTCATAGTGGGTTATGATGTCAAAGTGGGTAACTCAGTGGTTACACCAAACCAGTGTCAGCTACCTTGGGTGGGTGTGAATTGGATAGGTACCTGACTGCTGAGAATATGAATAAATCCATCTATATCACAGAGGCTCATCAACTTGGTATAATGTATACAACTGTAATTTCTCGACTGTGATGTGGCCGATGAAGCCATCGCCCCACCTTAAGGATCACTTAGGTAGATAGATTTATTTGACAATTTAAAACACAAAACAACTACACTTACAATGACACAAAAATAAGTTTGAAAACGAAATCAGCGTTGCATACATTATACAAAGTTGATGAGCGTCGGTGATATAGACCGATTCCATTCCCCTGACGATATGAAATCAAAGCAGACCAAGTTAACATGCTAACTCTGTGTTCTGGACATTTCAACTTCAGGCACACTTCCAAAGCTAATGTGATTATCCAAGTCATTCAATACATTTTCTCCCGAGTGGCGCAGTGGTCTGAGACACTGCATCTCAGTGCAAGAGGTGTCACTGCAGTACCTGGTTTGAATCCAGGCTGTATCACATCCGACCGTGATTGGGAGTCCCATAGGGCTGCGCACAATTGGCCCAGCGTCGTCCAGGTTTGGCCGGGGTAGGCCGTCATTGTAAATAAGAATTTGTTCTTAACTGAATTGCCTAGTTAAATAAAAATGTAAATAAATGATGTTGATCGTTATGATACAATGAGCAGTAATCTTTTCTTTATTGTGGGCTTAAATTACAAACTGTTCTATAAATGATTTATCTAGCAAAGAAAATACCTAAATTCAGATTATGTCTGATGGCGCAAAATGATCCATTCACAAGTAGGCCTTTTCCTTTACATGACAGGCATAATCACCAGTGATACAATAACAGATCACACACATTGTGGTTGTCAGAAGGCAAAATGCATCTATAAAGCCTTAGTTGGCTTTTAAATAGACCCTACATTCTAAAACCGTTCATCTGATAACGAATAGAAGGGAAATGCTGAAAAATCTCCTTCTCAACACGAAACTCAATAGAACTCAGAGGAAACACTCCGACCATCACACAGCGTAGACACAGCGAGGGCCTACAGGGAGGAGGTGAGGGCTCTGGAAGTGTGGTGCCTGGATAACAACCTCTTACTCAAAGTCAACAAAACAAAGGAGATGATCGTGGACTCCAGGAAACAGCAGAGGGTGCACCCCCACTATCTACATCATCGGGACCGCAGCGGAGAAGGTGGAAAGCTTCAGGTTCCTTGGCGTACACATCACTGACAAACTGAAATGGACCACCCACACAGACAGTGTGGTGAAGAAGGCGCGAGGCTAAAGAAATGTGGCTTGTCACCTAAAACCCTCACAAACTTTTACAGATGCACAATCGAAAGAATCATGTCGGGCTGTATCACCGCCTGGTATGGCAACTGCACTGCCCGCAACAGCAAGGCTCTCCAGAGGGTGGTGCGGTCTACCCAACGCATTACAGGGGGTAAACTACCTGCCCTCCAGGACACCTACGGCACCCAATGTCAGAGGAAGGCCAAAAAGATAATCAAGGACATCAACCACTGCCTGTTCACCCCGCTATCCGAAGACAAAATGTATCTATAGGGCCTTAGTTCCCACTGGTTGATGCATTTTAATAAAACCCTCTTAGGCCTCACTCCCCCCTATCTGAGATACCTACTGCAGCCCTCATCTTCCACATACAACACCCGTTCTGCCAGTCACATTCTGTTAAAGGTCCCCGAAGAACACACATCCCTTGGTCGCTGCTCTTTTCAGTTCACTGCAGCTAGTGACTGGAACGAGCTGCAAAAAACACTCAAACTGAACTGGACCGTTTTATCTCCATCTCTTCATTCAAAGACTCAATCATGGACACTCTTACTGACAGTTACGGCTGCTTGGCGTGATGTATTGTTGTCTCTACCTTCTTGTCATTGTGCGGTTGTCTGCGCCCAATAATGTTTGTACCATGTTCTGTTGCTACCGTGCTATGTTGGGGTGTCTCTCTTGTCATGATGTGTGTTTTGTCCTATTTCTATGTAATTCTTGTTTTTATCCCAGCCCCATCCCTGCAGGAGGCCTTTTGGTAGGTATTCATTGTAAATAACAATTGTTCTCAACTGACTTGCATAGTAAAATAAAGGTTAAATAAATGGAGTTTTTAAATAGATCCTACATTGTACAACCATTCAACCCAGGAAAAGAAGAGCACATTCTGATAATCTCTTTAGGAAGAGGAAAGTGATTAGAAGTGAGTTAAAAATCAGGACGTAAAAAGTTGAAAGTGATTCCCGCTTGTTTGTCTTTAACATGAAGATCAGGGGAGAGCGCGAACGCAGTCCCCCACTACCATAAATTATGCAATCGAGATTTCCACATTTGGGAAATTCGCAGGGTCAACACAGCCGGAGTGCAATGGCTGAGCCTCGTCCTGGGTGAACCGCCTTCTTGATCACGGTATCTCCCTTGCCAGGTAAGTATGAGTTGTACACCTTGCTAGAGGGACACTCATTCCAGGGCAAAGGGGTTTGACTAACGGTTACCACTTCTACTACTGATAATAACACATCATATCGACCAGGGTTTCATCACGTTATAGAATACAGTTGCGGACAAAGCGGTGGAAAAACGATGCCCTTTGTTTTACTACATTATACCACCGTCTGACTACTTTCCAGTCATGCAACACGGTAGAAATTCGACATACATTGATTTGTGTCTAAATGGCCGTCTGATTACACACAAGTAGGCGATGTACCAAAATGCTGAAATCACATTCGTGCACACAGCCAACCGAATGACACCAACTATTCCTGGTGTTTTGTAGCGTTCCAGACATTGTAGGAATAGTTTCCTCACGCTTGTTTTCTGCTCTCAGTAAAATAGGACTCCACCATCGACCACAGGGTGGCATACGGACCCCCAGATATGGAGGAGAAACAGTAGCCTACTACTTTATCAACAAGACATAGTAGCCACTAGGGCTGTGCCGACATGGACATACTCGTATTTGTAATTTATCATAGTAGCAGGCAGCAGAAATCTAAATGATAATCCTATGATCAGACCAAAAACATGCCAGGAGGAAAAGAGAGAGGATGAAATGATCTCTATCAGGATCAACCTACAGCCCGCCCTTCTCTTTACAGACATGCAAACTAGCCACGTTAATTATTTAGACCGCGGACATGACTGAAAGATACTTCCTGGCACCCGAAAAATAAGTTTATTCCGATCACAGATAATTACAAAAAAGACTCGGATCATAATCGTATCCAGAAAATTGCCCATATCCGTTACGATCCTAGTTTTGTCTGACTACTCGACACACCCCTAGTAGCTACAGTAACAGAAACATTAATAATGAACCCATTGTTCTATCCGTGGTAATAGGACGTGGGAGAAACGTTTTTCTTAACAGTAAGTGTTACACGTATTGGTGCATACGACATGCACATACTGAAATCACAGTCAAAAATAGCCTGACTGAGTGGTTGTTTTGACCGACCATGAACAGGCTACTACAACTCTAGATGAACAGGCTACTACAACTCTAGCTGAACAGGCTACTACAACTCTAGCTGAACAGGCTACTACAACTCTAGCTGAACAGGCTACTACAACTCTAGCTGAACAGGCAACTACATGTCTAGCTGAACAGGCTACTACAACTCTAGCTGAAAAGCTACTACAACTCTAGCTGAACAGGCTACTACAACTCTAGGTGAAGAGGCTACTACAACTCTAGCTGAACAGGCTACTACAACTCTAGCTGAACAGGCTACTACAACTCTAGGTGAACAGGCTACTACAACTAGCTGAACAGGCTACTACAACTCTAGCTGAACAGGCTACTACAACTCTAGGTGAACAGGCTACTACAACTCTAGCTGAACAGGCTACTACACCTCTAGCTGAACAGGCTACTACAACTCTAAGTAAATAAGTAACTACAACTAGCTGAACAGGCTACTACAACTCTAGCTGAACTGGCTACTTAAACTCTAGGTGAACAGGCTACTACAACTAGCTGAACAGGCTACTACAACTCTAGCTGAACAAGCTACTACAACTCTAGCTGAACAGGCTACTACATGTATAGCTGAACAGGCTACTACAACTCTAGCTGAACAGGCTACTACAACTCTAGTTGAACAGGCTACTACAACTCTAGCTGAACAGGCTACTTAAACTCTAGGTGAACAGGCTACTACAACTCTAGCTGAACAGGCTACTACAACTCTAGGTGAACAGGCAACTACAACTCTAGGTGAACAGGCTACTACAACTCTAGCTGAACAGGCTACTACAACTAGCTGAACAGGCTACTACAACTCTAGCTGAACAGGCTACTATAACTCTAGCTGAACAGGCTACTAGAACTAGCTGAACAGGCTACTACAACTCTAGCTGAACAGGCTACTACAACTCTAGCTGAACAGGCTACTACAAATCTAGCTGAACAGGCTTCTACAACTCTAGCTGAAAAGCTACTACAACTCTAGCTGAACTGGCTACTACAACTCTAGGTGAACAGGCTACTACAACTCTAGCTGAACAGGCTACTACAACTCTAGCTGAACAGGCTACTACACCTCTAGCTGAACAGGCTACTAGAACTCTAGGTAAATAAGTAACTACAACTAGCGGAACAGGCTACTACACCTCTAGCTGAACAGGCTACTACAACTCTAGGTAAATAAGTAACTACAACTAGCTGAACAGGCTACTACAACTCTAGCTGAACTGGCTACTTAAACTCTAGGTGAACAGGCTACTACAACTAGCTGAACAGGCTACTACAACTCTAGCTGAACAAGCTACTACAACTCTAGCTGAACAGGCTACTACATGTCTAGCTGAACAGGCTACTACAACTCTAGCTGAACAGGCTACTACAACTCTAGTTGAACAGGCTACTACAACTCTAGCTGAACAGGCTACTTAAACTCTAGGTGAACAGGCTACTACAACTCTAGCTGAACAGGCTACTACAACTCTAGGTGAACAGGCAACTACAACTCTAGGTGAACAGGCTACTACAACTCTAGCTGAACAGGCTACTACAACTATCTGAACAGGCTACTACAACTCTAGCTGAACAGGCTACTATAACTCTAGCTGAACAGGCTACTAGAACTAGCTGAACAGGCTACTACAACTCTAGCTGAACAGGCTACTACAACTCTAGCTGAACAGGCTACTACAAATCTAGCTGAACAGGCTACTACATGTCTAGCTGAACAGGCTACTACAACTCTAGCTGAACAGGCTACTACAACTCTAGGTGAACAGGCTACTACAACTAGCTGAACAGGCTACTACAACTCTAGCTGAAACTCTAGCTGAACAGGCTACTACAACTCTAGGTGAACAGGCTACTACAACTCTAGCTGAACAGGCTACTACAACTCTAGCTGAACAGGCTACTACAACTCTAGCTGAACAGGCTACTACAACTCTAGGTGAACAGGCTACTACAACTCTAGCTGAACAGGCTACTACAACTCTAGCTGAACAGGCTACTACAACTCTAGCTGAACAGGCTACTACAACTCTAGCTGAACAGGCTACTACAACTCTAGCTGAACAGGCTACTACAACTCTAGCTGAACAGGCTACTACAACTCTAGCTGAACAGGCTACTACAACTCTAGCTGAACAGGCTACTACAACTCTAGCTGAACAGGCTACTACAACTAGCTGAACAGGCTACTGAAACTCTAGCTGAACAGGCTACTACAACTCTAGCTGAACAGGTTACTACAATTCTAGCTGAACAGGCTACTGCAACTCTAGCTGAACAGGCTACTACAACTCTAGGCTGCTACAACTCTCAGGCTACTACTACAACTCTAGGTAAATAAGCACCTACAACTCTAGCTGAACAGGCTACTACAAATCTAGCTGAACAGGCTACTACAACTCTAGCTGAACAAGCTACTACAACTCTAGCTGAACAGACTACTCCAACTCTAGGTAAATAAGCAACTACAACTCTAGGTGAACAGGCTACTACAACTCTAGCTGAACAGGCTACTACAACTCTAGCTGAACAGGCTACTACAACTCTAGGTGAACAGGCTACTACAACTCTAGCTGAACAGGCTACTACAACTCTAGCTGAACAGGCTACTACAACTCGTAGTTTGTCGTACTTTTTAGACAGGTGATCTATTTGAAAATATAAACTGGGTGGTTCGAGCCCTGAATGCAGATTGACTATTTTTTTGTTTACCTTTATTTAACTAGGCAAGTCAGTTAAGAACCAATTCTTATTTACAATGACGGCCTGTCCCGGCCGACGCTGGGCCAATTGTGCTCCGCCCTATGGGACTCCCAATCACGGCCGTATGTGATACAGCCTGTTGATTGTGGTCTTAAATTACAAACTGTCCTATAAATGACTTAATTATCTAGCAAATAAAAGACCTCAATCCAGATTACGTCTGAGGGCGCAAAATGATCCATTCACAAGTAGGCCTTTTCCTTTACATAACCAGGACATGACAGGCATAATCACCAGTGGTACAATAACAGTTCACACACATTGGAGTTGTCAGATGACAAAATGTATATCTGAGTCCTTAGTTCGCATTTAAATAGATCCTACATTCTAAACCCGTTCATCTGATAAGATAATCGAAATGGTGATGAATCTCATTCTCACCACAAAACAATAAAGAAGTCAAGACTTAAAACTGAAGACAACAGTGCAAACCAGTTCATACATTATTTTAACATCGTTATCAGGGGAGAGCGCGAACGCAGTCCCCCACTACCATAAATTATGCAATCGAGATTTCCACATTTGGGAAATTCGCAGGGGTCAGCACAGCCGGAGTGCAATGGCTGAGCCTCGCCCTGGGTGAACCGCCTTCTTGATCACGGTATCTCCCTTGCCAGGTAAGTATGAGTTGTACACCTTGCTAGAGGGACACTCATTCCAGGGCAAAGGGCTTTGACTAACGGTTACCACTTCTACTACTGATAATAACACATCATATCGACCAGGGTTTCATCACGTTATAGAATACAGTTGCGGACAAAGCGGTGGAAAAACGATGCCCTTTGTTTTACTACATTATACCACCGTCTGACTACTTTCCAGTCATGCAACACGGTAGAAATTCGACATACATTGATTTGTGTCTAAATGGCCGTCTGATTACACACAAGTAGGCGATGTACAAAAAATGCTGAAATCACATTCGTGCACACAGCCAACTGAATGACATCAACTATTCCTGGTGTTTTGTAGCGTTCCAGACATTGTAGGAATAGTTTCCTCACGCTTGTTTTCTGCTCTCAGTAAAATAGGACTCCACCATCGACCACAGGGTGGCATACGGACCCCCAGACATGGAGGAGAAACAGTAGCCTACTACTTTATCAACAAGACATAGTAGCCACTAGGGCTGTGATGACATGGACATACTCGTACTTGTAATTGTATCTGTACATTTACAGTTGATAATCAGATCAGATGATACTCGTGATCGGGAAAAAACGAATCATTTTAATATGTCTAAATAGATGTTGGAAATATCCCTTCCTGCACGTTCTCAAAGTGGGTTATGATGTCAAAGTGGGTTATGATGTCATAGTGGGTTATGATGTCAAAGTGGGTAACTCAGTGGTTACACCAAACCAGTGTCAGCTACCTTGGGTGGGTGTGAATTGGATAGGTACCTGACTGCTGAGAATATGAATAAATCCATCTATATCACAGAGGCTCATCAACTTGGTATAATGTATACAACTGTAATTTCTCGACTGTGATGTGGCCGATGAAGCCATCGCCCCACCTTAAGGATCACTTAGGTAGATAGATTTATTTGACAATTTAAAACACAAAACAACTACACTTACAATGACACAAAAATAAGTTTGAAAACGAAATCAGCGTTGCATACATTATACAAAGTTGATGAGCATCGGTGATATAGACCGATTCCATTCCCCTGACGATATGAAATCAAAGCAGACCAAGTTAACATGCTAACTCTGTGTTGTGGACATTTCAACTTCAGGCACACTTCCAAAGCTAATGTGATTATCCAAGTCATTCAATACATTTTCTCCCGAGCGGCGCAGTGGTCTGAGACACTGCATCTCAGTGCAAGAGGTGTCACTGCAGTACCTGGTTTGAATCCAGGCTGTATCACATCCGACCGTGATTGGGAGTCCCATAGGGCTGCGCACAATTGGCCCAGCGTCGTCCAGGTTTGGCCGGGGTAGGCCGTCATTGTAAATAAGAATTTGTTCTTAACTGAATTGCCTAGTTATCCAAATGCATCTATAAAGCCTTAGTTGGCTTTTAAATAGACCCTACATTCTAAAACCGTTCATCTGATAACGAATAGAAGGGAAATGCTGAAAAATCTCCTTCTCAACACGAAACTCAATAGAACTCAGAGGAAACACTCCGACCATCACACAGCGTAGACACAGCGAGGGCCTACAGGGAGGAGGTGAGGGCTCTGGGAGTGTGGTGCCTGGATAACAACCTCTTACTCAAAGTCAACAAAACAAAGGAGATGATCGTGGACTCCAGGAAACAGCAGAGGGTGCACCCCCACTATCTACATCATCGGGACCGCAGCGGAGAAGGTGGAAAGCTTCAGGTTCCTTGGCGTACACATCACTGACAAACTGAAATGGACCACCCACACAGACAGTGTGGTGAAGAAGGCGCGAGGCTAAAGAAATGTGGCTTGTCACCTAAAACCCTCACAAACGTTTACAGATGCACAATCCAAAGAATCATGTCGGGCTGTATCACCGTCTGGTATGGCAACTGCACTGCCCGCAACAGCAAGGCTCTCCAGAGGGTGGTGCGGTCTACCCAACGCATTACAGGGGGGGTAAACTACCTGCCCTCCAGGACACCTAACGGCAGTCAATGTCAGAGGAAGGCCAAAAAGATCATCAAGGACACCCCGCTATCCGAAGACAAAATGTATCTATAGGGCCTTAGTTCCCACTGGTTGATGCATTTTAATAAAACCCTCTTAGGCCTCACTCCCCCCTATGTGAGATACCTACTGCAGCCCTCATCTTCCACATACAACACCCGTTCTGCCAGTCACATTCTGTTAAAGGTCCCCGAAGAACACACATCCCTTGGTCGCTGCTCTTTTCAGTTCACTGCAGCTAGTGACTGGAACGAGCTGCAAAAAACACTCAAACTGGACCGTTTTATCTCCATCTCTTCATTCAAAGACTCAATCATGGACACTCTTACTGACAATTACGGCTGCTTGGCGTGATGTATTGTTGTCTCTACCTTCTTGTCATTGTGCGGTTGTCTGGCCATATAATGTTTGTACCATGTTCTGTTGCTACCGTGCTATGTTGGGGTGTCTCTCTTGTCATGATGTGTGTTTTGTCCTATTTCTATATAATTCTTGTTTTTATCCCAGCCCCATCCCTGCAGGAGGCCTTTTGGTAGGTATTCATTGTAAATAACAATTGTTCTCAACTGACTTGCATAGTAAAATAAAGGTTAAATAAATGGAGTTTTTAAATAGATCCTACATTGTACAACCATTCAACCCAGGAAAAGAAGAGCAAATTCTGATAATATCTTTAGGAAGAGGAAAGAGATTAGAAGTGAGTTAAAAATCAGGACGTAAAAAGTTTAAAGTGATTTCCGCTTGTTTGTCTTTAACATGAAGATCAGGGGAGAGCGCGAACGCAGTCCCCCACTACCATAAATTATGCAATCGAGATTTCCACATTTGGGAAATTCGCAGGGGTCAGCACAGCCGGAGTGCAATGGCTGAGCCTCGCCCTGGGTGAACCGCCTTCTTGATCACGGTATCTCCCTTGCCAGGTAAGTATGAGTTGTACACCTTGCTAGAGGGACACTCATTCCAGGGCAAAGGGCTTTGACTAACGGTTACCACTTCTACTACTGATAATAACACATCATATCGACCAGGGTTTCATCACGTTATAGAATACAGTTGCGGACAAAGCGGTGGAAAAACGATGCCCTTTGTTTTACTACATTATACCACCGTCTGACTACTTTCCCGTCATGCAACACGGTAGAAATTCTACATACATTGATTTGTGTCTAAATGTCCGTCTGATTACACACAAGTAGGCGATGTACCAAAATGCTGAAATCACATTCGTGCACACAGCCAACCGAATGACACCAACTATTCCTGGTGTTTTGTAGCGTTCCAGACATTGTAGGAATAGTTTCCTCACGCTTGTTTTCTGCTCTCAGTAAAATAGGACTCCACCATCGACCACAGGGTGGCATACGGACCCCCAGACATGGAGGAGAAACAGTAGCCTACTACTACAAATCAAATATTATCGGTCACATTCACGTGATTTGCAGATGTTTTTGCGGGTGTAGCGAAATGCTTGTGCTTCTAGCTCCGACAGTGCAGTAATATCTACCAAGTAATATCTAACAAATTACACAACATATACCCAATACACACAAATCTAAGTAGGAATTAATTAAGACTTTATACATATGGTCGAGCGATGTCAGAGCGGCACGGACTAAGATACAGTGGAATAGTCCCAACCAGCAAACTGTCGAAAAGACCATTAAATTACAGACAATTACAGATAAAACGACTAAATTACAGACAATTACAGAAAAGACGACTAAATTACAGACAATTACAGATAAAACGACTAAATTACAGACAATTACAGAAAAGACGACTAAATTACAGACACTTGTTTCGGTTACCGCGTCCATGTGAACAGGTTACAAGTACACTGAAATGATGGTTTTTTTGTAAGTCGTTAAAACAACAAACAACGACCTGAAAAATAGATAACAACTAAGTGAGTGTTAACCTTATCTAGACCGATACAGTAGGCTGAACAAACAGTTAGTACAACCATTAAATCTGTTATCCCTGCTTTCCCACCTTGTACTATCTAGATAACAACTAAGTGAGTGTTAACCTTATCTAGACCGATACAGTAGGCTGAACTAACAGTTAGTACAACCATTAAATCTGTTATCCCTGCTTTCCCACCTTGTACTATCTAGATAACAACTAAGTGAGTGTTAACCTTATCTAGACCGATACAGTAGGCTGAACTAACAGTTAGTACAACCATTAAATCTGTTATCCCTGCTTTCCCACCTTGTACTATCTAGATAACAACTAAGTGAGTGTTAACCTTTAGCCAGCCAGCATGCAAGTATCCAGGCAGAGTTGCTAACGTTAGCCTTGAGAAAATAATAGTTTGAGACATTAACAGAAACGGATCATTAATATAACAACCAAATCAAATCCCCAAATGTTTTCAGAAATATTGACGCTAACACTTACTGGGGTGTCATTGTGTTACCGTGTTGAGGAACAAATGGCGCGTGAATACCTTGCTCGTTCTGCCTCCCGGTTTTGAGGCACGATGGTTATAAATTGTAATAGATTATCGGTGTGAAATTGTAAACTAATGATTTGAAATTACAGGTAATTTTCAGTCATTCTGTCTATATCAGAACATCTAACAAGCTATTCAGGGGATTTTTTAAAATTTTAAATCAATATATTTTATTATATTGTGAATATATATTTTTTTAATCAAACTTATACTATATGCAATATTGTATAATTGTATTCGTGTATCTCATGCATTTCAATGAGTACAAGCGGATCAGGCTGACCTATATTTGGACCAAAACGGACGGACTAAATTACAGGCCAGTTTTTGGGAAGACAATTTTGTTGGAAATAAAGTCCATGGTGGACGGACCTGATATAGTCCTGATATAGTCCTGATTACAGTCCTGATATAGTCCTGATATAGTCCTGATATAGTCCTGATATAGTCCTGATTACAGTCCTGATATAGTCCTGGTATAGTCCTGATACAGTCCTGATACAGTCCTGATATAGTCCTGATATAGTCCTGATATAGTCCTGATTACAGTCCTGATATAGTCCTGATATAGTCCTGATACAGTCCTGATATAGTCCTGATATAGTCCTGATATAGTCCTGATATAGTCCTGATATAGTCCTGATCTAGTCCTGATATAGTCCTGATATAGTCCTGATATAGTCCTGATTACAGTCCTGATATAGTCCTGATATAGTCCTGATACAGTCCTGATATAGTCCTGATATAGTCCTGATTACAGTCCTGATATAGTCCTGATATAGTCCTGATTACAGTCCAGATATAGTCCTGATATAGTCCTGATTACAGTCCTGATATAGTCCTGGTATAGTCCTGATACAGTCCTGATATAGTCCTGATATAGTCCTGATTACAGTCCTGATATAGTCCTGATATAGTCCTGATATAGTCCTGATATAGTCCTGATTACAGTCCTGATATAGTCCTGATATAGTCCTGATTACAGTCCTGATATAGTCCTGGTATAGTCCTGATACAGTCCTGATATAGTCCTGATATAGTCCTGTTACAGTCCTGATTACAGTCCTGATATAGTCCTGATATAGTCCTGATATAGTCCTGATATAGTCCTGATACAGTCCTGATATAGTCCTGATTACAGTCCTGATATAGTCCTGATACAGTCCTGATATAGTCCTGATATAGTCCTGATATAGTCCTGATTACAGTCCTGATACAGTCCTGATATAGTCCTGATATAGTCCTGATATAGTCCTGTTACAGTCCTGATACAGTCCTGATATAGTCCTGATATAGTCCTGATATAGTCCTGATTACAGTCCTGATATAGTCCTGATACAGTCCTGATACAGTCCTGATATAGTCCTGATATAGTCCTGATATAGTCCTGTTACAGTCCTGATATAGTCCTGATATAGTCCTGATTACAGTCCTGATTACAGTCCTGATATAGTCCTGATTACAGTCCTGATATAGTCCTGATATAGTCCTGATATAGTCCTGATTACAGTCCTGATATAGTCCTGATACAGTCCTGATATAGTCCTGATATAGTCCTGATATAGCCGAAAATTAGTGGTCTGTGGACGTCACGTGGTGAGTGGGACTCATCATGGCCAGAAAAGGTGAGGATTTTATTATGCAATGATTATGATCATGTATTATGTTTATGAATTAAATATTGTCTAAGCAAGAAATGTCACATAACAATATTCAGACGTAGTCTAAAAACGTCAATTTAAAAGGTGAATCGTCTGTTCTAACGTTAAACTGCGATTCGGATCGGCTCGCATAGAGCAAAGTAGTCGAGCAAAGTAAATGAGAGATGGGATAAATAGTAGCCAATCCTAACTTGATGTAGGCCTATAGGAAAGTTGGCGAGTATAGGCTTTCGTCTGCAATGATCCTGGACATTACATTACATAATAGGAAATATATGTATATTTCTAACTATTTTAGAATGTAAAGATACGATGCTTCGCTCTTCTCACGAACAGCCAATGGTTGCATCTTGTTATTATATTTAGCTAGACCTACCTGTTCTTTAGTTCTGAATGAGTCTAGTCAAATAGTCCCCATCTGCACCAGGCTACTACTAGTCTACTTTTGCCTTCTTGCAATGCAAGACTTCATCCACTAGAATGTACATAATTACCTCAATTACCTCTAAACCGGTGCCCCCCCACACATTGACACATTGGCTCTGTACCGGTACCCCCTGTATATAGCCTCCACAATGACTCTGTACCGGTACCCCCTGTATATAGCCTCCACATTGACTCTGTACCGGTACCCCCTGTATATAGCCCCGCCATTGTTATGTACTGCTGCTCTTTAATTATTTGTTATTCTTATCTCTTACTTTTTGGGGGGGTATTTTCTTAAAACTGCATTGTTGGTTAAGGGCTTGTAAGTAAGCATTTCACTGTAAGGTCTACAGCTGTTGTATTCAGCATTTCACTGTAAGGTCTACAGTTACAGTGGGGGCAAAAAAAGTATTTAGTCAGCCACCAATTGTGCAAGTTCTCCAACTTAAAAAGATGAGAGAGGCCTGTAATTTTCATCATAGGTACACTTCAGCTATGACAGACGAAATGAGAAAAAGAAATCCAGAAAATCACATTGTAGGATTTTTTATTTATTTATTTGCAAATTATGGTGGAAAATAAGTATTTGGTCAATAACAAAAGTTTATCTCAATACTTTGTTATATACCCTTTGTTGGCAATGACAGAGGTCAAACTTTTTCTGTAAGTCTTCACAAGGTTTTCACACTCTGTTGCTGGTATTTTGGCCCATTCCTCCATGCAGATCTCCTCTAGAGCAGTGATGTTTTGGGGCTGTCGCTGGGCAACACGGACTTTCAACTCCCTCCAAAGATTTTCTATGGGGTTGAGATCTGGAGATTGGCTAGGCCACTCCAGGACCTTGAAATGCTTCTTACGAAGCCACTCCTTCGTTGCCCGGGCGGTGTGTTTGGGATCATTGTCATGCTGAAAGACCCAGCCACGTTTCATCTTCAATGCCCTTGCTGATGGAAGGAGGTTTTCACTCAAAATCTCACGATACATGGCCCCATTCATTCTTTCCTTTACACGGATCAGTCGTCCTGGTCCCTTTGCAGAAAAACAGCCCCAAAGCATGATGTTTCCACCCCCATGCTTCACAGTAGGTATGGTGTTCTTTGGATGCAACTCAGCATTCTTTGTCCTTCAAACACGACGAGTTGAGTTTTTACCAAAAAGTTCTATTTTGGTTTCATCTGACCATATGCCATTCTCCCAATCCTCATCTGGATCATCCAAATGCTCTCTAGCAAACTTCAGACGGGCCTGAACATGTACTGGCTTAAGCAGGAGGACACATCTGGCACTGCAGGATTTGAGTCCCTGGCGGCGTAGTGTATTACTGATTGTAGGCTTTGTTACTTTGGTCCCAGCTCTCTGCAGGTCATTCACTAGGTCCCCCCGTGTGGTTCTGGGATTTTTGCTCACCGTTCTTGTGATCATTTTGACCCCACGGGGTGAGATCTTGCGTGGAGCCCCAGATCGAGGAAGATTATCAGTGGTCTTGTATGTCTTCCATTTCCTAATAATTGCTCCCACAGTTGATTTCTTCAAACCAAGCTGCTTACCTATTGCAGATTCAGTCTTCCCAACCTGGTGCAGGTCTACAATTTTGTTTCTGGTGTCCTTTCACAGCTCTTTGGTCTTGGCCATAGTGGAGTTTGGAGTGTGACTGTTTGAGGTTGTGGACAGGTGTCTTTTATACTGATAACAAGTTCAAACAGGTGCCATCAATACAGGTAACGAGTGGAGGACAGAGGAGCCTCTTAAAGAAGAAGTTACAGGTCTGTGAGAGCCAGAAATCTTGCTTGTTTGTATGTGACCAAATACTTATTTTAATTTGCAAATAAAAAAATAAAAAATCCTACAATGTGATTTTCTGGATTTCATTTTCTCATTTCGTCTGTCATAGTTGAAGTGTACCTATGATGAAAATTACAGGCCTCTCTCATCTTTTTAAGTGAGAGAACTTGCACAATTGGTGGCTGACTAAATACTTTTTTTGCCCCACTGTCTGTCTGTCTGTCTGTCTGTCTTCCTCTCTCTCTGTATGTATGTCTGTCTGTCTGTCTGTCCTTCTGTATGTGTGTCTTCACATATTTCTATATTATTATACTTTTAGATTCGTATGTATTGTTGTGTGTTGTTAGATACTACTGCACTGTTGGAGCTGGGAACACAAGCATTTCCCTACACCCACAATAACTTCTGCTAAACACGTGTATGCGACCGATAAAACTTGATTTCATTTAAATGGCCCCTGGGTGTGAGAATTCAGAAATTTTAAATATATTAAAGGTTAGTAAACCAGTACATAGTCAGGGTTCGGATCAATTTAATTTAAATTCCAGTCAATTCAGGAAGTAGACTGAAATTCCAATTCTTCTCAATGCTTTTCAATGAAGAACATTTTGAATTGGAATTTGGTTTACTTTCTGAATTGACTGGATTTAAAATGGAAGTGACCCCCATCATGTACATAGTCACTATGCAAATATAGACCTTAATGATATTTTTAGTAAAAGTGAAATATTGTGTTTATTATCCTGCAGTGTTTTAATCTATGAGTGTCTGTGTGTCTCTTTCTTTCTCTCTCTGTGTTTCTGTCCATGTGATTGCTCCTGTGTGTGTGTGTGTGTGTGTGTGTGTGTGTGTGTGTGTGTGTGTGTGTGTGTGTGTGTGTGTGTGTGTGTGTGGAAAGTTCGGAAAGTATTCAAACCCCTTGACCTTTTCCACATTTTGTTACGTTACAGCCTTATTTTTATATCTACAAACAATACCCCATAATGACATCACAATAACCCATAATGACATCACAATACCCCATAATGACATCACAATACCCCATAATGACATCGCAATACTCCATAATGACAAAGCAAAAATGTTATTTTTTTTTAATTTTGGCAAATTTATTTAAAAAGAACTACCCGGAAATATCAAATTTGCATAAATATTCAGACTCTTTACTCAGTACTTTGTTGAAGCACCTTTGGCAGCGATTACAGCCTCAAGTCTAATTGGGTATGACGCTACAAGCTTGGCACACCTGTATTTCGGGAGTTTCTCCCATTCTTCTCTGCAGATCCTGACAAGTTCTGTCAGGTTGGACGTTGAGAGTTGCTGCACAGCTATTTTCAAATCTCTCCAGAGATGTTTGATCGAGTTCAAGTCTAGACTAGTCAGGTACTGCGAATGTGTCTGGGAAACTGGCTCTGAGAATGGTTGTGTTGATATTCAGCCCCTCTCGTGCACTAGCGGTTCTGGGGGCAGGGGGGGCCAGTGCCCCTGTGACAACAATTTTGGACCCCCTTGTGGCCCCCCTAAATGTGGAGTATGAAATAATTTTTGCATAACTAATTTTTGCTATCGTTCTTAGACAGTGGCAACGCGGAAACACTAATTAAACCCACATATTTACTAGAGGGACATGGTCTTTTGCCTGCTAATGACTGCAATGCAGTGAAGAGAAACGATATGACAACAATAACGTCTAATGTAACTGGCCCCTCTAACAGTACAACTGGCTCCTGCTTGGCCCCCACAGTTGAAATGGTCTAGAACTGCCACTGCTCTCGTGAACCTCTAACAGGCCAACACTGTACAGTGACTTCTGTAACAGACTGTAACGTAACAAAATGTGGAAAAAGTCAAGGTGTCTGAATACTTTCCGAATGGACTGTATATACACCACAGCATATCTTTATTGTAATATATTCTACATATACACCACAGCATATCTTTATTGTAATATATTCTACATATACACCACAGCATATCTTTATTGTAATATATTCTACATATACACCACAGCATATCTTTATTGTAATATATTCTACATATACACCACAGCATATCTTTATTGTAATATATTCTACATATACACCACAGCATATCTTTATTGTACTATATTCTACATATACACCACAGCATATCTTTATTGTAATATATTCTACATATACACCACAGCATATCTTTATTGTAATATATTCTACATATACACCACAGCATATCTTTATTGTAATATATTCTACATATACACCACAGCATATCTTTATTGTAATATATTCTACATATACACCACAGCATATCTTTACTGTAATATATTCTACATATACACCACAGCATATCTTTATTGTAATATATTCTACATATACACCACAACATATCTTTATTGTAATATATTCTACATATACACCACAGCATATCTTTATTGTAATATATTCTACATATATACCACAGAATACCTTAATTGTAATATATTCTACATATACACCACAGCATATCTTTATTGTAATATATTCTACATATATACCACAACATATCTTTATTGTAATATATTCTACATATACACCACAGCATATCTTTATTGTAATATATTCTACATATATACCACAACATATCTTTATTGTAATATATTCTACATATACACCACAGAATACCTTAATTGTAATATATAATATATGTTTGGTCATTATATCATCAACTTGCTGTAGTCACCTCTGTTAAGGTGAGGTGCTGTAAATGTAGTGTAGTCAGTCTGTTAAGGTGAGGTGTTGTAAATGTAGTGTAGTCAGTCTGTTAAGGTGAGGTGCTGTAAATGTAGTGTAGTCAGTCTGTTAAGGTGAGGTGTTGTAAATGTAGTGTAGTCAGTCTGTTAAGGTGAGGTGCTGTAAATGTAGTGTAGTCAGTCTGTTAAGGTGAGGTGTTGTAAATGTAGTGTAGTCAGTCTGTTAAGGTGAGGTGTTGTAAATGTAGTGTAGTCAGTCTGTTAAGGTGAGGTGCTGTAAATGTAGTGTAGTCAGTCTGTTAAGGTGAGGTGTTGTAAATGTAGTGTAGTCAGTCTGTTAAGGTGAGGTGTTGTAAATGTAGTGTAGTCAGTCTGTTAAGGTGAGGTGTTGTAAATGTAGTGTAGTCAGTCTGTTAAGGTGAGGTGTTGTAAATGTAGTGTAGTCAGTCTGTTAAGGTGAGGTGTTGTAAATGTAGTGTAGTCAGTCTGTTAAGGTGAGGTGTTGTAAATGTAGTGTAGTCAGTCTGTTAAGGTGAGGTGTTGTAAATGTAGTGTAGTCAGTCTGTTAAGGTGAGGTGTTGTAAATGTAGTGTAGTCAGTCTGTTAAGGTGAGGTGTTGTAAATGTAGTGTAGTCAGTCTGTTAAGGTGAGGTGTTGTAAATGTAGTGTAGTCAGTCTGTTAAGGTGAGGTGCTGTAAATGTAGTGTAGTCAGTCTGTTAAGGTGAGGTGTGTGTTTGTGTGTGTGTGTGTGTGTGTGTGTGTGTGTGTGTTAGTGAGAGAGACAGATCCTATGTCAATAAGCTATAAGGTCCTATGTTACTACACAGTGTATAGAGTACGTACCCTCAAATGACACCCTATTCCCTATATAGTGCACTACTTTAGACCAGAGCCACATAGGGCACTATACAGTATATCCCTGATACCTCTCATCCCCTCTCTCCACCCCCACCCCCCCTCTCTCCCTCTCTCCCTCCTCCTCTCCCTCTCTCCCTCCTTCCCTCTCTCCCCCCACCTCATGTCCCAACACAGGAAGTACATGTTTAAGGAACAAGAGGAAGAAATGGACCTGACGGGTAGAAGACTAAAACATCTGAGGTTTGTAGCGTCTTTTACAATTTAAATGGAGAAAAGTGTTGTGGAGAAGTTTGGTTTTCATTGAGAGACAGATGATTTAAGGAAAAGATGTCTGAAGAATTGTAAAGTTAATACAGTACTGATTTCAACTTTCAAGAATGTTAAGTTTAGTCTTATTTACATTGATCCATATGATCCAATGTGATGTTATAGGCTACAGGGCTATGAGGTAGAGTATTATTGGTAAAGGCGACAGACAGCACATTATCGTGATTATTATCCGCATAATGAAACTACGTTAGAAGACTGTCACTAAAGAAAATAGTCCGTTTCGTCAAGTCAGTCAGGCAACAATGGGCATAGAAACTATTTAAACGTAGAAACCGATCAGGAAGCTGGTGGTCCGTTTAGCTCACTGCTGTGCGCTCGATATAAGTTGTCCGGCTTAATTGCGTAATGTTACCCACTGGTTCAATCGTTGTCAGCACACCTTTCTTCTGAACACAAGCCCCGGTGCAACGGGCGTGATAAACTGATCGCACCTCATGGGACCTCAAGCAGTGCCTATGGGTGTATTCACTAAGGGCACTATTCCCATTTATGAAATGACGCCTTCTTATGCACGCCTTTCCTACGCACTTCTCATTAGTTTTTATTCAGACTTACCTTATTAAGTTGAATAACGGGCTTTGCAGGCGTGGTTCCCTCGCGTGCGCTGAATAAATGTAATTTAACCACTGAAAACACTTGCTGGCCAACAGATTTTCTGGTGGAGTTATCATTCAATAGCGTTTTCACACGAAATATATTGATGCATAAAAAAACAGTGGTGTGATTCATCCTGAAAGTTGTCATATTCAAGTTGAATCCATGAAACATTGGAAGGTTTTAAAGTGTACAATAGGGGTTGAATAGGGTGGGGTCCCATACATCTACCCCAATCCTCACTAATCATGGAACTGGATGACAACGGTCCAGTCGTCGTGAGCCGGGCACCGGGCTACAGGTTTAACCTGCTCGGTGTGGTCTGAGATCCATTCTAATGCGAACGACCCTCAAGAACAACTTACACCGACGTGACAGAGGACAGAATCAATCAAATGTATTTTATAAAGCCCTTCTTACATCAGCTGATGTCACAGAGTGCTGTACAGAAACCCAGCCTAAAACCCCAAACAGCAAAGCAATGCAGGTGTAGAAGCACGTGAACAGAATTGAATGATGCAAAATGTAAGCTACAATTGGAAGAAAACGATCACTAAAGTGACAGTTATAAATGTATGTGGGTATTACTGACCGTGGTTCCCGATTGTGGCTGATATTTAACAACATGATACAAATTTAAAAAATAAAACGGAGAAAAGCCCGAGCATAGCCTATAATGAAAACATTCTGAAGGCCATACATCAGCTTGGCAGGTTCAGTCCTACAGAAGCCTGTAGTTCAGTCTGTCACTCTGTCATACAGTACACTGTCTATCACTCTGTTATACAGTACACAGTCTATCACTCTGTTATACAGTACACTGTCTATCACTCTGTTATACAGTACACTGTCTCTCACTCTGTCATACAGTACACTGTCTATCACTCTGTCGTACAGTACACTGTCTCTCACTCTGTTATACAGTACACAGTCTATCACTCTGTTATACAGTACCCTGTCTATCACTCTGTTATACAGTACACTGTCTATCACTCTGTTATACAGTACACTGTCTATCACTCTGTCGTACAGTACACTGTCTATCACTCTGTCATACAGTACACTGTCTATCACTCTGTCATACAGTACACTGTCTATCACTCTGTTATACAGTACACTGTCTATCACTCTGTCATACAGTACACTGTCTATCACTCTGTCATACAGTACACTGTCTATCACTCTGTCATACAGTACACTGTCTATCACTCTGTCATACAATACACTGTCTCTCACTCTGTCATACAATACACTGTCTCTCACTCTGTTATACAATACACTGTCTCTCACTCTGTCATACAGTACACTGTCTCTCACTCTGTTATACAGTACACTGTCTATCACTCTGTTATACAGTACACTGTCTATCACTCTGTTATACAGTACACTGTCTATCACTCTGTTATACAGTACACTGTCTATCACTCTGTCATGCAGTACACTGTCTATCACTCTGTTATACAGTACACTGTCTCTCACTCTGTTATACAGTACACTGTCTCTCACTCTGTTATACAGTACACTGTCTATCACTCTGTTGTACAGTACACTGTCTCTCACTCTGTCATACAGTACACTGTCTCTCACTCTGTTATACAGTACACTGTCTATCACTCTGTTATACAGTACACTGTCTATCACTCTGTTATACAGTACACTGTCTATCACTCTGTTATACAGTACACTGTCTATCACTCTGTCATGCAGTACACTGTCTATCACTCTGTTATACAGTACACTGTCTCTCACTCTGTTATACAGTACACTGTCTCTCACTCTGTTATACAGTACACTGTCTATCACTCTGTTATACAGTACACTGTCTATCACTCTGTTATACAGTACACGGTTTTATATTTTGTTGTCCTAAACTACCTGGCTAAAATGCTCACTAACCTAACTTCCATTCATGGGCAACGTTAGCTAGTTAACATTAGCCTTCTACATCTATCTACATATTGAACTAACATCCTCTCAGGCCAGGGGCACAACAATGTAGGAATTAATGGTTGGATCACAATCGCCATTATAATCATTGTCCAGTATGGAGAATTAAGGAAAACCACAAGTCCAAATCCCCATGTCCATCCATGGCTAATTTAGGAAAGGACCCATTTTAACTAGCTGGCCTCCAGAGGACAACAACACAACGAGATAAAACAATTCAAGTTGTTCTGTCAATGACGTTTGATCTCAATGGGATCTGATAGGAGTGACGCCAAAATCCAGGCTGGTTTACCTTGACACTTTTTGTTGTTGTGCCAGGACCAATCACAGTTGAGCTCGCTCAGTTTAGCTCAACGCTGATTGGCTAATTTCTTTTCCTTTTTTTTTTTATCAAGGGCCAAATTCTCGCTGGCTTCCATTGCCTTTATTGCTACGGGCAACAATGTCATACTCGTTTGGACCAGACAGCATCAGATACATGGTCTACACGTAGAGAGGCAGAGGGGCGCTGTTTCGCTCGCTCGAATGCTTTCTCCTGCGAGATACGTTCAGCCTCTTGCTAATTGAAGGATAATTATGAAGCACAGAGAGACGAAAGATACATTATTTAATGTTTTTTTCTTGGTCATTTTTTTTGACGAAGCCTGGCTTCCCTTGGTATAGAATAAATACCTGTCAGCCACTGTCTGTAACGTCTACTTGGTAAATGTTTATCTAAACTGTAATTTATTTTTAGTTGTGTGTGCCCAGGGTAGACTAGCTGTTGTTATGGCGTCGGCTTATGGGGATCCAAGCCAAATCAAATCAAATTAATAACATATTAGACTGTGTATGTTTAAATGCAATATAAAGTCTCTGTTTGAATTCTGACCTCAGACAGTAAAAGTGTTATTGTTAATGGTTCCTTATTTCTTATTGTAGCTGAGTGAGCTGTGACTTACATCTAAAATGAATCTCTCTGGGGAGAGAGAGGAGGGGACCCCTGCCTCTAAAATGAGTCTCTCTGGGGAGAGAGAGGAGGGGACCCCTGCCTCTAAAATGAGTCTCTTTGGGGAGAGAGAGGAGGAGGCCACTGCCTCTAAAATGAGTCTCTCTGGTGAGAGAGAGGAGGGGACCACTGCCTCTAAAATGAGACTCTCTGGGGAGAGAGAAGAGGAGACCACTGCCTCTAAAATGAGTCTCTCTGGGGAGAGAGAGGAGGAGACCACTGCCTCTAAAATGACTCATGACACCAGTTCTAAGAGGTAAGAGATGAATTGTAAAAGATACAGTTCTCATAAAAATATCAAACTAATGTAGAGAATAGTGTTCCCAAATTACAATAAATATAGGACTAAATCATTAATTTAAAAGGACCAAAATGTATTTACGAATTGCAGACAGTAGCTTTAAACTAAACTTCAGGACTTCTAGAAGTTCCGCTATAGAGTTGCTAAAATGAAGTAGATGAGGTATTGATGAGGTGATCTGTCTCCCTGTTTTGTTCAGTGTCCAGAAGCCCAGAGCAGAGTCCCCTACAACCAGCCTGCTATCAATGAAGAGTGATCAGCCACCTGCTTTCAGCCAGGAACCATTAACACATGACAATAAGGAAGTGGAGAGTTTGGACAGTGAGGATGCATTAAAGATCACACACAACCTTCTGGACAGAAGAAGTAAGACTGTGTTTCATACAATATTACAAAAAAAACGGTACAAAGGCCCTTCTAACGCACGCACACACACACACACACACACACACACACACACACACACACACACACACACACACACACACACACACACACACACACACACACACACACACACACACACACACACACACACACACACACACACACACACACACATGCATGTACACACATGTACTTATGAGTCCCAACTCATTGTTTTCCTACAGGTCAAACTCTTCTGACAGTCCAACAAGACATTAAGGCTAAACTGAAACCCAAGTATCAACACATATCTGAAGGAATTGGACACCATGGAAACCAAAGTCTGTTCAAGGACATCTACACAGAGATCTACATCACAGAGGGTGGAAGTGGAGGGCTCAATAATGAACATGAGGTTAGACAGGTAGAGATGGCATCCAAGAAACAAACCACACAAGAGACACCAATCAAATGCAACGACATCTTCAAGCCTTTACCTGGACAAGACAAACCTATCAGAACTGTGCTGACAAAAGGAATCGCTGGCATTGGAAAAACAGTCTCTGTGCAGAAGGTCATCCTTGACTGGGCAGAGGGAAAAGCAAATCAGGACGTTCATTTCATGTTTGCTCTTCCTTTCCGTGATCTGAACCTGAAAAAGGACCAATACAGTCTGATGCAACTTCTTTCCCACTACTTCTCAGAGCTGAAAGAGATTGACAGCATTGAAGATGGTGAAACCAAAACTGTTTTCATTTTTGATGGTCTGGATGAGTGTCGACTTCCTCTAGACTTCAAAAACAATGAGCAGTGCTGTGATGTCACAAGCCAACCTCAGTGGACGTGCTGCTGACAAACCTCATCAAGGGGAATCTGCTTCCCGCTGCTCGTATCTGGATAACATCAAGGCCTGCAGCAGCCAATCAGATCCCTCCTGAGTGTGTTGACCAGGTGACAGAGGTACGAGGGTTCAATGATCCACAGAAGGAGGAGTACTTCAGGAGGAAAATTACAGATCAGAACCTGGCCAAAGAAATCATCAAACACATGAAGACATCAAGGAGCCTCCACATCATGTGCCACATGCCAGTCTTCTGTTGGATATCAGCCACTGTCCTTGAGATGATGCTGAAAGAGGCAGAGAAGGATGAAGTCCCCAAAACTCTGACCAAGATGTACTCACACTTCATGCTCATCCAAATCATTTTGAAGAACAGGAAGTACAACAAAGCCACAGAGACAAACCCAAAGGAACTGTCTCAGTCAGACAAAGTGATGATCCTGAAACTGGCAAAGCTGGCTTTCCAACAGCTGCAGAGGGGCAACCTCATCTTCTATGAGGAGGACCTGAGAGAGTGTGGCCTTGATGTCACAGAGGCATCAGTGTACTCAGCATTGTGTACAGAGATCTTTAAAGAAGAATCTGGGCTGTACCAAGACAAGGTCTACAGCTTTGTGCATCTCAGCATTCAGGAGTTTCTAGCAGCAGTGCATGCTTTAGAATCATGTCTGTTCAAGAAGGAAAATGTTTTCTCCCCCACTAGTGATGATGAAGAGAAGGAGTCAATCCAGTTGTCTGACCTACACAGGAGAGCAGTGGACCAGGCCTTGAAGAGTGAGAATGGACACCTGGACCTGTTCCTCCGCTTCCTTCTGGGTCTCTCACTGGAGTCCAATCAGAATCTGTTACGAGGCCTTCTGACACAGACAGGAAGTACAACACAGAGCAATAAGAAAACAGTTGAGAGAACAGTCAGGTACATTTCAGACAAGATCGAGGAGGAATCCTCACCAGAAAGGATCATCAACCTGTTCCACTGTCTGAATGAACTTGGTGCCAACTCTCTAGTTGAAGACATGCAGACCTCCCTGCGATCAGGAACTCTTTCAGAAATAAAACTAGAACCTGACCAATGTTCAGCCCTGGCCTACCTGTTACTGATGTCAGAAGAAGTGCTGGAGGAGTTTCACCTGAGGACATACAACACGTCAATGGAAGGTTATCAGAGGTTGCTGCCGGTAGTGAAAACCTGCAAGAGAGCACTGTAAGTCAAATCAAATCAAATTTTATTTGTCACATGCGCTGAATACAACAGGTGTAGGTCTTACAGTGTAATGCTACCTTACAAGCCCTTAACCAACAATGCAGTTTTAAGAAAATACCCCCCAAAAAGTAAGAGATAAAAATAAGAAATAATTAAAGAGCAGCAGTGAATAACAATAGCGAGGCTATATACAGGGGGTACCGGTACAGAGTCAATGTGGAGGCTATATACAGGGGGTACTGGTACAGAGTCAATGTGGAGGCTATATACAGGGGGTACCGGTACAGAGTCAATGTGGAGGCTATATACAGGGGGTACTGGTACGGAGTCAATGTGGAGGCTATATACAGGGGGTACTGGTACAGAGTCAATGTGGAGGCTATATACAAGGGGTACCGGTACAGAGTCAATGTGGAGGCTATATACAGGGGGTACTGGTACAGAGTCAATGTGGAGGCTATATACAGGGGGTACGGTACAGAGTCAATGTGGAGGCTATATACAGGGGGTACGGTACAGAGTCAATGTGGAGGCTATATACAGGGGGTACCGGTACAGAGTCAATGTGGAGGCTATATACAGGGGGTACCGGTACAGAGTCAATGTGGAGGCTATATACAGGGGGTACCGGTACAGAGTCAATGTGGAGGCTATATACAGGGGGTACTGCGGTACAGAGTCAATGTGGAGGCTATATACAGGGGGTACCGGTACAGAGTCAATGTGTCAATGTCTTGGGGCACCGGTTAGTCGAGGTAGTTGAGGTAATATATACATGTAGGTAGAGTTATTAAAGTGACTTATGCATAGATAATAACAGAGAGTAGCAGCAGCGTGGGGGTGGCAACGAAAGTCTGGGTAGCCATTTGAGTAACTGTTCAGGAGTCTCATGGCTTGGGGGTAGAAGCTGTTTAGAAGCCTCTTGGACCTAGGCTTGGCGCTCAGGTACCGCTTGCCGTGCGGTAGCAGAGAGAACAGTCTATGACTAGGGTGGCTGGAGTCTTTGACAATTTTCAGGGCCTTCCTCTGACACAGCCTGGTATAGAGGTCCTGGATGGCAGGAAGCTTGGCCCGCACTACCCTCTGTAGTGCCTTGCGGTCGGCGACCGAGAAGTTGCCATACCAGGCAGTGATGCAACCCGTCAGGATGCTCTTGATGGTGCAGCTGTAAAACCTTTTGAGGGTTTGAGGACCCATGCCAAATCTTTTCAGTCTCCTGAGGGGAATAGGCTTTGTCGTGCCCTCTTCACAACTGTCTTGGTGTGCTTGGACCATGTTATTTTGTTGGTGATGTGGCCAAGGAACTTGAAGCTCTGAAACTGCTCCACTGCAGCCCCGTCGGTGAGAATGGGGGCGTGCTCGGTCATCCTTTTCCTGTAGTTCACAATCATTTCCTTTGTCTTGATCACGTTGAGGGAGAGGTTGTTGTCCTTGCACCACACGGTCAGGTCTCTGACCTCCTCCCTATAGGCTGTCTCATCATTGTCGGTGATCAGGCCTACCACTGTTGTGTCATCAGCAAACTTAATGATGGTGTTGGAGTCGTGCCTGGCCATGCAGTAATGCATGAACAGGGAGTACAGGAGGGACTGAGCACGCACCCCTGAGGCCCCAGTGTTGAAGATCAGCGTGGCGGATGTGTTGTTACCTACCCTTACCACCTGGGGTCGGCCCGTCAGGAAGTCCAGGATCCAGTTGCAGAGGGAGGTGTTTAGTCCCAGTGTCCTTAGCTTATTGATGAGCTTTGAGGGCATTATGGTGTTGAACGCTGAGCTGTAGTCAATGAATAGCATTCTCACATAGGTGTTCATTTTGTCCAGGTGGGAAAGGGCAGTGTGGAGTGCAATAGAGATTGCATCATCTGTGGATCTGTTGGTGCAGTATGCAATTTAGAGTGGATCTAGGTTTTCTGGGATAATAGTGTTGATGTGAGCCATTACCAGCCTTTCAAAGCATTTCATGGCTACAGACATGAGTGCTATGGTTCAGTAGTCGTTTAGACAGGTTACCTTAGTGTTCTTGGGCACAGGGACTATGGTGGTCTGCTTGAAACATGTTGGAATTACAGACTCGGACAGGAAGAGGTTGAAAATGTCAGTGAAGACACATGCCAGTTGTTCAGCGCATGCTCAGAGTACATGTCCTGGTAATCCATCTGGCCCAACGGCCTTGTGAATGTTGACCTGTTTAAAACTGAGTGGCTGCTGTTCTTCCTCTGGAAGCCTTTTCCAGATAGCAAAACAATGTGAAGCTCCTGAAGTTAAAGGTCTTACTCACATCGGCTGCGGAGAGCGAGATCACACAGTCGTCCGGAACAGCTGATGCTCTCATGCATGTTTCAGTGTTATTTGGCTCGGCGAGCATCAAAGTTCTTTAGCTCGTCTGGTAGGCTCGTGTCACTGGGCAGCTCTCGGCTGTGCTTCCCTTTGTTTGCAAGCCCTGCCACATCCTCTGGCGTCAGAGCCGGTGTAGTACAACTCGATCTTAGTCCTGTATTGACGCTTTGCCTGTTTGATGGTTTGTCGAAGGGCATAGCAGGATTTCTTAAAAGCTTCCCGGGTTGGAGTCCCGCTCCTTTAAAGCGTCCGCTCTACCCTTTAGCTCAGTGCGGATGTTGCCTGTAATCCATGGCTTCTGGTTGGGGTAATATGCGTACAGTCACTGTGGGGACGACGTCCTCGATGCACTTATTGATAAAGCCAGTGACTGATGTGGTGTAATCCTCAATGCCATCAGAGGAATCCCGGAACATATTCCAGTCTGTGCAAAACAGTCCTGTAGCTTAGCATCTGCTTCATCTGAACACTTTTATAAGTTCTGTTATTGTGTTGACGTTTGCGGTATCATTATAATGAAGGCTTTGTATATCTAACAGATTATGTCCTCTCTCCAGACTGGATGGCTGTAAACTCACATATAAATCCTGTGAGACTCTGGCCTCAGCTCTGCAGACACCAAACTCCCCCCTGAGAGAACTGGACCTCAGCTACAATGACCTGGGAGACAGAGGAGTGGAGCTGCTCTGTGTTGGACTAACCAGTCCACTCTGCAACATACAGACACTAGTGTGAGTTAACTTCCTTCAGGATCCACTGTGTGTTTATATATTTTGTATGTAGTTAGTATGTGTATATTTTTTACATTATTTGAACTTCTTGGTAAATATGCAGAAACCTACATCAAATTTGATAAATATATAAAACTAAGGTAAAAAAACTTCAATGAGTTAGTATGTTTTTAACATTGGTTAATCATGTGTCCTGTTATTGTGTTAATGCATACCATTATTCTTAAAGCTCTGCATATTTTACAGTGTATCACCATATCTCCTCTCTCCAGACTGGCTGGCTGTAAACTCACCAATGAATCCTGTGAGACTCTGGCCTCAGCTCTGCAGACACCAAACTCACCCCTGAGAGAACTGGACCTCAGCTACAATGACCTGGGAGACAGAGGAGTGGAGCTGCTCTGTGTTGGACTAACCAGTCCACTCTGCAACATACAGACACTTGTGTGAGTTAACTTTATTCAGTATGAGTTATTATGTGGATGTTTTAAACATGTGTTGATCATGTTCTCTTCTGCCCTCTAGTCTAGGTCAGTGTGGTCTGACAGAGGGTTGCTGTTCACATCTGGCCTCAGTCCTGAGTTCACCCAACTCACAACTGAAACAACTGGAGCTGAGAGACAATGACCTGCAGGACTCAGGAGTTACACTGCTGTCTGCTGGACTGGAGGATCCAGACTGTAAACTACACACACTGGGGTAAGTACAGCTGTTTCAGTCAGGTTGGTACTGAGCTGAGTTACACTGCTCTCTGCTGGACTGGAGGATCCAGACTGTAAACTACACACACTGGGGTAAGTACAGCTGTTTCAGTCAGGTCGGTACTGAAGTTAGTAAAAATAAATACTCTGAAAATCTGATGTTTCATGACAATCTTTGGGTGTCCTACAAGATGATTGACACCAGTACACCAACCTAAACAGCTGTTGTGTGTCTCTCTGTAGGCTGTCTGGCTGTCTGGTCACAGAGGAGGGCTGCGCTGCTCTGTCTTCAGCTCAGAGGTCAAACCCCTCCCACCTGAAAGTGCTGGACCTGAGCTACAATCACCTAGGAGACTCTGCAGGGGGACTGCTTTCAGCTGCTCTGGTGGATCCCACATATAAACTGATGAAGCTGAAGTAAGTCAGAATAGATGTCCTAATAGTGTGAGCAGCGGTTGTGTCATATGTAGTGTAGTAGGGTCAGTAACACGAGGACATGATGGTAGAATTAAGGGAAGTTTACCCAGCAGGCTGAGCACTCCAACACAGCATACATCATCACCACATGAATACTCTTCTTCTGCATCTCTGATATCCTGTTGGAATTGTACTCCGTTCTGTATGCAGTAGGTAGGATTGAATACCTGTATGTCTATAGTAATGAACTGTACTCCGTTCTGTATGCAGTAGGTAGGATAGAATACCTGTATGTATCTAGTAATGAACTGTACTCCGTTCTGTATGCAGTAGGTAGGATAGAATACCTGTATGTATCTAGTAATGAATTGTACTCCGTTCTGTATGCAGTAGGTAGGATAGAATAACTGTATGTATCTAGTAATGAATTGTACTCCGTTCTGTATGCAGTAGGTAGGATCGAATACCTGTATGTCTCTAGTAATGAATTGTACTCCGTTCTGTCTGCAGTAGGTAGGATAGAATACCTGTATGTATCTAGTAATGAATTGTACTCCGTTCTGTATGCAGTAGGTAGGATAGAATAACTGTATGTATCTAGTAATGAATTGTACTCCGTTCTGTATGCAGTAGGTAGGATCGAATACCTGTATGTCTCTAGTAATGAATTGTACTCCATTCTGTATGCAGTAGGTAGGATAGAATAACTGTATGTATCTAGTAATGAATTGTACTCCGTTCTGTATGCAGTAGGTAGGATCGAATACCTGTATGTCTCTAGTAATGAATTGTACTCCGTTCTGTATGCAGTAGGTAGGATCGAATACCTGTATGTCTCTAGTAATGAATTGTACTCCGTTCTGTATGCAGTAGGTAGGATAGAATAACTGTATGTATCTAGTAATGAATTGTACTCCGTTCTGTATGCAGTAGGTAGGATCGAATACCTGTATGTCTCTAGTAATGAATTGTACTCCGTTCTGTATGCAGTAGGTAGGATAGAATACCTGAATGTCTCTAGTAATGAATTGTACTCTGTTCTGTATGCAGTAGGTAGGATCAAATACCTGTATGTCTCTAGTAATGAACTGTACTCCGTTCTGTATGCAGTAGGTAGGATAGAATACCTGTATGTCTCTAGTAATGAATTGTACTCCATTCTGTATGCAGTAGGTAGGATAGAATACCTGTATGTCTCTAGTAATGAATTGTACTCCGTTCTGTCTGCAGTAGGTAGGATAGAATACCTGTATGTCTTTAGTAATGAATTGTACTCCGTTCTGTCTGCAGTAGGTAGGATAGAATACCTGTATGTCTCTAGTAATGAACTTGGATAGTGCACCAGAACACAACAATATGGTTTAAATGTTATTAGGACCAGAGATTAGGTCTTTGTCCTCCTCCTAACCTGTTTCTCCTACAGTGTGGATCATGGTGGAGAGTGCAGGCTGAAATCAGGGCTGAGGAAATGTAAGTCTCTTCAATCCTAATTAACTGCATATTCAGAACTATAGTAACTTAACTTGTTCTGTACCTACAAAACAACATTTCTTTGAAGATGTGGTTTGATTAAACTCTCCTTTTGTCTACAGATGCCTGTCATCTCACCCTGGACCCAAATACAGTAAACCCACACCTGATACTGTCTGAGGAGAACAGGAAGGTGACATGTGTGGAAGAGGAGCAGCATTATGAAGACCACCCAGACAGATTTGACTGTCTTTACCAAGTCCTCTGCAGAGAAGGCTTATCTGGATGTCGTTATTACTGGGAGGTGGAGTGGGATGGTGGCGTGGCTGACATTGGTGTGGTGTACAAAGGAATGATGAGGAAGAGAGAGGAAGATGACAGTTGGATTGGACTCAATAGGAAGTCCTGGAGTTTATTCTGCTCTCATAGAGGTTATCACTTTTACCATGCTGGAGTCAGCAGAATCATCTCTGGTCCTGATTCTAACAGAGTTGGAGTGTATCTGGACTGGCCAGCTGGTACTTTGTCCTTCTATAGTGTGTCCTCCTCTGGTACACCGACACACCTTTACACAGAACACACCACATTCACTGAACCCCTCTATGCTGCATTTAGGATTTACTCCTCCTCCTCAGTGACCCTGTGTCAGATAGATAACCAACACATTCAAAGGTGAGTCATAGGAATGTTTCATCATTGGTTTTCCTCTGGAATCATTCATACAGTTAGATTAGTGGTGGTGTGTTTTAATGTGTTCTGTTGGACCTACAGACAGTTAGATTAGTAGTAGTGGTGTGTTTTAATGTGTTCTGTTGGACCTACAGACAGTTAGATTAGAAGTAGTGGTGTGTTTTAATGTGTTCTGTTGGACCTGCAGACAGTTAGATTAGTAGTAGTGGTGTGTTTTAATGTGTTCTGTTGGACCTACAGACAGTTAGATTAGTAGTAGTGGTGTGTTTTAATGTGTTCTGTTGGACCTACAGACAGTTAGATTAGTAGTGGTGTGTTTTAATGTGTTCTGTTGGACCTACAAACAGGTAGATTGGTAGTAGTTGTGTGTTTTAATGTGTTCTGTTGGACCTACAGACAGGTAGATTGGTAGTAGTTGTGTGTTTTAATGTGTTCTGTTGGACCTACAGACAGTTAGATTAGTAGTAGTGGTGTGTTTTAATGTGTTCTTTTAAATGTTGCCTCACTGTAATGTCAGTCTCACTCTAACCACTAGAGGGCATCAGAACCTGTTGAATAGGACACTCACTGTAATGTCAGTCTCACTCTAACCACTAGAGGGCATCAGCACCTGTTGAATAGGACACTCACTGTAATGTCAGTCTCACTCACTCACTCCTGCAGGTCTCAATTTTGTATGTCACAAGCGCAGTGCAGTGTTTTATGTGGGGGGAAAGTGTGTGGTGGGGGGGTTTGTAACTCATGATACCTGGTGACTTCACATCTCTAGGGGCTTTCGTCAAGATATGCAATGGCACCTGTAATGTCACCATCAGTATTGACTTAATGGATGTTGACATAGAGGGTTATGTCACATTTAAGCAATGCACCCTACATAGGGAGCTGTTCTGTCACCTTTTATACACCATTTGTATTGCTTATGAAGACTGTGTGTATGCTATATAAAGCCTTTATAAGTTGTATTTAGATTAATCACAGTCCTTCTGCTTTACCAACACCAGAGACCATGTTGGAGAGAGTTGGATCAAGCCTGGACCTGAGGACACCAGAGACCATGGTGGAGAGAGTTGTATCAAGCCTGGACCTGAGGACACCAGAGACCATGGTGGAGAGTGTAGGATCAAGCCTGGACCTGAGAACACCAGAGACCATGGTGGAGAGAGTTGTATCAAGCCTGGACCTGAGGACACCAGAGACCATGGTGGAGAGTGTTGTATCAAGCCTGGACCTGAGAACACCAGAGACCATGGTGGAGAGAGTTGGATCAAGCCTGGACCTGAGGACACCAGAGACCATGGTGGAGAGAGTTGTATCAAGCCTGGACCTGAGGACACCAGAGACCATGGTGGAGAGAGTTGTATCAAGCCTGGACCTGAGAACACCAGAGACCATGGTGGAGAGAGTTGTATCAAGCCTGGACCTGAGAACACCAGAGACCATGGTGGAGAGAGTTGGATCAAGCCTGGACCTGAGGACACCAGAGACCATGGTGGAGAGAGTTGTATCAAGCCTGGACCTGAGGACACCAGAGACCATGGTGGAGAGAGTTGGATCAAGCCTGGACCTGAGGACACCAGAGACCATGGTGGAGAGAGTTGGATCAAGCCTGGACCTGAGGACACCAGAGACCATGGTGGAGAGAGTTGTATCAAGCCTGGACCTGAGAACACCAGAGACCATGGTGGAGAGAGTTGGATCAAGCCTGGACCTGAGAACACCAGAGACCACGGTGGAGAGTGTTTGATCAAGCCTGGACCTGAGAAATGTGAGTGTTAACTGCTTTAATTGTTTTTAAATAATAATACTTGAGTCCCAGACAAGGAACACAATCATGATCTATTTGGTCAAAACAAACTTAAAGGTAGAGTCAGCGATTATGACACAGATGCACAAAGTAAACAGCATAGTGGGTCAATTTCTACAACATCTAAGAGCGTTGGATCGCAAGGTTAGACCACTGTTTTGTTCCCGTTGCTACCACGCTGTAAGAGAGTGAAGAGAACCCATGCACATGGGCAGGTACTGTGTGTGACTGTGTGAGAGAGAAGTCAGGCATCTTGCTCATCACAATATCTGTGGTGCTGCTCCTACAAATTAATTTAGCTGACTCTACCTTTAAGCTCTCATCCTAGGATCTACCAGAAATCAGGCCCGCAACATCTACACAACATGGACCAGAATAATGTTGTTTCCTGCTTCCACGAACATTAATTAATATAACACTAATGTCAGATTATGGTATGCTAATGAGTGTACATTCTGAGACTGTTGTTCACTTGTATTCATTTTTATTACAAGTCAATTTAATAATTATTAATTCATTATTACATGAGCTTGTCCATTTTAAATAACAACTACTTTTGACTTCAGGGATTCCTCAGAGCTGTAAGACTTGTGACCATGTTGAGGTAAGTCATAATGTCAATTCCTACTTTTACATACCTGCAGGAGTCAGTTACAGTCTCAAAGCCAGGTGTGTAGTGACCAACCATTCATACTGGGATATAGACAGTCCTGTGTTCTGCTTTAGTAATATAAACACAGTCTCAAAGCCAGGTGTGTACTGACCAACCATTCATACTGGGATATAGACAGTCCTGTGCTTGTAGTCATGCAGGATTTTAGCTGTTGTCATATTTTGTCATTAGACAGTGTAAATGATAAATCACCAGCATTCCATGTAACATTGAATAAATACATTAGATTAGTTACTTTGGTTAATGGGCCAGTTTCCCAGACACAGATTAAGCCTAGTCCTGGACCTTAAATAACGTTATTTTGAAACTTCCATTGAGCATGCTTTACGTCCAGCACTAGACTCAAACTGTGTCCAGGAAACAGGCCCCATATGTATTACTGACATGCTTGTCCTTGTTCAGGACTCCACACACTGGCTTCAGATTGAACCCTTGACTTCCACTGTCCAAGGAGTGACAATGTTTAGGTAAAATAACTACTTTTAACATTTCATTTCATTTCACACCTTACAGTGAAATGCTTACTTACAAGCCCCTAACCAACAGTGCAGTTTCAAAAAAAATACGGATAAGAATAAAAGATAAAAGTAACAAGTACTTAAAGAGCAGCAGTAAAAAATAACAATATATACAGGGGGGGTGCCGGTACAGAGTCAATGTTCTGGGGCACCGGCCTCTCTCATCTTTTTAAGTTGGAGAACTTGCACAATTGGTGGCTGACTAAATACTTTTTTGCCCCACTGTAGGTGTTCCTTTTGTCCAGGTAAGGAAAGGGCAGTGTGGAGTGCAATATAGACTGCATCATCTCAAATTGGAGTGGGTATAGGGTTTCTGGGATGATGGTGTTGATGTGCCCCATGACCAGCCTTTCAAAGCACTTCATGGCTACCGCCGTGAGTGCTACGGGTCGGTCATTTAGGCAGGTTACCTTTGTGTTCTTGGGCACAGGCACTATGGTGGTCTGCTTAAAACATGTTGGTATTACAGACTCGGACAGGGGAGAGGTTGAAAATGTCAGTGAAGACACTTGCTAGTTCGTCAACACATGCTCGCAGTACACGTCCTGGTAATCCATCTGTCCCTGCAGCCTTGTGAATGTTGACCTGTCTAAAGGTCTTACTCACATCGGCTGCGGAGAGCGTGATCACACAGTCTTCCGGTACAGCTGGTGCTCTCGTGCATGTTTCAGTGTTATTTACCTCGAAGCGAGCATAGAAGTAGTTTAGCTCGTCTGGTAGGCTTGTGTCACTGGTCTTTTCTCGGCTGTGCTTCCCTTTGTAGTCTGTAATAGTTTGCAAGCCCTGCCACATCCGACGAGCGCCAGAGCCGGTGTAGTACAACTCGATCTTAGCCCTGTATTGACGCTTTGCCTGTTTGATGGTTCGTCGGAGGGCATAGCGGGATTTCTTATAAGCTTCGAGTTAGAGTCCCGCTCCTTGAAAGCGCCAGCTCTAGCCTTTAGCTCAGTGCGGATGCTGCCTGTAATACATGGCTTCTGGTTGGGGTATGTGCGTCACGGTCACTGTGGTGACGGCGTCATCTATGCACTTATTGATGAAGCCAATGACTGATGTGATGTAATCCTCAATGCCATTGGAGGAATCCCGGAACATATTCCAGTCTGTGCTATCAAAACAGTAGTTTAGCATCTGCTTCATCTGACCACTTTTTATTGATCTAGTCACTGGTGCTTCCTGCTTTCATTTTTGCTTGTAAGCAGGAATCAGGAGGATGGAATTATGGTCAGATTTGTCAAATGGAGGGCGAGGAGAGCTTTGTATGCGTCACTGTGTGTGGAGTATAGGTGGTCCAGAGTTATTTTCCCTCTGGTTGCACATTTAACATGCTGATAGAAATTTGGTAAAACTGATTTAAGTTTCCCTACATTAAAGTCCCCGGGCTACTAGGAGCGCTGCCTCTGGGTGAGCGTTTTCTTGTTTGCTTATGGCGGAATACAGCTCATTCAATGCTATCTTAGTGCCAGCCTCTGACTGTGGTGGTATGTAAACAGCTACAAAGAAATCAGATGAAAACTCTCTCGGTAGGTAGTGGGGTCTCTGACTTATCATGAGAAACTCTACCTCAGGCGGGCAATAGCTTGAGAGTTCCTTAGATATCGTGCACCAGCTGTTGTTTACAAAAATACATACACTGCCGGCCCTTGTCTTACCAGACGCCGCTGTTATATCCTGCCGGTACATCGTATAACCAGCCAGCTGTATGTTGATGTTGTCGTCATTCACCCACGACTCCGTGAAGCATAAGATGTTACCGTTTTTAATGTCCGGTTGGGAGTTTCATCTTAAATGTAACTCGCGGTTTTATTGTCCAGAGATTGCATATTTGCTAGCAGAATTGAGGGAAGTGGGGGTTTATTCGATCGCCTTCGGCCTCTCTTTCTCCGCCTTCTCTTCACGCAGATCCCGGGGCTCTGGGTCTGCTCCCGAGGGAGCCATATATCCTCAGCCTCGGGCTCGTCAGAGTCGTGAAAGAATAAAAAGGATTCTGCTAGTCCGTGGTGAGTAATCGCAGTCCTGATGTCTAGAAATTATTTTCGGTCATAAGAGACGGGAGCGGCAACATTATGTACAAGATGAGTAAAAAACGAAGTTACAAACAACGCAGATAAACCAACAAAAAAACACAATCGGTTGGGGGCACGTAAAACGTCTGCCTTCTTCTCCGGCGCCATCTTACTTACACTACGCTAGTGTATTTCCCCGTTACCTTTGGGAATAGTATTCTAATCCAGCATCTAATCCAGCCTCTCTAATCCAGCCTCTCTACCACATCTTGTTGCCCTCAGACACAGGACACCCAAAGGGAGTTATGAGTGCACAGTGTCTGGGCTCCGCTGGCTGTGTGAGAGAGATGTCATCCTGAAGTATCACTTCAGGAACTGGGAACCCTACAGTCAACTTCTGAAAGACATGCAGTACACACAAGGTGGTCCATTGCTGGACATCACTATGGAGTTAGGTGAACTGGAGGAAGTTCATCTGCCACACTTTGTCTGTTTAGGTAAAACCATATAGAAATAGTATTCACAAAGACATTTCCATGTAACTGAGTTTCACTTCCTGAATTAATGAATGAACTATTCTGGGAGTTTGAGTTTACTGTGATCTGGTACTGCATATTCTTTGTGTTTTAGTTGGATGAATAATACAATATTTGTCTTTCTGTCTCCTTTGTATTGTGTTGTTCAGGGACCAACCCTTCCCTTAGGAATGAGATGAAGATTCTTCATGTAGAGGAACATGGAGTGTCTTTAGAGGAAGTGCATGAGGTCACCAGATTCCATGCTAAGATTCTCCATCCCAAGTTCTCAGCTATCTCTCTGATACTGAGATTACTGTCTTAGGAACGTAGATGTCCACTGTGAGCTGATGCTCTATCTGACAGTGAAAAAGGAAACACTAATTTCTCGCCTATACCTGTTCCCCAGTAACCCCGGCCAAATACAGGTGAGGTACCGTTATTATAGAGATGACCTTAACTAACCAGTGGTGCAGTTTATGTTGACACTCGTTTAATGAAGATAGTGTGTTGCTCGTTTTCTGAACAATGTTTGAATTAGACTATACATTGACTGGCTGTGTATTCCATGCCTTGTTTAACAGGCTGTGGAACAACAGGAAAAGTCTCAAGGGTCTTCAAGGATTCTCATCTCCAGACCAGAGCGGTCCTTCAAACTGAGTAGTTCCTTCCAGACTGAACATTCACTGTTCAACTGACATCAATCCACAGGTACAGTTTCAGTAGACTAACAACATGAACATGAATCTTTTAAGTCACATTTCTATGCAGTGCTCTCGCTCTCAATTAAATTCAAATGGCTTTATTGGCATGGGAAACATATGTTTACGTTGCCAAAACAATCTCTATCTCTCTCTCCAGAAGATTCATCTCATACATAGAGACACCACACCAAGCTTTTTCAGGGCGGTTGTGAAAATGACAGGGATTGACATTGAGATGGAGTTATTCAGTGATGATGAGAGGATCGCATGGAGAGAAAAAGTATCACAAGGTAGGAGCATATGTCAATCATCACTTTGTACTTTTGTACCAGATGCTATTTAGAGTGATATAACCTCATTCTGTTTATCTTTCAGATGAATACATCACTGACACCCGTTCAACAAGTAAGTAAACATGAGAGTTACAGTGCATTCGGAAAGTATTCAGACACCTTGACTTTTTCCACATTTTGTTACGTTACAGCCTTATTCTAAAATGGATTCAATTTTTACCTCAATCTACACACAATACCCTATAATGACAAAGCAAAAACTGACATTTTTGCATATTTATACAAAATATAAAACTGAAATATTACATTTACATAAGTATTCAGACCCTTTACTCAGTACTTTGTTGAAGCACCTTTGGCAGCGATTTCAGCCTCGACTCTTCTTGGCTATGACGCTACAAGCTTAGCACACTTGTATTTGGGGAGTTTCTCAAATTCTTCTCTGCAGATCCTCTAAAGCTCTGTCAGGTTGGATGGGGAGCGTCGCTACACAACTATTTTCCTGTCTCTCCAGAGATTTTAGGTTCAAGTCTGGAATCTGGCTGGGCCACTCATTCAAAGACTTGTCCCGAAGCCACTCCTGAGTTGTCATGTCAGTGTGCTTAGGGTAGTTGTCCTGTTGGAAGGTGAACCTTCGCCCCAGTCTGAGATCCTGAGCGCTCTGGAGCAGGTTTTCATCAAGGATCTCTCAGTACTTTTCTCAGTTCATTTTTCCCTCGATCCTGACTAGTCTCCCAGTCCCCCCCGCTGAAAAACATCCCCACAGCATGATGCAGCCACCACCATGCTTCACCATAGGGATGGTGCCAGGTTTCCTCCAGACGTGATGCTTTGCATTCAGGCCAAAGAGTTCTTGGTTTCATCAGACCAGAGAATCTTGTTTCTCATGGTCTGAGGGTCCTTAGGTGCCTTTTGGCAAACTCTAAGCAGGCTGTCGTGTGCCTTTTACTGAGGAGCAGCTTCCGTCTGGCAACTCTACCATAAAGGCCTGATTTGTGGAATGCTACAGAGATGGTTGTCCTTCCGAAAGGTTCTCCCATCTCCACAGAGGATCTCTAGAGCTCTGTCAGAGTGACCATCGGGTTCTTGGTCACCTCCCTGACCAAGGCCCTTCTTCCCCGATTGCTCAGTTTGATCGTGCAGCTGATGGTGTAGTTTGATGAGGAAAAACATTTATTTAATCAACTTTAGAATAAGGCTGTAACGTAACAAAATGTGGAAAAAGTCAAGGGGTCTGAATACTTTCCCGAATGAACTGTACAAACCAATGGCATGAGGGCCAGTCATCATAGTTTATTGTTGGACCTGGACTAGTCCTGATTATAACAGGCTGACTTCAAGAACAATTACATCTCCTCCAGTACTTTATGTAGATTAGCCTTGTTCTGAATTCCCTAATGACATCTCCTCCAGGACTTGATGTAGATCAGCCGGGTTCTGAATTCCCCAGCCTGTTTTTCTATGTCTGTGAAGCCAGCCTTAAATGTGATATGTTCACTGATGCAGGTCGTTATTGTAAAATATTTTTTTTTCTCAATACTTGTTATTTTAGGTAACTTTTATTTTAGGAGGAAAGTGTCTGTTTCTAAATGACTGAAATGTAAATGTACAAATGTAGTTATTTTGTAACCTGACTCTCTCAGGTGCTGTGTCGGGGGCAGTGCGTCCGGCTGAGAGCAGTCTGACTGGTCCTCCAGAGCAGCAGCTGCGTTCTGTACGGACAGAGTTTGTGAAACGAGTATCAGGACCTGTCCTGGATGGTCTGCTGGACAGACTCCTGCAACACACAGTCATCAACCAGGAGGAAATGGAGTCAGTGAAGGTGATAGCTGAGAGGTCAGAGAAGGCACGTGACATCATCGACATGGTGTTGAGAAAAGGAACTGAGTCATGTTCCAGGATGATCAACCTTCTTGGGGAGCTGGACCCCTATCTTTGGACACAGCTTCAGATACACAGTGTTGGGGTACCAACCTAATGGTAGAATGGATAGTAACAGTGTTGTGGTACCAACCTAATGGTAGAATGGATAGTAACAGTGTTGGGGTACCAACCTAATGGTAGAATGGATAGTAACAGTGTTGGGGTGCCAACCTAATGGTAGAATGGATAGTAACAGTGTTGGGGTACCAACCTAATGGTAGAATGGATAGTAACAGTGTTGGGGTGCCAACCTAATGGTAGAATGGATAGTAACAGTGTTGGGGTACCAACCTAATGGTAGAATGGATAGTAACAGTGTTGGGGTACCAACCTAATGGTAGAATGGATAGTAACAGTGTCGGGGTACCAGCCTAATGGTAGAATGGATAGTAACAGTGTTGGGGTACCAACCTAATGGTAGAATGGATATTAACAGTGTTGGGGTACAAAATACAAAAATAACCGTACAGATGTTACGGAGACACAGTTTACACAAGTGTTGTGCATAACAATAATCTGAATAATTTGGACCTGAAAAAACAGGCTAGGAACTTACCTGAAAAAACAGGCTAGGAACCTACCTGAAAAAACGTCTAGGGACCTACCTGAAAAAACAGGCTAGGGACCTACCTGAAAAAACAGGCTAGGGACCTACCTGAAAAAACAGGCTAGGGACCTACCTGAAAAAACAGGCTAGGTACCTACCTGAAAAAACGGCTAGGGACCTACTTGAAAAATCAGGCTAGGAACCTACCTGAAAAAACAGGCTAGGTACCTACCTGAAAAAACAAGCTAGGGACCTACCTGAAAAAACGGCTAGGGACCTACTTGAAAAAACAGGCTAGGAACCTACCTGAAAAAACAGGCTAGGTACCTACCTGAAAAAACAAGCTAGGGACCTACCTGAAAAAACGGCTAGGGACCTACTTGAAAAAACAGGCTGGGGACCTACCTGAAAAAACAGGCTAGGTACCTACCTGAAAAAACAAGCTAGGGACCTACCTGAAAAAACGGCTAGGGACCTACCTGAAAAAAACGGCTAGGGACCTACCTGAAAAAAACGGCTAGGAACCTACCTGAAAAAACAGGCTAGGTACCTACCTGAAAAAACAAGCTAGGGACCTACCTGAAAAAACGGCTAGGGACCTACTTGAAAAAACAGGCTAGGTACCTACCTGAAAAACAGGCTAGGTACCTACCTGAAAAAACAAGCTAGGGACCTACCTGAAAAAACAAGCTAGGTACCTACCTGAAAAAAACATTAGGAATCTACCTGAAAAACAGGCTAGGGACATACCTGAAAAACAGCTAGGTACCTACCTTAAAAAAACGTCTAGGGACCTACCTGAAAAAACAGGCTAGGGACCTACCTGAAATAACATACTAGACTCTTGTTTATTTGTTGAAAAATGTTATGCTACGGTGGACTACTAGTAAATACACCCCTGATCTGACTGGGCTGTAATCCGTTGTCAATAAAATAAATGAAATATAGTTTTTGTTTCCTAAAATGGTTTCATAGTGCTCTTGTTTAACTAGAGTTTTAACATGATAGAGAAGGAGTAGACACTACAGAGCCAGTGAATTTAGTCTTTGTTTCTGGGCAGTTTACTGTACACACACACACCTGTTACACACACACGTCTGCAAGGATCATAACACACCTGTTCAGAAATACTATAGAAAGAATATAAAAGGGGTGAGAAAGATCCAATCATGGACTGAGATTACAGTTGAAAACATAACTACACACACAGGAAATCTGTTTATGGCATTAAACTTGCTATATATATATATATATATATGTGAGGTAACCAATCAGAAAGATAGTTGATGGTCGGTAAACCAATCAGAAAGCTAGTTGCTGGTCGGTAAACCAATCAGAAAGCTAGTTGATGACGTGGCAAAGAGACACAGAGGAATATGGTAGCTCTGCCCACTCCAGACTCCCAGACTATAATCTTGTCATTCTGTCACTGACCGAGCTACGGTGAACATCTCCCATGTAGATATTGAGAGACGACTGTAGCCTACTAGGGCGTTGTCGAGTCGAGAGCAGTGTCAGACCGAGACTCCGAGCACAGTTTCACAACAGAACAAAGACGGAAGAAACCACAGCCCCTGGATCACAGAGAATTCTGCCTAACCAGCCGTGATAGCAGCTTTGATCACCTCTGCTAGGAACATAACCTTTTTAAATTATTTTTATTTAAAGACTGCCGGGCATTCTGCCCTGATCAAACAAGTAAGTGAAAGACTCTCGCCTGCCGAGCTTCACCCGAGACAGTAGATCTGCTCCGCTGCTTCACTGGTGTCGTAACGCAGCCGTGTTCCTGCCTCTGACTGCCGTCGTCCTCACAGAGCCCAGCCGGACTTCTCCGGAGCGGCAACACTACAGCTGCTCCTCGGAGTGAAGGCGCTTTTTGAGCGTCAAAGCAGCAGACTAATCCAACTAGTATCACTGTGTCCTCTGTTCCCTATTTCTGAAATATCCTAATATCATCGTACATACACAATATAATTATATAGTGTAACGACCATGGGTTTATAATCGCGGATACCGACTCTGCCGCTTGAGCATGCTTTTGGAACACAGTAGATAGCGCCTCTAGACCGCTGCGCCATTATCATTATATTCCTGTGGCACAGAAATTATCTGACTGTTCCAAACTCAATCAGATATAGTATATTTGTCTTTCACAAGTACCTATTAAAAGTAATACATACATTGGAATCCTTCGTTGGAGCTCTCTGGCATATAGTACAAAGCACATGTAAAAAAAAAGTCATAAATATAAAATAAATACATAACTATCATTAAATAGAACAATTAAAAGCGCAGGCTGGTAAGATTATAAAAGCAGTAGAGGCATAAATGCTAAAGTGTTAAAAACAGCAGTCAGATATCAGGCTCACAGGCTCTCCTCCATCGGGCGTTATGACACTACAGTCGTCCGGACCGGTACCTCGTCCGGACCGGTACCTCGCAAGACTGTGTGAAAAGGACCTACTGCCAACAAATCAGATGCCGCCGCAGAGAGCAGGTACCGGAGGTGTCTAGTCGGGGCAAATAAACAGTGCGCGTGTTTGGGGCGGGAGCGGAGTGCTTTTCAAAATATATTTTTTTAAATAACATTTTATTGGTCACATACACATATCAGCCCAGCAGTTCTCCTCCTGACCTGACCGGGACCACTACAGCTGCTAGTCGGAGGCAAGGCGCTTTTTCAGTGTCAAACTAATCCTACTGTAACCAACTTCATATAGCCACCCAGAAAAAAGGCACATTGACACCCACACTTCAGGTTGACTTGGTTTTCAGGTTGACTTGGTTTTTATCTGCAGTAAAATATATCAAACAGTGATGACAGGCATTCACACGACGGTCACAGTCAGACATTCACTGCTCTCAGAATATCTCTCGCAGACTGAACGCACAACGTTATCATATATATAAATGCGTTGTGTTTAGAAAATAACTCAAATACAGTAAGACATTCCTACAATACTATACATCAAACAGTGAGGACAGGCATTGACAGGACGGTCACAGCCACACGTTCACTGGTTAGGTAGGAGACAAGATATCTTTAAGATACACTCTTAAAAAGTAAAGGTTCCTGGAGTATCCTTTAGGGGTTCTTCAATTTGAATCTGTGGGGGAACCCCTTAAGTTATTTCAGGAACCCTTGAAAAAGTTTATTTGAAGAACTCGTTATAATGGTTCCTCAAATAACGTTTTGTGGTTAATGTTTTTAACTCCCTGTCCACCCATCATCCATTCTAAAAATATTAATATTAATAACAATATTGATTTAAATAATTCATTGTTTATTTAATGGCACCACAAATGTGAATTTATTTTGACAATTTAGCAACAAAACACATTTACAAAACAAATTTTACGGAAAATACAAAAAATACAGTCCTAGCAGAGGCCCAAGTCCCATGAGGGTGTCCTCTAGTACGTGGATGTTCTCCCCGTCAAAGGCCGGTGTCATTTCACTCTCAAGATGAAATGGATTTCTGCCGCTTACAACAAAACATATTTGTAATGTACTGTATGTTGGCTACATTAGAGAAAGGGAAGGAATATGAGCAAATCCCCCTGTGTGGCTCTTCTGTATTGTCCTTCAGGGACTGTCGAAATAGCAGGGTGATGTCCTCACCCCTGCCTCGCCTCTCTATCTCTGCTATCATTTTGCCACTAGCCTTGCGGAGTCCTTGAATTATCTTTTTGTCTATATCCATTCCATGGACTTGATTCATTTCTGAGAAGATCTGAAAATATCATTTGCACACATTGTATTTCAGCAGGTTTAACTTAATTCACGTAGGTCACACATGTGCTATGTTTTAAGTCTAACTCACAATGCAGTGACACAGGGCAGGAAACTCATTAGGGCTCTCTGGTGTGGTCGGTGCGGATAAAATGGGCTCTCTCCACGGAGGTCGTTTTCATTTTGTCCTGCAGGAGGCGCCCCAAGTAGCTCCACATCATGCACGTCATTAGTCATTAAAATTTCTGTTCACCCATTTCTATCCCAGCCCGAAACTATATCTATGTACGTATACAAAGTGCTTTGTTGAATAAAACAGAAACATACCAAGCGGAATATAGTCAAATCTTTATTTTAACATTATATCAACTCGGTCATAGACAGAATATACATTTAGGTAGGCAGAGTATAAAAACATAAAACGGAACAGTAACCTTTATCATCAGCTCTTGTGTAGTCAAGTTCCAGTAGTTTGCCCTACGCGAAGCATTTTTGGTTCACCCATTTCTATCCCAGCCCGAAACTATATCTATGTACGTATACAAAGTGCTTTGTTGAATAAAACAGAAACATACCAAGCGGAATATAGTCAAATCTTTATTTTAACATTTCACTATTATATCAACTCGGTCATAGACAGAATATACATTTAGGTAGGCAGAGTATAAAAACATAAAACAGAACAGTAACCTTTATCATCAGCTCTTGTGTAGTCAAGTTCCTTTCACCCTTTCACTCAGTTGTATCCCAGCCCCAAACCGACCCGGGCCTCTCATTGTGCCCCTGTCTGACACATTGGATAGCTACGGTAGCTCCGCTCCGTTCAGAGTCCCAGACACAAACTGCTTCTCAGTCTGTCAGAGACCGTGCAAGAGTGAACATCTCCGTGACTATTATTTATAAAATTGTCAAAGATAGAAATTGGTGAACCAAATTCAATCTCAGCCGAAACTATATCTATGTATGTATACAAAGTGCTTTGTTGAATAAAACAGAAACATACCAAGCGGAATATAGTCAAATCTTTATTTTAACATTTCTCTATTATATCAACTCGGTCATAGACAGAATATACATTTAGGTAGGCAGAGGATAAAAACATAAAACGGAACAGTAACCTTTATCATCAGCTCCTGTGTAGTCAAGTTCCAGTAGTTTGCCCTACGCGAAGCACGGCCGTCCTGAGCCTCGCCTACACAAACTCAGTGCCAGAGTGAAAATCTCTCCTGGCTACGTTTTAAAAGTTGTCCAAACCTGAAGTCGTTTCACTCAGTTGTATCCCAGCCCCAAACCGAGAAGTGCCACGGGCTTCCCCTACACAAAATGGGCGTCTCTCTTCAGTTTCATTGTTGTTTACGCATGGATAAAAGTGCCCTGCTTGGACACACCAGCCATGACTGGATAGCTATATGAGCCGCAGCTGGATAGAGCAGCCCGTGCAGGATACAACAGTCATGTTCGGATAAAAAATCGTGGTGGGCTGTACCCATCACGGTCCAATAGCCAACCTGTGTTGAGTGTACAGTGAGTGAAAGTTATGTTATCCAACCAATGGTAAGTGATGTCATTACTCCCTTGGTCTTGAGTTTCATTGTGCCCCTGTCGGACACAGCCATGATTGGATAGCTACGGTAGCTCCGCCCTGTTCAGAGTCCCAGACACAAACTGCTCTCAGTCTGTCAGAGTCCGTGCAAGAGTGAACATCTTCCGTGACTATTATTTATAAAATTGTCAAAGATTGAATTTGGATCACCCATTTCTATCCCAGCCCGAAACTATATCTATATATGTATACAATGTGCTTTGTTGAATAAAACAGAAACATACCCAGCGGAATATAGTCAAATCTTTATTTTAACATTTCACTATTATATCAACTCGGTCATAGACAGAATATACATTTAGGTAGGCAGAGGATAAAAACATAAAACAGAACAGTAACCTTTATCATCAGCTCTTGTGTAGTCAAGTTCCAGTAGTTTGCCCTACGCGAAGCACGGCCGTCCTGAGCCTCGCCTGCACAAACTCAGTGCCAGAGTGAAAATCTCTCCTGGCTACGTTTTAAATGTTGTCAAAACCTGAAGTCGTTTCACTCAGTTGTATCCCAGCCCCAAACCGAGAAGTGCCACGGGCTTCCCATACACAAAATGGGCGCCTCTCTTCAGTTTCATTGTTGTTTACGCATGGATAAAAGTGCCCTGCTTGGACACACCAGCCATGACTGGATAGCTATATGAGCCGCAGCTGGATAGAGCAGCCCGTGCAGGATACAACAGTCATGTTCGGATAAAAATTCGTGGTGGGCTGTACCCATCACGGTCCAATAGCCAACCTGTGTTGAGTGTACAGTGAGTGAAAGTTATGTTATCCAACCAATGGTAAGTGATGTCATTACTCTCTTGGTCTTGAGTTTCATTGTGCCCCTGTCGGACACAGCCATGATTGGATAGCTACGGTAGCTCCACCCTGTTCAGAGTCCCAGACACAAACTGCTCTCAGTCTGTCAGAGACCGTGCAAGAGTGAACATCTCCCGTGACTATTATTTATAAAATTGTCAAAGATTGAATTTGGTTCACCCATTTCTATCCCAGCCCGAAACTATATCTATGTATGTATAAAAAGGGCTTTGTTGAATAAAACAGAAACATACCAAGCGGAATGTAGTCAAATCTTTATTTTAACATTATATCAACTCTGTCATAGACAGAATATACATTTAGGTAGGCAGAGTATAAAAACATAAAACGGAACAGTAACCTTTATCATCAGCTCTTGTGTAGTCAAGTTCCAGTACTTTGCCCTACGCGAAGCATTGCCGTCCTGAGCCTCCCCTACACAAACTCAGTGCCAGAGTGAAAATCTCTCCTGGCTACGTTTTAAATGTTGTCAAAACCTGAAGTCGTTTCACTCAGATGTATCCCAGCCCAAAACCGAGAAGTGCCACGGGCTTCCCCTACACAAAATGGGCGCCTCTCTTCCAGTTTCATTGTTGTTTACGCATGGATAAAAGTGCCCTGCTTGGACACACCAGCCATGACTGGATAGCTATATGAGCCGCAGCTGGATAGAGCAGCCCGTGCAGGATACAACAGTCATGTTCGGATAAAAATGTGTGGTGGGCTGTACCCATCACGGTCCAATAGCCAACCTGTGTTGGTCTTGAGTTTCATTGCGCCCGTCAGACACATCAGCCATGATTGGATAGCTACGGTAGCTCCGCCCTGTTCAGAGTCCCAGACACAAACTGCTCTCTGTCTGCTCACGGTCCAATAGCCAACCTGTGTTGAGTGTACTGTGAGTGACAGTTATGTTATCCAACCAATGGTAAGTGATGTCATTACAAGGCTGTTATATAAAAGCACACCCAAAGCACATCGACTTCACAACCCTGGAAGGCTTTGAGAGAAGTCTAACAGGCTCCCGTTCTACCCCATAGACTACAGTTTGCTACTTGTTTTTGAAGAAAGACACACATTGAGAGGACACGGCCAACAGAGAGGACTGGGCCAAGGTAGGTAAAGGACAACGGCTTAACCCTCCGACTGAAGGCAGGCTGAACCCTCCGACTGAGGGAAGGCTGAAACCTCAGACTGAAGGCAGGCTGAACCCTCCGACTGAGGGCAGACTGAAACCTCAGACTGAAGGCAGGACCAACCCTCCGACTGAGGGCACAAGTCCGCACAAGAGAAGAGGATATCAGCAAAAGACAAGAGGAGATCGCGCAGAGGACACAGGTAGGTACCGGACAACGGCTGAAACCTCAGACTAAATACAGGCAGATCCCTCTGACTGAGGCAGGCTGAAACCTCCGGCTAAAGGCAGGCTGAACCCTCCGACTGAGGGCAGGCTGAACCCTCCGACTGAGGGCAAGATGAAACTTCCGACTGAGGGCAGGCTGAACCCTCCGACTGAGGGCAGACTGAAACCTCAGACTGAAGGCAGGCTGAACCCTCCGACTGAGGGCAGACAGAAACCTCAGACTGAAGGCAGGCTGAACCCTCCGACTGAGGGCAGACAGAAACCTCAGACTGAAGGCAGGCTAAACCCTCCGACTGAGGGAAGGCTGAATCCTCAAACTGAAGGCAGGCTGAACCCTCCGACTGAGGGCAGACTGAAACCTCAGACTGCAGGCAGGATGAACCCTCCGACTGAGGGCACAAGTCAGCACAAGAGAAGAGGATATCAGCAAAAGACAAGAGGAGATCGCGCAGAGGACACAGGTAGGTACCGGACAACTCCTGAAACCTCAGACTGAAGGCAGGCAGATCCCTCCGACTGAGGCAGGCTGAAACCTCCAGCTAAAGGCAGGCTGAACCCTCCGACTGAGGGCAGGCTGAACCCTCCGACTGAGGGCAGGCTGAAACTACCGACTGAGGGCAGAAGTCCGCACAAGAGAAGAGGATATCAGCAAAAGCGCTCCACCCCTGCCTAAGATGTTAAAGTCAAACAACAAATAAAAACATATCTGTGGCTATAGCACAATGTCTCTGTGTAAATGGTCTACACGGGCATGGAATTGATGTGTCACTGTCACTAGTACATGTTTGGCTGTAAGACATCACACAGGGCCATTGGATCGACACCATGTACCCCACCACCCTATCATATGGAAACACCAGCAGGCTCACTGGCATAAGGAGGCGAGTAGCACCTTCCTTTGTAAGTTCTAAATAGACCAGTTAGGTCCCTGTGCTGAATGAAATAGCTTCTGGTTCCTCTGGCGGTGATAACGGACCCTGGCCGTGTAGAACTAAGGCAGGGAATGCAACACAGAACCAGTGTCTACTGAGTAATCGACATCGATGTGCACCCGATCATAGACAGTTCATTCTCAATTACTGTCACATCAATTGTCTTTCAAAATGAGGTGACACAAGGGCAACAGGGTTGTATGCCTCAATGGGCAGATTGCTGTTGATATAGGTAACCAGGGCTCATTAATCCAACCCAGGACCAAGAATCCAACCAAGGACCATTCATACAACCACGGCTCCTATGTCCAACCACTGGCAGGTATATATGAAACATGCATCCGATCATGGGTCATTACCCATAAGAGAACCAATTATCCAGCCAGGGCTCATTTACCCAACCACAGACCATTAAGCCAACCACTGGCAGGTCTATAACTCCAACCACGGGTAATGTGTCCAAACAAAGTTCAGATTTTTACTATATATACACATGCACAGCAACCCAGTTCCATTATTCACAACCTCCTGCTGTATAATGAGTTGCCAGTTATTGAAGAGTTACAAGGACGACATAGCCGAGAGACATGGGAACTTTAGATTTGTCGTGAATAGGGTCCTGCTACAAGACCCCGATGGTGAGAATCTACTCCGGTCTTTACATAGTAAGAGCAATCGGGTTAAGATGATGCATAAGGTCATAGAATACTGCCTCAAGACCGAAGAACGCGCTGAGAGATTCCTCAAAGTGCTAGGTAAGGAAGAGCCCTACTTATACATGGACCTAAAAACACGGACCACAGGGAAAGTTCGGTGAGTACAAACCCACATGTATAGTGAAATCAAGGCCTGGAATGTATCATCACTCGCTCTTAAACTAAGGTACTCTTGTATGTTTGTTTCAGTCAGGAAAGATCCCCCCGCAGTGGAATTGACAGACAAGGTGCGCACCGCACTCGGCGACAAGGTCCGCAATCTATGGTCCATGACTATTCAACCATCCTACAATCACAGAATCATCTCTATCCTACCCGCGCTAGACATGCTGCAGGTTCACCATCAACTGCTTCCAGAAGAATATGAAGAGTTCAGGGTGCAGAACAATCATGTCAATGGTATGATACGGCAACTGCAAGACATGTGTATGGACACTGCCATCCCTGAACCGAACCGACATTTCATCTCCTTGGTAGTCTCTTCATTTAACATGCATGTGTTTGACATTCCAAACATTATAACCATGCCTATGGAAGATGTCTTTGTGCTTATGTAGTACATTGCGTCCTTTACCAGCCCCAATGTGTGTACCAAACCATGTGTATCTGTCTATTACAAACCAAATAAACACTGGTGAAAATAGTTGTTTCGATCTTTCCTTTATTACGATTGGAGTCCTTGTTCATGACTAAGTCAGGAGGTGTTTTCTTTGACGTTTATGTATATTATATTTATATCAACAAAGGCCCATAGGATGATAGACACCCTATACCTTCCTGACAGTTACAAATGGAAAGTGCACATTCCAAATATGTGTCTGTTCTATTTTCCTATAGTCTAGGATATAACAAACACATACACTTGAAAGTATGCTATTATATTGTACGTAGAATAAGTTGGTTAATAGATAAACATTGCTTTGGTCCTCACCAGGGCCTAGTTGCGCACTGGAGATATGGGACAAGGACCCTCATGAGGTTCCAATGTGGGATGCAATCGCGAGCCTTAGCTTTCCTACTCATAGAGGTGAACATACATAATGTTTGGATACAGTATGGCACAGAAAACACTCCCAAAGACAGTCCATGTGATAGAGTTTATTGTACACAACACACTTTACACAGATCACATTCTGTCCCAGCCGTTAGACTCGAAGAACCTAGACAGGAAGGTACGGTATAGAGATCCCCCTGATCCCGCAGGTACATAGCTACTCTGGTTTCTTAAAGTTGACATAACCGTGCTTATCCAGAATGACCTCGAATGAGTCGTGTTGCTTTCGAGTCATCGGCAGCAGGCACTCATCGTCTGCGGCGATGTCGCAGAGCACTCGGAACCTATCCTCACTTGAAGCCAGTTGGCTACACTGAAGCTTGGGTGTGCGACTGTCTGGAATGTCAAACAGCAGCTCCCCCGAAGGTCGACATGTGCATGTCTCGATCCTGGTGGTAGCTCTTATTGTCTAGCCTCATAGTAATGCCCTCGCGGACACAAGCCGTCAGCACGGCCACCAGGTCCGAGTCTCCCGTGCACACGGTCACGCTACCTTTCAGAACGTTTGCCAACTCCACGAGCAGCGTGTCGGCCTCTGTGCTCCTACACCCTAGACACGTGTCCCTCAATGTAGACAATTGTACAGTCTCTGGGTCGGCGAAAGTTGCCACAAAAACGCCCTCGTGGCCCTCAGGTCTGTCTATAGAGCCGTCAGCATAACTGGGGTGCGGGTTAGTCTGGTCTCCCTCACGGCCGGCTTCTGAGCTCCCACCCCGTCCTTTACAAGCACTACACACCGGCTGTGTGTATTTTCTGAAATGTAACAAGACGGCAGGATCCTGGCCGTGCTAACTATGGACGCCTGAGGATCATCCTCGAAGTAGTCACTGTCCTTGACTTTGTGGATTACCATGAGATGGTCTATCAGAGTCCAATCTTGTTGTTGCCACGGTCTGTCGACCAATTCAAACGGCGCCAGGTGAGGGTTTGCGAACATCGCGTGAATGGCCTTGTGTTTCAACCCCATGTCCTTCAAGACGTTATCCCGTGGAATAGCATCGGGTGGACTAGGTCTATAGTCTGTCTACGGGGACAGTGTATCTGGGCAATATGTAGCCCCTGGTTACCCTCTTGGGGATCATTCATGCACCTTGGTGTGCAAATGGTGTACGGTCGGAGCCCTGCTTGGACAATGAGACCAGCTACAACGAACTGCTGCTCTGGTGTTGGCGACGCCAGCCCTGTTTGGATGTTTTGCAAGGGAGCTATTGTGGTGCGAGCATGGACACTACATGTACGGCTATTCCTCTTGATCGTGGTCGGTTCCAACAGGAGAAACAGCATCAGCGTCTCGGGTGATTGTCACTGTACGCCTCAACCCTGTCCACTCTCATGTTGACACACGTTGGTGCCAGACAGTTAAGCACCTGGGAGAAGAAACAGTTCAGCCACGGGAACTTCCGTCGCATTGTCTTAGACATCGTGGGCCTTAAACAACACCTTATGGTAACCTGGTTGGTGCCTGGCCTGACCATCACCAGATACGCAGCAGACCTCTCTGCCATGCTCGGGTACGTGAGCGAGAACAACAGCTACTGAAAACTGTGTCTCATTTGGATGCATGTATGTCTGTATGTATGTATGTATGTATGTATGTACTATGGCCATGAAAAAGAATAGGCTTTGCACTCCCATCACTTACAGAGACGAGTGGTAGCACTATGCATCAATTTCCCAACTCTTTTTTCAGCTCCAGGTTAGTGTTTACATTGGGAGGGAAAATGTAGCATAAACCACCCCTGACAGAGATACTGTTGATTAGTCAGTCCTGCCAAGCAACTCCCCTCCGAATGCACTCTGTGAGACTGTGACACATGTGGTGACTGGGGTAGAGTAGCATATTGTTGCCTAAGTCCGTTGCATACATTTTAGCCACAGAGACATTTAGACAGAGAACAGGACAGTGTTTCATAGAGACGCCACAATAGCCACCGGGGAGAACCCCCGGACATGCTTCATGTCACAGGCCTTGTGTTATGTGGCCCAATGACACTGTTATGCCAAGTTCACACATCACCCGGTGCCTGTGCTGTAAACACAACCTAGCAACGGTCCTGGTATATGTGACACCTATTTCATGTGCTGCATCGCACTGAAAAGAGAGGAGCGGAACCCTGCCCTCAATTCAACAGCACCACTGTGGCAGCCAAGTGCAGGGACTATTACCTAGATGGGATAGAGCAGGACGTGAGACCAACAGTAGAGGGAGATGATGGGAAATGCACAAGTGCTTTGCGGCTGCTCACGATTACTATGATGCTCACCTGCCACAGTGTTCCTAACCAAGAGAGATGTTACTGATATAGTTTTAGAAAAGTTTGAGAAAAGATTGAGAAAGAGTTAAGTGTAAGGAGATCGCGCACACAGGGCCCATGGGCAGTAGGGGGACAGACTGCTGGAAATCACACAGTGTCTGTCTGTGAAATGCCAGGATGTGAGTTTTGAGGCAGGACCTCCGGCTAGTGTAATAATATTTAATATTTAATATTATAATAATATTTATTACACAAACACATTTCACTTATATTATACAACAGTACCCCCGTGTGGACACTAGCGGGAGGTCCTGCCTCAAAACTCACATCCTGGCATTTCACAGACAGGACACTGTGTGATTTCCAGCAGTCTGTCCCCCTACTGCCCTTGGGCCCTGTGTGCGCGATCTCCTTACACTTGTGAGACTATGCTCTATGATAACTTTGTTGAGGACTGTCACCGTGTCCTCATGCTGTCTGAAGGTGAAGTCTCCAGGTTTTATCCCAAGCCACCTCAGCACGCTTTGCACGTCGTTATAACACAAGGTCTTAACATGAAACAAATTGTAACGCTCTACCAGTTCTAGCAACCTTTCGGCGTTGCTTATGGGTTGGTTCGTCACCTGGGCCATTTCCTTTGGAACCTTGCGACATCTAGGACATAGCACATCAGGTGTGGTAAATAGGAGATGAACGGTGCGGTTCGTAGAGAGATCGAGTTCTCTGAACACGCTTCTGTATCACTGTTCGGGTGCCTGATCGTGGCAGGCGCGCCAGCTACGGGGCTGCTCCAAGACAGTGGGTTAAAGAGCGGAGAGACGCTCCAGATGGCATTGCAGCTCTTGAGAGATATGTGGAAGAGAGCCTTGTATACCTTGTATATACCCAGAGGTGATGTAGAATCTCTACACCGCATGGAATGCTACAGCACTGCGTGTAGCAAAACGCCTATACCCAAGCAGATATTATCAGAGTCTGGCAAGTTCTCCAGATACTACATATATCTGTTGTTTCGTTACTGCATTACTTCAGCTGGCCCAGCGACATACAACCAGCAGGGTCTGATGAGTAACCGCCTGATCCGCATGGCTCTGTGGGAACCCAAGACAAAATCATTTCCCTTAGGCGATATACCCAGGAGCTGGCTCGAGGCTACAGTGTCTACAACCCTCCCCTCAGCTCCACCTAGTCCAGAAGGCAGCTTCACGAAGGGCTTCCCTCAGTACCTTCTCCAGCAGCCACCTCCTCAGCACCTTCCCAAGCAGCCACCTCAGCATTCTCAGTACCTTCCCCAGCAGCCACCTCAGCATTCACCTCAACCTCTGGAGAATCATCGATATCCCCAGCAGCAACATCTTCAGCCTCAGCCCCCGCAGCATGTTCAACAGTATAATGGAACCTTTGACCGTACCAAGGCGCAGGATCACCCTCTCCCTTTGCAACGCACCACCAAACAGTTATATCCAGCTCTGACTGAGCACAAAGTTAGTGAACCGTACCATGGCAAGCCCACGGCTGGTGCGGATACTAAGCCTAGACCAAAGAATCTGTTTAGGAAAGGCTGTTATGACTCCAATGTTGACTGTGAGGAGGACTATTGAGTGGGTGTAGAAGAATAGGTAACCATGGTCCCAGTGCCTAGTAATGGGTGTCTAGGGAACAGTATGTAATCGTTAAGGGCACATGGCACCCTGTACATGGCAAGGAATGTAATAGTAAACAATCTACAATAACACTCCCTGTGTTAACGCGGTTGGATACACGGCCAATGTTCAATGTAATAATCAAAAGTCTACAATATCATTCCCTGAGTTAAAATGGTCGGTGACACGGTCCGTGTTTGGAGGCTATTGGGTCTTTAAGAACACTAACAGTGGTGGTGTCTACCTCAGTAAGGCTAATCATCACAGATTGCAATGGCAGCAGCATCTACGGGACCAGAGGAGATGGACCGTACTAGTGAGGTGATGAAGGTGGAGAGATAGAACTCAGAGTCCAATAAGTCACTTATGGAGCCTGCCATTGGGGCCACAGTTTCCACCCAGCGCAATATGGACATGGTGTGTGGTGTGTGTTTGGATGTGGTGCTTGCCAAGGACAATCCAAGTGAGCGTCTATTCAGGATTCTTCCCAACTGTAGCCACTGTTATTGCCTGGAGTATATCCGCACTTGGAGGACTGTGAAGAGTCGTGATATCAACACCGTTAAACTGTGCCCAGAGTATCGAACCAGATCGCACTTCTTCGTCCCGAGTGATCGCTGGGTCGAAGATAAAGAGGAGAAGCAGAAACTGATCCAGACATACAAAGATGTCATGGCGAGTAAACAGTGGCGATACTTTGATCGAGGTCCTGGAACTTGCCACTTCTGCTCAAAGTGCTTCTACAAACACCACCGGAGGGAAGGATCTCATACCCAGATTATAAATCCCAGTTGGACAAGGTCGTCCACCAATTGTGTTTACGCCTGGACATTGCCATCTGAGACAAAACAAGAGGAGAGCGGTTACCAATTTTACCAAGTGTACTTGACGCAGACCTTGCTCATGCTGCTGGAAGATTATAATTGTACTTATCCTGCCGATTTAACGACTGCGTCTAGCGCTATAGCTATTCTCCTCAAAGCTACAACCCAGGACCGACTGTCTGTATCAGTAATAGACAATGATGTTGCTATCTATTGTACATGCAATGTCCTGTGTAATATCAACCTTGTATCTCTTTGCAACTACTGTTTCTTTGGTATAACTGTGGTTATGTTGATTGTGTTGATGTGTATCCGTCCCAAATAAAGTTGAGATATTGCCAAAATGATAGGAACAAGCATTTGTTTATTGTAACATAACACATCACAAGGAACATGTCAAACATACACTGGAGTGAAGCGGCCTTTGAAACCATTTGATGAAAGTGTTAGCTCGTGACCCAGGGTAGAAGCTTCTGCTTGAATAGTCCCGATAACTTCTGGCTCGATAGCTGTAGTTTCCAGGGTTGTGCCTGCTGGTACCGGGACACTAAGAGGTCCCGTTGCGTGTCCTCCTGTGCACTGCTCTCAATCGGAATCGGCCCTCTTCTCCCCTGTTGTTTGAGCTCACAGGAACGCCCAGTCGATCCATAACCGAGACACGGTCCTTGCACTTGGAGACACTGACTGCTGTGGTACGAGGAGAATAGTTCAAGAGCTTCCTCTGTGCACCAAGTCGATCCCCTATTGATAGTCTCTTGATCTTGGATGATAGGTTGTCGAGGTCCACGGGTCCTGGTATCCTTGGGTTAGGTGGGGTATATTGCGTCCGCTCTAACAATAGTTTCTTCATCAACACCTTTCGTAGAGTATCGCACAGGCTCCGATGTTGTTTAGCGAAATGTTCTCCGTAGTCGTCCGTCAGCTGTCTGTAAGGGATAGCTAGAAACCTATCCAGCGTCACATGCTTGAAGTTGTCACTGTGATGACATTGATCCCATTCCGTCAGATAGGGCTGTGCAGCCATGACTTGCAGATGTGGCTATTGTACAAGAACCTAGGTTAACATGTATACAATGGTAAATAGAAAGTGTCTCTTTTATTTTCTAGACGCCTTTATCCACTTTGACCCTAGTGTTCTGGTTGAGACCTCGGCTGGACAAGTTAGCCACTGTCAGAGATGTTAGACATAGTCCACGAGTCGGCCCCGATCTGATGTTTCAGGTTGGCGCTGCTGATAACTCACAGGACCTGTAGCAGACGGGCCTCGTCCCCTATTTACACACCATGTTCGCGTGTACATTCGTTACAGTATGACGCCGTGTATGTGCCCACAACCTGCTCCTGTGACATGTTGAGCTACGATGGGAACTGCCAGTGCCACGGCAATGTCGTGGAAACTACAGACTCTTCTGTGATTCTAGTTGTGGAAAAGGGTAACTACATCTCCGGTCCGTATATATAAACGCTTGCCTTGCAACATGTACTACTACATCTGACACATACAACTGAGGTCTACTGTTTGTTTCCTACTCATCCTCTACATCTGAATAGAACCAGAACAGATCGAGAAGGTCGTGTGACACCGGGTCCCGGCTAGAGTGAGAGGACAACGTAGCCCTTCTGCAACGTATGACATTAGTTCAACTCCAGGTACACACTTCGGCTGTGTAACCTATATAATACACTATCTAAACACCCTTCCCATTCATTGTATACCTGATGTCGTTTGTGTTTGGACCACCAATAAAGGACACTACCACGAAACCCAGATGTGTTTGTTTATTAGCAGATGAAATGAATAACATCACATGTACATAATAGAATCACACCGCAATCAAAGGCATTCTGCTGTATCGTCTCTTCCTTGCACATAGCACTTATATGTACCACAAGCCATAGATAAGTGAAAGCACAGCCAATATTAGGACCGTAGCCACGCTCCATATGCACAGCCCTTTGTCAGCGAGGCCTATGTCCGAGTGGTACACAGTAGTGTTATTAGAAAAGCTGGATATGATGCCAGACATGGCTGCTGCTCCTCGTTCCTCGGCAGACTGTCCCCCGTGGCTCTGTACGGGCTCACGGCTTGGTTAGGTGTCCTGGGGTTCCACAGCAGCACCTGCCCTTCTACAAATGAGCCTCAGAACCTGAAGTGTCAGAGGCGCAGGACGCAGGTAGTGTTTAGGTCGCAATATGTTGGTACTGTACGATCATAAGGTAAAGGCGTGCTGGTATTGTAGTCTGATCACTGTAAGACATTAGACATTTACTACTACATAAATATAGTTGTTGACGTGAACATTATCCTTACACACAACACACCAGCTTACACCCATACCAGTAGAGGCTGCACACCCAGAGGGCCGTGAGTCCCTAAAACAGCAGTGTATAATAGCAGTGCAATGAATATGTCCATTACACAGGTATACAGAAGGCACCTTGGGTTGGATAAACGTGCCCCAGTCCATAGATGTAACATTGGCTGGATGGGTTAGGCACGGTTGAATGCTTGCACTCTCATCTACAGGTTGTTTATTCAGAGGAGTCAGCCGTGGTCGGGTGATCCAGGCGGGTGATCTGCTCCCCTATGTATATAGAAGCAGCTCAGCTTCTCTTTCAGTTACATTCTGTCCTGTCTGCCTACTCCACATTAGTACAAAGGCGTACCTTACCATCGCCGTTAGATGGTGCTGCACACCACTAGAACACATCAACATCATCACGGCTAACATCACGGAGTGGTACATGAGCAGCTGGACATACACCGACACTAGACATTTGACAGTTATCTGCGTTCAGACTGAATCTAACAGGGCAACCACTTACATAAGCGAGTTACTAGGTTTGATGCAAAACCTCTGGGTTGAACAGACTCACAGTGTAATGACGCGTGGAGACGTGGATACATTGTTGGGCTGTTGTTAGCCACATCTATAGTGTCACTTACACGGACAGTAGACCAGGACTCAGATTCTACAAACATTTGACTAACACCGTGGCATTATTGCATATATTACCTTGTACAAATAAACTGTTGTATATTACATGAATAACATTTTAATAAACATCAACTGTTGTATATGACATGGTGTACTTGTTACAAATAAATGGCTGCCACCACCTTGTTGCAAGCTGGCAAAGGACTTTGTTGAACACAGTCAAACTATACATGGTCTTGTAGTACAATGTGACTAGTTTCAATGGTATCTACGCTATGTATTGGGTATGTTGGGTTGGAACCCACTGGCCCTTGACATGAACCATGGGAAATATGTACAAAGGCCTGCTTGTGTAGCTGGAACTTTACTGGGGACGGGAGCCTTGCAAGGTTGTACATGTAAGAGCCTTCACTTCACCTTCATTAGTTTCAATGGTATCTACACTAACTGTAAAGTTTCTTTTCCCCTTCATAATCAAGGCAGTTCTCTCTGGCAGTGTTCCAGCCTTAGCAGCAGTCAATCGGAGTGGTTCTGACTTCTGGCTGATTTGGTCTTCTTCTGATGAGGACGGTTGGCAGCTCCCTTCTGGTTTCTTCGGACAGCTCAGTGTCAGTGAGTAGAGAGGCAGTGCTGGTTTCATACTGACTTGTATTTCCATTCACTTACAAAAGTGAGACATACATTTTGCCTGTAGATTAGTAGTATGCTTCGTCCGGGTAGGATAACTTACTGTCTACTATTTTCTATCCAATACAGCTTGGTTTTATAGTGACTGACTTGACTTTCTATAGACGATTCAGCCATGGTTGGATAAATGAGCCATGGTTGTATGAATGAGCCATGGTTGGATGAATGAGCCATGGTTGTATGAATGAGCTATGGTTGGATAAATGAGCCATGGTTGGATGAATATGGCAGCTCCGCCCACTCCAGACTCCCAGACCTAAGATCTTGTCATTCTGTCACTGACCAAGCTACGATGAACATCTCCCATGTAGATATTGAGAGACGACTGTAGCCTACTAGGGCGCTGTCGAGTCGAGAGCAGTGTCAGACCGAGACGCTGAGCTCAGTTTCACAATAGAGCACAGACGGAAGATACCACAACCCCTGGATCACAGAGAAATCCGCCTAACCAGCCGTGATAGCAGCTTTGAACACCTCTCCTAGGAACAGAACTGATGAGCCTTGGTTGGACGAATGAGCCTTGGTTGGATGAATGACAGCATTGGTTGGATGAATTAGTGATTTGGTTGGACGATTGAGCCTGGTTGGAGGAATGAGAGGCCTGGTTGGATGAATGAGAGGCCTGGTTGGACGAATGAGTCTGGTTGGATGAATGAGAGGCCTGGTTGGATGAAAGAGCCTGATTTGATGACTGAGCCTGGTTGAATGAATGAGAGGCCTTGTTGGATGAATGAGCCTGGTTGGATGAACGAGAGGCCTGGTTGCACGACTGAGCCTGGTTGGATGAATGAGTGGCCTGGTTGGACGAATGAGCCTTGCTTGGACAAATGAGACTTGGTTGGACGAATGAGCCTTGGTTGGAGGACTGAGAGGCCTGGCTGGATGAATTGTCCTGGTTGGATGAAAGAGAGGCCTGGTTGGACGAATGAGAGGCCTGGTTGGATGAATGAGCCTGGTTGGATGAATGAGAGGCCTGGTTGGACAACTGAGCCTGGTTGCATGAATGAGCCTGGTTGGACGTATGAGCCTGGTTGGATGAATGAGCCATGGTTTGATGAATGAGAGGCCTGGTTGGACGACTGAGCCTGATTGGATGAATGAGAGGCCTGGTTGCATGAATGAGCCTGGTTGGACGTATGAGCCTGGTTGGATGAATGAGCCATGGTTTGATGAATGAGAGGCCTGGTTGGACGTATGAGCCTGGTTGGATGAATGAGCCATGGTTGGATGAATGAGCCTGGTTGGATGAAAGAGAGGTCTGGTTGGATGAATGAGAGGCCTGGTTGGATGAATGAGAGGCCTGGTTGGATGAATGAGAGGCCTGTTTGGATGAATGAGAGGCCTGGTTGGACGACTGAGCCTGGTTGGATGAATGAGAGGGAGGGTTGGATGAACGAGCCTGGTTGAATGAATGAGTTTTGTGGTTGTACGAATGAGCCTTGTTTGGATGAATGACAGCCTTGGTTGGATGAATGAGAGGCCTGGTTGGACGAATGAGCCTGGTTGGAGGACTGAGAGGCCTGGTTGGAGGACTGAGAGGCCTGGTTGGAGGACTGAGAGGCCTGGCTGGATGAATTGTCCTGGTTGGATGAAAGAGAGGCCTGGTTGGACGAATGAGAGGCCTGGTTGGATGAATGAGCCTGGTTGGATGAATGAGAGGCCTGGTTGGACAACTGAGCCTGGTTGGATGAATGAGAGGCCTGGTTGCATGAATGAGCCTGGTTGGACGTATGAGAGGTGTGGCTGTATGAATGAGCCTGGTTGGATGAATGAGAGGCCTGGTTGGACGACTGAGCCTGGTTGGATGAATGAGAGGCCTGGTTGCATGAATGAGCCTGGTTGGACGTATGAGCCTGGTTGGATGAATGAGCCATGGTTTGATGAATGAGAGGTGTGGCTGGACGACTGAGCCTGATTGGATGAATGAGAGGCCTGGTTGGACGACTGAGCCTGGTTGGATGAATGAGAGGCCTGGTTGCATGAATGAGCCTGGTTGGATGAATGAGCCATGGTTTGATGAATGAGAGGCCTGGTTGGACGACTGAGCCTGATTGGATGAATGAGAGGCCTGGTTGCATGAATGAGCCTGGTTGGACGTATGAGCCTGGTTGGATGAATGAGCCATGGTTTGATGAATGAGAGGCCTGGTTGGACGTATGAGCCTGGTTGGATGAATGAGCCATGGTTGGATGAATGAGCCTGGTTGGATGAATGAGCCATGGTTTGATGAATGAGGCATGGTTGGATGAATGAGCTATGGTCGGATGAATGAGACGTGGTTGGATGAATATGGTAGCCCCGCCCACTCTAGACTCCCAGACTATAATCTTGTCATTCTGTCACTGACCGAGCTACGGTGAACATCTGCCATGTAGATATTGAGAGACGACTGTAGCCTACTAGGGCGCTGTCGAGTCGAGAGCAGTGTCAGACCGAGACTCCGAGCACAGTTTCACAACAGAACAAAGACGGAAGATACCGTGATAGCAGCTTTGATCACCTCTGCTAGGAACATAACCTTTTAAAATTATTTAAAGACTGCCGGGCATTCTGCCCTGATCAAACAAGTAAGTGAAAGACTCTCGTCTGCCGAGCTTCACCCGAGACAGTAGATCTGCTCCGCTGCTTCACTGGTGTCGTAACGCAGCCGTGTTCCTGCCTCTGACTGCCGTCGTCCTCACAGATAATATCATTGCCTACACTGTGATTGTTATCCTTTATTTAACTTGGCAAATCAGTTAAGAACAAATTCTTATTTACAACGACGGCAAATCCTGGCCGAATCCTTCCCTAACCCAAACGACGCTGAGCCAAATGTGCGTCACCCGATGGGACTCCCGATCACGGGCGGTTGTGATACAGCCCGGGATCGAATCCGGGTTCGTAGTGACGCCTCTAGAACGCTGCGCCATTATCATTATATTCCTGTGGCACAGAAATCATCTGACAGTTCCAAACTCAATCAGATATAGTATATTTGTCTTTCACAAGTACCTATTAAAAGTAATACATACATTGGAATCCTTCGTTGTAGCTCTCTGGCATATAGTACAAAGCACATGTAAAGAAAAGTCATAAATCTAAAATAAATACATCACTATCATTAAATAGAACAATTAAAAGCGCAGGCTGGTAAGATTATAAAAGCAGTAGAGGCATAAATGCTAAAGTGTTAAAAACAGCAGTCAGATATCAGCCTCACAGGCTCTCCTCCATCTGGCGTTATGACACTACAGTCGTCCGGACCGGTACCTCGCAAGACTGCGTGAAAAGGACCTACTGCCAACAAATCAGATGCCGCCGCAGAGAGCAGGTACCGGAGGTGTCTGCGCAGTGTGTCTAGTCGGGGCAAATAAACAGTGCGCGTGTTTGGGGCGGGAGCGGAGTGCTTTTCAAAATATTTTTTTTTAAATAACATTTTATTGGTCACATACACATATCAGCCCAGCAGTTCTCCTCCTGACCTGACCAGGACCACTACAGCTGCTAGTCGGAGGCAAGGCGCTTTTTCAGTGTCAAACTAATCCTACTGTAACCAACTTCATATAGCCACCAAGAAAAAAGGCACATTGACACCCACACTTCAGGTTGACTTGGTTTTCAGGTTGACTTGGTTTTTATCTGCAGTAAAATATATCAACCAGTGAACACAGGCATTCACACGACGGTCACAGTCAGACATTCACTGCTCTCAGAATATCTCTCGCAGACTGAACGCACAACGTTATCATATATATAAATGCGTTGTGTTTAGAAAATAACTCAAATACAGTAAGACATTCCTACAATAAAATACATCAAACAGTGAGGACAGGCATTGACAGGACGGTCACAGCCACACGTTCACTGGTTAGGTAGGAGACAAGATATCTCTAAGATACACTCTTAAAAAGTAAAGGTTCCTGGAGTATCCTTTAGGGTTCTTCAATTTGAATCTGTGGGGGAACCCCTTAAGTTATTTCAGGAACCCTTGAAAAAGTTTATTTGAAGAACTCGTTATAATGGTTCCTCAAAGAACGTTTTGTGGTTAATGTTTTTAACTCCCTGTCCACCCACCCTCCATTCTAAAAATATTAGTATTAATAACAATATTGATTTAAATAATTCATTGTTTATTTAATGGCACCACAAATGTGAATTTATTTTGACAATTTACCAACAAAACACATTTACAAAACAATTTACCAAACAAAACACATTACAAACTTGCAACATTTCTGCAGACACGTCAGACCATAATAAATAATACATTTAATTTGTATAGTGCTTTTCATTACGATTTAATATATATATATAAATAATGATGTGCAATAAAAAAAAAATTACATAAAAAAATGAATAATTGGTAAACAAACAATATTGTAGACCTGTTTGCTTTAGTGTGTGTGTGTGTCCAACAACCACTTAGTTATGTTAGGAAGTTTTCCATCTTTATGCCCGGCCCTGGTAACTTCATCACAACTTCTCTTATCCCCAGAACACAGTAACTTAAGAACATAAGTGTTTTTCTGACATTCTGGTGGAAATTATACGGAAAATAAAAAAAATACAGTCCTAGCAGAGGCCCAAGTCCCATGAGGGCGTCCTCTAGTACGTGGATGTTCTCTCCGTCAAAGGCCGGTGTCATTTCACTCTCAAGATGAAATGGATTTCTGCCGCTGTGCAGTAAAGGAGTTGGGAGCGGTGAAGAATCTGTATCAACAAAAGGAAGAACAGATTAAATACACATACAATTAACAAAGAACATAAATGTTCAGCTGTAGTTTTATATAAGCATGCACACTTATGTTTATGAAGAAACGGATGATTTCTGCATTGGCATACCTTGTCACAGACATAAAGGCCACTCGAGTTCTTCCTCGCTGCTGTAGTCTCGAGTCCTAGTGAAGTAAAGCAATGATCCTACTACACTTCAAATCAAAGTTTATTTGTCACGTGCACAGAATACAACAGGTGTAGACCTTACAGTGAAATACTTACTAACCAATAGTGCAAAAAAGGTATTAGGTGAACAATAGGTAAGTAAAGAAATAAAAACAACAGTAAAAGACAGTGAAAAACAGTAGTGAGGCTACATACAGACACCGGTTAGTCATGCTGATTGAGGTAGTATGTACATGTAGCTATGGTTAAAGTGACTATGCATATATGATGAACAGAGTAGCAGTAGCATAAAGAGGGGTTGGCGGGACACAATGCAGATAGCCCGGTTAGCCAATGTGCGGGAGCAATGGTTGGTCGGGCCAATTGAGGTAGTATGTGCATATGTACATGAATGTCTAGTTAAAGTGACTATGCATCTATGATAAACAGAGAGTAGCAGCAGCGTAGAAGAGGGGTTGGGGGGCACACAATGCAAATAGTCCAGGTAGCCATGTGATTACCTGTTCAGGAGTCTTATGGCTTGGGGGTAAAAACTGTTGAGAAGCCTTTTTGTCCTAGACTTGGCACTCCGGTACCGCTTGCCGAGAGGTAGTAGAGAGAACAGTCTATGACTGGGGTGGCTGGGGTCGTTGACCATTTTTTGGGCCTTCCTCTGACACCGCTTGGTGTAGAGGTCCTGGATGGCAGGCAGCTTGGCCCCAGTGATGTACTGGGCCGTACGCACTACTTGCTAATTCTATTACAACAAAACGTATTTGTAATGTACTGTATGTTGGCTACATTAGAGAAAGGGAAGGAATATGAGCAAATCCCCCTGTGTGGCTCTTCTGTATTGTCCTTCAGGGACTGTCGAAATAGCAGGGTGATGTCCTCACCCCTGCCTCGCCTCTCTATCTCTGCTATCATTTTGCCACTAGCCTTGCGGAGTCCTTGAATTATCTTTTTGTCTATATCCATTCCATGGACTTGATTCATTTCTGAGGAGATCTGAAAAGATCATTTGCACACATTGTATTTCTGCAGGTTTAACTTAATTCACATAGGTCACACATTTGCTATGTTTTAAGTCTAACTCACAATGCTGCAGTGACACAGGGCAGGAAACTCATTAAGGCTCTCTTTGGTGTGGTGGGTGCTGATAAGATGGTCTCTCTCCACCGAGGTCGTCTTCATTTTGTCCTGCAGGAGGCGCCCCCAAGTAGCTCCACATCATGCACGTCATTAGTCACCTATGACACAAACACACAGACGCACAGGTAAAGCTCTTGCTTTTTAAGGAATGTTTTGCACTTCATCGGATAGTCGCATATATTGTACGGTCCATATATATACTCAAATTATACTCACAAACTATTAACTGCAACTTTGTTGACAAGCAAACACTTGCTGGAACTACGTTTAGGTTTAGGGGTGAGGTTAGCCACAAACCTTAGCTGTCTTTGATGCCGGGCCTGCATTCCCATCAGAACTCATGTACTGTGTCAACTTAACTCTGATGATTGCAACCTCTGTTTTGCTGACAAGAGGTTGTCTTTCTTTCTTTTATGGATTTTTTTTATCATCCCATTCTGCCTGCAAGAAAACTCACACCCCCTCCTACTGCAAATGCTAACACCATGTTTATCCATGGTGACCGGGTCCCTGTGTCCTCAGAGCGGGATTCTCTAGTAGCGTCAGTGAGAGTGAGAGCATCTGGATTTCCTCTCGTCTGTTTGTCAGGGTTGTATGAACACTGGTAAAGGCCCTGATCAGAAAGCTGTACGTTGTTGATGGTGAGGGACATGTCTCCCTGTCTGTAAGCATCGTTGGACACCGACACCCTGTTCTTAAACCCAGGGCTGTGGGTTATATTCCCAGCCGTGACATTCAGCACAGTCTGTCCATCATTTTCCCAATAGACGTGTACCTCACTGTCAGGAGTTTGTTTTTCAGTTAAACCGTAGCAGTTGAGTTGAAAATTGGATCCAACAAGAGCAGGTTGGCCTACAACAATGAACACTAAAACAGCAAATGATATGTCTTCTTGAGTATTACAGTAGTGACACTCAAACCACCCGTTGTCGTTAAATCCAGAGGAGATGTTGAGATAGAGGTCTCCATCCCCGCGTTGAACCCTGTTCCCAATGCCCACTCCGGGTTGGAATACATCTGTCTTGTTTTGCACGCTTTGTACAAAATAATAAAATGCAGTACTAAAGGATATTTCTAAACGTAGCTCTTTATTAGCTAGTTACTACAGGCATGTTCACGTATCTCCAACCACGATCAAAGGACCATTTTCAACTTCCGGGGTTTTCTTAACCAATCATAGCACAGTATGATACAGCGGTAAGATGCATCCAATTACAATTCAGTATGTTCACACATATGAATATTACAGTATGTATTCGTCACGGTCCAATAGCCAACCCGTGTTGAGTGTACAGTGAGTGAAAGTTATGTTATCCAACCAATGGTAAGTGATGTCATTACTCTCTTGGTCTTGAGTTTCATTGTGCCCCTGTCGGACACAGCCATGATTGGATAGCTACGGTAGCTCCGCCCCGTTCAGAGTCCCAGACACAAACTGCTCTCAGTCTGTCAGAGTCCGTGCAAGAGTGAACATCTCCGTGACTATTATTTATAAAATTGTCAAAGATTGAATTCAGTTCACCCATTTCTATCCCAGCCCGAAACTATATCTATGTATGTATAAACAGGGCTTTGTTGAATAAAACAGAAACATACCAAGCGGAATATAGTCAAATCTTTATTTTAACATTTCACTATTATATCAACTCGGTCATAGACAGAATATAAATTTAGGTAGGCTGAGTATAAACACATAAAACGGAACAGTAACCTTTATCATCAGATCTTGTGTAGTCAAGTCCTTTCACCCTTTCACTCAGTTGTATCCCAGCCCCAAACCGACCCGGGCCTCTCATTGTGCCCCTGTCTGACACATTGGATAGCTACGGTAGCTCCGCTCCGTTCAGAGTCCCAGACACAAACTGCTCTCAGTCTGTCAGAGTCCGTGCAAGAGTGAACATCTCCCGTGACTATTATTTATAAAACTGTCAAAGATTGAATTTGGTTCACCCATTTCTATCCCAGCCCGAAACTATATCTATGTATGTATACAATGTGCTTTGTTGAATAAAACAGAAACATACCAAGCGGAATATAGACAAATCTTTATTTTAACATTATACCAACTCTGTCATAGACAAAATATACATTTAGGTAGGCAGAGTATAAAAACATAAAACGGAACAGTAACCTTTATCATCAGCTCTTGTGTAGTCAAGTTCCAGTAGTTTGCCCTACGCGAAGCATTGCCGTCCTGAGCCTCGCCTACACAAACTCAGTGCCAGAGTGAAAATCTCTCCTGGCTACGTTTTAAATGTTGTCAAAACCTGAAGTCGTTTCACTCAGTTGTATCCCAGCCCCGAACCGAGATGTGCCACGGGCTTCCCCTACACAAAATGGGCGCCTCTCTTCAGTTTCATTGTTGTTTACGCATGGATAAAAGTGCCCTGCTTGGACACACCAGCCATGACTGGATAGCTATATGAGCCGCAGCTGGATAGAGCAGCCCGTGCAGGATACAACAGTCATGTTCGGATAAAAATTCGTGGTGGGCTGTACCCATCACGGTCCAATAGCCAACCTGTGTTGAGTGTACAGTGAGTGAAAGTTATGTTATCCAACCAATGGTAAGTGATGTCATTATTCTCTTGGTCTTGAGTTTCATTGTGCCCCTGTCGGACACAGCCATGATTGGATAGCTACGGTAGCTCCGCCCTGTTCAGAGTCCCAGACACAAACTGCTCTCAGTCTGTCAGAGTCCGTGCAATTGTGAACATCTCCGTGACTATTATTCATAAAATTGTCAAAGATTGAATTTGGTTCACCCATTTCTATCCCAGCCCGAAACTATATCTATGTATGTATAAAATGGGCTTTGTTGAATAAAACAGAAACATACCAAGCGGAATATAGTCTCAGTCTGTCAGAGTCCGTGCCAGAGTGAACATCTCCGTGACTATTATTTATAAAATTGTCAAAGATAGAAATGGGTGATCCAAATTCAATCTCAGCCGAAACTATATCTATGTATGTATACAAAGTGCTTTGTTGAATAAAACAGAAACATACCAAGCGGAATATAGTCAAATCTTTATTTTAACATTTCACTATTATATCAACTCGGTCATAGACAGAATATACATTTAGGTAGGCAGAGTATAAAAACATAAAACGGAACAGTAACCTTTATCATCAGCTCTTGTGTAGTCAAGTTCCAGTAGTTTGCCCTACGCGAAGCATTGCCGTCCTGAGCCTCGCCTACACAAACTCAGTGCCAGAGTGAAAATCTCTCCTGGCTACGTTTTAAATGTTGTCAAAACCCGAAGTCGTTTCACTCAGTTGTATCCCAGCCCCGAACCGAGAAGTGCCACGGGCTTCCCCTACACAAAATGGGCGCCTCTCTTCAGTTTCATTGTTGTTTACGCATGGATAAAAGTGCCCTGCTTGGACACACCAGCCATGACTGGATAGCTATATGAGCCGCAGCTGGATAGAGCAGCCCGTGCAGGATACAACAGTCATGTTCGGATAAAAATTCGTGGTGGGCTGTACCCATCACGGTCCAATAGCCAACCTGTGTTGGTCTTGGGTTTCATTGTGCCCGTCAGACACATCAGCCATGATTGGATAGCTACGGTAGCTCCGCCCTGTTCAGAGTCCCAGACACAAACTGCTGTCTTTCTGCTCACGGTCCAATAGCCAACCTGTGTTGCGTGTACTGTGAGTGACAGTTATGTTATCCAACCAATGGTAAGTGATGTCATTACAAGGCTGTTATATAAAAGCACACCCAAAGCACATCGACTTCACAACCCCGGAAGGCTTTGAGAGAAGTCTAACAGGCTCCCGTTCTACCCCAAAGACTACAGTTTGCTACTTGTTTTTGAAGGCTGGTTCATGTGAAACACAAGACCCGTTTATGAGAGGTGATATTCATCGATAGACAACCAAGATGGAAGGTGTAACCACAAAATATATCGTTGCCGAACAGCCTCCTTGGTATTTCAAGTCGGATTACAAAGATAGCTTCACTTGTAAACGGACACAAGGACTTTTTGATAAAGTGGTCGACCTGATGATGTGTAAGCAACAGGCGCTGTCGGAGAGAGAGAAAAGATACAAACCGAAAACCATATATAAGATTATCAGGAATATGGTGATCAAGGACGCTATCACTATACAACAACAACCGTCGCGTTCGTTACTACTTGCGCTGATGGACCTAGTTGACATTGAAAGTGGGACAGGCTTAGAGTCTATGGCAGATGTAGACAAGGCCGGTGTCAAGCACGTGATACTGGCATACAGTAACTACACACACTTCTATATACCGACTGAAGAACTGATAAGCACCAACGGTAAGAAGGTGATTCCAGTGGTCACACAGTACTCTGACAAACACAACTTCTTCTACCGCGACAGTAGCCGGTCCATGATCGGAACCTACACCGTCTTCTTCCTGACAAAGCGGGAAAAGCAATGTCGAGTCATGCTTCATCCAAGAGGTACTGTTTGTCCCGGGACTCGAGAGCCTGGGGTTGCTGAAAAGTGTCACGGGTAACAAGTTCGAATTTTGGGACATGGCCCTGGAAGTGCCCACTCACTCCACAGCCCTCACCCCTTCCTTTCAACAAATACAGCCTGTCCAGTTGTTGCGCACGGAGGACAAAACAATGTCCACTCAGGCTCTAGTCTCTCGCATGGAAGAGATAGCCCCCATGTGCTGCGTGCTAAGCACGGCGGCGGCTGAAATGTTGAAGAAAACAGGAGACGAGGGTTGATTGTTTCACAGACAACGGCGATATGTGACCTGAAACACTTCCACTATGAGAACCGTGGCACTCGTACTGTCTACTTTAGAAGGAGCTGCAAGATCCTGGATGGCAAGCGGGTGAACCTGGTACCTGTTGTCATACTGAGAAAGGGCCAGGCTCTGGCTCCTCAATTGTACGTGTCTACCACTGTGAGGTTTTGCAGGGCCGTGAAACAATCGTGTGTCAAGGGCAACTGGGAGCTGGTGAGATGTTGGAATGACACGTTAAAGGACCTGGGGAGCGACACATTTATCACCGGGCCCGACATGTATCAGGAGATACACGGTCCCGCATTGGCAGCGTTCATCAAGCGGGTGAATCCAACCAGCTGGTGCAATTACATACCAAAGCACGTGGAGACTTTGATTGTTGACCCTATCATGGTCGAAGTGGTAGAACTGGCCATTAAATTAATGGACTGTAAGATTCCCAATGCGTTCGCAGTGGCAGAGCTGCTACATTGCCCACTTGAGAAGGTGCGAGACTACGTCAAGTTCTTGGACATGTACTCCTCTGACAATATCTTTCACACCAACATACAAAAGATGCAGACCAGTATGGTGAAGCAGCAGATGAGAAACGACTGGTTACAGTTGGCCCACATCTCGTCCAGATACCGGGAAAGGAGATATGGTAACGATGGGAATCCCGATATGGCTACGGCGTTTGAAGAGTTTTTCAAACAACACACCCCCGACAACATTGCCGAAGCCCAGAAGATGTGGCACTCCTGATCAAACATGATACGAGCAAGATCAAGGACAAGGAGTTGGTACAGCTGTATGCCACGGCTAAGGTGCTCTTTTTAAAACTCCGCACTTATCAAAACAAATTGAAGAAATATCTGAAGGTAGGAGAGGGAGAGCGGTGGGATCCCGATTGTGCATCATCCTCCCACACTCTACCCAAGTGCAAGAGCCTGACATGTCCTCTAAGAACCCGGCCGACGTTGATGAGTACAGCGAAGACGAAGCTGTGCCTGGTGCCAGTGAGACAAATGACACCGTGCACTCTATCGTCACACCCGAACCCATTCCCATTGCGACGTGGATCAAGAACCTTCCGGCTCTGCTGCTGAGCGAACCTTGGTTGAATGATGACAGTCTCCGGAGAGACGCTGTTTGTACTCTCCTTGGATTAGATAAAAGCCTGTTGGACACAAGACACGGGACACCCTTGCCGATTGGGTCAGCAACAACCGAACCGTCGTCAATATACTTCAGAATTACCGCTTGCAGGACAGACTCAGCAAAGCCCTGGTTGATTGTTTAAAGTCTTTGGCCACCGACCACTGGAGAAGCAAGATATTATTATCCTTCCAGGGTACCCGGCGTCAACCGAGGGGTGATTCTGAGCAGCCTGTGGCTAACCTGTCCAGAGCCATGAAGCCTGGAACAGAAAGGAAGAAAATCGATTCGCGTAGCACACGCGTTGGCAAATGTGCTGAGAACAAAAGGCTTTTTCACAAGACCGAAGTGGTAAATCGGGATCTATCGGCTTCTAAGTCAAATAAGTCATCGGGCACTAAGTCATCCGGGTCGAAGAGTGACACGAAACACCGCGATCCACCAGCTCACAGGCCGCGTCCCAGGTACAGTGGCGACGACGATGACCAGCCTTGGCTGAGCCAGGCCGAGGAAGACAACAGTGAAGAGGAAGAGTGTAACGTGGGTGAAGTTAACATCCCCGGTGAGGAGTTGGAGGCTACAATGAGCTACGACGACAGCGAATACGATATCAGTGACCAATTTATAAACGACAGATCTACCGGTGAGGAATATAGCAGTGAAGAGGAGGAGGATGATGACACGTTCTGTGCTCAGGTGAAAAACAGGGCCAAATTGGCTAAGTGTAAAACCAAGAATGTTAATCGGGGGACGTAGGTATAAGAGCGAGGAGTCGCATTCGGGGTCTGAAAAGGATGCCCGCTCCCCAAAGCCTGGCTGCAGTGGTTTGAAAGAGGAAAGGAGCGGCTATAAGCGCTCACTGTTATCCGATTCGGACAACGATTCTATGATGCCAGAGTACAAGCGTGTCAAACGCACAAAGGACAACCGCAGGCCCCACAAGAGAGGATCTAAACTGAGCAGGAGTGACAAGGTGGTAAGAGAGAAGGCTCTCCAGCTCTTAGGAAGGCTAGATAAAGCGTGTGCTAAAAAGAGACTGGACAAGTCTAACAAAAGGTGCGAAGCAGTACAGACTGCTAAGAAGATACCAAGCCGCAATCGAGAATCCCACCAATACAAAAACAAACTGTCGGATTCGGAAGAAGACGACTACGAAGGGGAGGGAAATCACTCCGCAAGGTATAAAAAGGGGACATTGTTCCAAGCTAAAAGTCACTCGCTCTCCGGTCATCGATACTGACTCAGAGCACGAGGATATATGCACACTTAAGAAGCAACACAAAGGCACACTTGTCAATAGGTCCGGAGAGAACCTGGACAACCCAGTAACCGAGAGGTCCCCGGTCCAGCAGGACGATTCCAAAAGCCAGCAACCCGGCAACCGCTCAGGTGCTAAAGTTCCACATCGAAGGTCTGCTGTGTCACAATTCAAAGGACACAGATTACATGTAGAGGCTGGGAAAAAGGCAGCCAAGGTTACTGATCAAGCTGCTGCCTGGCCTGCTGACACCACTCAACAGGATAGTTCAGATCAGGAGGGAGACGGGGAGTGGGTCCGTGACCACGAAGGACTAAACAGAGAGGATCACCCTACCCACCCTGCTGAGCCTACATCCGCTGTACGTGGGCCCAAGAGCGATTATGTGATACGATATCTAGAGGAGCTGGCTAACAGCGTCTCTGTCTCACAGTTAGACGAACCGTGCACCTCATCAGCAGTGCTGTCAGCTATCTATTCAACCTTGGGCTATAAAGCAGAGGAACCAAAGGCTGTTGTAAATAACCTGGATAGGTATCTTGTGAAGAAATGATACCAATGTGTTTAGTTTGATATGTAAGTTCAATAAATGTGTAAACCTGTGTGTCTGCCCTATACCCAAAGTTATACCCATCCTTGTATGACATAATATACTTGAGTTAAACACGGCACATGTGTAAGTTCAAGAAATGTGTAAACCTGTGTGACTGCCCTATACCCAAAGTTATACCCATCCTTGTACGACATAATAAACTTGAGTTAAACACGGCACATGTATCAGGATCTCTTTGTGATTGTCTTTGCATCTGTCTGTAACTGCATGTAGATATTATAATAAAATCATTGACACATACAATGGTACCTTTATCCCACCTTTATTATCTCATTCAGGGAAATGTAAGGTACACGCTGTTAGGTAGTATCACATATGTACAGATCCTTCATTCATGTCACAAGGGGTTCAACGATAGCTGTTTATGGTACATGAGCATTACATAGCGTAGATCCCGCTTCGTACGTTGACTTGACATCTTCCCATGAGCACACCCTGACGTGAGAGTCGTCTGCAAGATACCAAATGTCATGGTCTCGCACATACGCTGTGTAATGTCCACAGTAGTGAGAACCAGGGTGGGCTAGAACAGCGTACAGCTTGTATACTGTATCTAGCGTTGCTTCAGGTTCTTTCATGATATATTTCAGGTCCAGTGTCTCAGGGAAAGCAAACCTCGTGCCTGTCTTGACTATATCACCTGTATCTCTGCCAATGTTCCTAATTTAACACACCTGATTCTACTAATTAGCTGCTTAACAAGACCCTAACTAGCTGGATCAGATTAAATTAGGGTTGGACTGAAAACCTACAGGACAGTAGATCTCCAGGACCTGGAGGATTTAGGGATAAAGTGAAGGAGATACTTATTGTTATTAAGGTCTCTAAAAGAGACAGTGTTCAACAGGAATCTGTGAGGCCTCACCTGGTGTCCACACTAAGTTGCTGCAGAGTACTTTATGCTGAAAAACATGCACAGACACACGAGGACAAACAATATAGCGTAGTTATAGAAATAATGAAGTGCCTTACTGTTCTCCATGGTTGGCCCTATTTTGCGATTATTTGAAGGCGGAAGGAGCTAGTTATATACCTGAGCCTGCATATCACAATCCATTAATCAAATTGATACATGAGTGTAGGTGTGGGTTATAGGGTGTCTAATTGTTCTACATTTTTTCAATAACGGTGACTTAAAATAGGCAGTTTTTATACAGACATCCCACCATTACCTAAACAGCACCCTCACCTGAGAAGTAGAAATCAAAGGGAGAAACTGGGAATTGAATAACTGCAGTTGACATATGTAACCGGTGTGAAATGGCTAGCTAGTTAGCGGTGCGCGCTAGTAGCGTTTCAAATCGGTGACGTCACTCACTCCGAGACCTTGAAGTAGTTGTTTCCCTTGCTCTGCAAGGGCCTCGGCTTTTGTGGAGTGATGGGTAATGGTGCTTTGAGGAGTGACTGTTGTCGATGTGTGCAGAGGGTCCCTGGTTCGAGCCCAGGTAGGGGCAAGGAGAGGGACAGAAGCCAAACTGTTATACATAGCTAAGTAAATGGAAGAATACTCTTATTGCAATGTGAATGGCTCTTAAAAGAGCCTTTGGTTGTGCATAGTGTTGCCAGGGAACAGCACCCTCTTTGAAGAAGTAGGAGGTGAAGATCTCCCGCACACGGATTGCCTCTCTTGCTGCGTTGTTGGACCCCATCCTTGAAACATCCTGCAGAGCAGCAGACTTTTCCTCTGGCACACGACGGCGAGCTGCAGGACCCAGGTAGCCTTGACACGCCTGAATTCCTCCAGGAGGCAGTCCCAGACGGCCCTGGTCACCCAACCTTGCAGTGCCCTAAACAGTAACTGTAGGCAATTGTTTTTTAAGGAATCTCAAGTTGCAAGGTATCTGTAGGAATATGGAAGATAATGTCATTATTAGACTTTTACATCACCAGGTCATTGTGGATAACCAAAGTAGAATATCCCTTATAACAAATCATGATAACATTGGATTGATAGATGCATGGGCACACACGGGCATGTGACAATAACAGGATCATATCAAGGACGGCATCACAAATGAATCCATAAATACCACTTGAAGCGTGATGAGTTGATCATTTGAATCAGCTGTGCAGTGCCGAGGCAAAAACGTGCGCCCCTTTGAGTCCCCAGGAACAGGACTGAGAACCGCTGCTCTTCATTGGGACCTCTTCATATGTAGACAGGCTTGCACAGCTCTCTTGTATCGGAGGACAGGAAACCTCACAAGAAACAGACTTCATTATACTCAAATTGAAACAGCACTGACTATTATGCTACTATTATCTCAGTCCTCACTTCTATGGACAGGAACTACACAAAAGTACCTGCCCTATCCACAGTTGGGGCTGCTATCCTTCCACCCTCCTCCATGGCTGTTAGCTAGCTACCTACAAATGCATTTGACGTTTTTCTTATAAATACATCAAGGTAGCTAGCTAATATGAAGTTAGGTAGCTAGTGATATTTAATTCACTTAGCTATACAGTATGTAAAGTTGGCTTGCTACGTTAGCAGCTCATATGAGTTAGCCTGCACTGTAACTTAGCTAGTTAGCAAACAATACATCAGAGAGTTTTAGAGCATATTACTATTTACCCTCTAATAACCACACCTCCATACAAACTTGAAATGTTGAATTCTTGACTCAAACTCGAACATGCTGCAACATGTCGCCATATTCTCCCTGCACGGCCACAAGACAGTCACTCTAGGCGGCACGCGGAAATATACCGCCTACTCGACCAATGAGATGAGGGAGTGTGATGACACGTAAGTCCACCCGACCAATCATATGGTTGCGGGAAACGCTGCGTTTCATCTCTCGAGTTTTGAGGACCAGATAAAATAAATACATTCGGCAACGTCAATAAAAATCATAACATTAGGTAAGTTGACGTTTTTTCATTTAGATAACTAGTATTTAACTGTTGCTATTCTCTTCTAACATGAGCTACCATAAGGGATTTACATTCCAAGCAGAGGGGAGTTATTCTAGTTGATAGATGAACGTGTAGTTTCCCCAACAAGCCTTTCATTCTAATAGTCATACCATATTCTGGATATTCAACAGATGCACAGCCTTTGGCAGGAAAAAAACTCTGTTGAGAGAGTACAAGTCTCCCTTTCAAGTTGTGGACAGGAAGACATAATGACCGAGGTAAAGACAGTTTCAGGTTGGATATTCGACCGATATTCGCCTGTAGTTTTCCTTACCTCCACCAACAGCAGTTAGGGACTGTCAACATAGTGACAAATCACATTTTTCGAATGAAATAGTTATTTAACCATTACTCCTAAAACTTTCAAAACTGGTTCTAGCTAACCCGATGGCATAGACACACATTGCACAAAATGTTTTTTTGTCGATTTACATCACGCACTATTTAAAATTATTTATTTACATTTTTGAATTTCAATAGCTCCTTGGTCATGCGACCTGCTGACTTAAAACAACGTTCAGAATGTCCACTGACTACCCTTCTATATTGCACACCCTTTAGTTTGTCAATTTTTATCTCACATGATTTTACATGAATTTTTCAAAATGTAGAATTTCAATATCTCCTTGGTCATGTGACTTCTAGTGACTAGGCCTACTGAGTGGACATTCTGAACCTTGTTTGAGTCAAGTAGGTCACATGACCAAGGAGATATTGAAATTCTACATATTGAAAAATTCATGTAAAATATTGTGAGATGTAAATGGACAAACTAAAGGGTATGCAATATAGAAGGGTAGTCAGTGGACATTCTGAACCTTGTTTGAGTCAAGTAGGTCACATGACTAAAATATAAATAATTTACATCAAATTAAACTTTAATTTCAGTCATGTGCATTGACAAACAATTAAAACACTGTTGGAGTTTGTTGCAGAAAGGAAGAAATGCACAATATGGGTTGAATAAATATAGACATTATATTTTAGACATGCTTATTATAATTTTTTTTACAAATAATTTAGTATGAAAACAAACAAAACAAACAATTAAATCTACCCACATGTACATATTACCTCAAATACCTCGACTAACCTGTGCCCCCGCACATTGACTCTGTACCAGTACCCCCTGTATATAGCCTCCACATTGACTCTGTACCGGTACCCCCTGTATATAGCCTCCACATTGACTCTGTACCGGTTCCCCCTGTATATAGCCTCCACATTGACTCTGTACCGGTACCCCCTGTATATAGCCTCCACATTGACTCTGTACCGGTACCCCCTGTATATAGCCTCCACATTGACTCTGTACCGGTACCCCCTGTATATAGCCTCCACATTGACTCTGTACCGGTACCCCCTGTATATAGCCTCCACATTGACTCTGTACCGGTACCCCCTGTATATAGCCTCCACATTGACTCTGTACCGGTACCCCCTGTATATAGCCTCCACATTGACTCTGTATAAGTACCCCCTGTATATAGCCTCCACATTGACTCTGTACCGGTACCCCCTGTATATAGCTTCGCTACTGTTATTTTACTGCTGCTCTTTAATTATTTGTTATTTTTATTTTCTAACTTATCTATTGTTTAGTTAACGGGTGTGGAAAACCCGTAGGAGAGGTCCAGTATGAAGGGCCCTCCAACAACAGCATTAGGCAGCTACAGTGCCTTACCGATAAAATAGACGCGCTAGGAAGGGCGCGGATAGGGAGATTACAGTTATGCAAAGGGTGCTATAGAAACTTAGCCCCCAACTGTAACGTAGGGGTGAGAAGGGTACCAGACGAGTGGGAACCTAAAACCTGTAGATGTACCTGGGATAACCAAGTGGGACTGAACAATAGCCAGTGCCCAGGGTGTAGACGAGCGGCTCTCAAGGGGGAGAGGCTGCTCAGGGGCACTGCCCTGACCCCAGTCAGAATGGAGCAGCCACTATGGCCAGTCAATAGGATGGCATTTGTGGAGAGGGGAGGAATGTCCACATACCGGGACGCGGAAGACTGGCTAGCCCAAAGACAGGCAAGGACAACAGAAATAGTTGAGTACGGAACCGAGGCAGGAGAATTGAAGGCCTGGTTCTATGTGGATGGGGCCTTCTCGAGGGAGGACCCCAGAGACCTACTATGTAAAATGCTACTTAACACAAGGGATTGGACACAAGATGATGATTACCAGATTGATGATAATCAAGAACCCAACAGGCACGAAGGCATGATGCGCCGGTGCTGGTGGGAATCAAAAGGCCAAATTGTTAGGGAACTGCATTGGGGCAGGAGCATGACCAAGGAAAAACGGGCATGGTGTGGGGTTCTGATATTTTTATACCATAATAGTATTGACAATTGCTAATAATCATATTGGGGGTTAGTCAGTAGGGACTTGTGTATGTGTAACCCCTGTGCGGACATCTTGAGAAAGTTGCTGACCTGTGGTTAAGTGGGGGGTGTGAGGTATTTACGACAGGACCCTGGCTAGTGCAAAAGTACTGACATGCCAAGAAGGAAGATAAATCAAACAGAGCGCCAAAAGGGGGACCAGCCCATGTGACAATGATTGGCCCGGCAAGTCTAAACCACGCCCAGGCACTGTTCTGATAGGCCGGCTCACGAAGCAGGAACTAACTCTGTCAGAACATATACCCATGTTATCAGTAGTTAGCCAGTTCTCTGTTTCGTCCTGCGTGATGTTACAGTGAACCCGTATATACGGAAATTGTATTTGCCATTCAAATAGCTTTTGTATTAAACAATTGTTTTAACCAAATTCAGGTTTACTATCGTTCCTATCTCAGTTGAACCTACGCAAAACCTAACAATGGGGGGTAACAATAATGCCTGAGGACCCAGATAAGGCCCCAGTGACGGGAGACAAGAGACCCAGAATAGAGATTAAGTTAAAATTGCAAAACACCCGGCTACCAAGGAGGACTGCATCTGGTCCTGCCACATGACGGTGGAATCGGATTCAACTCCTGGAGAGGGTAGTGGTAAGAGGAAAGTAGAAAAGGAAGTAGAATCCAAATCTATAATAATGAAACTCTCTGACTTTTTCAGGAAATCAGGGGGTAAGTTAGACCCTGGAGAGGGTAACAGTAGGCAGCAAACCACCAGTCAAGAAAGATCAGAAATAGGGAGGCCAAGCATCCTAACGAGAAAATAGAAATAGGATAAAACACGTCACTTCCTCTGTTTCCACAGGAAATATGAAGTCGGACGGAAGGGCACTGAAGAGAAAGGGAAAAAACGGAGAACAGCACATGACACTAGGGGAATATAGGACCAAGCACAGAGAATGTAAAATTGGCTGGTGCTGGTGGGTAAGTGCCCTCTCCTCTTTAGTAATAGTACCGTTAGCTATATTCTTAGGACTAGTACTAAATGTAGGACACTTACAAGAAGAACAAGAAAATAGGCAAGGCTTAGAGGTGTTTCAACGGGAATGTGAATCCTCCCTAGCGGTATTTAGAGCCTTTACAAAATATAAGGGGGAACCAATAAGCTGTGACACAGGTCAAAGCAATGACACATGTCCTGGGTTCCCAACAGATAAATTGAGACAAAGATTTAACTATACCTACTGGAATAGTACTGATGAAACTACAACAAACTCAGTGGGCATATTGTGGAAATCAGAGAGAAATGGAACTCTGTATGGATGGGCAGTGAACCTTACCAGAGGGCCCCAAGTAGTAAATCAGACCTGTAAGGATGGCCAATACACCAATTCATATAAAGGGGAAAGGTGGGAAGGTATAATGAATGGTAACCAAACTGAGGTCAAATGTATATATGACATAGGCACCCTGGCCAGTAAATGGGAGGATGTAGTGTGCCACAACCAGAGTGATGTTGAGATAAACACCACGACCTGGCCACCTAGTACCACAGCAAAATTACCAAGTACACCAAAGAAGACTACGAGCTCACTGAACTCGACACAACAAGGAACTGGCCAGACCCAGCCACCAGAACAGGATGTGCTGTGCCTAAAGAGCAACAGAGTGAGACTAAGGGTGAGCAGGGGCACGCTAAGCCCTGCATTAAGACAGCCAACAAAGCCCTCAACTAACACAGAGGAAAAATGGCTAAAAGACATAGTATTATACCTACACACGGGGAATTCTTCTGCATGGGATGCACGAATGTTTGGTAACCACCCCCACGGTATATTGCTACCTTACAAATCAAATAGAACATATAGATACTTCGGATATATCGCCGGGCCCCAAGATAGGTTCCATAGAATGGAATATGGGGAAGCAGGGAAACCAATACCCGATGCAAAGGGCGAAAAAGGCGAGGCCCTGTATTACACCACCACAGGTTGGACCTGTTTCACAACACATAATAGGACAACAAATCCTATGACACAGCCAAGAAATACACCATGGACAGTCATAGATCTTAGAAGCTTGGGGACAAAGTTGACTCAAGAGAGTGGAATGTACCAGACTAGTTTACGCATGGCCCAGAGGATGTGCGGATCTAAACCCGACTGGAACTGGGGACAGGAGTTAAATAATGCCTTCCACCGCAAAGAGCCAAAAAAGGTAGGAGACTATAATACCATCTGGCCAAAACCACCCAGTAATAAAACGGAAGCATGGGCCAGGTATCATTGCATTAGTGCTCACGGATATTTAAAAGAACAAGTACCCTGGATGCGTAAATGGTCGGGAGGGCATTATCCATCCCCTGGGAACCTAGGAGTAGCTCCTACGTTCGAAATACACAGTAAATATAAATATACGGCATTAGGGGTCAGAGAACACCATGCCTGCCCTAGGAGAAAATATGCAGACGGAGTATCTAGACCAGGGATTAGGCCAGAAGATGAGCTGACCCCCGTACACCATTTCGGCTATAGCTTAAGCCCCATAGGGAATGACGGGAATACGCTGTTTTGGTTCCATGGCCTTATGCTACAGAAATGGACCACCAGTTCAGGCAGAATGGGACGGAAAGAGCTGGAACTAAATGAGACCGTGATCACCAACATGACCTTGGTAAGTATAAATCACGCCGGGGTAAGTATCTCCAAATCCTATGACCCAAAGGCAATGGGGTGGGGAAAGAGACCCTTGGACCCTACCCCCTTGTCTCAAGGGTATGTACAGTTGGCATGGTTATGGTGGCCTGAAATTTCATTACAATCCAGGGGACATAGGGGGAACTAGAGACCAACTACCCAGGACAGAAAATATCAATTACTCCCTTGGGCAAGAGACATGCTAAAACCAGGAGCCAGGACCTGGATGGGAGAAATATTTAAAGACTGGGCAACACACTTAATGTGGCCAGCCGATAAGTCCCAATGGAATGGGAGTTGGGAAGGAAATAGCACCTGGATGATGACTAGGACATCAGACTGGGACTGCAGTAGAGTACCAAGCAACTCATCTAGCCAAAGAGTTTGTAACTTAACTGCAAGAGTGCTAAAATTGCTCTTTGAGGCTAGTCAAAATAACTACTGTTACCTATTGGAAGAGCGAGAAGTCGGAGACAATACCTACTGGTACTTAGACGAGAACCTCAAATCGGACCAAACGGGTGGAAACTGGTATGGAATAGGATGGGGGAGTTTTACCACAGGCCTAGAGACCCTGTGGAATGAAGTAGTAGTTAACCCAGTAACAGAAGTCACCGAAGCGATAGAAATAGAGATAAAAAGGGTGACTAAATGGTGGGATACCATTACAAATACATTTTGGAGGGGTCTATGGATAACCATAGCCATCCTAATATTTCTGGCCCTGATGTTAGCAATAGGATGGGCTAAAAAAAAATGGGACTCCCAGTAGATAAAGCACTAGCCAAGGTATGGGAAGTGGGATTCCTAATACTATGCAAGATATTGAAAGCTGGGGCATGGATACTAAAAGTACTGTTAAAGGGCATTTGGAGACTGTTGAAAGGACTAGTTATTTGGAGCATGGTGTACGAAAGGGTGCACAAGAAGACGCCTACAAAAACAAAAAAAGGTGTCATAGAAGAGGCGCCGCTAAAAGAACCGCTGATTCTAAGAAAACCAGCCACACGGGTCTAAGAGGGGACGCGCCTAAAAAGACGCAGTTTCAGAAATGCAGTTAAAAACCCGACAGAAGGCTAAAATCGCAACCCCAGGTGACAGAACCACAAGCGCAGTGATACAAAGAGGGAGGAAACGAACATAGAATAAAAAGCAGCAGCCCAAGAGAAGAAGGTCACAACTCTGGACTTCAGCTTAGTGCATCCAGACCCCCCACGCAGATTGACAGATTGAGCCAAGCTAAAGAAATGGCAAACAACCACACAAACCTGACCAGTGAGAGCGAGGAGGAGTACGGAGCGGTAAGATATAATAATCTGCTTTGTCAAATGCTACAAATATTAATATGGAACTGCTTGGCTTACCTACATAGACGAAACAATGGAATAGTAACAGTACTGGCAATGATAATAACCTCATCATGCGCTATAGTACGGTTTGGATTAAGCAAGATGACTAAAGTACTTACAACAATGCTACCCATAGTCGTACTCCAGAGGTACGAACCCATACTGGGAAAACACTATCCGTTAATGGTAGTGATGCAGGCTTTAGCATCACTGGCAGGCCTAATTGGAGAAGTGGGAAAAATGCCAGGAGAAAGGCCAGGAAAACAATTGTGCACCGCAATAACAGGTTTTGAAAATGCAAACTACGCCATAGAAAGCATAGTGACAGTTATGGGAGTGCATAACTTGTGTAAAAATTGGATAAAGATTAAAGGACAGAGGGAGCGTAAGAAAGTGATAGGAAAGGCTGTGCCACCCATAGTATGGATGATAGTAGGAATAGCCACGGGAATACTGAAAAACCATTGGGAAGCATATAGCGGTGTAATGCAAGTATGGGGTTTGATGTTTCCCATATTTATTCTTACCCAAAACAGACCGCATCCCAGGGGAAGCATAACCAGCTAAACCCCGGAGGAAGGAGCAGAGAGGAGACCCCCGAGGAGAAGGAAGAAGAGAAGTGTAGGATAAATTAGAACCCCAAATTACCTCCTCGGGGTTAGTAGTACATCGCGTATACGAAAGTAAGGTGTGCACCACCCATCCAGCAGGGATGAGGGCGGTCTCATGTGGCGGGTGTGGAGCATTAGGCCCATACCCGTTAGGTAAAAATCACGTAACAGGTATAGTATTATGCGGCAGCGCATGGGTATGCTGGGATTGCTATAAATCCAACACAGCATGGAGAGTGCAACGTAGGGACGGAGACAGCATACTGGAGACCCCAGGGGTGATAACCGGCTGGGGACCGGGGTGTGGCCTGTTAGGGAACACCCCGGGACAAACCATAGTGGCTCTAGAGGGAGCAGTACAAAGTAAGGGGAGGAAGCTACTGTATCTAGAAGATGACGGTGGGTGGCCTCAGCATGATAAAACGTATAGATATGGGCCAATAGGGCTGAGCATGAAGAATCAGAGAACAGGCAGAATCCAAAACCAAACTAGTGGACCCGATCAGGCTCTGGGAGACCTGTTAGCGGGACAAGGAGGATCAGGGCATCAATGGGCCCAAGGGGACATAGAGGAACTGAGGAAAGAAGCAGGGTTTGGCCAGAACAAGGATGGCTATTGGCCCAGATATTCAGTAGAAAGGAAGGAAATACAGTGGGTAAAGTTAGACTGTGAGGAAGGAGACCTCTGGAATCATGGGGTCCCCGGTAAAGGGATGAGAAATCAAACTCTGAGACCCAAGGATCGCTTTGTAGGGCAGGTACAGGAACCTACTCCTGTGGAAATTAGGCAGTGGAACAAAGCTGAGAAGGCTAGGGTAGAAAAAAAAGCAAGGAGGAAGGTGGGAACTGGTACCCGCCAGGAGAGAAACTAGGCCCCAAGGGAGGTTTAGGACCACAAACCAGAGGGCGAGGCTGGATATGGAGAAACATGGGCAAAAGGTCAGGGAGGAAATAGCCAGAAGAAGGCAGAGAGGCCCAGGTAGGATCCAGCCCAACCAAAGCCCAGTCTTAAAAGCAATAGACATGGCTCAGAAGGCCTTAGAGTTGGCAAAGCATCTATATGAAGAGGGGGAGAGCCAGAAAGAAAGGACCCAGACAAAGGATAACCAAAGAAAAGGGAGGAAGGAGAGGTCTTGTAAGGAGACAGAACAGGCAGAAGAACAGAATAGGAAGACAGGAAGAAAAAGAGACAGCAACTAATCACCCTACCTCCCCTAACCAGGAAGAAGACCGGCGACAAATCGGGGACTTCACAAATTTAAATATGGGGAAATTTATTAGGGAATATCCAAGGAACATTTTAGAAGCAAGGGCAGAAAGGGGACGATGGGAGGGAGGGATGAGTTGTTGGAGCAAAAGACTGAATGACCAGGAAGAATGCAACACATGTGGGAACTGTTTGAAAAATTAGACTTAGAGTAGAACTAGGAGTAGGGGGAAAGGTCACTGAGGTGGCCTGTTTGGAATGTATGCAAGCAGCCACAGTATGGCCGTGTTGTACTGTATTAAAAAGGGTGGGAGGAAACTGGAAACCTGAAGCAGTATGGTTAGAACTACAGTCTGTAAGATACCAAGGGGTCCTGACCCAGTGGAATCCCATTTCAGGATGAATTTTAGTAACAGGATTAAATGGTGAAATATATTACACAGGTTGGAGGATGGGGGCTGAACATGGAGGACCTATGGACAAACAAACCTAAGTGCAGTGGCTGTGCCCAGCTTACGGCTGGGACGCTACAGCGCCAGAGGGGGGGAGAAGACTCAGAAGTCATTTTGCTGTGCGCAGCTTGCTTTGTAATGATGCCAATATGGAGGGGCAATTTAACTGATTATGTAGCAGATCCGGACGACAGCTGGCCACAGGAAGTGGAATATGTAGACCTCATGCTTAGCGGTCGTCTAATAACTAAATAAATAACGCTGGATAAAAGGCATTGCAGAGCCAGATATGTGTTAGGACAGCAAGAGGAAGAGAGAGTAGTGGTGGCGGGGGTCTACCAGGCGGACGGGAAAATGCTAGGGTCAAAGATATGTGGACTCAGCAAGAAGCATCACACCAAGAGCAGGAAAAGCGAAAGGCCCAGAGAACCTTCAAATCATGGAGAGGGTGTAGCAAAAAGGATAAAAAGTGAATGGGTGAAGGAACTGCTGGGCCGATCAGAACACCCAGGGCCAGGGGATCTAATTAAACCCGAAGTCGGAAGCAGCCACATTGCGTGGTGCGACTAAGACACTGCGTGATTATATTGTTAGCGTCACAAAATGATTCTCTGAGAAAGGTATATAAGGGGAGGAAAAAGAGAGATCGGGGTGAATCACTCCGTCGAGGTCTGGACAACCCAGTGGGTGATCACCACCTAAATTGGTAAATATACTTGCTTTATACTCCACGAGGTACAATGAGTTACTGATAGAACGAGGCATCAACTAAAGCGACACAGAGCCGAGTATTGTGCCAGGATCCACTGCTTTGAACCAAAGCTAGGTGATCTGGAAGGTGCATAGGAGCCTTTGTCGGGTTGATAGGCTTTGTTGTATCGGTAAACGAAACCTCAGATACCTCTCGTGGTAGGCAAAGCCAGCCCTACCTAACAAGGGATTGATGATTTGAACGAGTCAAAGGACCAGTATCCACTTGACCACTCAGAGAATCAACTGAAGAAGGGATTAAGGTAATGAGATCTTGCTTATAATTTGCATTTACTTTGTGTGAAGTGTTTAAGGATTTGATGATTTATGTTTAAGAAATTGTAAAACTGTTATGGATAAAGTAACCCTGTGTGCTATTATTACTTTTGAATAAAAAGACAGTGTATTTGGCAACTAACTGATTAGAGGAGATAACAACTCTGACACTCCTCGTATAATCGGACGGAAGTCAGGCACACTGAACTAGAACTAAAGTTATCGTATTTGACCATAACTTATTTTAGTAAATACAGTAGACAGTATTAGGGTTCAAGCAGCCCTAACCGACGGGTACTTAGGCAAATCGTTTAAGGGAATAAACGTGCTACAGGATACTATAAATACTGTAGGTAGGTAAATCGTTTTAGGGAATAAACGTGCTACAGGATACTATAAATACTGTAGTTAGGTAAATCGTTTTATGGAATAGACGTACTAAAGGATACTGCAAACATTGTAGTTAGGGAAGTCGTTTTAGGGAATAAACGTACTACCGGTCTACCCTTAGCGCAGGGGATAAAACACAAGGGGTGGAGGAACTGACGGAACCATAACTAGAGAGAGACATAAGTTGTATTAGTCATAAAGCCCAAGGGAGTGAACGCATAGGAAATCGAATCAGTTTAGGTATAATAAATATAGGACGGACAGGGAGAGAAAATATGTTTGAATGGTGGTGAACACAGAACCTGAGTATTATACTACCTCATACTGAAGCCTGGTCAACTTCAGTGGGAAGTAAATAAAAGGGGAAGTTTTCACTATAACAAGCTACCAAATATACCTAACATAGGTCACACGGCAGACCTAGTGTTTCACTGAACTATAACAGTGACGCACGAAGCTCTGGCACCTTAGATTGAGGCCAGGGACAAGAAAGGTATTGCTCATTACCAAGAGAAACCTCCGCACCGAGACAAGTCAGGGGTTCCAACCAGGTAGACTAGCTGTTGTTATGGAGTCAGCTGACAAATTGGGCTGTCTTAATTGTTTGACCATGGACAGTAAAATAAAAGTCTCTCTCGTCACGTCAACCAAGTAAAAGTGACATGCAACAAAAGGAAAATTAACTACCGGTAGTTAAATATTAAAATATAATGTAGGGCTAAATAAAATGTCAAAAGATTAAGAATGCTTTTTGGTTACACCGATCGGAAAGGCGGTGGTCCGTTTTGCTCACTTCAGGTGCACTTGATTTAACATGAGCCAATGGGTTCAATGATTGTCAGCACACACCATTGTCTTAGTAAAAACCCCACCAGCCAGTGTGCAGCTCGAGATAATTGATCGCACCTCATGTGAACTCAAGCCGTGGGTGTAGGCCTTTTCAGTAAACAGAACAAAACGGAGAGCGACCTACCTGAATTTGGCTAATAGAAACTCTAGTTTGTTGTTGCAGAACGTTTTGCTATGGTTTTCTACACTGTGCACTAATGAAAACACCCCAGCTCAGGCTCAATCAAACATACTTGCCTTATGCCTCATGTCCACCAGATGCATCAAACTCTTTGCTTTCCACAACGCTACGTTGGGGTTGCCGCACTAGGCTGTGGTGTGTTCTGTGTACTGCAGGCATGACATATTTTCAACTTGTCCGTTGCCTTACCGTGCAGTGGTATAAATGGAAGTACACACACAGACCAGCTAAGCTTTTAGCGAGTTGAAAAGCAAAGCACATGTGTGTCAAGTATGGAAAATGCTGGCTAGACATCCGGCAAAACAAAACCTCATATGCATCTGGTGGACATCGGACATTATGCTGTGTTCATAACCAAGTGGGAAGGTAGTTATTACCAGTTGTGCTTGTAAACAAATGATAGTGTTCAAGAAACATATTAATCAATGGAGGCTGCTGAGGGGAGGACGTCTCATAATAAATGGAATGGAGTAAATGGAATGGTGTCAAACACATGAAAACCATGTTGATTTCATTCCATTTACTCCATGCCAGACATTGTTATGAGTCGTTCTCTCCTCAGCAGCCTCCACTGATATTCATATATTGTTTTTTATAAATAGTGTTGGAACAGGTTCAGGGAATAATAATTTAATTAAAAAAAAATTGAGGAACAGAATCAGAACTAAATCTATACTGCTCCAGAACAGAACTGTTATTTTAAAAGCACGAGAACCAGTTAATAACATTAATTTGCGTTCCGGGCAAGCCCTCACTCTGTCAACTCAGAACCGTATTCCAGTGTCTGCCTGCCAGCTGAACATCTTTGCCAGTGTGCATAGTCTACTGTAGCGTAATTCAGAAATTAGGGAGAGATAATTCATTAGAAGAGAATGGATTCACTTTTCCAATGCTAGTTAAGGATACTATGGTTATTAAGTTTCACATTGGATTTATTAACTACAAAAAGGTAAGACGTGTTTTTTATTTTAATTCTGGTGTCGCTCTGCACACACAAGCTTGTTAGTTAACTAACTAGCTAGCTAGCGCTGGTCCAGCGTTAGTTAATCCAACTCTCTGAAGTTCAAAGTTCCTTCATAGACGCCAATCCAATTTAGGTATACTTCTGTAGACGTAATTCAGATAATGCATGACATAACAACAAGATGCAAAGCTTCCTCATCCAGCCTCCTCCTCATCCAGCCTCCTCCTCATCCAACCTCCTCCTCCAACCTCTCACTCTTTCCACACGCTCAAAATGTCAGTCTCATCTTGCGCCCTACACAGTCCAATGCATTTAAATATCTTGCCCGCTCCATAGCAAGCTGCTCTATCAGCACTGATTGGTGAAGTAATTCAATTTCGAGCTAAATAAATATCGATGTATAACTGTAACTTTTTGTTTTAGGTTTAAACCGGTTCAGAACTTAATATTTTATTACAACAAAAATAACGGTTCTAGTTGTTACAGTTAACTGACATGATGTTATCAAGATAATTTCCTTTTAGTGACCATGGACAGTAAAACTGTTAATGGTACTGTTAATGGTACTTTCAACAATGTTCAGAAATATTGACTGTTAATCTCGCTTTCATATTGTAGCTGAGTGAGCAGTGACTAACATCTAAAATGAGTCTCTGGGGAGAGAGAGGAGGGGACCACTGCCTCGAAGAGGAAGTATTCTGAAAGGGAGGAGGGGACCACAGCCTCTAAAATGAGTCTCTCTGGGGAGAGCGAGGAGGGGACCACTGCCTCGAAGAGGAAGTATTCTGAAAGGGAGGAGGGGACCACAGCCTCTAAAATGAGTCTCTCTGGGGAGAGCGAGGAGGGGACCACTGCCTCGAAGAGGAAGTATTCTGAAAGCGAGGAGGGGCCCACTGCCTCTAAAAAGAGTCTGCCTCAAGACACCAGTTCTAAGAGGTAAGAGATCAATTGTAAATATTTTAAAGATATACAACTAATTTAAGAGAAGTGTTTCCAAATTACATAACACGTAGGCCTATATCATTAATTCAAAAGTCAAAAATCCTTTGACCAATTGCAAACTGTAGCTTTAAAAGAAGGTAACCGCCCTCTTCCGCCCCGTTCCGCACCCCTGGAAGCCTCTTCCCCAGAGTAAAGAATCTAGCACAAGCTAGGTTTCCATCCAACTGGTAACAAGCTAGGTTTCCATCCAACTGGTAACAAGCTAGGTTACCATCCAACTGGTAACAAGCTAGGTTACCATCCAACTGGTAACAAGCTAGGTTACCATCCAACTGGTAACAAGCTAGGTTACCATCCAACTGGTAACAAGCTAGGTTACCATCCAACTGGTAACAAGCTAGGTTTCCATCCAACTGGTAACAAGCTAGGTTTCCATCCAACTGGTAACAAGCTAGGTTACCATCCAACTGGTAACAAGCTAGGTTACCATCCAACTGGTAACAAGCTAGGTTACCATCCAACTGGTAACAAGCTAGGTTTCCATCCAACTGGTAACAAGCTAGGTTACCATCCAACTGGTAACAAGCTAGGTTACCATCCAACTGGTAACAAGCTAGGTTACCATCCAACTGGTAACAAGCTAGGTTATACCATCCAACTGGTAACAAGCTAGGTTATACCATCCAACTGGTAACAAGCTAGGTTATACCATCCAACTGGTAACAAGCTAGGTTATACCATCCAACTGGTAACAAGCTAGGTTATACCATCCAACTGGTAACAAGCTAGGTTATACCATCCAACTGGTAACAAGCTAGGTTATACCATCCAACTGGTAACAAGCTAGGTTATACCATCCAACTGGTAACAAGCTAGGTTATACCATCCAACTGGTAACAAGCTAGGTTTCTATCCAACTGGTAACAAGCTAGGTTACCATCCAACTGGTAACAAGCTAGGTTTCTATCCAACTGGTAACAAGCTAGGTTACCATCCAACTGGTAACAAGCTAGGTTACCATCCAACTGGTAACAAGCTAGGTTACCATCCAACTGGTAACAAGCTAGGTTACCATCCAACTGGTAACAAGCTAGGTTACCATCCAACTGGTAACAAGCTGGGTTTCTATCCAAGTGGTAACAAGCTAGGTTACCATCCAACTGGTATCAAGCTAGGTTACCATCCAACTGGTAACAAGCTGGGTTTCTATCCAACTGGCGCCATATTTTAATGTGAATATTCTAAAATCATCCAAAAAGAATTTGCATATTTTCCCACCAGGGATGTGTTTCCATCAAATTTACTTGTTATGGATAAAAAGCTGTGTGTGATGACATAGTGCACATCAGAATAACTGATGTGGTTAAATTCCCATGTACCAAATAAAAATACAAGTAAATGTGGTTTCCATGGCATTTTGAACTCATGGTTTTGTCACAATGTTGAGCTATATAGTGAATGTTCCCACTCTGGTCTTGGCACATGATCTCTAGTCAACAGCTGGCAGATATGGTGCAGGTAGACTACCTACATGATGACATTCCTATTATTGAAACAAGAGGAAGATAATTTGGGGGGGGTCAAACCGCAGCCAAGCATCGATCTTTATGGGACAATAATGATGACAAAACCCTGTGTGTTTGAATTTTTTATTTTGTGGTCACACATTGAGATTCGTGGTTGCAAGTACGATTCACAAATCTATATTAAATTTCGCAAGCTTCTATCATGAAAAAAGTGGTTTAACAGCTTTGGGGGCGGGACCTTTTACTCCTGACCCATCAGCCAAAACCACAGCCGCCTATTGTTACAACCATTGGCTGGATTGTTCCATCAATCAAATCTCAGGAAGTAGCTTGAAGAGGAATCGTATTTGCAAACATGAATCTCAATGTGCGACCATAAAATTTAGAATACAAACTCACAGGGTTCTGTCATCATTATAATCCCACAAATCATTATCTGGATTATAATGATGACAGAACCCACATGCCACCAGAATAAGTCCCTCAATATTTATTGGAAAGCAGCATCAAACTCATCACCTTTCACTTTCACCACCCTGAGAAGTTCATAACTTATATAATCTGTAGCCTAATAAACTGCATGTTATCCTGAGTTGTAGTGGGAGGACCAGACACCATGTCATCTGTAGCCTAATAAACTGCATGTTATCCTGAGTTGTAGTGGGAGGACCAGACACCATGTCATCTGTAGCCTAATAAACTGCATGTTATCCTGAGTTGTAGTGGGAGGACCAGACACCATGTCATCTGTAGCCTAATAAACTGCATGTTATCCTGAGTTGTAGTGAGAGAACCAGACACCATGTCATCTGTAGCCTAATAAACTGCATGTTATCCTGAGTTGTAGTGAGAGAACCAGACACCATGTCATCTGTAGCCTAATAAACTGCATGTTATCCTGAGTTGTAGTGAGAAGACCACACACCATATCATCGCGTGACTCCAACTTTACTTCCATATGATGGTTATAATAGAAATATTTTGCGTATAAAGGCGTTTCCCCTGCCATTTCTCGCAATTTATTTTACAAACAAAAGATCTCACTGCGTATTTTGTCGACATTTGGAAAAGGATCTGTTTCCATCAGGCCTGTCTTTAAAAACTATCTGAGATGTACTTTACTGTCATTAAAGGTTGGATGGAAGCCTGGTTACATCCATGTGTTTCTTTACCTCTACTTTACACACACATGTTTGTGGTCAACCTCCATTCACTTTTTTCACTCTCAATCGTGAATGAAAAAGTTTTACCTGTGAAACGTCCATGCAGCATCTCTGTATGCCAACCAGTTGATGTCAATCAGTTCTTGAGTTTTGTACAGTGCTGTTTTGAATGAAGTACAGTGCTGTTTTGAATGAAGTACAGTGAGTGAATTTTAGAGTAGATGGTGTTAACAACCTGCAGCATACGTGTGTTTTGATTCAATCACAGCACATATTTTGCCTAGTGGCCCGCTGTTGGGTTTTGGCCGCATGAGAGAGAGATTTGACCATTGGCACAGTCATCTTAAAATCTCATAAGAAATTTGGTGTTTTTTATCTTCCAGTAATGTTATGCTATTATATTATATCTATACTATCAGTATGTAGACATAGATCTGAATCAAACTTTATTTTTTAACATTCATCACTGAAATCACCAGAGTAATCTGTTTTCTGGGCAGTGAATGAGTAGAGCAGAGACTACGTAAAGTAGAGAATCCCGTACAGTGAATGAGTAGAGCAGAGACTACGTAAAGTAGAGAATCCCATACAGTGAATGAGTAGAACAGAGACTACGTAAAGTAGAGAATCCCATACAGTGAATGAGTAGAGCAGAGACTACGTAAAGTAGAGAATCCCATACAGTGAATGAGTAGAGCAGAGACTACGTAAAGTAGAGAATCCCATACAGTGAATGAGTAGAACAGAGACTACGTAAAGTAGAGAATCCCATACAGTGAATGAGTAGAACAGAGACTACGTAAAGTAGAGAATCACATACGTGTGCAGGAGCTTCTGTTTTTTGCGATCTACAAAAGGCTTCCAGAGGATCCAGAACAACAGTCACTCAGTTTTAAGAAACATCAGGACTTGAGATCAGCTATGCAGTTGTTGAAATAGAGTTGATGTGATATTGATGCACTATTGATGAAGTGATCTGTCTCCCTGTTTTGTTCAGTGTCCAGAAGCACAGAGCAGAGTCCCCTACACCCAGCCAGGAACCTCTGAGACATGACAAAATGTCTGAACAACAAATGAAAAACTCTGACTACCAGTTGGACTATGAAAATGTTCAGGAGTCAGTTGAGACGATGGAGAGGATTGACAGCGAGGGTGCTGTAATGTTCACACACAGCGCTCTGGGTAGGAGAAGTAAGACTGGGAGTTACAACCCCCGTTGATCAGTTTTAACTTTCAAAGGTTAATATTCTAGTTTTATGGTATTAATATACATCTCATTGTTTTCCTACAGGTCAAACTCTTTTGACCGTCCAACAAGACATTAAGGCTAAACTGAAACACAAGTATCAACACATATCTGAAGGAATTGGACACCATGGAAACCAAAGTCTGTTCAAGGACATCTACACAGAGCTCTACATCACAGAGGGTGGAAGTGGAGGGCTCAATAATGAACATGAGGTTAGACAGATAGAGATGGCATCCAAGAAACAAACCACACAAGAGACACCAATCAAATGCAACGACATCTTCAAGCCTTTACCTGGACAAGACAAACCTATCAGAACTGTACTGACAAAAGGAATCGCTGGCATTGGAAAAACAGTCTCTGTGCAGAAGGTCATCCTTGACTGGGCAGAGGGAAAAGCAAATCAGGCTATTAATTTCATGTTTCCTCTTCCTTTCCGTGATCTGAACCTGATAAAGGACCAATACAGTCTGATGCAACTTCTTTCCCACTACTTCTCAGAGCTGAAAGAGATTGACAGCATTGAAGATGGTGAAACCAAAACTGTTTTCATTTTTGATGGTCTGGATGAGTGTCGACTTCCTCTAGACTTCAAAAACAATGAGCAGTGCTGTGATGTCACGAAGCCAACCTCCGTGGACGTGCTGCTGACAAACCTCATCAAGGGGAATCTGCTTCCCTCTGCTCTCCTCTGGATAACATCAAGGCCTGCAGCAGCCAATCAGATCCCTCCTGAGTGTGTTGACCAGGTGACAGAGGTACGAGGGTTCAATGATCCACAGAAGGAGGAATACTTCAGGAAGAAAATCACAGATCAGAATCTGGCCAATGAAATCATCACCCACATAAAAACATCAAGGAGCCTCCACATCATGTGCCACATTCCAGTCTTCTGTTGGATATCAGCCACTGTCCTTGAGATGATGCTGAAAGAGGCAGAGAAGGATGAAGTCCCCAAAACTCTGACCCAGATGTACTCACACTTCATGCTCATCCAAATCATTGTGAAGAACAGGAAGTACAACAAAGCCACAGAGACAAACCCAAAGGAACTGTCTCAGTCAGACAAAGTGATGATCCTGAAACTGGCAAAGCTGGCTTTCCAACAGCTGCAGAAGGGCAACCTGATCTTCTATGAGGAGGACCTGAGAGAGTGTGGCCTTGATGTCACAGAGGCATCAGTGTACTCTGCATTGTGTACAGAGATCTTTAAAGAAGAATCTGGGCTGTACCAAGACAAGGTCTACAGCTTTGTGCATCTGAGCATTCAGGAGTTTCTAGCAGCAGTGCATGCTTTAGAATCATGTCTGGACAAGAAGGAAATTGTTTCCCCCCCCAAAGCAGACACTAGTAAAGATGATGACGAGGATGATGATGATGATGATAAGGAGGAGAAGGATGAGGATGTTGATGATGAAGAGGAGGAGAAGGATGAAGAAGAGGAGGAGGAGGATGATGAGGAGAAGGATGACGAGGAGGAGTCAATCCAGTTGTCTGACTTACACAGGAGAGCAGTGGACCAGGCCTTGAAGAGTGAGAATGGACACCTGGACCTGTTCCTCCGCTTCCTTCTGGGTCTCTCACTGGAGTCCAATCAGAATCTGTTACAAGGCCTTCTGACACAGACAGGAAGTACAACACAGAGCAATGAGGAAACAGTTGAGATAACAGTCAGGTACATTTCAGACAAGATCGAGGAGGAATCCTCACCAGAAAGGATCATCAACTTGTTCCACTGTCTGAATGAACTTGGTGCCAACTCTCTAGTTGAAGACATGCAGACCTCCCTGCATTCAGGAACTCTTTCAGAAATAAAACTAGAACCTGACCAATGTTCAGCCCTGGCCTACGTGTTACTGATGTCAGAGGAGGTGCTGGAGGAGTTTGACCTGAAGACATACACCACATCAGAGGAAGGTTATCAGAGGTTGCTGCGGTAGTGAAAACCTGCAAGAGTGCACTGTAAGTTCTGTTATTGAGTTGATGTATACAGGATCATTATAATGAAGGACTTGTATATCTAACAGATTGTCTCCTCTCTCCAGACTGGATCGCTGTAAACTCACATATGAATCCTGTGAGACTCTGGCCTCAGCTCTGCAGACACCAAACTCACCCCTGAGAGAACTTGACCTCAGCTACAATGACCTGGGAGACAGAGGAGTGGAGCTGCTCTGTGTTGGACTAACCAGTCCACTCTGCAACATACAGACACTAGTGTGAGTTAACTTCCTTCTTTTAATTGTTCATATATTTGTAGTTATTATGTTTTTAACTTTTTTTGAGCATCTTGGTAAATAGGCAGAAACATACATAAAATCTGATAAATATATACAACTAAGGTTAAATATCTTGAGTGAGTTAGTATGTTTTTAACATTTGTTAATCATGTGTCCTTCTGTTATTGTCTTAATGCATCTCATTATTCTTAAAGCTTTGCATATTTTACAGTGTATCACCATATCTCCTCTCTCCAGACTAGCTTGCTGTAAACTCACATATGAATCCTGTGAGACTCTGGCCTCAGCTCTGCAGACACCAAACTCCCCCCTGAGAGAACTGGACCTCAGCTACAATGACCTGGGAGACAGAGGAGTGAAGCTGCTCAGCTACAATGACCTGGGAGACAGAGGAGTGAAGCTGCTCAGCTACAATGACCTGGGAGACAGAGGAGTGAAGCTGCTCTGTGTTGGACTAACCAGTCCAGTCTGCAACATACAGACACTAACGTGAGTTAAACTATTTTCAGTATCCACTGTGAGTGTTTATATACAGTATTACTTATGTGTATGTTTTTAACATTATTTGAACATCTTGGTAAATATACAGAAACATATATACATTGGCAAGAAAACGTATGTGAACCATTTGGAATTACCTGAATTTCTGCATAAATTAGTCTTAATTTGATCAGATCTTCATTTAAGTCACAAAAATAGACTAACACAGTGTGCTTAAACTAATAACACACAAATTATTGTATTTTTCTTGTCGATATTGAATACATCATTTAAACATTGACAGTGTAGGTTGGAAACAGTATGTGAACCCCTAGGCTAATGACTTCTCCAAAAGATAATTGGAGTCAGGAGTCAGCTAATCAAACCAAGGTTAAATATCTTGAGTGAGTTAGTATGTTTTGAATATTGGTTAATCTTGTGTACTTCTGTTATTGTCTTAATACATCTCATTGTTCTTAAAGCATTTCATATTTAACAGTGTATCACCATATATACTCTCTCCAGACTAGCTGGCTGTAAACTCACACATGAATCCTGTGAGACTCTGGCCTCAGTTCTGCAGACACCAAACTCACCCCTGAGAGAACTGGACCTCAGCTACAATGACCTGGGAGACAGAGGAGTGGAGCTGCTCTGTGTTGGACTAACCAGTCCACTCTGCAACATACAGACACTTGTGTGAGTTAAATATCTTCAGTATGAGTTATTATGTGGATGTTTTAAACATTTGTTAAATCATGTTCTCTACTCCCATCTAGTCTAGGTCAGTGTGGTCTGACAGAGGGTTGCTGTTCACATCTGGCCTCAGTCCTGAGTTCACCCAACTCACAACTGAAACAACTGGAGCTGAGAGACAATGACCTGCAGGACTCAGGAGTCACACTGCTGTCTGCTGGACTGGAGGATCCAGACTGTAAACTACACACACTGGGGTAAGTAAAGCTGTTTCAGTCAGGTTGGTACTGAGCTGAGTAAAACAAATACTCTGAAAATTGAATGTTTCATTACAATGTTTGTGTCATAGACAAATATATGGGTGTCCTACAAGATGATTGACACCAGTACACCAACCTAAACAGCTGTTGTGTGTCTCTCTGTAGGCTGTCTGGCTGTCTGGTCACAGAGGAGGGCTGTGCTGCTCTGTCTTCAGCTCTGAGGTCAAACCCCTCCCACCTGATAGAGCTGGACCTGAGCTACAATCACCCAGGAGACTCTGCAGGGGGACTGCTTTCAGCTGCTCTGGTGGATCCCATATATAAACTGATGAAGCTGAAGTAAGTCAGAATAGATGTCCTAATAGTGTGAGCAGTGGTTGTGTCATATGTAGTGTAGTAGGGTCAGTAACACGAGGACATGATGGTAGAATTAAGGGTTTACCCAGCAGGCTGAGCACTCCAACACAGCATACATCATCACCACATGAATACTCTTCTATTGCATCTCCACTATCCTGTTGGAATTGCACTCCGTTCTGTATGCAGTAGGTAGGATAGAATACCTGTATGTCTCTAGTAATGAATTGTACTCCGTTCTGTATGCAGTAGGTAGGATAGAATACCTGAATGTCTCTAGTAATGAATTGTACTCTGTTCTGTATGCAGTAGGTAGGATAGAATACCTGTATGTCTCTAGTAATGAATTGTACTCCATTCTGTATGCAGTAGGTAGGATAGAATACCTGTATGTCTCTAGTAATGAATTGTACTCTGTTCTGTATGCAGTAGGTAGGATAGAATACCTGTATGTCTCTAGTAATGAACTTGGATAGTGCACCAGAACACAACAATATGGTTTAAATGTTGACTGCTTTATTAGGTCTTTGTCAGTCAATAACCTGTTTTTCCTACAGTGTGGATCATGGTGGAGAGTGCAGGCTGAAATCAGGGCTGAGGAAATGTAAGTCTCTTCAATCCTAATTAACTGCATTTTCAGCACTATAGTAACATAGTAACTAATCAATACTTGTTCTGTACCTACAAAATAACATTTTAAATTAAGATTTGATTAAACTGTCCTTTTGTCTACAGATGCCTGTCATCTCACCCTGGACCCAAATACAGCAAACTCAAACCTGATACTGTCTGAAAGGAACAGGAAGGTGACATTTGTGGAAGAGGAGCAGCATTATGAAGACCACCCAGACAGATTTTACTTTGGTCCGCAAGTGCTCTGCAGAGAAGGCTTATCTGGATGTCGTTATTACTGGGAGGTGGAGAGGGATGGTGCCATGGCTAACATTGGTGTGGTGTACAAAGGAATGAAAAGGAAGGGAGAGGAAGATGACAGTGTGGTCAATAGGAAGTCCTGGAGTTTAGTCTGCTATGACAGTGGTTATCACTTTTACCATGCTGGAGTCCGTAGCAGAAGATCCATCCCTGATACTATTCCTAACAGAGTTGGAGTGTATCTGGACTGGCCAGCTGGTACTTTGTCCTTCTATAGTGTGTCCTCCTCTGGTACACCGACACACCTTTACACAGAACACACCACATTCACTGAACCCCTCTATGCTGGGTTTTGGGTTTCCTCCTTCTCAATGACCCTGTGTCAGATAGATGACCAACACATTCAAAGGTGAGTCATAGCAATGTTTCATCATTTGTTTTCCTCTGGAATCATTCATACAGTTAGATTAGTGGTAGTGGTGTGTTTTAATGTGTTCTGTTGTACCTACAGACAGTTAGATTAGTAGTAGTGGTGTGTTTTAATGTGTTCTGTTGGACCTACAGACAGTTAGATTAGTAGTGGTGGTGTGTTTTAATGTGTTCTGTTGGACCTACAGACAGTTAGATTAGTAGTGGTGTGTTTTAATGTGTTCTGTTGGACCTACAGACAGTTAGATTAGTAGTGGTGGTGTGTTTTAATGTGTTCTGTTGGACCTACAGACAGTTAGATTAGTAGTGGTGGTGTGTTTTAATGTGTTCTGTTGGACCTACAGACAGTTAGATTAGTAGTGGTGTGTTTTAATGTGTTCTGTTGGATGTAGATGTTACTCTGTAGTGTCAGTCTCACTCTAACCACTAGAGGGCAGCAGAACCTGTTAAAATGATTCCTAGTGACATCACATCTCTTGGGGCTTTTATCAAGATAAGCAATGTCACCTGTAATGTCACCATCAGTATTGACTTCATGGAAGTTGGCACTGCACCCTACATAGGGAGCTGTTCTGTCACCCTTTATACAACCTTTGTATTGCTTATGAAGACTGTGTGTATGCTATATAAAGCCTTTATAAGTTGTATTTAGTTGAATCACAGTCTATCCTTCTGCTTTACCAACACCAGAGACCATGGTGGAGAGAGTTGTATCAAGCCTGGACCTGAGAAATGTGAGTGTTAACTGATCATTTATTTTAAATCAAAATACGATGAAAGCGTTCATTATACACTATCATGATCAACTTGGTCAAAACAAACTTAAAGGTAGAGTCAGTGATATGACGTAGATGCACAAAGTAAACATCATAGCGGGTCCATTTCTACAACAACTTATCCACTGTTTTGGTCCCGTGGCTCAAATCAAATCAAATTTTATTTGTCACATACACATGGTTAGCAGATGTTAATGCGAGTGTAGCGAAATGCTTGTGCTTCTAGTTCCGACCATGCAGTAGTATCTAACAAATTCACAACAACTACCTTATACACACAAGAGTAAAGGAATGAATACGAGTATGTACATATAAATATATGGATGAGCGATGGCTGACCGGCATAGGCAAGATGGAGTACAGTATATACACATATATATATATATATATATATATATATATGAGATGAGTAATGTAGGATATGTAAACATTATATAAATGGCATTGTTTAAAGTGGCTAGTGATACATTATTTCATCCAGTTATAATTATTAAAGTGGCTAGAGATTTGGGTCGATGGCGAGCGGCATAGGCAAGATACAGTAGATGGTTTAGAGTACAGTGTATACATTTGATATGAGTATGTCGGATACGTAAACATTATATACAAAATTGTTTAAAGTGGCTAGTGATACATTTGTTACATCCAATTCCTATGTTTAAAGTGGCTAGAGATTTAAGTCAGTATGTTGGCAGCAGCCACTCAATGTTAGTGATGGCTGTTTAACAGTCTGATGGCCTTGAGGTAGAAGCTGTTTTCAGTCTCTCGGTCCCAGCTTTGATGCACCTGTACTGACCTCGCCTTCTGGATGATAGCGGGGTGAACAGGCAGTGGCTCGGGTGGTTGTTGTCCTTGATGATCTTTTTGGCCTTCCTGTGACATCGGGTGGTGTAGGTGTCCTGGAGGGCAGGTAGGTTTCCCCCGGTGATGCGCTGTGCAGTCCTCACTACCCTCTGGAGAGCCTTACGGTTGTGGGCGGAGCAGTTGCCGTACCAGGCGGTGATACAGCCCGACAGGATGCTCTCGATAGTGCATCTGTAAAAGTTTGTGTGATTTTGGTGACAAGCCGAATTTCTTCAGCCTCCTGAGGTTGAAGAGGCGCTGTTGCGCCTTCTTCACCACGCTGTCTGTGTGGGTGGACCAATTCAGTTTGTCCGTGATGTGTACACCGAGGAACTTAAAACTTTCCACCCTCTCCACTACTGTCCCCTCGATGTGGATAGGGGGGTGCTCCCTCTCCTGTTTCCTGAAGTCCACGATCATCTCCTTTGTTTTGCTGACATTGAGTGAGAGGTTATTTTCCTGACACCACACTCCGAGGGCCCTCACCTCCTCTCTGTAGGCCGTCTCGTCGTTGTTGGTAATCAAGCCTACCACTGTAGTGTCGTGAGCAAACTTGATGATTGAGTTGGATGCGTGCTTGGCCACGCAGTCATGGGTAAACAGGGAGTACAGGAGAGGGCTGAGAACGCACCCTTGTGGGGCCCCAGTGTTGAGGATCAGCGGAGTGGAGATGTTGTTTCCTACCCTCACCACCTGGGACCGGCCCGTCAGGAAGTCCAGGACCCAGTTGCACAGGGCTGGAGTCGAGACCCAGGGTCTCGAGCTTAATGACGAGCTTGGAGGGAACTATGGTGTTAAATGCTGAGCTGTAGTCGATGAACAGCATTCTTACATAAGTATTCCTCTTGTCCAGATGGGTTAGGGCAGTATGCAGTGTGATTGCGATTGCGTCGTCTGTGGACCTATTGGGACGGTAAGCAAATTGGAGTGGGTCCAGGGTGTCTGGCAGGATGGAGGTGATATGATCCTTGACTAATCTCTCAAAGCACTTCATGATGACAGAAGTGAGTGCTACGGGCGATAGTCATTTAGCTCAGTCACCTTAGCTTTCTTGGGAACAGGAACAATGGTGGCCCTCTTGAAGCATGTGGGTACAGCAGACTGGGATAGGGACTGATTGAATATGTCCGTGAACACACCAGCCAGCTGGTCTGCGAATGCTCTGAGGACACGGCCAGGGATGCCATCTGGGCCGGAAGCCTTGCGAGGGTTAACACATTTAAATGTTTTTCTCACATTGGCTGCGGTGAAGGTGAGCCCGCAGGTTTTGGTAGCGGGCCATGTCGGTGGCACTGCATTGTCCTCAAAGCAAGCAAAGAAGTTGTTTAGTTGGTCTGGGAGCAGGACGTCATGGTCCGCGACGGGGGCTGGTTTTCTTTTTGTAGTCCGTGTACCACGTTGTAAGAGAGTGAAGAGTGACCCGAGCACATTTTTTTTATTTTACCTTTATTTAACTATGGACAACTAAAACTGGGTTGCTTGTATTATTGTTATGTAACCTGTATTTAATGAGGCAAGTCAGTTAAGAACTAATTCTTATTTACAATGACGGCCTAGGAACAGTGAGTTAACTGCCTTGTTCAGGGGCAGAACGACAGATTTTTACCTTGTCAGCTTGGGGATTCGATCTAGCAACCTTTCGGGTTACTAGTCCAACGCTCTAACCACCACCAGGCTACCGCCACGTGGGCAGATACTGTGTGTGACTGTGTGAGAGAGAAGTCAGGCATCTTGCTCATCACAATATCTGTGGTGCTGCTCCTACAAATGAATTTAGCTGACTCTACCTTTAAGCTCTCATCCTAGGATCTACCAGAAATCAGGCCCGCAACATCTACACAACATGGACCAGAATAATGTTTCCTGCTTCCACAAACATTAATTAATATGACACTGTCAGATTATGGTATGCTATTGAGTGTACATTCTGAGACTGTTGCTCACTTATATTTAATAATTATTAATTCATTATTACATTACATTGTCTGTTTTTAAATATCTACTTTTGACTTCAGGGATTCCTCAGAGCTGTAAGACTTGTGACCATGTTGAGGTAAGTCATGATGTCAATTCTTACTTATACACACCTGCAGGAGTCAGGCACAGTCTCAAAGCCAGGTGTGTAGTGACCAACCATTTATACTGGGATATAGACAGTCCTGTGTTCTGCTTTAGTATTATAAACACAGTCTCAAAGCCAGGTGTGTACTGACCAACCATTCATACTGGGATATAGACAGTCCTGTGTTCTGCTTTAGTAATATAAACACAGTCTCAAAGCCAGGTGTGTACTGACCAACCATTCATACTGGGATATAGACAGTCCTGTGTTCTGCTTGTAGGCATGCAGGATTTTAGCTGTTGTCATATTTTGTCATTCGACAGGTTAGATAAATCCCCAGCATTCCATGTAACATTGAATAAATACATTAGATTAGTTACTTTGGTTAGTGGGCCTGTTTCCCAGACACAGATTAAGTCTAGTCCTGGACCTTAAATAACTTTCTATTGAAATTTCCATTGAGCATGCTTTTTAGTCCAGCACTAGACTCAATCTGTGTCCAGGAAACAGGCCCCATATGTATACTGACATGCTTGTCCTTGTTCAGGACTCCACACACTGGCTTCAGATTGAACCCTTGACTTCCACTGTCCAGGGAGTGACAATGTTCGGGTAAAATAACTACTTTTAACATTTCATTCCACCTGCTAGTGTATTTCCCCATTACCTTTGGGAATAGTCTTCTAATCCAACCTCTCCATTTGACCATTGACCCTCTCTACCATATCCTGTTGTTGCCCTCAGGCACAGGACACCCAAAGGGAGTTATGAGTGCACCGTGTCTGGGCTCCGCTGGCTGTGTGAGAGAGATGTCATCCTGAAGTATCACTTCAGGAACTGGGAACCCTACAGTGAACTTCTGAAAGACATGCTGTACACACAAGGTGGTCCATTGATGGACATCACTATGGAGTTAGGTGAACTGGAGGAAGTTCATCTGCCACACTTTGTCTGTTTAGGTAAAACCATATAGAAATAGTATTCAGAAAGACATTTCCATGTAACGGAGTTTCACTTCCTGAATTAATGAATGAACTATTCTGGGAGTTTGAGTTTACTGTGATCTGGTACTTCATATTCTTTGTGTTTTAGTTGGATGAATAATACAATATTTGTCTTTCTGTCTCCTTTGTATTGTGTTGTTCAGGGACCAACCCTTCCCTTAGGAATGAGATGAAGATTCTTCATGTAGAGGAACATGGAGTGTCTTTAGAGGAAGTGCATGAAGTCACCAGATTCCATGCTAAGATTCTCCATCCCAAGTTCTCACCTATCTCTGTTATACTGAGATTACTGTCTTGGAACGAAGATGTTTCGCAAAAAAAAGAAAAAATAGATGTCCACTGTGAGCTGATGCTCTATCTGACAGTGATGAAGGAAAAAAATAAACTAATTCCACGCCTATACCTGTTCCCCAGTAACCCCGGCCAAATACAGGTGAGGTACCATTATTATAGAGATGACCTTAACTAGCCAGTGGTGCAGTTTATGTTGACACTCGTTTAATGAAGATAATAGTGTGTTAGTTTTCTGAATAATGTTTGAATTAGTCTATACATTGACTGGCTGTGTATTCCATGACTCGTTTCACAGGCTGTGGAACAACAGGAATCAACGTTTCAAGGGTCTTCAAGGATTCCCATCACAAGACCAGAGCGGTCCTTCAAACTGAATAGTTCCTTCAGACTGAACATTCCCTGTTCTACCTACATCAATCCACAGGTACAGTTTTAGTAGACTAACAACATGAATCTGACATTTAAGTCACATATCTGTCTCTCTCTCTCTCTCTCTCTCTCTCTCTCTCTCTCTCTCGGCAGTGTTTGGTGCATGCTGGGTATTGTATGAGCGAGTGTGAGTGTTGTCTGGGGTAGAATTAGGTATATTGTATTCTTGTTGAATTGTCCTGGTTTTGGTGTGGATGGCGACCCACATGGGGATACCTCTTGGGCACGGCTTGAGGTGTGCTACTGAAGCTACTGTCACTGTGGAGGAGTTTCTGGTCGCCGTAGGAGAGAAGGTAGTGGTGCGGAGGAGCGTCCTTCTGATCGCATGGTGTACTTCTTACAGTTATGTTTATTCAAGTTATGCCGCTTTTTTTTTCTCTGTCAAGACTTACGGTTTTCGAATGTACCGTTATTGCGGTTTGCGAAGTTGGGTTTCAAACTCTCGGCTCTGACAAAAGGTTGTCGTTTTGGCGACAGGTGTTTATGTTTTTGGACTCACCAGAGCAGACTTTGGAGTTATCGTTTAAAGTCAAGTATGACAACAGACTGTATATGGTTTATGCTAGTACGGGTAGTCAACGGTGTTTTGAGTGTGGGGATGTTGGCCATAAGCGACATGCTTGCAGGTGGTCGTCGTAACGCCTGGGCCCACTGATGTAGGGAGAGGGGGTCCTAGTAACGCCTGGGCCAGGTGGAGCTAGTCTCCCAGGCGGGGCAGTGGGAGGGGCAGCATATACTCAGTCATAGTACTACTTTCAGTGCTGGGATGGCAATTTTGTTTTCCTCAGGCTTAAGGGTGACTGTGGTATCTAGAGATTGGGTTTTGCGTCGGGTTTTATTGGTTAACGTTTTTGTTGTTGTTTTTTTGGTAATGTTTCTGCTCCTAATGAGGGCACAGAGCATATTGCTGTATTTGATCAAATAAAGGGAACCTTAAGACAGTGTGACCAAGAGGGGTGTCTGGTTTTAGGGGGGGGACTGGAACTGTACAGTGGATTTTACTGTTGATCACTGCTGAAGAACCTCACCTGCCGTCAGCTACTTGTCTGTCTGGTCTATTAACTAAGTTGGAGCTTTCTAATGTGTGGAGAGTAAGAAAATAAAAAGTTAGGCAGTACACGTTAATGAAGGTGGTGTCATTCAGCAAGGTTAGACAGGTTGTATGTATCTGAGCTCTACTGTAGTAGTTAATGAAGGTGGTGTCAGGGCAGCAAGGTTAGACAGGTTGTATGTATCTGAGCTCTACTGTAGTAGTTAATGAAGGCGGTGTCATTCAGCAAGGTTAGACAGGCTATATGTATCTGAGCTCTACTGTAGAAGTTAATGAAGGTGGTGTCAGTGCATCGATGTTTTACCATCTGAGTTCTATAAGCACTTTTGGGGGTCTATTGGGGGATATTAATGAAGTGGTGTGTGAATCTTTTCATGAGGATTCTCTTCCTGTGTGCTGTCAACGTGCTGTGCTTTCATTGTTGCCAAAAGAGGGGGATTTGGCCCTTTAAAAAAACTGGCGACCTGTTGCATTGCTGTGTGCAGAATATAAAATTATATCTAAGTGTCTCTCAAACAGGTTGAAAGAGTGTCTGGGGCTGTTGGTCCACAAGGACCAGTCTGACTGTGTACCTGACCGCTCTATCGTTGATAACTAGTTTCTAATAAGAGATGTTTTAGACATTTGTAAACTGTCTGATGTGAATGTGCATTTACTTTCTTTGGATAAGGAGAAGGCTTTTGACCGTGTGGACCACCAGTACTTGTTCAAAACAATGAAAGCCTTTGGGTTTGGGGATGTTTTCTTTGTCTTGGATGAGGTTACTGTATGCTGGGGCCTCATGTATGGTGAAGGTGGGGGGTGGGTTGAGTTGCCCCATCCATGTCCATAGGGGTATTAGGCAGGGATGCCCAGTTTCACGACAGTTACAGTTGAAGTCGGAAGTTTACATACACCTTAGCCAAATACATTCAAACTACGTTTTTCACAATTCCTGACATTTAATTCTAGTAAAAATTCCCTGTCTTAGGTCAGTTAGGATCACCACTTTATTTTAAGAATGTGAAATGTCAGAATAATAGTAGAGAGAAGGATTAATTTCAGCTTTTATTTCTTTCATCACATTCCCAGTGGGACAGAAGTTTACATACACTCAGTTAGTATTTGGTAGCATTGCCTTTAAATTGTTTAACTTGGGTCAAACTTTTGGGTAGCCTTCCACAAGCTTCCCACAATAAATTGGGTGAACCAGTCCCTCCTGCAGCAAAGCACCCCCACAACATGACGCTGCCACCCCTGTGCTTCACGGTTGGGATGGTGTTCTTCGGCTTGCAAGCATCCCCCTTTTCCCTCTAAACATAACGATGGTCATTATGGCCAAACAGTTCTACTTTTGTTTCATCAGACCAGAGGACATTTCTCAAAAAAAGTATGATCTTCGTCCCCATGTTCAGATGCAAACCGTAGTCGGGCTTTTTTATGGAGGTTTTGAAGCAGTGGCTTCTTCCTTGCTGAGCGGCCTTTCAGGTTATGTCAATATAGGACTCGTTTTACTGTGGATATAGTAACTTTTGTACCTGTTTCCTCCAGCATCTTCACAAGGTCCTTTGCTGTTGTTCTGGGATTGATTTGCACTTTTCGCACCAAAGTACGTTCATCTCTAGGAGAAAGAACGCGTCTCCTTCCTGAGCGGTATGCCGGCTGCGTGGTCCCATGGTGTTTATACACAAAGTAGATGTCCTAACCGACTTGCCAAAACTATAGTTTGTTAACAAGAAATTTGTGGAGTGGTTGAAAAACAAATTTGAATGACTCTAAACTAAGTGTATGTAAACTTCCGACTTCAACTGTATATTGTCTGGCAATTGAACCAATGCTTTGTTTTCTAAGAGCGAGGCTTACTGGTTTCTCTGTGCCAGGGGTTATGAAGGGTCCCACGATAGCACTGTCTGCGTATGCAGATGACGTGCCAGTTTTTATAACGGGGTGAGGATGTTAAGGTTCTCTCAAACGCTCTAAAGGTGTGTGAGGGGGCCTCCTCAGCTAGAGTTAATTGGGGAAAGAGTGAATCGCTGTGGGCAGGTCAGCTTCAGATAGGGTCCACTCCACGGTTGGGATGAAGACTTTTTCTAGGCTCTGATGTCTTTCAAGAAAAGAACTGGGAGGGTGTAGTGGAGAAGGTGTGTGCCAGATTGTCTAGGTGGAAATGGGTGCTACCCCAGCTGTCTCATAGGAGAAGGGTACTGGTAGCTAATAACCTAGCCACCTCTACCCTGTGGCTCAGACTAATGATTTTACAGTCTGATACAAGAGCTGTCAATTTCTTCTGGTCGGGACAACATTGGATTAAAGCTGCAGCCCTGTACCTGCCACTGCATGAGGGTGGGCAAGGCCTGGTGGACATATCTTGGATCTAGGATCATGGCTTTCTGTCTTCAAGCAGCCCAGAGACTGTTGTACAGTGACGGTTCTAGCTGGATCGACACAGCTGACACATTGATGAGGAGAGCGGGCTGTTTGAGCTTAGACAAGCGCCTTTTCCTCTTAAAGCTGGAGGGGGGTGAGTTGTCTGGCCTGACTCCATTCTATGAGTCTGTTATGCAGGCTTGGAGAGTTTTTGTCATGTTAGGGAGGGGTGTCCATTCTGTGCTGAGTCTGAAACTCTGGCACATCTGTACTTACAGTGTCCCAGGTTGGTGGGGATGATTGACCTGATCACTAGTTGGTTCTCAGGTCTGGGAGAGGTTTTCTCTTCCAAAATGTTTATATTTGGGACAAAGTACAGGTTTAGTAGAAGGGATGTAGTTCTCTTAACTTTGTGCCAGGGGCAAAATAATTTGCAATTTGGAAGACATGAAAGAACAGTATTCGGGGACAGGGGTCTGTGGACGTGGTGGGAATGCTGGAGGGAATGTTGGCAGCGAGACTGAGGGTTGAGTTTGCCTGTTACAAAATGATTAACATTGATCTGTTTGAGTATATGGGGTATTCAGAGGCTGTTTAGTTACTGTGGAGGAAGATTTGGTGTTGTGTTTTTAATTGGTGTTGAACCATGTTTTTGTTTGTCCACTATCTCTCTCCCTCTCTCCAGAAGATTCAGCTCGTACATAGAGACACCACACCAAGCTTTTTCAAGGTGGTAATGAAAATTACAGGGATTGAGATGGAGTTAATCGGTGATGATAAGAGGATAGTATGGAAGGAAATTGTACAAAAAGGTAGGAGAATATGTCTATCATCACTTTGTCTGAATGATGCTATTTAGTGATCTAACCTATTTCGGTTTCTTTCAGATGAATTCATCACTGAAACCCATTCAACTAGTAAGTAAACAGGAGAGATACAAACCAATGACTCGAGGGCCAGTCAACACGAGGGCCAGTCAACACGAGGGCCAGTCAACATACTATGATTTATAAAAGACTGTCTTTAAGAACAATGACATCTCCTCCAGGACTTGATGTAGATTAGCCTGGTTCTGAATGCCCCAATGACATCTCCTCCAGGACTTGATGTAGATTAGCCTGGTTCTGAATGCCCCAATGATATCTCCTCCAGGACTTGATGTAGATTAGCCTGGTTCTGGATGCCCCAATGACATCTCCTCCAGGACTTGATGTAGATTAGCCTGGTTCTGAATGCCCCAATGATATCTCCTCCAGGACTTGATGTAGATTAGCCTGGTTCTGAACGCGCCCAGCCTGTTTTTCTATGTCTGTGAAACCGGCCCTAAATGTGATTGTGATATGTTCACTGATGCAGGTCGTTATTGTAAAAGATCATGTTTTCTCAATACTTTTATTTTAGGAGTCTGTTTCTAAATGACTGAAATGTAAATGTACAAATGTAGTTATTTTGTAACCTGACTCTCTCAGGTGCTGTGTCGGGGGCAGGGCGTCCGGCTGAGAGCAGTCTGAATGGTCCTCCAGAGCAGCAGCTGCGTTCTGTACGGACAGAGTTTGTGATACGAGTATCAGGACCTGTCCTGGATGGTCTGCTGGACAGACTCCTGCAACACACAGTCATCAACCAGGAGGAAATGGAGTCAGTGAAGGTGATAGCTGAGAGGGCAGAGAAGGCACGTGACATCATCGACATGGTGTTGAGAAAAGGAACGGAGTCATGTTCCAGGATGATCAACCTTCTTGGGGAGCTGGACCCCTGTCTTTGTTCACAGCTTCAGATACACAATGTTGGGGTACCAACCTAATGGTAGAATGGATAGGAACAGTGTTGGGGTCCCAACCTAATGGTAGAATGGATAGTAACAGTGTTGGGGGTACCAACCTAATGGTAGAATGGATAGTAACAGTGTTGGGGTACCAACCTAATGGTAGAATGGATATTAACAGTGTTGGGGTACCAACCTAATGGTAGAATGGATAGTAACAGTGTTGGGGTATCAACCTAATGGTAGAATGATATTAACAGTGTTGGGGTACCAACCTAATGGTAGAATGGATAGTAACAGTGTTGGGGTACCAACCTAATGGTAGAATGGATATTAACAGTGTTGGGTTACCAACCTAATGGTAGAATGGATAGTAACACTGTTGGGGTATCAACCTAATGGTAGAATGATATTAACAGTGTTGGGGTACCAACCTAATGGTAGAATGGATAGTAACAGTGTTGGGGTACCAACCTAATGGTAGAATGGATAGTAACAGTGTTGGGGTACCAACCTAATGGATAGTAACAGTGTCGGGGTACCAACCTAATGGTAGAATGGATAGTAAGTGTCGGGGTACCAGCCTAATGGTAGAATGGATAGTAACAGTGTTGAGGTACAAAATACAAAAATAACCGTACAGATGTTACGGAGACACAGTTTACACAAGTGTTGTGCATAACAATAATCTGAATAATTTGGACCTGAAAAAACAGGCTAGGAACCTACCTGAAAAAACAGGCTAGGAACCTACCTGAAAAAACAGGCTAGGGACCTACTTGAAAAAACAGGCTAGGGACCTACTTGAAAAAACAGGCTAGGAACCTACCTGAAAAAACAGGCTAGGAACCTACCTGAAAAAACAGGCTAGGGACCTACCTGAAAAAACAGGCTAGGGACCTACCTGAAAAAACAGGCTAGGGACCTACCTGAAAAAACAAGCTAGGGACCTACCTGAAAAAAAACATGCTAGGGACCTACCTGAAAAAACAGGCTAGGGACCTACCTGAATTTGTCCCAAAGAAACTCTTGTTTATTTGTTGAAAAATGTTATGCTACGGTGGACTACTAGTAAATACACCCCTGATCTGACTGGGCTGTAATCCTTTGTCAATAAAATAAATGAAATATAGTTTTTGTTTCCTAAAATGGTTTCATAGTGCTCTTGTTTAACTAGAGTTTTAACATGATAGAGAAGGAGTAGACACTACAGAGCCAGTGAATTTAGTCTTTGTTTCTGGGCAGTTTACTGTACACACACACACCTGTTACACACACACGTCTGCAAGGATCATAACACACCTGTTCAGAAATACTATACAAAGAATATAAAAGGGGTGAGAAAGATCATGGACTGAGATTACAGTTGAAAACATGACTACACACACAGGAAATCTGTTTATGGCATTAAACTTGCTATATATATATATATATATATATATGTGAGGTAACCAATCATAAAGATAGTTGATGGTCGGTAAACCAATCAGAAAGCTAGTTGCTGGTCGGTAAACCAATCAGAAAGCTAGTTGATGACGTGGCAAAGAGACACAGAGGAATATGGTAGCTCTGCCCACTCCAGACTCCCAGACTATAATCTTGTCATTCTGTCACTGACGGAGCTACGGTGAACATCTCCCATGTAGATATTGAGAGACGACTGTAGCCTACTAGGGCGTTGTCGAGTCGAGAGCAGTGTCAGACCGAGACTCCGAGCACAGTTTCACAACAGAACAGACGGAAGGTACCACAGCCCCTGGATCACAGAGAATTCTGCCTAACCAGCCGTGATAGCAGCTTTGATCACCTCTGCTAGGAACATAACCTTTTTAAATTATTTTTATTTAAAGACTGCCGGGCATTCTGCCCTGATCAAACAAGGAAGTGAAAGACTCTCGTCCGCAGAGCTTCACCCGAGACAGTAGATCTGTTCCACTGCTTCACTGGTGTCGTAACGCAGCCGTGTTCCTGCCTCTGACTGCCGTCGTCCTCACAGAGCCCAGCCGGACTTCTCCGGAGCGGCAACACTACAGCTGCTCCTCGGAGTGAAGGCGCTTTTTGAGCGTCAAAGCAGCAGACTAATCCAACTAGTATCACTGTGTCCTCTGTTCCCTATTTCTGAAATATCCTAATATCATCGTACATACACAATATAATTATATAGTGTAACGACCATGGGTTTATAATCGCGGATACCGACTCTGCCGCTTGAGCACGCTTTTGGAACACAGTAGATAGCGCCTCTAGACCGCTGCGCCATTATCATTATATTCCTGTGGCACAGAAATTATCTGACTGTTCCAAACTCAATCAGATATAGTATATTTGTCTTTCACAAGTACCTATTAAAAGTAATACATACATTGGAATCCTTCGTTGTAGCTCTCTGGCATATAGTACAAAGCACATGTAAAAAAAAAATCATAAATATAAAATAAATACATAACTATCATTAAATAGAACAATTAAAAGCGCAGCCTGGTAAGATTATAAAAGCAGTAGAGGCATAAATGCTAAAGTGTTAAAAACAGCAGTCAGATATCAGGCTCACAGGCTCTCCTCCATCTGGCGTTATGACAATACAGTCGTCCGGACCGGTACTGCCAACAAATCAGATGCCGCCGCAGAGAGCAGGTACCGGAGGTGTCTGCGCAGTGTCTAGTCGGGGCAAATAAACAGTGCGCGTGTTTGGGGCGGGAGCGGGGTGCTTTTCAAAATATATTTTTTTAAATAACATTTTATTGGTCACATACACATATCAGCCCAGCAGTTCTCCTCCTGACCTGACCAGGACCACTACAGCTGCTAGTCGGAGGCAAGGCGCTTTTTCAGTGTCAAACTAATCCTACTGTAACCAACTTCATATAGCCACCAAGAAAAAGGCACATTGACACCCACACTTCAGGTTGACTTGGTTTTCAGGTTGACTTGGTTTTATCTGCAGTAAAATATATCAACCAGTGAACACAGGCATTCACACGACGGTCACAGTCAGACATTCACTGCTCTCAGAATATCTCTCGCAGACTGAACGCACAACGTTATCATATATATAAATGCGTTGTGTTTAGAAAATAACTCAAATACAGTAAGACATTCCTACAATAAAATACATCAAACAGTGAGGACAGGCATTGACAGGACGGTCACAGCCACACGTTCACTGGTTAGGTAGGAGACAAGATATCTCTAAGATACACTCTTAAAAAGTAAAAGTTCCTGGAGTATCCTTTAGGGGTTCTTCAATTTGAATCTGTGGGGGAACCCCTTAAGTTATTTCAGGAACCCTTGAAAAAGTTTATTTGAAGAACTCGTTATAATGGTTCCTCAAAGAACGTTTTGTGGTTAATGTTTTTAACTCCCTGTCCACCCATCATCCATTCTAAAAATATTCATATTAATAACAATATTGATTTAAATAATTCATTGTTTATTTAATGGCACCACAAATGTGAAATTTATTTTGACAATTTAGCAACAAAACACATTTACAAAACAAATTTGACGGAAAATACAAAAACTACAGTCCTAGCAGAGGCCCAAGTCCCATGAGGGTGTCCTCTAGTACGTGGATGTTCTCCCCGTCAAAGGCCGGTGTCATTTCACTCTCAAGATGAAATGGATTTCTGCCGCTTACAACAAAACATATTTGTAATGTACTGTATGTTGGCTACATTAGAGAAAGGGAAGGAATATGAGCAAATCCCCCTGTGTGGCTCTTCTGTATTGTCCTTCAGGGACTGTCGAAATAGCAGGGTGATGTCCTCACCCCTGCCTCGCCTCTCTATCTCTGCTATCATTTTGCCACTAGCCTTGCGGAGTCCTTGAATTATCTTTTTGTCTATATCCATTCCATGGACTTGATTCATTTCTGAGGAGATCTGAAAAGATCATGTGCACACATTGTATTTCTGCAGGTTTAACTTAATTCACATAGGTCACACATGTGCTATGTTTTAAGTCTAACTCACAATGCAGTGACACAGGGCAGGAAACTCATTAGGGCTCTCTGGTGTGGTGGGTGCGGATAAAATGGGCTCTCTCCACGGAGGTCGTTTTCATTTTGTCCTGCAGGAGGCGCCCCCAAGTAGCTCCACATCATGCACGTCATTAGTCATTAGAATTTCGTTCACCCATTTCTATCCCAGCCCGAAACGATATCTATGTATGTATACAAAGTGCTTTGTTGAATAAAACAGAAACATACCAAGCGGAATATAGTCAAATCTTTATTTTAACATTTCACTATTATATCAACTCGGTCATAGACAGAATATACATTTAGGTAGGCAGAGTATAAAAACATAAAACGGAACAATAACCTTTATCATCAGCTCTTGTGTAGTCAAGTTCCAGTAGTTTGCCCTACGCGAAGCATTGCCGTCCTGAGCCTCGCCTACACAAACTCAGTGCCAGAGTGAAAATCTCTCCTGGCTACGTTTTAAATGTTGTCAAAACCCGAAGTCGTTTCACTCAGTTGTATCCCAGCTCCGAACCGAGAAGTGCCACGGGCTTCCCCTACACAAAATGGGCGCCTCTCTTCAGTTTCATTGTTGTTTACGCATGGATAAAAGTGCCCTGCTTGGACACACCAGCCATGACTGGATAGCTATATGAGCCGCAGCTGGATAGAGCAGCCCTAGCAGGATACAACAGTCATGTTCGGATAAAAATTCGTGGTGGGCTGTACCCATCACGGTCCAATAGCCAACCTGTGTTGAGTGTACAGTGAGTGAAAGTTATGTTATCCAACCAATGGTAAGTGATGTCATTACTCTCTTGGTCTTGAGTTTCATTGTGCCCCTGTCGGACACAGCCATGATTGGATAGCTACGGTAGCTCCGCCCCGTTCAGAGTCCCAGACACAAACTGCTCTCAGTCTGTCAGAGTCCGTGCAAGAGTGAACATCTCCGTGACTATTATTTATAAAATTGTCAAAGATTGAATTTGGTTCACCCATTTCTATCCCAGCCCGAAACTATATCTATGTATGTATAAAAAGGGCTTTGTTGAATAAAACAGAAACATACCAAGCGGAATATAGTCAAATCTTTATTTTAACATTTCACTATTATATCAACTCGGTCATAGACAGAATATACATTTAGGTAGGCAGAGGATAAAAACATAAAACAGAACAGTAACCTTTATCATCAGCTCTTGTGTAGTCAAGTTCCAGTAGTTTGCCCTACGCGAAGCACGGCCGTCCTGAGCCTCGCCTACACAAACTCAGTGCCAGAGTGAAAATCTCTCCTGGCTACGTTTTAAAAGTTGTCCAAACCTGAAGTCGTTTCACTCAGTTGTATCCCAGCCCCAAACCGAGAAGTGCCACGGGCTTCCCCTACACAAAATGGGCGTCTCTCTTCAGTTTCATTGTTGTTTACGCATGGATAAAAGTGCCCTGCTTGGACACACCAGCCATGACTGGATAGCTATATGAGCCGCAGCTGGATAGAGCAGCCCGTGCAGGATACAACAGTCATGTTCGGATAAAAATCGTGGTGGGCTGTACCCATCACGGTCCAATAGCCAACCTGTGTTGAGTGTACAGTGAGTGAAAGTTATGTTATCCAACCAATGGTAAGTGATGTCATTACTCCCTTGGTCTTGAGTTTCATTGTGCCCCTGTCGGACACAGCCATGATTGGATAGCTACGGTAGCTCCGCCCTGTTCAGAGTCCCAGACACAAACTGCTCTCAGTCTGTCAGAGTCCGTGCAAGAGTGAACATCTTCCGTGACTATTATTTATAAAATTGTCAAAGATTGAATTTGGATCACCCATTTCTATCCCAGCCCGAAACTATATCTATATATGTATACAATGTGCTTTGTTGAATAAAACAGAAACATACCCAGCGGAATATAGTCAAATCTTTATTTTAACATTTCACTATTATATCAACTCGGTCATAGACAGAATATACATTTATTTAGGCAGAGTATAAAAACATAAAACGGAACAGTAACCTTTATCATCAGCTCTTGTGTAGTCAAGTCCTTTCACCCTTTCACTCAGTTGTATCCCAGCCCCAAACCGACCCGGGCCTCTCATTGTGCCCCTGTCTGACACATTGGATAGCTACGGTAGCTCCGCTCCGTTCAGAGTCCCAGACACAAACTGCTTCTCAGTCTGTCAGAGACCGTGGAAGAGTGAACATCTCCGTGACTATTATTTATAAAATTGTCAAAGATAGAAATGGGTGAACCAAATTCAATCTCAGCCGAAACTATATCTATGTATGTATACAAAGTGCTTTGTTGAATAAAACAGAAACATACCAAGCGGAATATAGTCAAATCTTTATTTTAACATTTCACTATTATATCAACTTGGTCATAGACAGAATATACATTTAGGTAGGCAGAGTATAAAACATAAAACGGAACAGTAACTTTTATCATCAGCTCTTGTGTAGTCAAGTTCCAGTAGTTTGCCCTACGCGAAGCATTGCCGTCCTGAGCCTCGCCTACACAAACTCAGTGCCAGAGTGAAAATCTCCCCTGGCTATGTTTTAAATGTTGTCAAAACCTGAAGTCGTTTCACTCAGTTGTATCCCAGCCCCGAACCGAGAAGTGCCACGGGCTTCCCCTACACAAAATGGGCGCCTCTCTTCAGTTTCATTGTTGTTTACGCATGGATAAAAGTGCCCTGCTTGGACACACCAGCCATGACTGGATAGCTATATGAGCCGCAGCTGGATAGAGCAGCCCGTGCAGGATACAACAGTCATGTTCGGATAAAAATTCGTGGTGGGCTGTACCCATCACGGTCCAATAGCCAACCTGTGTTGGTCTTGGGTTTCATTGTGCCCGTCAGACACATCAGCCATGATTGGATAGCTACGGTAGCTCCGCCCTGTTCAGAGTCCCAGACACAAACTGCTCTCAGTCTGCTCACGGTCCAATAGCCAACCTGTGTTGAGTGTACTGTGAGTGAAAGTTATGTTATCCAACCAATGGTAAGTGATGTCATTACAAGGCTGTTATATAAAAGCACACCCACGCCTCCCATGTAGATATTGAGAGACGACTGTAGCCTACTAAGGCGCTGTCGAGTCGAGAGCAGTGTCAGACCGAGACTCCGAGCACAGTTTCACAACAGAACAAAGACAGAAGATACCACAGCCCCTGGATCACAGAGAATTCTGCCTAACCAGCAGTGATAGCAGCTTTGAACACCTCTGCTTGGAACAGATCGATTTAAAATTATTTTTATTTAAAGACAAAGTGATCCGGCCCTGTGATTGGGGGCTCGCACTGTCCTTGGGTCAAAGTAACCCGGCCCACCACTACCAAGGTGTATGTTAGTTGTATATTTTGTGTGGCATTTGTGAGAGGGAGACAGTGGGCAGTGAGAGCTTGTGAGAGCTTGTGAGAGGTTGTGAGAGGTTGTGTAACCCCCTCCCGCTGTCGTGGTGGTTCATGGTGACCCGGCCTGGGGATCAGGGTCTAGCGCTGCGTTGTGTCCATTACCTATCTAGAGAGGAAGAAAGACACACAAGGAGAGGACACGGCCAACAGAGAGGACCCGGCCAACAGAGAGGACTGGGCCAAGGTAGGTAATGGACACGACAGAGGAAGGCAAACAAGGATAGGATTTGGCCGGCATATGGAATTTGTCTAACAGAGAGGAAGAAAGACACACATTGAGAGGACACGGCCAACAGAGAGGACTGGGCCAAGGTAGGTAAAGGACAACGGCTTAACCCTCCGACTGAAGGCAGGCTGAACCCTCCGACTGAGGGCAGACTGAAACCTCAGACTGAAGTCAGGCTGAACCCTCCGACTGAGGGCAGACTGAAACCTCAGACTGAAGGCAGGCTGAACCCTCCGACTGAGGGAAGGCTGAAACCTCAGACTGAAGGCAGGCTGAACCCTCCTACTGAGGGCAGACTGAAACCTCAGACTGAAGGCAGGACCAACCCGCCGACTGAGGGCACAAGTCCGCACAAGAGAAGAGGATATCAGCAAAAGACAAGAGGAGATCTCGCAGAGGACACAGGTAGGTACCGGACAACGGCTGAAACCTCAGACTAAATGCAGGCAGATCCCTCTGACTGAGGCAGGCTGAAACCTCCGGCTAAAGGCAGGCTGAACCCTCCGACTGAGGGCAGACTGAACCCTCCGACTGAGGGCAAGATGAAACTTCCGACTGAGGGCAGGCTGAACCCTCCGACTGAGGGCAGACTGAAACCTCAGACTGAAGGCAGGCTGAACCCTCCGACTGAGGGAAGGCTGAAACCTCAGACTGAAGGCAGGCTGAACCCTCCGACTGAGGGCAGACAGAAACCTCAGACTGAAGGCAGGCTGAACCCTCCGACTGAGGGCAGACAGAAACCTCAGACTGAAGGCAGGCTGAACCCTCCGACTGAGGGAAGGCTGAACCCTCAGACTGAAGGCAGGCTGAACCCTCCGACTGAGGGCAGACTGAAACCTCAGACTGCAGGCAGGATGAACCCTCCGACTGAGGGCACAAGTCAGCACAAGAGAAGAGGATATCAGCAAAAGACAAGAGGAGATCGCGCAGAGGACACAGGTAGGTACCGGACAACTCCTGAAACCTCAGACTGAAGGCAGGCAGATCCCTCCGACTGAGGCAGGCTGAAACCTCCAGCTAAAGGCAGGCTGAACCCTCCGACTGAGGGCAGGCTGAACCCTCCGACGGAGGGCAGGCTGAAACTACCGACTGAGGGCAGAAGTCCGCACAAGAGAGGAGGATATCAGCAAAAGCGCTCCACCCCTGCCTAAGATGTTAAAGTCAAACAACAAATAAAAACATATCTGTGGCTATAGCACAATGTCTCTGTGTAAATGGTCTACACGGGCATGGAATTGATGTGTCACTGTCACTAGTACATGTTTGGCTGTAAGACATCACACAGGGCCATTGGCTCGACACCATGTACCCCACCACCCTATCGCATGGAAACACCAGCAGGCTCACCAGCATAAGGAGGCGAGTAGCACCTTCCTTTGTAAGTTCTAAATAGACTGTACACAGTTAGGTCCCTGTGCTGAATGAAATAGCTTCTGGTTCCTCTGGCGGTGATAACGGACCCTGGCCGTGTAGAACTAAGGCAGGGAATGCAACACAGAACCAGTGTCTACTGAGTAATCGACATCGATGTGCACCCGATCATAGACAGTTCATTCTCAATTACTGTCACATCAATTGTCTTTCAAAATGTGGTGACACAAGGGCAACAGGGTTGTATGCCTCAATGGGCAGATTGCTGTTGATATAGGTAACCAGGGCTCATTAATCCAACCCAGGACCAAGAATCCAACCAAGGACCATTCATACAACCACGGCTCCTATGTCCAACCACTGGCAGGTATATATGAAACATGCATCCGATCATGGGTCATTACCCATAAGAGAACCAGTTATCCAGCCAGGGCTCATTTACCCAACCACAGACCATTCAGCCAACCACTGGCAGGTCTATAACTCCAACCATGGGTAATGTGTCCAAACAAAGTTCAGATTTTTACTATATATACACATGCACAGCAACCCAGTTCCATTATTCACAACCTCCTGCTGTATAATGAATTGCCAGTTATTGAAGAGTTACAAGGACGACATAGCCGAGAGACATGGGAACTTTAGATTTGTCGTGAATAGGGTCCTGCTACAAGACCCCGATGGTGAGAATCTACTCCGGTCTTTACATAGTAAGAGCAATCGGGTTAAGATGATGCATAAGGTCATAGAATACTGCCTCAAGACCGAAAGAACGTGCTGAGAGATTCCTCGAAGTGGTAGGTAAGGAAGAGCCCTACTTATACATGGACCTAAAAACACGCGGACCACAGGGAAAGTTCGGTGAGTACAAACCCACATGTATAGTGAAATCAAGGCCTGGAATGTATCATCACTCGCTCTTAAACTAAGGTACTCTTGTATGTTTGTTTCAGTCAGGAAAGATCCCCCCGCAGTGGAATTGACAGACAAGGTGCGCACCGCACTCGGCGACAAGGTCCGCAATCTATGGTCCATGACTATTCAACCATCCTACAATCACAGAATCATCTCTATCCTACCCGCGCTAGACATGCTGCAGGTTCACCATCAACTGCTTCCAGAAGAATATGAAGAGTTCAGGGTGCAGAACAATCATGTCAATGGTATGATACGGCAACTGCAAGACATGTGTATGGACACTGCCATCCCTGAACCGAACCGAAATTTCATCTCCTTGGTAGTCTCTTCATTTAACATGCATGTGTTTGACATTCCAAACATTATAACCATGCCTATGGAAGATGTCTTTGAGCTTATGTAGTACATTGCGTCCTTTACCAGCCCCGATGTGTGTACCAAACCATGATGTGTATCTGTCTATTACAAACCAAATAAACACTGGTGAAAATAGTTGTTTCGATCTTTCCTTTATTACGATTGGAGTCCTTGTTCATGACTAAGTCAGCAGGTGTTTTCTTTGACGTTTATGTATATTATATTTATATCAACAAAGGCCCATAGGATGATAGACACCCTATACCTTCCTGACAGTTACAAATGGAAAGTGCACATTCCAAATATGTGTCTGTTCTATTTTCCTATAGTCTAGGATATAACAAACACATACACTTGAAAGTATGCTATTATATTGTACGTAGAATAAGTTGGTTAATAGATAAACATTGTTTTGGTCCTCACCAGGGCATAGTTGCGCACTGGAGATATGGGACAAGGACCCTCATGACGTTCCAATGTGGGATGCAATCGCGAGCCTTAGCTTTCCTACTCATAGAGGTGAACATACATAATGTTTGGATACAGTATGGCACAGAAAACACTCCCAAAGACAGTCCATGTGATAGAGTTTATTGTACACAACACACTTTACACAGATCACATTCTGTCCCAGCCGTTAGACTCGAAGAACCTAGACAGGAAGGTACGGTATAGAGATCCCCTGATCCCGCAGGTACATAGCTACTCTGGTTTCTTAAAGTTGACATAACCGTGCTTATCCAGAATGACCTCGAATGAGTCGTGTTGCTTTCGAGTCATCGGCAGCAGGCACTCATCGTCTGCGGCGATGTCGCAGAGCACTCTGAACCTATCCTCACTTGAAGCCAGTTGGCTACACTGAAGCTTGGGTGTGCGACTGTCTGGAATGTCAAACAGCAGCTCCCCGAAGGTCGACATGTGCATGTCTCGATCCTGGTGGTAGCTCTTATTGTCTAGCCTCATAGTAATGCCCTCGCGGCCACAAGCCGTCAGCACGGCCACCAGGTCCGAGTCTCCCGTGCACACGGTCACGCTACCTTTCAGAACGTTTGCCAACTCCACGAGCAGCGTGTCGGCCTCTGTGCTCCTACACCCTAGACACGTGTCCCTCAATGTAGACAATTGTACAGTCTCTGGGTCGGCGAAAGTTGCCACAAAAACGCCCTCGTGGCCCTCAGGTCTGTCTATAGAGCCGTCAGCATAACTGGGGTGCGGGTTAGTCTGGTCTCCCTCACGGCCGGCTTCTGAGCTCCCACCCCATCCTTTACAAGCACTACACACCGGCTGTGTGTATTTTCTGAAATGTAACAAGACGCCAGGGTCCTGGCCATGCTAACTATGGACGCCTGAGGATCATCCTCGAAGTAGTCACTGTCCTTGACTTTGTGGATTACCATGAGATGGTCTATCAGAGTCCAATCTTGTTGTTGCCACGGTCTGTCGACCAATTCAAACGGCGCTAGGTGAGGGTTTGCGAACATCGCGTGAATGGCCTTGTGTTTCAACCCCATGTCCTTCATAACGTTATCCCGTGGAATAGGATTGGGTGGACTAGGTCTATAGTCTGTCTACGGGGACAGTGTATCTGGGCAATATGTAGCCCCTGGTTACCCTCTTGGGGATCATTCATGCACCTTGGTGGGCAAATGCACAACCCTGGTGAACAGATCCATGATTATCATGTTGTGGCCCGTTGAGCGCTTCCTGCAGCACATGTTAGACGCCAAGGTTCTGGTGATACCCTTAACCTTGTACCAACGGTGGTCGGCTGTAGACTTGGCACACGGCGCACCACCGTAGCCCCAGAACTCGATCACAGGGTCCTGGAGCTTCATTGTATTAAATGTTCTATGATTGTTAGGTTGCTGTGATAACCCTATCCCTTTGTGAGAAACAGAAGTGGCACGGCTAAGGTACCCATACTATTGCAACGTCAGTAAGTAAGGAAGTTCAAAGCAGAAGGGGACACAATGCCCCAGGGATCCCCCTCTGAGAGACATGAATCGCAAGAAACCAATCATGGGAGGCGCCGAGTCTCTGATCTCAGCGAGCAAGGACCTGTTTAACAACAGAAGGTTAGGGGTCCCAAACGGCCCCATACTGAGTGCTGCCCGTTTCAGGGGCAAGCTGGGAGCCTCCATCGCCGTCATCACATCTCTCACCGTGGGGTTTCTTACCATCCCCAACAACATTCTGTACTTCATCAACAACAAGCACGGTACAAGGACCACAGGCAGGCTGACATCAGACTCGCAGCAGTCGTCCCATTCCTGAAGTCAGACCTGACTACGAGTATGCATACATCCACGCGGGGATTGCACTCGTCACGCTTGGTTGTCTTGCTATGGTGTTGAGCATAGCACTCAGCTACTTCGCCTCCAAGAGCAAACGAAAAATGGACGACTGTGATGGCTTCTACAAGCGTCCCGAGTCCGTCAGGAGCACCAGGATCGTGATGGCGTGCCTCATCATGATGAACATCGAGCTGTTCATGGCCGTGATCGCGGGCTGCATGGAGCTGCTTTACCAACCTATGATCAGCGACGCCCAAAGGTTGCATAACATGGAGTGTGCTATCGCAGTGTTCAACATCGTACTCTACATCATGTACGTGGTGACCATGGTGCTGACTTCGACCATTCTAAAGGGGAAGCACAAAGTGATACCGGTTGATGGTCCGCGAGACATCGCTGAGGCTGTGGCGATACCCTCCTCAGCTCGTGACTACATCAGCAGAAGCATCAACTCGTACAATTCACAGTCAAGCTTCATCTAAGGACCTCGGGCCTCTCCCAGAGTCTCCGCTGCTTGGGCTGAGTGGCAAAGGGGAACGTGGAGCTGGACCTCAGGCCAAACACCCAGGCCCCAACCGCTCAGGGTGAGCCCGAGGGCATTGTGAGACCTTTGCCTAATAGGTCTGGCTATCATTGTAGTTTTACTAGGACCCCTAAGTGTGTCCTGTAGTGTGGTTACAGTCCATTCTCAACGCTCTGTAGCCGCAGCGTCAGAAGACATGAAAACAACCTTGAAAGCAGTCTCCCAAGAATGGACCCTATATGTTCTTCTAATGACTTGTTATGTAACATGTTGTGAATGGTATATCTATTTCTTTATTAGTTCATGGAACTGAATAATAGACTGGAGGCAACAAGTATTGTCCAAACAGCAGTATTTTGTCCTGTGTGATGTTACCATAGCCCTCTGGCTTTTCTCACGTCACAGGTATATAGTGTGTGTAGTAGTGGGCAAAGCTGTGCTATCTATTTGAATAAATGACAAGGAACCAATGTGTGAGCTTCTGTTCAGTCTTTTATTGACACATGTTGAAAGGAATACATTTTGAATAGGCACATGTCAAACTTTAGGTGTGTAGGGTGATAGGAACCGCTACATTGGTCCGGTCCATATAGGCGCCACACTTCTTTATTACCACCAGAGCATTGTTGCAGCTAGGACAGTAGTGGTAGATGGTGTCCAGAAACTTATTCTTGAAGAACGGGTGCATGCAGCAGGCCACCACACACCTAGCGAATTACAGAGATGTGAGTTATTAGTTTCGACAGTACAACAGGCTGCCACAGACATTACAACAATTATGTCGAGAAGAAGGGTCTAAGAACCCACCTCACCCCATAAGTAAGAACAAGGCAGTCATTGCCATTGCCAGGGAGCCGAACTTATAGCGAATTACAGGCGTGTCATATTTTTGACAATTATTTAACAGAGACATTGCAAAACTCTGAATAGCTCCAAGTGTACAGGAGGGTCACGGGAAGCGGTATGATGAAGCGTATCAAGGTTAAGCGCTACAGTGGCCTTTAACCGAGCGCTCATCTCCTTTCGCACAGGGCTATTTACTGGCAGCCCACGCAACAAACCGTTTCATAGGTTACTAATTCAAGTCATAGTTAAGGCAACAAGGAGTGAAGAACGTTATCCCAGGCAACAGCAAACACTGACCGGTCAGTCTCTCTGACAGCAACTCCCTTCGCTTTCTACTAAGGCTATGGCAGCCTGGTACGACTGCCTCCTCTGGAAGAACAGGACCCTGACAGATCACGAGAAGGAAAAGCTGGACCGTGCCAACGTGAGATCCGTCAGCGCCAACGGTGTCGATGTGATGACAGGCCCAAAGGAGAGTCTCTTCACCAGACCCATGTACGTGCAGTTGACACACTACCACCATCTCTACGCCCTACTAGCCATCATGGCGTGCTACTTCTACCCGGGAGTGGAAAGTTCTTACGACTATCCCGTGAGACAAGTTCACCGTGGAGAGAGGAGCAGCCGCCCGACCACGCATCACAATCCCCCGTCAAGTCAGAGGGGAGAGGAGAAGAGTAAGGAAAGTATAGATACGATAATGCTGAAGTGAATATTACCATCCTATTCACACTACACCCACCAGCGGAAAGGCCATGTTCCACCCTGGACCTGTGCCCCGTATCCTTATGCTGTCAGGGAGCACAGCCATTGCTGGAAGAGTCAAACCTCAAGACATTGACTCGGCCGCCAGCTACTGAAAACTGTGTCTCATTTGGATGCATGTATGTATGTATGTATGTACTATGGCCATGAAAAAGAATATGAATAAAGTGTTCAACAGTCCATCTCACAGTTCCGTGTCTGTTATTACATTGACTATGTATCGCTACCCCTACACCTGTCTCTCCCTCAGTACTATGCAAGGCATAGCTCGCAGTGTTTCATATCCCACATAGGATAGGCTTTGCACTCCCATCACTTACAGAGACGAGTGGTAGCACTATGCATCAATTTCCCAACTCTTTTTTCAGCTCCAGGTTAGTGTTTACATTGGGAGGGAAAATGTAGCATAAACCACCCTGACAGAGATACTGTTGATTAGTCAGTCCTGCCAAGCAACTCCCTCCGAATGCACTCTGTGAGACTGTGACACATGTGGTGACTGGGGTAGAGTAGCATATTGTTGCCTAAATCAGTTGCATACATTTTAGCCACAGAGACATTTAGACAGAGAACAGGACAGTGTTTCATAGAGACGCCACAATAGCCACCGGGGAGAACCCCCGGACATGCTTCATATCACAGGCCTTGTGTTATGTGGCCCAATGACACTGTTATGCCAAGTTCACACATCACCCGGTGCCTGTGCTGTAAACACAACCTAGCAACGGTCCTGGTATATGTGACACCTATTTCATGTGCTGCGTCGCACTGAAAAGAGAGGAGCGGAACCCTGCCCTCAATTCAACAGCACCACTGTGGCAGCCAAGTGCAGGGACTATTACCTAGATGGGATAGAGCAGGACGTGAGACCAACAGTAGAGGGAGATGATGGGAAATGCACAAGTGCTTTGCGTCTGCTCACGATTACTATTATGCTCACCTGCCACAGTGTTCCTAACCAAGAGAGATGTTACTGATATAGTTTTAGAAAAGTTTGAGAAAAGATTGAGAAAGAGTTAAGTGTAAGGAGATCGCGCGCACACGGGGCCCAAGGGCAGTAGGGGGACAGACTGCTGGAAATCACACAGTGTCCTGTCTGTGAGTTTTGAGGCAGGACCTCCCGCTAGTGTCCACACAGGGGTACTGTTGTATAATATAAGTGAAATGTGTTTGTGTAATAAATATTATTATAATATTAAATATTATTACACTAGCCGGAGGTCCTGCCTCAAAACTCACATCCTGGCATTTCACAGACAGGACACTGTGTGATTTCCAGCAGTCTGTCCCCCTACTGCCCTTGGGCCCTGTGTGCGCAATCTCCTTACACTTAACTCTTTCTCAGTGGCTGGCTGGGTCACTCTGACCCGCGGGCACAGAGCACGGAGCCCTCGCACGCAACCTCGCCACACTACTCGCAGACTCTCTACACTCAATAGCGTACGCCTCGCCAGTGGCTGGCGCCTGGATCGCTCTGACCCACGAGCGCAGAGCACAGAGCTGGAGCCCTGGAAACACAGGGCCTGGGTCGCTCTGACCCCTCATCTTGTAATAGTCGCTAGCGTCTTCTTCCTCGCCCACGTCTGTCTGTCAATCTGCTATTTCTGATGTATAGTCTCTGAACGTGAAGTATCTACCGAGTAGAGTTAAGAGGTGTGGACTTGTCCTTTCGCAGCTATTTAATCCTCTCAACCACTCGATCGACTCGGTCCGCACCTGAGAGGCAGCCGTGCCTCTGCTCAGAGCCCATGTGAAAGAGGTTATTGAGTATAGCCTCCACGGCGGGCCTTGTGTGTTTGTGTTTAGCTTGGAGGGAGCTAGCGTTTATCAATCTCATGTATCGTAGGTCCAAATTGGCATCGTCATCCGGCCTGTAAACCCCTAGCATATTGGATAGATTCTCAGCGTATGTCTTCTTACAATAGCCTTGCTCCGACCCTTTGTATTTGAACAAGGGTGAGCCGCTGTGTAACTCCCACATCACACAGTACCAGCTGAATATGTCGCTCCCCGTGGCTGAGTTCAAGCACCACAGCACTTCGGGAGCCATGTTAGTGCGGTTGCCCCGAGGCTGATCTGGGGTAGAGAAGTTGCACGACGTGCCAAAGTCGCTGATCTTGAAGGCAAAGGGTATGGGCTTTCTATCCGGCTGGTGACAGACCAAGACTGTGTGTGAAGTCCCTGTGCTGGATGGATCTCGATCGCAAGTATTCAAGCCCTCGGAGGGTGTCCAGCTCTACTGCGGGGACTACCGAGGTGTCCTTTATATGCCACATGAACTCCTGTAGCGAGAACAGTGCTTGTTCCATGATGATAACAGCTATACCTCCCAATTGGTATCCGGGAATCCGCGATGTGTTCCTAGCGACTGAATTCATTGTCTATGAAAGGAACACTCCAGTCCACAATTTCTGGAAACAGGTTGGTCTTTGCAACTAGATGAGAGTTAACCGGAACGGTTACCCCAAAGCTCCCTCGACCCAGCACCATGTCCGGTCTGGATACCAGTTCTTCTATGTCAAATTCACATCTAGACCATCTTGGCCCCGCTATGTTGGCGTAGACTCTCCACGGATGGCCGTTTGTTGTAGGGCTTAGAGACTTGAATAGTCGCCCAAAGTTGTCTATGGTCACCTTGGGTGTCCTGGGTTTAGTCGTGTTGTAGCGCATCGTCGAACATCCATCTATCACTGGCCATTCCTGCTGAGGCATCGGTTGGACGGCCTGATGTGTAGCCTTGGCGAACGAATATGGACGTCCTGTGGTTGTGGAACAAGCTCTGTGTGTCCTTGATCAACCTGGTCAGCTCCAGAGAGTAAGGTGCACTCACAGTGCATTGCATCACCCTGAACAAAAGGATTGAGTCGTATTTACAGCTCATGATCGCTGGGTCCGAGTATCGTTTTATGTATACCACTAGGCGATCTGTACCCTTGATCCTAGGTTCTTCGGCGATGCTCACCACTCCGACACTTGTGAGACTGTGCTCTATGATAACTTTGTTGAGGACTGTCACCGTGTCCTCATGCTGTCTGAAGGTGAAGTCTCCGGGTTTTATCCCAAGCCACTCCAGCACGCTTTGCACGTCGTTATAACACAAGGTCTTAACATGAAACAAATTGTAACGCTCTACCAGTTCTAGCAACCTTTCGGCGTTGCTTATGGGTTGGTTCGTCACCTGGGCCATTTCCTTTGGAACCTTGGGACATCTAGGACATAGCACATCAGGTGTGGTAAATAGGAGATGAACGGTGCGGTTCGTAGAGAGATCGTGTTCTCTGAAAAACGCTTCCGTATCACTGTTCGAGTGCCTGATCGTGGCAGGCACGCCAGCTACGGGCTGCTCCAAGACAGTGGGTTAAAGAGCGGAGAGACGCTCCAGATGGCATTGCAGCTCTTGAGAGATATGTGGAAGAGAGCCGATACCTTGTATATACCCAGAGGTGATGTAGAATCTCTACACCGCATGGAATGCTACAGCACTGCACGTAGCAAAACGCCTATACCCGAGCAGATATTATCAGAGTCTGGCAAGTTCTCCAGATACTACATATATCTGTTGTTTCGTTACTGCATTACTTCAGCTGGCCCAGCGACATACAACCAGCAGGGTCTGATGAGTAACCGCCTGATCCGCATGGCTCTGTGGGAACCCAAGACAAAATCATTTCCCTTAGGCGATATACCCAGGAGCTGGCTCGAGGCTACAGTGTCTACAACCCTCCCCTCAGCTCCACCTAGTCCAGAAGGCAGCTTCACGAAGGGCTTCCCTCAGTACCTTCCCCAGCAGCCACCTCCTCAGTACCTTCCCCAGCAGCCACCTCAGCATTCACCTCAACCTCTGGAGAATCATCGGTATCCCCAGCAGCAACATCTTCAGCCTCAGCCCCCGCAGCATGTTCAACAGTGTAATGGAACCTTTGACCGTACCAAGGCGCAGGATCACCCTCTCCCTTTGCAACGCACCACCAAACAGTTATATCCAGCTCTGACTGAGCACAAAGTTAGTGAACCGTACCATGGCAAGCCCACGGCTGGTGCGGATACTAAGCCTAGACCAAAGAATCTGTTTAGGAAAGGCTGTTATGACTCCAATGTTGACTGTGAGGAGGACTATTGAGTGGGTGTAGAAGAACAGGTAACCATGGTCCCAGTGCCTAGTAATGGGTGTCTAGGGAACAGTATGTAATCGTTAAGGGCATATGGCACCCTGTACATGGCAAGGAATGTAATAGTAAACAATCTACAATAACACTCCCTGTGTTAACGCGGTTGGATACACGGCCAATGTTCAATGTAATAATCAAAAGTCTACAATATCATTCCCTGAGTTAAAATGGTCGGTGACACGGTCCGTGTTTGGAGGCTATTGGGTCTTTAAGAACACTAACAGTGGTGCTGTCTACCTCAGTAAGGCTAATCATCACAGATTGCAATGGCAGCAGCATCTACGGGACCAGAGGAGATGGACCGTACTAGTGAGGTGATGAAGGTGGAGAGACAGAACTCAGAGTACAATAAGTCACTTATGGAGCCTGCCATTGGGGCCACAGTTGCCACCCAGCGCAATATGGACATGGTGTGTGGTGTGTGTTTGGATGTGGTGCTTGATAAGGACAATACAAGGGAGCGTCGATTCGGGATTCTTCCCAACTGTAGCCACTGTTATTGCCTGGAGTATATCCGCACTTGGAGGACTGTGAAGAGTCGTGATATCAACACCGTTAAACTGTGCCCAGAGTGGCGAACCAGATCGCACTTCTTCGTCCCGAGTGATCGCTGGGTCGAAGATAAAGAGGAGAAGCAGAAACTGATCCAGACATACAAAGATGTCATGGCAAGTAAACAGTGTAGATACTTTGATCGAGGTCCTGGAACTTGCCACTTCTGCTCAAAGTGCTTCTACAAACACCACTGGAGGGAAGGATCTCATACCCAGATTATAAATCCCAGTTGGACAAGGTCGTCCACCAATTGTGGTTACGCCTGGACATTGCCATCTGAGACAGAACAAGAGGAGAGCGGTTACCAATTTTACCAAGTGTACCTGACGCAGACCTTGCTCATGCTGCTGGAAGATTATAATTAAACTTATCCTGCCGCTTAAACGACTGCGTCTAGCGCTATAGCTATTCTCCTCAAAGCTACAACCCAAGACGGACTGTCTGTATCAGTAATAGACAATGATGTTGCTATCTATTGTACATGCAATGTCCTGTGTAATATCAACCTTGTATCTCTTTGCAACTACTGTTTCTTTGGTATAACTGTGGATATGTTGATTGTGTTGATGTGTATCCGTCCCAAATAAAGTTGAGATATTGCCAAAATGATAGGAACAAGCATTTGTTTATTCTAACATAACACATCACAAGGTACATGTCAAACATACACTGGAGTGAAGCGGCCTTTGAAACCATTTTTGAAAGTGTTAGCTCGTGACCCAGGGTAGAAGCTTCTGCTTGAATCGTCCCGATAACTTCTGGCTCGATAGCTGTAGTTTCCAGGGTTGTGCCTGCTGGTACCGGGACACTAAGAGGTCCCGTTGCGTGTCCTCCTGTGCACTGCTCTCAATCGGAATCGGCCCTCTTCTCCCCTGATGTTTGAGCTCACAGGGACGCCCAGTCGATCCATAACCGAGACACGGTCCTTGCACTTGGAGACCCTGACTGCTGTGGTACGAAGAGAATAGTTCAAGAGCTTCCTCTGTGCACCAAGTCGATCCCCTATTGATAGTCTCTTGATCTTGGATGATAGGTTGTCGAGGTCCACGGGTCCTGGTTTCCTTGGGTTAGGTGGGGTATATTGCGTCCGCTCTAACAATAGTTTCTTCATCAACACCTTTCGTAGAGTATCGCACAGGCTCCGATGTTGTTTAGCGAAATGTTCTCCATAGTCGTCCGTCAGCTGTCTGTAAGGGATAGCTAGAAACCTATCCAGCGTCACATGCTTGAAGTTGTCACTGTGATGACATTGATCCCATTCCGTCAGATAGGACTGTACAGCCATGACTTGCAGATGTGGCTATTGTACAAGAACCTAGGTTAACATGTATACAATGGTAAATAGAAAGTGTCTCTTTTATTTTCTAGACGCCTTTATCCACTTTGACCCTAGTGTTCTGGTTGAGACCTCGGTTGGACAAGTTAGCCACTGTCAGATATGTTAGACATAGTCCACGAGTCGGCCCCGATCTGATGTTTCAGGTTGGCGCTGCTGATAACTCACAGGACCTGTAGCAGACGGGCCTCGTCCCCTATTTACACACCATGTTTGCGTGTACATTCCCTACAGTATGACGCCGTGTATGTGCCCACAACGTGCTCCTGTGACATGTTGAGCTACGATGGGAACTGCCGGTGCCACGGCAATGTCGTGGAAGCTACAGACTCTTCTGTGATTCTAGTTGTGGAAAAGGGTAACTACACTGCTCAAAAAAATAAAGGGAACACTAAAATAACACATCATCGATCTGAATGAATGAAATAATCTTATTAAATACTTTTTTCTTTACATAGTTGAATGTGCTGACAACAAAATCACACAAAAATTATCAATGGAAATCAAATTGATCAACCCATGGAGGTCTGGATTTGGAGTCACACTCAAAATTAAAGTGGAAAACCACACTACAGCCTGATCCAACTTTGATGTAATGTCCTTAAAACAAGTCAAAATGAGGCTCAGTAGTGTGTGTGGCCTCCACGTGCCTGAATGACCTCCCTACAACGCCTGGGCATGCTCCTGGTGAGGTGGCGGATGGTCTCCTGAGGGATCTCCTCCCAGACCTGGACTAAAGCATCCACCAACTCCTGGACAGTCTGTGGTGCAACGTGGCGTTGGTGGATGGAGCGAGACATGATGTCCCAGATGTGCTCAATTGGATTCAGGTCTGGGGAACGGGCGGGCCAGTCCTTATCATCAATGCCTTCCTCTTGCAGGAACTGCTGACACACTCCAGCCACATGAGGTCTAGCATTGTCTTGCATTAGGAGGAACCCAGGGCCAACCGCACCAGCATATGGTCTCACAAGGGGTCTGAGGATCTCATCTCGGTACCTAATGGCAGTCAGGCTACCTCTGGCGAGCACATGAAGGGCTGTGCGGCCCCCTAAAGAAATGCCACCCCACACCATGACTGACCCACCGCCAAACCGGTCATGCTGGAGGATGTTGCAGGCAGTAGAACGTTCTCCACGGTGTCTCCAGACTCTGTCACGTCTGTCACGTGCTGTGGTTTCATCTGTGAAGAGCACAGGGCGCCAGTGGCGAATTTGCCAATCTTGGTGTTCTCTGGCAAATGCCAAACGTCCTGCACGGTGTTGGGCTGTAAGCACAACCCCCACCTGTGGACGTTGGGCCCTCATACCACCCTCATGGAGTCTGTTTCTGACCGTTTGAGCAGACACATGCACATTTGTGGCCTGCTGGAGGTCATTTTGCAGGGCTCTGGCAGTGCTCCTCCTTGCACAAAGGCGGAGGTAGTGGTCCTGCTGCTGGGTTGTTGCCCTCCTACGGCCTCCTCCACGTCTCCTGATGTACTGGCCTGTCTCCTGGTAGCGCCTCCATGCTCTGGACAATACGCTGACAGACACAGCAAACCTTCTTGCCACAGCTCGCATTGATGTGCCATCCTGGATGAGCTGCACTACCTGAGCCACTTGTGTGGGTTGTAGACTCCGTCTCATGCTACCACTAGAGTGAAAGCACCGCCAGCATTCAAAAGTGACCAAAACATCAGCCAGGAAGCATAGGAACTGAGAAGTGGTCTGTGGTCACCACCTTCAGAACCACTCCTTTATTGGGGGTGTCTTGCTAATTGCCTATAATTTCCACCTGTTGTCTATTCCATTTGCACAACAGCATGTGAAATTTATTGTCAATCAGTGTTGCTTCCTAAGTGGACAGTTTGATTTCACAGAAGTGTGATTGACTTGGAGTTACATTGTGTTGTTTAAGTGTTCCCTTTATTTTTTTGAGCAGTGCATATCTCCAGTCCGTATATATAAACGCTTGCCTTGCAACATGTACTACTACATCTGACACATACAACTGAGGTCTACTGTTTGTTTCCTACTCATCCTCTACATCTGAATAGAACCAGAACAGATCGAGAAGGTCGTGTGACACCGGGACCCGGCTAGAGTGAGAGGACAACGTAGCCCTTCTGCAACGTGTCACATTAGTTCAACTCCAGGAACACACTTCGGCTGTGTAACCTATATAATACACTATCTAAACACCCTTCCCATCCATTGTATACCTGATGTCGTTTGTGTTTGGACCACCAATAAAGGACACTACCACGGAACCCCGATGTGTTTGTTTATTAGCAGATGAAATGAATAACATCACATGTACATAATAGAATCACACCGCAATCAAAGGCATTCTGCTGTATCGTCTCTTCCTTGCACATAGCACGTATATGTACCACAAGCCATAGATAAGTGAAAGCACAGCCAATATTAGGACCGTAGCCACGCTCCATATGCACAGCCCTTTGTCAGCGAGGCCTATGTCCGAGTGGTACACAGTAGTGTTATTAGAAAAGCTGGATATGATGCCAGACATGGCTGCTGCTCCTCGTTCCTCGGCAGACTGTCCCCCGTGGCTCTGTACGGGCTCACGGCTTGGTTAGGTGTCCTGGGGTTCCACAGCAGCACCTTCCCTTCTCCAAATGAGCCTCAGAACCTGAAGTGTCAGAGGCGCAGGACGCAGGTAGTGTTCAGGTCGCAATATGTTGGTACTGTACGATCATAAGGTAAAGGCGTGCTGGTATTGTAGTCTGATCACTGTAAGACATTTACTACTACATAAATATAGTTGTTGACGTGAACATTAGCCTTACACACAACACACCAGCTTACACCCATACCAGTAGAGGCTGCACACCCAGAGGGCCGTGAGTCCCTAAAACAGCAGTGTATAATAGCAGTGCAATGAATATGTCCATTACACAGGTATACAGAAGGCACCTTGGGTTGGATAAACGTGCCCCAGTCCATAGATGTAACATTGGCTGGATGGGTTAGGCACGGTTGAATTTACATAAAAAAATGAATAATTGGTAAACAAACAATATTGTAGACATGTTTGCCTTAGTGTGTGTGTCCAACAACCACTTAGTTATGTTAGGAAGTTTTCCATCTTTATGACCGGCCCTGGCAACTTCATCCCAACTTCTCTTATCCCCAGAACACAGTAACTTAAGAACATAAGTGATTTTCTGACATTCTGGTGGAAATTATACGGAAAAGAAAAAAAAACTACAGTCCTAGCAGAGGCCCAAGTCCCATGAGGGCGTCCTCTAGTACGTGGATGTTCTCCCCGTCAAAGGCCGGTGTCATTTCACTCTCAAGATGAAATGGGTTTCTGCCGCTGTGCAGTAAAGGAGTTGGGAGCGGTGAAGAACTCTCATCTTGCACTCTCATCTACAGGTTGTTTATTCAGAGGAGTCAGCCGTGGTCGGGTGATCCAGGCGGGTGATCTGCTCCCCTATGTATATAGAAGCAGCTCAGCTTCTCTTTCAGTTACATTCTGTCCTGTCTGCCTACTCCACATTAGTACAAAGGTGTACCTTACCATCGCCGTTAGATGGTGCTGTACACCACTAGAACACATCAACATCATCACGGCTAACATCACGGAGTGGTACATGAGCAGCTGGACATACACCGACACTAGACATTTGACAGTTATCTGCGTTCAGACTGAATCTAACAGGGCAACCACTTACTAGGTTCGATGCAAAACCTCTGGGTTGAACAGACTCACAGTGTAATGACGTGTGGAGACGTGGATACATTGTTGGGCTGTTGTTAGCCACATCTATAGTGTCACTTACACGGACAGTAGACCAGGACTCAGATTCTACAAACATTTGACTAACACCGTGGCATTATTGCATATATTACCCTGTATGAATAAACTGTTGTATATTACATGAATAACTTTTTAATAAACATCAACTGTTGTATATGACATGGTGTACTTGTTACAAATAAATGGCTGCCACCACCTTGTTGCAAGCTGGCAAAGGACTTTGTTGAACACAGTCAAACTATACATGGTCTTGTAGTACAATGTGACTAGTTTCAATGGTATCTACACTATGTATTGGGTCTGTTGGGTTGGAACCCACTGGCCCTTGACATGAACCATGGGAAATATGTACAAAGGTCTGCTTGTGTAGCTGGAACTTTACTGGGGACGGGAGCCTTGCAAGGTTGTACATGTAAGAGCCTTCACTTCACCTTCATTAGTTTCAATTTTCTTTTCCCCTTCATAATCAAGGCAGTTCTCTCTGGCAGTGTTCCAGCCTTAGCAGCAGTCAATCAGAGTGGTTCTGACTTCTGGCTGATTTGGTCTTCTTCTGATGAGGACGGTTGGCAGCTCCCTTCTGGTTTCTTCGGACAGCTCAGTGTCAGTGAGTAGAGAGGCAGTGCTGGTTTCATACTGACTTGTATTTCCATTCACTTACAAAAGTGAGACATACATTTTGCCTGTAGATTAGTAGTATGCTTCGTCCGGGTAGGATAACTTACTGTCTACTATTTTCTATCCAATACAGCTTGGTTTTATAGTGACTGACTTGACTTTCTATAGACGATTCAGCCATGGTTGGATAAATGAGCCATGGTTGTATGAATGAGCCATGGTTGGATGAATGAGCCATGGTTGTATGAATGAGCTATGGTTGGATAAATGAGCCATGGTTGGATGAATATGGCAGCTCCGCCCAGTCCAGACTCCCAGACCTAAGATCTTGTCATTCTGTCACTGACCAAGCTACGATGAACATCTCCCATGTAGATATTGAGAGACGACTGTAGCCTACTAGGGGCGCTGTCGAGTCGAGAGCAGTGTCAGACCGAGACGCTGAGCTCAGTTTCACAATAGAGCACAGACGGAAGATACCACAACCCCTGGATCACAGAGAAATCCGCCTAACCAGCCGTGATAGCAGCTTTGAACACCTCTCCTAGGAACAGAACTGATGAGCCTTGGTTGGACGAATGAGCCTTGGTTGGATGAATGACAGCATTGGTTGGATGAATTAGTGATTTGGTTGGACGATTGAGCCTGGTTGGAGGAATGAGAGGCCTGGTTGGATGAATGAGAGGCCTGGTTGGACGAATGAGTCTGGTTGGATGAATGAGAGGCCTGGTTGGATGAAAGAGCCTGATTTGATGACTGAGCCTGGTTGAATGAATGAGAGGCCTTGTTGGATGAATGAGCCTGGTTGGATGAACGAGAGGCCTGGTTGCACGACTGAGCCTGGTTGGATGAATGAGTGGCCTGGTTGGACGAATGAGCCTTGCTTGGACAAATGAGACTTGGTTGGACGAATGAGCCTTGGTTGGAGGACTGAGAGGCCTGGCTGGATGAATTGTCCTGGTTGGATGAAAGAGAGGCCTGGTTGGACGAATGAGAGGCCTGGTTGGATGAATGAGCCTGGTTGGATGAATGAGAGGCCTGGTTGGACAACTGAGCCTGGTTGCATGAATGAGCCTGGTTGGACGTATGAGCCTGGTTGGATGAATGAGCCATGGTTTGATGAATGAGAGGCCTGGTTGGACGACTGAGCCTGATTGGATGAATGAGAGGCCTGGTTGCATGAATGAGCCTGGTTGGACGTATGAGCCTGGTTGGATGAATGAGCCATGGTTTGATGAATGAGAGGCCTGGTTGGACGTATGAGCCTGGTTGGATGAATGAGCCATGGTTGGATGAATGAGCCTGGTTGGATGAAAGAGAGGTCTGGTTGGATGAATGAGAGGCCTGGTTGGATGAATGAGAGGCCTGGTTGGATGAATGAGAGGCCTGTTTGGATGAATGAGAGGCCTGGTTGGACGACTGAGCCTGGTTGGATGAATGAGAGGGAGGGTTGGATGAACGAGCCTGGTTGAATGAATGAGTTTTGTGGTTGTACGAATGAGCCTTGTTTGGATGAATGAGAGCCTTGGTTGGATGAATGAGAGGCCTGGTTGGACGAATGAGCCTGGTTGGAGGACTGAGAGGCCTGGTTGGAGGACTGAGAGGCCTGGTTGGAGGACTGAGAGGCCTGGCTGGATGAATTGTCCTGGTTGGATGAAAGAGAGGCCTGGTTGGACGAATGAGAGGCCTGGTTGGATGAATGAGCCTGGTTGGATGAATGAGAGGCCTGGTTGGACAACTGAGCCTGGTTGGATGAATGAGAGGCCTGGTTGCATGAATGAGCCTGGTTGGACGTATGAGAGGTGTGGCTGTATGAATGAGCCTGGTTGGATGAATGAGAGGCCTGGTTGGACGACTGAGCCTGGTTGGATGAATGAGAGGCCTGGTTGCATGAATGAGCCTGGTTGGACGTATGAGCCTGGTTGGATGAATGAGCCATGGTTTGATGAATGAGAGGTGTGGCTGGACGACTGAGCCTGATTGGATGAATGAGAGGCCTGGTTGGACGACTGAGCCTGGTTGGATGAATGAGAGGCCTGGTTGCATGAATGAGCCTGGTTGGATGAATGAGCCATGGTTTGATGAATGAGAGGCCTGGTTGGACGACTGAGCCTGATTGGATGAATGAGAGGCCTGGTTGCATGAATGAGCCTCGTTGGACGTATGAGCCTGGTTGGATGAATGAGCCATGGTTTGATGAATGAGAGGCCTGGTTGGACGTATGAGCCTGGTTGGATGAATGAGCCATGGTTGGATGAATGAGCCTGGTTGGATGAATGAGCCATGGTTTGATGAATGAGGCATGGTTGGATGAATGAGCTATGGTCGGATGAATGAGACGTGGTTGGATGAATATGGTAGCCCCGCCCACTCTAGACTCCCAGACTATAATCTTGTCATTCTGTCACTGACCGAGCTACGGTGAACATCTGCCATGTAGATATTGAGAGACGACTGTAGCCTACTAGGGCGCTGTCGAGTCGAGAGCAGTGTCAGACCGAGACTCCGAGCACAGTTTCACAACAGAACAAAGACGGAAGATACCGTGATAGCAGCTTTGATCACCTCTGCTAGGAACATAACCTTTTAAAATTATTTAAAGACTGCCGGGCATTCTGCCCTGATCAAACAAGTAAGTGAAAGACTCTCGTCTGCCGAGCTTCACCCGAGACAGTAGATCTGCTCCGCTGCTTCACTGGTGTCGTAACGCAGCCGTGTTCCTGCCTCTGACTGCCGTCGTCCTCACAGATAATATCATTGCCTACACTGTGATTGTTATCCTTTATTTAACTTGGCAAATCAGTTAAGAACAAATTCTTATTTACAACGACGGCAAATCCTGGCCGAATCCTTCCCTAACCCAAACGACGCTGAGCCAAATGTGCGTCACCCGATGGGACTCCCGATCACGGGCGGTTGTGATACAGCCCGGGATCGAATCCGGGTTCGTAGTGACGCCTCTAGAACGCTGCGCCATTATCATTATATTCCTGTGGCACAGAAATCATCTGACAGTTCCAAACTCAATCAGATATAGTATATTTGTCTTTCACAAGTACCTATTAAAAGTAATACATACATTGGAATCCTTCGTTGTAGCTCTCTGGCATATAGTACAAAGCACATGTAAAGAAAAGTCATAAATCTAAAATAAATACATCACTATCATTAAATAGAACAATTAAAAGCGCAGGCTGGTAAGATTATAAAAGCAGTAGAGGCATAAATGCTAAAGTGTTAAAAACAGCAGTCAGATATCAGCCTCACAGGCTCTCCTCCATCTGGCGTTATGACACTACAGTCGTCCGGACCGGTACCTCGCAAGACTGCGTGAAAAGGACCTACTGCCAACAAATCAGATGCCGCCGCAGAGAGCAGGTACCGGAGGTGTCTGCGCAGTGTGTCTAGTCGGGGCAAATAAACAGTGCGCGTGTTTGGGGCGGGAGCGGAGTGCTTTTCAAAATATTTTTTTTTAAATAACATTTTATTGGTCACATACACATATCAGCCCAGCAGTTCTCCTCCTGACCTGACCAGGACCACTACAGCTGCTAGTCGGAGGCAAGGCGCTTTTTCAGTGTCAAACTAATCCTACTGTAACCAACTTCATATAGCCACCAAGAAAAAGGCACATTGACACCCACACTTCAGGTTGACTTGGTTTTCAGGTTGACTTGGTTTTTATCTGCAGTAAAATATATCAACCAGTGAACACAGGCATTCACACGACGGTCACAGTCAGACATTCACTGCTCTCAGAATATCTCTCGCAGACTGAACGCACAACGTTATCATATATATAAATGCGTTGTGTTTAGAAAATAACTCAAATACAGTAAGACATTCCTACAATAAAATACATCAAACAGTGAGGACAGGCATTGACAGGACGGTCACAGCCACACGTTCACTGGTTAGGTAGGAGACAAGATATCTCTAAGATACACTCTTAAAAGTAAAGGTTCCTGGAGTATCCTTTAGGGGTTCTTCAATTTGAATCTGTGGGGAACCCTTAAGTTATTTCAGGAACCCTTGAAAAAGTTTATTTGAAGAACTCGTTATAATGGTTCCTCAAAGAACGTTTTGTGGTTAATGTTTTTAACTCCCTGTCCACCCACCCTCCATTCTAAAAATATTCATATTAATAACAATATTGGTTTAAATAATTCATTGTTTATTTAACGGCACCAGAAATGTGAATTTATTTTGACAATTTACCAACAAAACACATTTACAAAACAATTTACCAAACAAAACACATTACAAACTTGCAACATTTCTGCAGACACGTCAGACCATAATAAATAATACATTTAATTTGTATAGTGCTTTTCATTACGATTTAAAATATAATAATATAACAATAATGATGTGCAATAAAAACAATTTACATAAAAAAATGAATAATTGGTAAACAAACAATATTGTAGACATGTTTGCTTTAGTGTGTGTGTCCAACAACCACTTAGTTATGTTAGGAAGTTTTCCATCTTTATGCCCGGCCCTGGTAACTTCATCACAACTTCTCTTATCCCCAGAACACAGTAACTTAAGAACATAAGTGTTTTTCTGACATTCTGGTGGAAATTATACGGAAAATAAAAAATACAGTCCTAGCAGAGGCCCAAGTCCCATGAGGGCGTCCTCTAGTACGTGGATGTTCTCCCGTCAAAGGCGGTGTCATTTCACTCTCAAGATGAAATGGATTTCTGCCGCTGTGCAGTAAAGGAGTTGGGAGCGGTGAAGAATCTGTATCAACAAAAGGAAGAACAGATTAAATACACATACAATTAACAAAGAACATAAATGTTCAGCTGTAGTTTTATATAAGCATGCACACTTATGTTTATGAAGAAACGGATGATTTCTGCATTGGCATACCTTGTCACAGACATAAAGGCCACTCGAGTTCTTCCTCGCTGCTGTAGTCTCGAGTCCTAGTGAAGTAAAGCAATGATCCTACTACACTTCAAATCAAAGTTTATTTGTCACGTGCACAGAATACAACAGGTGTAGACCTTACAGTGAAATACTTACTAACCAATAGTGCAAAAAAGGTATTAGGTGAACAATAGGTAAGTAAAGAAATAAAAACAACAGTAAAAGACAGTGAAAAACAGTAGTGAGGCTACATACAGACACCGGTTAGTCATGCTGATTGAGGTAGTATGTACATGTAGCTATGGTTAAAGTGACTATGCATATATGATGAACAGAGTAGCAGTAGCATAAAGAGGGGTTGGCGGGACACAATGCAGATAGCCCGGTTAGCCAATGTGCGGAGCAATGGTTGGTCGGGCCAATTGAGGTAGTATGTGCATATGTACATGAATGTCTAGTTAAAGTGACTATGCATCTATGATAAACAGAGAGTAGCAGCAGCGTAGAAGAGGGGTTGGGGGCACACAATGCAAATAGTCCAGGTAGCCATGTGATTACCTGTTCAGGAGTCTTATGGCTTGGGGTAAAACTGTTGAGAAGCCTTTTGTCCTAGACTTGGCACTCCGGTACCGCTTGCCGAGAGGTAGTAGAGAGAACAGTCTATGACTGGGGTGGCTGGGAGTCGTTGACCATTTTTGGGCCTTCCTCTGACACCGCTTGGTGTAGAGGTCCTGGATGGCAGGCAGCTTGGCCCCAGTGATGTACTGGGCCGTCGCACTACTTGCTAATTCTATTACAACAAAACGTATTTGTAATGTACTGTATGTTGGCTACATTAGAGAAAGGGAAGGAATATGAGCAAATCCCCCTGTGTGGCTCTTCTGTATTGTCCTTCAGGGACTGTCGAAATAGCAGGGTGATGTCCTCACCCCTGCCTCGCCTCTCTATCTCTGCTATCATTTTGCCACTAGCCTTGGAGTCCTTGAATTATCTTTTTGTCTATATCCATTCCATGGACTTGATTCATTTCTGAGGAGATCTGAAAAGATCATTTGCACACATTGTATTTCTGCAGGTTTAACTTAATTCACATAGGTCACACATTTGCTATGTTTTAAGTCTAACTCACAATGCTGCAGTGACACAGGGCAGGAAACTCATTAAGGCTCTCTTTGGTGTGGTGGGTGCTGATAAGATGGTCTCTCTCCACCGAGGTCGTCTTCATTTTGTCCTGCAGGAGGCGCCCCCAAGTAGCTCCACATCATGCACGTCATTAGTCACCTATGACACAAACACACAGACGCACAGGTAAAGCTCTTGCTTTTTAAGGAATGTTTTGCACTTCATCGGATAGTCGCATATATTATGCGGTCCATATATATACTCAAATTATACTCACAAACTATTAACTGCAACTTTGTTGACAAGCAAACACTTGCTGGAACTACGTTTAGGTTTAGGGGTGAGGTTAGCCACAAACCTTAGCTGTCTTTGATGCCGGGCCTGCATTCCCATCAGAACTCATGTACTGTGTCAACTTAACTCTGATGATTGCAACCTCTGTTTTGCTGACAAGAGGTTGTCTTTCTTTCTTTTATGGATTTTTTTTATCATCCCATTCTGCCTGCAAGAAAACTCACACCCCCTCCTACTGCAAATGCTAACACCATGTTTATCCATGGTGACCGGGTCCCTGTGTCCTCAGAGCAGGATTCTCTAGTAGCGTCAGTGAGAGTGAGAGCATCTGGATTTCCTCTCGTCTGTTTGTCAGGGTTGTATGAACACTGGTAAAGGCCCTGATCAGAAAGCTGTACGTTGTTGATGGTGAGGGACATGTCTCCCTGTCTGTAAGCATCGTTGGACACCGACACCCTGTTCTTAAACCCAGGGCTGTGGGTTATATTCCCAGCCGTGACATTCAGCACAGTCTGTCCATCATTTTCCCAATAGACGTGTACCTCACTGTCAGGAGTTTGTTTTTCAGTTAAACCGTAGCAGTTGAGTTGAAAATTGGATCCAACAAGAGCAGGTTGGCCTACAACAATGAACACTAAAACAGCAAATGATATGTCTTCTTGAGTATTACAGTAGTGACACTCAAACCACCCGTTGTCGTTAAATCCAGAGGAGATGTTGAGATAGAGGTCTCCATCCCCGCGTTGAACCCTGTTCCCAATGCCCACTCCGGGTTGGAATACATCTGTCTTGTTTTGCACGCTTTGTACAAAATAATAAAATGCAGTACTAAAGGATATTTCTAAACGTAGCTCTTTATTAGCTAGTTACTACAGGCATGTTCACGTATCTCCAACCACGATCAAAGGACCATTTTCAACTTCCGGGTTTTCTTAACCAATCATAGCACAGTATGATACAGCGGTAAGATGCATCCAATTACAATTCAGTATGTTCACACATATGAATATTACAGTATGTATTCGTCACGGTCCAATAGCCAACCCGTGTTGAGTGTACAGTGAGTGAAAGTTATGTTATCCAACCAATGGTAAGTGATGTCATTACTCTCTTGGTCTTGAGTTTCATTGTGCCCCTGTCGGACACAGCCATGATTGGATAGCTACGGTAGCTCCGCCCCGTTCAGAGTCCCAGACACAAACTGCTCTCAGTCTGTCAGAGTCCGTGCAAGAGTGAACATCTCCGTGACTATTATTTATAAAATTGTCAAAGATTGAATTTTGTTCACCCATTTCTATCCCAGCCCGAAACTATATCTATGTATGTATAAACAGGGCTTTGTTGAATAAAACAGAAACATACCAAGCGGAATATAGTCAAATCTTTATTTTAACATTTCACTATTATATCAACTCGGTCATAGACAGAATATAAATTTAGGTAGGCTGAGTATAAACACATAAAACGGAACAGTAACCTTTATCATCAGATCTTGTGTAGTCAAGTCCTTTCACCCTTTCACTCAGTTGTATCCCAGCCCCAAACCGACCCGGGCCTCTCATTGTGCCCCTGTCTGACACATTGGATAGCTACGGTAGCTCCGCTCCGTTCAGAGTCCCAGACACAAACTGCTCTCAGTCTGTCAGAGTACGTGCCAGAGTGAACATCTCCGTGACTATTATTTATAAAACTGTCAAAGATTGAATTTGGTTCACCCATTTCTATCCCAGCCCGAAACTATATCTATGTATGTATACAATGTGCTTTGTTGAATAAAACAGAAACATACCAAGCGGAATATAGACAAATCTTTATTTTAACATTATACCAACTCTGTCATAGACAAAATATACATTTAGGTAGGCAGAGTATAAACACATAAAACGGAACAGTAACCTTTATCATCAGCTCTTGTGTAGTCAAGTTCCAGTAGTTTGCCCTACGCGAAGCATTGCCGTCCTGAGCCTCGCCTACACAAACTCAGTGCCAGAGTGAAAATCTCTCCTGGCTACGTTTTAAAAGTTGTCAAAACCTGAAGTCGTTTCACTCAGTTGTATCCCAGCCCCGAACCGAGATGTGCCACGGGCTTCCCCTACACAAAATGGGCGCCTCTCTTCAGTTTCATTGTTGTTTACGCATGGATAAAAGTGCCCTGCTTGGACACACCAGCCATGACTGGATAGCTATATGAGCCGCAGCTGGATAGAGCAGCCCGTGCAGGATACAACAGTCATGTTCGGATAAAAATTCGTGGTGGGCTGTACCCATCACGGTCCAATAGCCAACCTGTGTTGAGTGTACAGTGAGTGAAAGTTATGTTATCCAACCAATGGTAAGTGATGTCATTATTCTCTTGGTCTTGAGTTTCATTGTGCCCCTGTCGGACACAGCCATGATTGGATAGCTACGGTAGCTCCGCCCTGTTCAGAGTCCCAGACACAAACTGCTCTCAGTCTGTCAGAGTCCGTGCAATTGTGAACATCTCCGTGACTATTATTCATAAAATTGTCAAAGATTGAATTTGGTTCACCCATTTCTATCCCAGCCCGAAACTATATCTATGTATGTATAAAATGGGCTTTGTTGAATAAAACAGAAACATACCAAGCGGAATATAGTCTCAGTCTGTCAGAGTCCGTGCCAGAGTGAACATCTCCGTGACTATTATTTATAAAATTGTCAAAGATAGAAATGGGTGATCCAAATTCAATCTCAGCCGAAACTATATCTATGTATGTATACAAAGTGCTTTGTTGAATAAAACAGAAACATACCAAGCGGAATATAGTCAAATCTTTATTTTAACATTTCACTATTATATCAACTCGGTCATAGACAGAATATACATTTAGGTAGGCAGAGTATAAAAACATAAAACGGAACAGTAACCTTTATCATCAGCTCTTGTGTAGTCAAGTTCCAGTAGTTTGCCCTACGCGAAGCATTGCCGTCCTGAGCCTCGCCTACACAAACTCAGTGCCAGAGTGAAAATCTCTCCTGGCTACGTTTTAAATGTTGTCAAAACCCGAAGTCGTTTCACTCAGTTGTATCCCAGCCCCGAACCGAGAAGTGCCACGGGCTTCCCCTACACAAAATGGGCGCCTCTCTTCAGTTTCATTGTTGTTTACGCATGGATAAAAGTGCCCTGCTTGGACACACCAGCCATGACTGGATAGCTATATGAGCCGCAGCTGGATAGAGCAGCCCGTGCAGGATACAACAGTCATGTTCGGATAAAAATTCGTGGTGGGCTGTACCCATCACGGTCCAATAGCCAACCTGTGTTGGTCTTGGGTTTCATTGTGCCCGTCAGACACATCAGCCATGATTGGATAGCTACGGTAGCTCCGCCCTGTTCAGAGTCCCAGACACAAACTGCTGTCTTTCTGCTCACGGTCCAATAGCCAACCTGTGTTGCGTGTACTGTGAGTGACAGTTATGTTATCCAACCAATGGTAAGTGATGTCATTACAAGGCTGTTATATAAAAGCACACCCAAAGCACATCGACTTCACAACCCCGGAAGGCTTTGAGAGAAGTCTAACAGGCTCCCGTTCTACCCCAAAGACTACAGTTTGCTACTTGTTTTTGAAGGCTGGTTCATGTGAAACACAAGACCCGTTTATGAGAGGTGATATTCATCGATAGACAACCAAGATGGAAGGTGTAACCACAAAATATATCGTTGCCGAACAGCCTCCTTGGTATTTCAAGTCGGATTACAAAGATAGCTTCACTTGTAAACGGACACAAGGACTTTTTGATAAAGTGGTCGACCTGATGATGTGTAAGCAACAGGCGCTGTCGGAGAGAGAGAGAAAAGATACAAACCGAAAACCATATATAAGATTATCAGGAATATGGTGATCAAGGACGCTATCACTATACAACAACAACCGTCGCGTTCGTTACTACTTGCGCTGATGGACCTAGTTGACATTGAAAGTGGGACAGGCTTAGAGTCTATGGCAGATGTAGACAAGGCCCGGTGTCAAGCACGTGATACTGGCATACAGTAACTACACACACTTCTATATACCGACTGAAGAACTGATAAGCACCAACGGTAAGAAGGTGATTCCAGTGGTCACACAGTACTCTGACAAACACAACTTCTTCTACCGCGACAGTAGCCGGTCCATGATCGGAACCTACACCGTCTTCTTCCTGACAAACGGGAAAAGCAATGTCGAGTCATGCTTCATCCAAGAGGTACTGTTTGTCCCGGGACTCGAGAGCCTGGGGTTGCTGAAAAGTGTCACGGGTAACAAGTTCGAATTTTGGGACATGGCCCTGGAAGTGCCCACTCACTCCACAGCCCTCACCCCTTCCTTTCAACAAATACAGCCTGTCCAGTTGTTGCGCACGGAGGACAAAACAATGTCCACTCAGGCTCTAGTCTCTCGCATGGAAGAGATAGCCCCCATGTGCTGCGTGCTAAGCACGGCGGCGGCTGAAATGTTGAAGAAAACGCAGGAGACGAGGGTTGATTGTTTCACAGACAACGAAGTGATATGTGACCTGAAACACTTCCACTATGAGAACCGTGGCACTCGTACTGTCTACTTTAGAAGGAGCTGCAAGATCCTGGATGGCAAGCGGGTGAACCTGGTACCTGTTGTCATACTGAGAAAGGGCCAGGCTCTGGCTCCTCAATTGTACGTGTCTACCACTGTGAGGTTTTGCAGGGCCGTGAAACAATCGTGTGTCAAGGGCAACTGGGAGCTGGTGAGATGTTGGAATGACACGTTAAAGGACCTGGGGAGCGACACATTTATCACCGGGCCCGACATGTATCAGGAGATACACGGTCCCGCATTGGCAGCGTTCATCAAGCGGGTGAATCCAACCAGCTGGTGCAATTACATACCAAAGCACGTGGAGACTTTGATTGTTGACCCTATCATGGTCGAAGTGGTAGAACTGGCCATTAAATTAATGGACTGTAAGATTCCCAATGCGTTCGCAGTGGCAGAGCTGCTACATTGCCCACTTGAGAAGGTGCGAGACTACGTCAAGTTCTTGGACATGTACTCCTCTGACAATATCTTTCACACCAACATACAAAAGATGCAGACCAGTATGGTGAAGCAGCAGATGAGAAACGACTGGTTACAGTTGGCCCACATCTCGTCCAGATACCGGGAAAGGAGATATGGTAACGATGGGAATCCCGATATGGCTACGGCGTTTGAAGAGTTTTTCAAACAACACACCCCGACAACATTGCGAAGCCCAGAAGATGTGGCACTCCTGATCAAACATGATACGAGCAAGATCAAGGACAAGGAGTTGGTACAGCTGTATGCCACGGCTAAGGTGCTCTTTTTAAAACTCCGCACTTATCAAAACAAATTGAAGAAATATCTGAAGGTAGGAGAGGGAGAGCGGTGGGATCCCGATTGTGCATCATCCTCCCCACACTCTACCCAAGTGCAAGAGCCTGACATGTCCTCTAAGAACCCGGCCGACGTTGATGAGTACAGCGAAGACGAAGCTGTGCCTGGTGCCAGTGAGACAAATGACACCGTGCACTCTATCGTCACACCCGAACCCATTCCCATTGCGACGTGGATCAAGAACCTTCCGGCTCTGCTGCTGAGCGAACCTTGGTTGAATGATGACAGTCTCCGCAGAGACGCTGTTTGTACTCTCCTTGGATTAGATAAAAGCCTGTTGGACACAAGACACGGGGACACCCTTGCCGATTGGGTCAGCAACAACCGAACCGTCGTCAATATACTTCAGAATTACCGCTTGCAGGACAGACTCAGCAAAGCCCTGGTTGATTGTTTAAAGTCTTTGGCCACCGACCACTGGAGAAGCAAGATATTATTATCCTTCCAGGGTACCCGGCGTCAACCGAGGGGTGATTCTGAGCAGCCTGTGGCTAACCTGTCCAGAGCCATGAAGCCTGGAACAGAAAGGAAGAAAATCGATTCGCGTAGCACACGCGTTGGCAAATGTGCTGAGAACAAAAGGCCTTTTCACAAGACCGAAGTGGTAAATCGGGATCTATCGGCTTCTAAGTCAAATAAGTCATCGGGCACTAAGTCATCCGGGTCGAAGAGTGACACGAAACACCGCGATCCACCAGCTCACAGGCCGCGTCCCAGGTACAGTGGCGGCGGCGATGACCAGCCTTGGCTGAGCCAGGCCGAGGAAGACAACAGTGAAGAGGAAGAGTGTAACGTGGGTGAAGTTAACATCCCCGGTGAGGAGTTGGAGGCTACAATGAGCTACGACGACAGCGAATACGATATCAGTGACCAATTTATAAACGACAGATCTACCGGTGAGGAATATAGCAGTGAAGAGGAGGAGGATGATGACACGTTCTGTGCTCAGGTGAAAAACAGGGCCAAATTGGCTAAGTGTAAAACCAAGAATGTTAATCGGGGACGTAGGTATAAGAGCGAGGAGTCGCATTCGGGGTCTGAAAAGGATGCCCGCTCCCCAAAGCCTGGCTGCAGTGGTTTGAAAAGAGGAAAGGAGCGGCTATAGCGCTCACTGTTATCCGATTCGGACAACGATTCTATGATGCCAGAGTACAAGCGTGTCAAACGCACAAAGGACAACCGCAGGCCCCACAAGAGAGGATCTAAACTGAGCAGGAGTGACAAGGTGGTAAGAGAGAAGGCTCTCCAGCTCTTAGGAAGGCTAGATAAAGCGTGTGCTAAAAAGAGACTGGACAAGTCTAACAAAAGGTGCGAAGCAGTACAGACTGCTAAGAAGATACCAAGCCGCAATCGAGAATCCCACCAATACAAAAACAAACTGTCGGATTCGGAAGAAGAAGCGACTACGAAGGAGGGAAATCACTCGCAAGGTATAAAAAGGGGACATTGTTCCAAGCTAAAAGTCACTCGCTCTCCGGTCATCGATACTGACTCAGAGCACGAGGATATATGCACACTTAAGAAGCAACACAAAGGCACACTTGTCAATAGGTCGGAGAGAACCTGGACAACCCAGTAACCGAGAGGTCCCCGGTCCAGCAGGACGATTCCAAAAGCCAGCAACCCGGCAACCGCTCAGGTGCTAAAGTTCCACATCGAAGGTCTGCTGTGTCACAATTCAAAGGACACAGATTACATGTAGAGGCTGGGAAAAAGGCAGCCAAGGTTACTGATCAAGCTGCTGCCTGGCCTGCTGACACCACTCAACAGGATAGTTCAGATCAGGAGGGAGACGGGGAGTGGGTCCGTGACCACGAAGGACTAAACAGAGAGGATCACCCTACCCACCCTGCTGAGCCTACATCCGCTGTACGTGGGCCCAAGAGCGATTATGTGATACGATATCTAGAGGAGCTGGCTAACAGCGTCTCTGTCTCACAGTTAGACGAACCGTGCACCTCATCAGCAGTGCTGTCAGCTATCTATTCAACCTTGGGCTATAAAGCAGAGGAACCAAAGGCTGTTGTAAATAACCTGGATAGGTATCTTGTGAAGAAATGATACCAATGTGTTTAGTTTGATATGTAAGTTCAATAAATGTGTAAACCTGTGTGTCTGCCCTATACCCAAAGTTATACCCATCCTTGTATGACATAATATACTTGAGTTAAACAGCACGCACATGTGTAAGTTCAAGAAATGTGTAAACCTGTGTGACTGCCCTATACCCAAAGTTATACCCATCCTTGTATGCGACATAATAAACTTGAGTTAAACACGGCACATGTATCAGGATCTCTTTGTGATTGTCTTTGCATCTGTCTGTAACTGCATGTAGATATTATAATAAAATCATTGACACATACAATGGTACCTTTATCCCACCTTTATTATCTCATTCAGGGAAATGTAAGGTACACGCTGTTAGGTAGTATCACATATGTACAGATCCTTCATTCATGTCACAAGGGGTTCAACGATAGCTGTTTATGGTACATGAGCATGTAAGCTACGCCATTACATAGCGTAGATCCCGCTTCGTACGTTGACTTGACATCTTCCCATGAGCACACCCTGACGTGAGAGTCGTCTGCAAGATACCAAATGTCATGGTCTCGCACATACGCTGTGTAATGTCCACAGTAGTGAGAACCAGGGTGGGCTAGAACAGCGTACAGCTTGTATACTGTATCTAGCGTTGCTTCAGGTTCTTTCATGATATATTTCAGGTCCAGTGTCTCAGGGAAAGCAAACCTCGTGCCTGTCTTGACTATATCACCTGTATCTCTGCCAATGTTCCTAATTTAACACACCTGATTCTACTAATTAGCTGCTTAACAAGACCTTAACTAGCTGGATCAGATATGAGTAGAGAGGCAGTGCTGGTTTCATACTGACTTGTATTTCCATTCACTTACAAAAGTGAGACATACATTTTGCCTGTAGATTAGTAGTATGCTTCGTCCGGGTAGGATAACTTACTGTCTACTATTTTCTATCCAATACAGCTTGGTTTTATAGTGACTGACTTGACTTTCTATAGACGATTCAGCCATGGTTGGATAAATGAGCCATATTCTCCCTGCACGGCCACAAGCGAGTCACTCTTGGCGGCACGCGGGAATGTACCGCCTACTCGACCAATGACATGAGGGAGTGTGATGACACGTAAGTCCACCCGACCAATCAATTGTCATGCCATATTCTTGATATTCAACAGATGCACAGGAAAAGAACTCTGAGAGAGTACAAGTCTCCCTTTCAAGTTGTGGACAGGAAGACATAATGAATGCCACCAGGGGAAAGACAGTAACTAAGTATTGAAGTAGCGTGGAACCATGTATTATCGGCAGATTCAACAGCGTTTAGGAAATATATTACCGTCATCTTGTGATCAAGCCATCAATGTTTTATGATTGTTGGTCTCGTACAAATGTTAGCACTTAGCATGTTTGACATTTCAGTAGAAATACTACTATCAGCTTTTTGATAAACGGCTTAGCAAAGAAAATACGTCCCATATTATCGGCTTACGGGCCCCAGTTATCGGCCACCTTACTGTTTTGTTCAATTACAAGATATATCCGTTTAATTTTGTTCAAAAAGAGACACCAACCTTGTATCCGAAGTGTTTACTAGATAGTTAGCTAGCCTTCCGGTAAAAAAACTTTTCATTGCCCGGTGCGTCCTCCTCAAATCAAATCAAAGTTTATTTGTCACGTGTGCCGAATACAACAGGTGTAGACCTTACAGTCAAATGCTTACTCACAGGCTCTAACCAACAGGTGTAGACCTTACAGTCAAATGCTTACTTACCAACAGGTGTAGACCTTACAGTCAAATGCTTACTTACCAACATGTGTAGACCTTACAGTCAAATGCTTACTAACCAATAGTGCAAAAAAAGATATTAGTTGAACAATAGGTAAGTAAAGAAATAAAAACAACAGTAAAAAGACAGTGAAAAACAGTAGCGAGGCTATATACAGTAGAGGGCTATATACAGTAGAGAGACTATATACAGTAGAGGGGCTATATACAGTAGAGAGACTATATACAGTAGAGGGGCTATATACAGTAGAGAGACTATATACAGTGGAGGGGCTATATACAGTAGAGAGGCTATATACAGTAGTGAGGCTATATACAGTAGAGAAACTATATACAGTAGAGGGGCTATATACAGTAGGGAGGCTATATACAGTAGTGAGGCTATATACAGTAGAGAGACTATATACAGTAGAGAGGCTATATACAGTAGCGAGGCTATATACAGTAGAGAGGCTATATACAGTAGCGAGGCTATAACAGTAGCGAGGCTATATACAGTAGCGAGGCTATATACAGTAGAGAGACTATATACAGTAGTGAGGCTATATACAGTAGAGAGACTATATACAGTAGAGGGGCTATATACAGTAGGGAGGCTATATACAGTAGTGAGGCTATATACAGTAGAGAGACTATATACAGTAGAGAGGCTATATACAGTAGCGAGGCTATATACAGTAGTGAGGCTATATACAGTAGAGAGACTATATACAGTAGAGGGGCTATATACAGTAGAGAGGCTATATACAGTAGTGAGGCTATATACAGTAGAGAGACTATATACAGTAGTGAGGCTATATACAGTAGAGAGACTATATACAGTAGAGGGGCTATATACAGTAGAGAGGCTATATACAGTAGAGGGGCTATATACAGTAGAGAGACTATATACAGTAGTGAGGCTATTTACAGTAGAGAGACTATATACAGTAGAGGGGCTATATACAGTAGAGAGGCTATATACAGTAGAGAGGCTATAACAGTAGCGAGGCTATATACAGTAGAGGGGCTATATACAGTAGAGAGACTATATACAGTAGTGAGGCTATATACAGTAGAGAGACTATATACAGTAGAGGGGCTATATACAGTAGGGAGGCTATATACAGTAGTGAGGCTATATACAGTAGAGAAACTATATACAGTAGAGAGGCTATATACAGTAGCGAGGCTATATACAGTAGCGAGGCTATAACAGTAGCGAGGCTATATACAGTAGCGAGGCTATATACAGTAGAGGGGCTATATACAGTAGAGAGACTATATACAGTAGTGAGGCTATATACAGTAGAGAGACTATATACAGTAAAGGGGCTATATACAGTAGCGAGGCTATATACAGTAGCGAGGCTATATACAGTAGAGAGACTATATACAGTAGAGGGGCTATATACAGTAGAGAGGCTATATACAGTAGAGAGGCTATAACAGTAGCGAGGCTATATACAGTAGAGGGGCTATATACAGTAGAGAGACTATATACAGTAGTGAGGCTATATACAGTAGAGAGACTATATACAGTAGAGGGGCTATATACAGTAGGGAGGCTATATACAGTAGTGAGGCTATATACAGTAGAGAAATTATATACAGTAGAGAGGCTATATACAGTAGCGAGGCTATATACAGTAGCGAGGCTATATACAGTAGAGAGGCTATATACAGTAGCGAGGCTATAACAGTAGCGAGGCTATATACAGTAGCGAGGCTATATACAGTAGAGGGGCTATATACAGTAGAGAGACTATATACAGTAGTGAGGCTATATACAGTAGAGAGACTATATACAGTAGAGGGGCTATATACAGTAGGGAGGCTATATACAGTAGTGAGGCTATATACAGTAGAGAGACTATATACAGTAGAGAGGCTATATACAGTAGCGAGGCTATATACAGTAGAGAGGCTATATACAGTAGCGAGGCTATATACAGTAGAGGGGCTATATACAGTAGAGAGACTATATACAGTAGAGAGGCAATAACAGTAGCGAGGCTATATACAGTAGAGGGGCTATATACAGTAGAGAGACTATATACAGTAGTGAGCCTATATACAGTAGAGAGACTATATACAGTAGCGAGGCTATATACAGTAGAGAGGCTATATACAGTAGCGAGGCTATAACAGTAGCGAGGCTATTGTGGTAGTGAAAACATGGCTAAGATGCATTGATTAATTTATTTAATGTACTATGTGATAGCAGACAACATGATAGTATTGATAATGAGGCTTAAGTGCTAAAACAAGTTTAACTTAGATAGTTGTGGGAGATTAACTCATTACAATTATTACATTTTCAGTGTTCTGGTTGATTACTTTGAAGTGGTGAGACAGAAAGACATACAGAAATGTATAGGATTTGTTAAAGCTGAATAGTTGAACAAACAGACATGAAAGAAACAGGAGGTCAGCAGAAAGGCCATTTGGAACTGATCAAAGGCTTCTGAGGAAAAGCAGGATGCCAGAAGGCAATATAACAAAGACCCCTATGGAAACAGGACATATGGGAAGCTGTAAACCTGGGGAGGGGTCTGTGTAGGAATGTTGGGAGAATACTTTAAAAGGCTGTGGGCTGAGACACAGGGTCAGTTGTGATCCGGGTCATGGCTCCACCTTTGATTGTGCTAATTAAAGGTGCTATTGAATTCACAAGTTTCTTGTAAGAGTTTCATATTTTTGAGAAACCATTTTCCACAACACTATATACAGTAGAGGGGCTATATACAGTAGAGACTATATACAGTAGAGGGGCTATATACAGTAGAGAGGCTATATACAGTAGAGACTATATACAGTAGTGAGGCTATATACAGTAGAGAGACTATATACAGTAGAGAGGCTATATCCAGTAGGGAGGCTATATACAGTAGCGAGGCTATATACAGTAGAGAGACTATATACAGTAGCGAGGCTATAACAGTAGCGAGGCTATCACAGTAGCGAGGCTATATACAGTAGAGAGACTATATACAGTACAGAGACTATATACAGTAGCGAGGCTATAACTGTAGCGAGGCTATATACAGTAGAGAGACTATATACATTAGCGAGGCTATATACAGTAGAGAGGCTATAACAGTAGCGAGGCTATAACAGTAGCGAGGCTATATACGGTAGCGAGGCTATATACGGTAGCGAGGCTATATACAGTTGCGAGGCTATAACAGTAGCGAGGCTATATACAGTAGCGAGGCTATAACAGTAGCGAGGCTATAACAGTAGCGAGGCTATATACAGTAGCGAGGCTATATACAGTAGGGAGGCTATAACAGTAGCGAGGCTATATCCAGTAGGGAGGCTATATACAGTAGCGAGGCTATATACAGTAGAGAGACTATATACAGTAGCGAGGCTATCACAGTAGCGAGGCTATATACAGTAGCGAGGCTATATACAGTAGAGAGACTATATACAGTACAGAGACTATATACAGTAGCGAGGCTATAACTGTAGCGAGGCTATATACAGTAGAGAGACTATATACATTAGCGAGGCTATATACAGTAGAGAGGCTATAACAGTAGCGAGGCTATAACAGTAGCGAGGCTATATACGGTAGCGAGGCTATATACGGTAGCGAGGCTATATACAGTTGCGAGGCTATAACAGTAGCGAGGCTATATACAGTAGCGAGGCTATAACAGTAGCGAGACTATAACAGTAGCGAGGCTATATACAGTAGCGAGGCTATATACAGTAGAGAGGCTATATACAGTAGAGAGGCTATATACAGTAGCGAGGCTATAACAGTAGCGAGGCTATATACAGTAGAGAGACTATATACAGTAGCGAGGCTATAACAGTAGCGAGGCTATATACAGTAGCGAGGCTATATACAGTAGAGAGGCTATATACAGTAGCGAGGCTATATACAGTAGCGAGGCTATAACAGTAGCGAGGCTATATACAGTAGAGAGGCTATATACAGTAGCGAGGCTATATACAGTAGCGAGGCTATAACAGTAGCGAGGCTATATACAGTAGAGAGACTATATACAGTAGCGAGGCTATTACAGTAGCGAGGCTATATACAGTAGCGAGGCTATATACAGTAGAGAGGCTATATACAGTAGAGAGGCTATATACAGTAGCGAGGCTATATACAGTAGCGAGGCTATAACAGTAGCGAGGCTATATACAGTAGCGAGGCTATAACACTAGCGAGGCTATATACAGTAGCGAGGCTATAACAGTAGCGAGGCTATATCCAGTAGCGAGGCTATATACAGTAGCGAGGCTATAACAGTAGCGAGGCTATATACAGTAGCGAGGCTATATACAGTAGAGAGGCTATAACAGTAGCGAGGCTATCACAGTAGCGAGGCTACATACAGTAGCGAGGCTATAACAGTAGCGAGGCTATATACAGTAGCGAGGCTATCACAGTAGCGAGGCTATCACAGTAGCGAGGCTATATACAGTAGTGAGGCAATAACAGTAGCGAGGCTATAACAGTAGCGAGGCTACATACAGTAGCGAGGCTATAACAGTAGCGAGGCTATATACAGTAGCGAGGCTATAACAGTAGAGAGGCTATATACAGTAGAGAGGCTATATACAGTAGAGAGGCTATATACAGGCACCGGTTAGTCGGGCTGATTGAGGTAGTATGTACATGTACTGTCACGAGAATTTCTTTCTCAATGTTCTAACGGAACTTATTAGATAACTCTATCTGTAACCCAGAGGTTGTAAGGCTGGCTCTAGTTTCATGAAACAGACGTACAATGATCAGTGTTTTATTCAGAGAGCTCTCCCCTTCTGGCGCAGAGCGGATCCTTTTATACACACACAATTTTTCCATTTGCACAACAAGCCCTCCTCACGTATCTTCAAATAAGCTTTCATAAATGTTCTCGCTGCTGTATCTCAGTGTCAAGTTTCCTGTTATTGGTTCTGCTCACACATCCTGTGAATCACACTACAAGACCACATGTTTCTGCAAGCGTGGGGTGGCCTCTTTCCTGCTATTAGTTTAGACAGTTCTACATCTCTTTCTGTTGTCTCAGCTACTCCTTGCTCATAAAAAAGGTCTATTCACACACATTATTGGATTATTGTCTTAGGACTCTAACACATTACACAGTTTATACAGTTTCAGGGGGGATTACTTTAGTCATTATCTTTAGACATACAAATTCATTCATCATGTAGATATGGTTAAAGTGACTAATGCATATATGATGAACAGAGTGTAGCAGTAGCGTAAAAGAGGGGTTGGTGGGTGGCGGGACACAATGGTGGGTGGTGGGACACAATGCAGTTAGCCCGGTTAGCCAATGTGCGGGAGCACTGGTTGGTCGGGCCAATTGAGGTAGTATGTGCATATGTACATGAATGTCTAGTTAAAGTGACTATGCATCTATGATAAACAGAGAGTAGCAGCAGCGTAGAAGAGGGGTTGGGGGCACACAATGCAAATTGTCCAGGTAGCCATGTGATTACCTGTTCAGGAGTCTTATGGCTTGGGGGTAAAAACTGTTGAGAAGCCTTTTTGTCCTAGACTTGGCACTCCGGTACTGCTTGCAATGCTGTAGTAGAGAGAACAGTCTATGACTGGGGTAGCTGGGGTTGTTGACAATTTTTTGGGCCTTCCTCTGACACCCCTTGGTGTAGAGGTCCTGGAAGGCAGGCAGCTTAGCCCCAGTGATGTACTGGGCCGTACGCACTACCCTCTGTAGTGCCTTGCGGTCAGAGGTCGAGCAATTGCCGTACCAGGCAGTGATGCAACCAGTCAGGATGCTCTCGATGTTGCAGCTGTAGAACCTTTTGAGGATCTCAGGACCCATGCCAAATCTTTTTAGTTTCCTGAGGGGGAATAGGCTTTGTCGTGCCCTCTTCATGACTGTCTTGGTGTGTTTGGACCGTTCTAGTTTGTTGGTGATGAAGCTCTCAACCTGCTCCACTACAGCCCGTCGATGAGAATAGGGGTGTGCTCGATCCTCCTTTTCCTGTAGTCCACAATCATCTCCTTAGTCTTGGTTACGTTGAGGGATAGGTTGTTATTCTGGCACCACCCGGCCAGGTCTCTGACCTCCTCCCTATAGGCTGTCTCATCGTTGTCGGTGATCAGGCCTACCACTGTTGTGTCGTCTGCAAACTTAATGATAGTGTTGGAGTCGTTCCTAGCCATGCAGTGGTGGGTGAACAGGGAGTACAGGAGGGGACTGAGCCCCTTGGGGGCTCCAGTGTTGAGGATCAGCGTGGCAGATGTGTTGCTACCTACCCTCACCACCTGGGGGAGGCCCGTCAGGAAGTCCAGGATCGAGTTGCAGAGGGAGGTGTTTAGTCTCAGGATCCTTAGCTTAGTGATGAGCTTTGAGGGTACTATGGTGTTGAATGCTGAGCTGTAGTCAATGAATAGCATTCTCAAATAGGTGTTCCTTTTGTCAGGTGGGAAAGGGCAGTGTGGAGTTCAATAGAGATTGCATCATCTGTAGATCTGTTTGGGCGGTATGCAAATTGGAGTGGGTCATGGGTTTCTGGGATAATGCTGTTGATGTGAGTCATTACCAGACATTTCAAAGCACTTCATGGCTACGGACGTGAGTGCTACGGGTCTGTAGTCATTTAGGCAGGTTGCCTTTGTGTTCTTGGGCACAGGGACTATGGTGGTCTGCTTGAAACATGTTGGTATTACAGACTCAATCAGGGACATGTTGAAAATGTCAGTGAAGACACCTGCCAGTTGGTCAGCACATGCCCGGAGCACACGTCCTGGTAATCCGTCTGGCCCTGCAGCCTTGTGTATGTTAACCTGTTTAAAGGTCTTACTCACGTCGGCTACGGAGAGCGTGATCACACAGTCGTCCGGAACAGCTGATACTCTCATGCATGCCTCAGTGTTGCTTGCCTCGAAGCGAGTTGACTCTGTACCGGTACCCCCTGTATATAGCCTCCACATTGACTCTGTAGCGGTACCCCCTGTATATAGCCTCGACATTGACTCTGTACCGGTACCCCCTGTATATAGCCTCCACATTGACTCTGTACCGGTACCCCCTTTATACTATAGTAATTTATTCATTTTACATATTTATCTTGAGTTGAAAGCAACATGTTTTTATTAAGTTGAACTCTTTGACAGAATGTTAAAAGTTACACTACTCAAAAGGTACTCAATAGGTGGAACGACCCGCATACGCTATCCTCCTCCATTCTGCCCTAGCGTCCCTGACTCCATTCTGCCCTAGCGTGCCCGACCTCACTAATGCTCTTGTGGCTGAGTGGAAGCAAGTCCCCGCAGCAATGTTCCAACATCTAGTGGAAAGCCTTCCCAGAAGAGTGGCGGCTGTTATAGCAGCAAAGTGGGGACCAACTCCATATTAATGCCCATGATTTTGGAATGAGATGTTCGACGAACAAGTGTCCACATATTTTTGGTCATGGTCAAATACTAAGATGGCGCCGACAGAGATGCATCTCTGCTTCTAGCTCCTAAGCAACTTTGCAGTATTTCGTTTTTTTGTGTTATTTATTACATTATTAGCCCAGAAAACTTTTCGTGTTATTACATACAGCCGGAAATAACTTTTGGATATCAGTGGCGGTAACTCACCAGCATTACAACCAGGAATACGACTTTCCCGAATTGGATCCTTTGTTCGTACCCCCCAGGGCAATTGAACTGATTCCAGAGGCTGCTCAAAAACGCCGCCGGCGGAGAAGAGGTATTCGGACTAATAGTCCGACTCAGGAGGCGTGCACACCATTCACCGCTTCCGAGTATTTTACTTGCTAATGTTCAGTCTCTGGATAATAAAGTAGACAAGCTCAGGGTGAGGATCTCCTTCCAGAGAGACATCAAGATTGTAACGTACTCTATTTCACGGAAACATGGCTCTCTCGGGATATACTCTCTGAGATCGTACAGCCAGTTGGGTTCTCAGTACATCGTGCAGACAGGAGTAAAGAACTCTCTGGGAAGAAAGGCGGGGGTGTATGTTTCATGATTAACTACTCATGCTGGGATTGTGATAACTTATAGAAACTCAAATCCTTTTGTTCACCTGACCTAGAATACCTCACAATCAAATGCCGACTGTATTACCTCCCAAGAGAATTCTCTTTGGTTATAGTCACAGCCGTGTATATTCCCCCTCAAGTCAATATCACGACAGCCTTCAAAGAACTACACTGGACTTTATGCAAACTGGAAACCACACATTATTGTAGCTGGTGATCTTAACAAAGCAGATTTGAGGAAAACGCTACTGACGCTACCGTTTTACCAACACATTGACTGCAGTACTCGCTCTGAGAACATTGGACCACTGCTATTCAACCTTTCAAAATGTCTACAAGGCTCTCCCCTGCCCTCCTTTCGGCTCCATTTTGCTCTTCCCTTCCTATAGGCAGAAACTCAAACAGGAAATACCCGTGCTAAGGTCTATGCAACGCTGCTCTGAACAATCGGAATCCATGCTTCAAGATTGTTTTGATCACGGGACTGGGATATGTTCCGGGTAGCCTCCCAGAATAACATTGACGGATACACTGAGACGGTGACTGAGTTTATCAGGAAGTGTATAGGAGATGTTGTACCCACTGTGGCTATTAAAACCTACCCTAACCAGAAACCGTGGATAGATGGCCGCATTCACGCAAAACTGAACGCGCGAACCACCGCATTTAACCGTGGCAAGGTGACTGGGAATATAGCTGAATACAAACCGTGTAGTTATTTCCTCCGTAAAGCAATCAAACAGGCAAAACGTCAGTACAGAGACAAAGTGGAATCGCAATTCAACGGCTCAGACACGAGCCAAATGTGGCAGAATTTACAGACAATCACGGACTACAAAGGGAAAACCAGGATAACACAGTGCCACCGCCGCGGCCCGCTACCAAGGACTGTGGGCGACGTAAGTAATTAAGCGTGTTAATTCTCGCAGGGTGGCTGGCCCAGACTGCATCCCTAGCTGCGTCTTCAGAGCATGCGCAGACCAGCTGGCTGTTTACGGACATATTCAATCTCTCCCTATCCCAGTCTGCTGTCCCCACTTGCTTCAAGATGTCCACCATTGTTCCTGTACCCATGAAAGCAAAGGTAACTGAACTAAATGACTACTTCTGTCATCATGAAGTGCTTTGAGAGGCTAGATACCACCTCTACCTGACACCCTAGACCCACTTCAATTTGATTACCGCCCCAGTAGATCCACAGACGATGTAATCGCCATCACCCTGCCCTATCCCATCTGGACAAAAGGAATACCTACAGTGAGGGAAATAAGTATTTGATCCCCTGCTGATTTTTTACGTTTGCCCACTGACACAGAAATGATCAGTCTATAATTTTAATGGTAGGTTTATTTGAACAGTGAGAACCAGAATAACAACAAAAATGTCCAGAAAAACGCATGTGAAAAATGTTATAAATTGATTTGCATTTTAATGAGGGAAATAAGTATTTGACCCCCTCTGCAAAACATGACTTAGTACTTGGTGGCAAAACCCTTGTTGGCAATCACAGAGGTCAGACGTTTCTTGTAGTTGGCCACCAGGTTTGCACACATCTCAGGAGGGATTTTGTCCCACTCCTCTTTGCAAATCTTCTCCAAGTCATTAAGGTTTCGAGGCTGACGTTTGGCAACTCAAACCTTCAGCTCCCTCCACAGATTTTCTATGGGATTAAGGTCTGGAGACTGGCTAGGCCACTCCAGGACCTTAATGTGCTTCTTCTTGAGCCACTCCTTTGTTGCCTTGGCCGTGTGTTTTGGGTCATTGTCATGCTGGAACACCCATCCACAACCCATTTTCAATGCCCTGGCTGAGGGAAGGAGGTTCTCACCCAAGATTTGACGGTACATGGCCCCGTCCATCGTCCCTTTGATGCGGTGAAGTTGTCCTGTCCCCTTAGCAGAAACACCCCCAAAGCATAATGTTTCGACCTCCATGTTTGACGGTGGGGATGGTGTTCTTGGGGTCATAGGCAGCATTACTCCTCCTCCAAACACGGTGAGTTGAGTTGATGCCAAAGAGCTCCATTTTGGTCTCATCTGACCACAACACTTTCACCCAGTTGTCCTCTGAATCATTCAGCTGTTCATTGGCAAACTTCAGACGGGCATGTACATGTGCTTTCTTGAGCAGGAGGACCTTGCGGGTGCTGCAGGATTTCAGTCCTTCACGGCGTTGTGTGTTACCAATTGTTTTCTTGGTAACTATGGTCCCAGCTGCCTTGAGATCATTGACAAGATCCTCCCGTGTAGTTCTGGGCTGATTCCTCACCGTTCTCATGATCATAGCAACTCCACGAGGTGAGATCTTGCATGGAGCCCCAGGCCGAGGGAGATTGACAGTTATTTTGTGTTTCTTCCATTTGCGAATAATCGCACCAACTGTTGTCACCTTCTCACCAAGCTGCTTGGAGATGGTCTTGTAGCCCATTCCAGCCTTGTGTAGGTCTACAATCTTGTCCCTGACATCCTTGGAGAGCTCTTTGGTCTTGGCCATGGTGGAGAGTTTGGAATCTGATTGATTGCTTCTGTGGACAGGTGTCTTTTTTATACAGGTAACAAGCTGAGATTAGGATCACTCCCTTTAAGAGTGTGCTCCTAATCTCAGCTTGTTACCTGTATAAAAGACACCTGGGAGCCAGGTCAAATACTTATTTCCCTCATTAAAATGCAAATAAATGTATAACATTTTTCACATGCGTTTTCTGGATTTTTGTTGTTATTCTGTCTCTCACTGTTCAAATAAACCTACCATTAAAATTATAGACTGATCATTTCTTTGTCAGTGGGCAAACGTACAAAATCAGCAGGGGATCAAATACTTTTTTCCCTCACTGTTTGTAAGAATGCTTTTCATTGACTATAGCTCAGCATTCAACACCACAGTACCCTCCAAGCTCATCATCAAGCTGGAGGCCCTGGGTCTGTATCACCCTGTGCAATTGGTTCCTGGACCTTCTGGACGGGCTGCCCCCAGGTGGTGAAGGTAGGAAACAACACCTCCACTTCGCTGAGCCTCAACACAGGAGCCCCGCAAGGGTGCATGCTCAGCCCCCTCCTGTACTGCGTGGCCACGCACGCCTCCAACTCAATCATGAAGTTTGCAGACGACACAACGGTAGTAGGCCTGATTACCAACAATGACGAATCAGCCTACAGGGAGGAGGTGAGGGCCCTGGGAGAGTGGTACCAGGAAAATAACCCCCCACTTGTTATGGAAATTTTGTCTCAATGTTCATAAACTGAACTTCAATTAAACTACTCAGTCTGTAACCCAGAATTTGTAAGATACTGGTTGAAATGAAAATGGTAAAATGTAAAAGTGTTTATTCACGCGAGCTCTGCTGAGATACAATGCACATTCGTTTATATAGTCACACATAGCATCATAAATGTCCATACAAATAGCGTCACATATGTCCCTCCTTGTCCACTTCAAAACATACATTTACTATCTTGTCCTGCAACATGTTACACAATCTTATTACAAGCCCAATGGTATTTTCCCCTCCTATTCCCCTCTTATCAGTTTCCACATGCTGTCTGTCTCTGGTTTCTCCTTTTCTATACACAATGCACATTTATAAAAACACTGTACTAGTTATCTCATTATTTTAGGATTATAATTCATTTAGTCATCATTAAACATTTTAAACCATATAAAATCATTTATAACCACTCAATGTCAACAAAACAAAGAGCTGATCGTGGACTTCAGGAAAAAGCAGAGGGAGCACGCCCTTATCCACATTGACGGGATAGCAGTGGAGAAGGTGGCATACACATCACTGACGATCTGAAATTGCCCACCCACACAGACCGTGTGGTGAAGAAGGCGCAACAGCACATCTTAAACCTCAGGAGGCTCTAGAAATTTGGCTTGTCACCTACAGTGGGGCAAAAAAGTATTTAGTCAGCCACCAATTGTGCAAGTTCTCCAACTTAAAAAGATGAGAGAGGCCTGTAATTTTCATCATAGGTACACTTCATCTATGACAGACGAAATTAGAAAAAGAAATCCAGAAAATCACATTGTAGGATTTTTCATTTATTTATTTGCAAATTATGGTGGAAAATAAGTATTTGGTCAATAACAAAAGTTTATCTCAATACTTTGTTATATACCCTTTGTTGGCAATGACAGAGGTCAAACGTTCTCTGTAAGTCTTCACAAGGTTTTCACACACTGTTGCTGGTATTTTGGCCCATTCCTCCATGCAGATCTCCTCTAGAGCAGTGATGTTTTGGGGCTGTCGCTGGGCAACACGGACTTTCAACTCCCTCCAAAGATTTTCGATGGGGTTGAGATCTGGAGACTGGCTAGGCCACTCCAGGACCTTGAAATGCTTCTTACGAAGCCACTCCGGGATCATTGTCATGCTGAAAGACCCAGCCACGTTTCATCTTCAATGCCCTTGCTGATGGAAGGAGGTTTTCACTCAAAGTCTCACGATACATGGCCCCATTCATTCTTTCCTTTACACGGATCAGTCGTCCTGGTCCCTTTGCAGAAAAACATCCCCAAAGCATGATGTTTCCACCCCCATGCTTCACAGTAGGTATGGTGTTCTTTGGATGCAACTCAGCATTCTTTGTCCTCCAAACACGACGAGTTGAGTTTTTACCAAAAAGTTCTATTTTGGTTTCATCTGACCATATGACATTCTCCCAATCCTCATCTGGATCATCCAAATGCTCTCTAGCAAACTTCAGACGGGCCTGAACATGTACTGGCTTAAGCAGGGGGACACGTCTGGCACTGCAGGATTTGAGTCCCTGGCGGCGTAGTGTGTTACTGATGGTAGGCTTTGTTACTTTGGTCCCAGCTCTCTGCAGGTCATTCACTAGGTCCCCCCGTGTGGTTCTGGGATTTTTGCTCACTGTTCTTGTGATCATTTTGACCCCACGGGGTGAGATCTTGCGTGGAGCCCCAGATCGAGGAAGATTATCAGTGGTCTTGTATGTCTTCCATTTCCTAATAATTGCTCCCACAGTTGATTTCTTCAAACCAAGCTGCTTCCTTATTGCAGATGCAGTCTTCCCAACCTGGTGCAGGTCTACAATTTTGTTTCTGGTGTCCTTTGACAGCTCTTTGGTCTTGGCCATAGTGGAGTTTGGAGTGTGACTGTTTGAGGTTGTGGACAGGTGTCTTTTATACTGATAACAAGTTCAAACAGGTGCCATTAATACAGGTAACGAGTGGAGGACAGAGGAGCCTCTTAAAGAAGAAGTTACAGGTCTGTGAGAGCCAGAAATCTTGCTTGTTTGTATGTGACCAAATACTTATTTTCCACCATAATTTGCAAATAAATTCATTAAAAATCCTACAATGTGATTTTCTGTTTTTTTTCCCTCGTTTTGTATGTCATAGTTGAAGTGTATGATGAAAATTACAGGCCTCTCTCATCTTTTTAAGTGAGAGAACTTGCACAATTGGTGGCTGACTAAATACTTTTTTGCCCCACTGTATAACCCTCACAAACCTTTACAGCCACTGCACATTCTGTCGGGCTGTATCATCGCTTTGTACGGCAACTGCACCGCCCTCGTAGGGCTCTCCAGAGGGTGGTGCGGTCTCTACAGTCCCTGGTTCGAATCCAGGCTGTATCACATCCGGCCGTGATTGGGAATCCCATAGGGCGGCGCACAATTGGCCCAGCGTTTGTTCTTAACTGACTTGCCTAGTTTAAATAAAGGTTAAATAAAATGCAAATTCTCTTAAAGGGTTGGATTACTTAGTTCAAATAGCTGACAGGTATTTATTCCTGTCTAATGGTTACATGTTTGTAATGCCTACTACGGTCTTAATGTAACATTGTTTGTCTGAAATGTATTTTTAGTTTGTGTGTTTGAACCCCAGGTAGACTAGCTATTGTTATGGAGTCAGATGATGCAACCAGGTAGACTAGCTGTTGTTATGGAGTCAGGGGTTCCAACCAGGTAGACTAGCTGTTGTTATGGAGTCAGGGGATCCAACCAGGTGGACTAGCTGTTGTTATGGAGTCAGGGGATCCAACCAGGTAGACTAGCTGTTGTTATGTCAAAGTCACCATTATTAGTCAGTTGTACAATCGAATGCCTTCAACCGAAATGTGTCTTCCACATTTAACCCAACCCCTCTGAATCAGAGAGGTGCGGGGGGCTGCCTTAATCGACATCCACGTCTTCAGCGCCCGGGGAACAGTGGGTTAACTGCCTTGTTCAGGGGCAGAACGACAGAGTTTTACCTTGTCAGCTCGGGGAGTCGAACTTGCAACCCTCCGGTTACAAGTCCAACACTCTAACCACTAGGCTACCTGCCGCCAGGTATGGAGTCAGGGGATCCAACCAGGTAGACTAGCTGTTGTTATGGAGTCAGCTGACATATTGGGCTGTCTTAATTGTTTGTGACCATGGACAGTAAAATAAGTCTCTCTCGTCACGTCAACCAAGTAAAAGTGACATGCAACAAAAGGAAAATTACCTACCGGTAGTTAAATATTAAAATATAATGTAGGGCTAAATAAAATGTCAAAATATTGAGAATGCTTTTTGGTTACACCGATCGGAAAGGCGGTGGTCCGTTTTGCTCACTTCAGGTGCACTTGATTTAACGTGAGTCAATGGGTTCAATGATTGTCAGCACACACCATTGTCTTAGTAAAAACCCCTCCAGCCAGTGTGCAGCTCGAGATAATTGATCGCACCTCATGTGAACTCAAGCCGTGGGTGTAGGCCTTTTCAGTAAACAGAACAAAACGGAGAGCGACCTACCTGAATTTGGCTAATAGAAACTCTAGTTTGTTGTTGCAGAACTTTTTGCTATGGTTTTCTACAGTGTGCACTAATGAAAACACCCCAGCTCAGGCTCAATCAAACATACTTGCCTTATGCCTCATGTCCACCAGATGCATCAAACTCTTTGTTTTCCACAACGCTACGTTGGGGTTGCCGCACTAGGCTGTGGTGTGTTCTGAGTACTGCAGGCATTACATATTTTCAACTTGTCCGTTGCCTTACCGTGCAGTGGTATAAATGGAAGTACACACACAGACCAGCTAAGCTTTTAGCGAGTTGAAAAGCAAAGCACATTTGTGTCAAGTATGGAAAATGCTGGCTAGACATCCGGCAAAACAAAACCTCATATGCATCTGGTGGACATCGGACATTATGCTGTGTTCATAACCAAGTGGGAAGGTAGTTATTACCAGTTGTGCTTGTAAACAAATGATAGTGTTCAAGAAACATATTAATCAATGGAGGCTGCTGAGGGGAGGACGTCTCATAGTAAATGGAATGGAGTAAATGGAATGGTGTCAAACACATGAAAACCATGTTGATACCATTCCATTTACTCCATGCCAGCCATTGTTATGAGCCGTTCTCTCCTCAGCAGCCTCCACTGATATTCATATATTGTTTTTTATAAATAGTGTTGGAACAGGTTCAGGGAATAATAATTTAATTTAAAAAAAATTGAGGAACAGAATCAGAACTAAATCTATACTGCTCCAGAACAGAACCGTTATTTTAAAAGCACGAGAACCAGTTAATAACATTATTTTGCGTTCCGGGCATTTTTTTTCCAGTCACACAAAAGCCCTCACTCTGTCAACTCAGAACCGTATTCCAGTGTCTGCCTGCCAGCTGAACATCTTTGCCAGTGTGCATAGTCTACTGTAGCGTAATTCAGAAATTAGGGAGAGATAATTCATTAGAAGAGAATGGATTCACTTTTCCAATGCTAGTTAAGGATACTATGGTTATTAAGTTTCACATTGGATTTATTAACTACAAAAAGGTAAGACGTGTTTTTTATTTTAATTCTGGTGTCGCTCTGCACACACAAGCTTGTTAGTTAACTAACTAGCTAGCTAGCGCTGGTCCAGCGTTAGTTAAGCCAACTCTCTGAAGTTCAAAGTTCCTTCATAGACGCCAATCCAATTTAGGTATACTTCTGTAGACGTAATTCAGATAATGCATGACATAACAAGATGCAAAGCCTCCTCATCCAGCCTCCTCCTCATCCAGCCTCCTCCTCATCCAGCCTCCTCCTCATCCAACCTCCTCCTCATCCAACCTCCTCCTCCAACCTCTCACTATTTCCACACGCTCAAAATGTCAGTCTCATTTTGCGCCCTACACAGTCCAATGCATTTAAATATCTTGCCCGCTCCATAGCAAGCTGCTCTATCAGCACTGACTGGTGAAGTAATTCAATTTCGAGCTAAATGAATATCGATGTCAGAGGTTTAAAAAAGGAACAGAAAGGAACGATAATAACTGTTACTTTTGTTTTAGGTTTAAACCGGTTCAGAACTTAAATTTGCTATTTTATTACAACAAAAATAACGGTTCTAGTTGTTACAGTTAACTGACATGATGTTATCAAGATAATTCCCTTTTAGTGACAATGGACAGTGAAACTTGTCATTGTTAATGGTACTTTCAACAATGTTCAGAAATATTGACTGTTAATCTCGCTTTCATATTGTAGCTGAGTGAGCAGTGACTTACATCTAAAATGAGTCTCTCTGGGGAGAGAGAGGAGGGGACCACAGCCTCTAAAATGAGTCTCTCTGGGGAGAACGAGGAGGGGACCACTGCCTCGAAGAGGAAGTATTCTGAAAGCGAGGAGGGGACCACTGCCTCGAAGAGGAAGTATTCTGAAAGCGAGGAGGGGACCACTGCCTCTAAAAAGAGTCTGCCTCAAGACACCAGTTCTAAGAGGTAAGAGATCAATTGTAAATATTTTAAATATATACAACTAATTTAAGAGAAGTGTTTCCAAATTACATAACACGTAGGCCTATATCATTAATTCAAAAGTCAACAATCCTTTGACCAATTGCAAACTGTAGCTTTAAAAGAAGGTAACCGCCCTCTTCCACCCCGTTCCGCACCCCTGGAAGCCTCTTCCCCAGAGTAAAGAATCTAGCACAAGCTAGGTTACCATCCAACTGGTAACAAGCTAGGTTACCATCCAACTGGTAACAAGCTAGGTTACCATCCAACTGGTAACAAGCTAGGTTTCCATCCAACTGGTAACAAGCTAGGTTTCCATCCAACTGGTAACAAGCTAGGTTTCCATCCAACTGGTAACAAGCTAGGTTACCATCCAACTGGTAACAAGCTAGGTTACCATCCAACTGGTAACAAGCTAGGTTACCATCCAACTGGTAACAAGCTAGGTTTCCATCCAACTGGTAACAAGCTAGGTTACCATCCAACTGGTAACAAGCTAGGTTACCATCCAACTGGTAACAAGCTAGGTTACCATCCAACTGGTAACAACCTAGGTTTCCATCCAACTGGTAACAAGCTAGGTTACCATCCAACTGGTAACAAGCTAGGTTTCCATCCAACTGGTAACAAGCTAGGTTTCCATCCAACTGGTAACAAGCTAGGTTTCCATCCAACTGGTAACAAGCTAGGTTATACCATCCAACTGGTAACAAGCTAGGTTACCATCCAACTGGTAACAAGCTAGGTTACCATCCAACTGGTAACAAGCTAGGTTACCATCCAACTGGTAACAAGCTAGGTTACCATCCAACTGGTAACAAGCTAGGTTACCATCCAACTGGTAACAAGCTAGGTTTCCATCCAACTGGTAACAAGCTAGGTTACCATCCAACTGGTAACAAGCTGGGTTTCTATCCAACTGGTAACAAGCTAGGTTACCATCCAACTGGTAACAAGCTAGGTTACCATCCAACTGGTAACAAGCTAGGTTTCTATCCAACTGGTAACAAGCTAGGTTACCATCCAACTGGTAACAAGCTGGGTTTCTATCCAACTGGCGCCATATTTTAATGTGAATATTCTAAAATCATCAAAAAAGAATTTGCATATTTTCCCACCAGGGATGTGTTTCCATCAAATTGACTTGTTATGGATAAAAAGCTGTGTGTGATGACATAGTGCACATCAAAATAACTGATGTGGTTAAATGATGTAGGTTCCCATGTACCAAATAAAAATACAAGTAAATGTGGTTTCCATGGCATTTTGAACTCATGGTTTTGTCACAATGTTGAGCTATATAGTGAATGTTCCCACTCTGGTCTTGGCACATGATCTCTAGTCAACAGCTGGCAGATATGGTGCAGGTAGACTACCTACATGATGACATTCCTATTATTGAAACAAGAGGAAGATCATTTGGGAGGTCAAACCGCAGCCAAGCATCGATCTTTATGGGACAATAATGATGACAAAACCCTGTGTGTTTGAATTTTTTATTTTGTGGTCACACATTGAGATTCGTGGTTGCAAGTACGATTCACAAATCTGTATTAAATTTCGCAAGCTTCTATCATGATGTGTTAAATTTAACAATGGTCGCAAACTTAGAACATAATAATACATTCAATAAGATTTGCAAGCATTTCTTTTCAGAATTATTACAGGCCCATTTACTACTATGAATATTCTGCTGTAATCAAAAATACACTTGCAGATTTGTTTTTCTGCGCACGCTCAGAGTTCTGTCAGTGTCACAATACCAAGAGATTCGGTAACTTTATGTAAAAAAAAAAAAAATATTTAAAAAAAGAAAGTGGTTTAACAGCTTTGGGGGCGGAACCTTTTACTCCTGACCCATCAGCCAAAACCACAGCCGCCTATTGTTACAACCATTGGCTGGATTGTTCCATCAATCAAATCTCAGGAAGTAGCTTGAAGAGGAATCGTATTTGCAAACATGAATCTCAATGTGCGACCATAAAATTCAGAATACAAACTCACAGGGTTCTGTCATCATTATAATCCAACAAATCATTATCTGGATTATAATGATGACAGAACCCACATGCCACCAGAATAAGTCCCTCAATATTTATTGGAAAGCAGCATCAAACTCATCACCTTTCACTTTCACCACCCTGAGAAGTTCATAACTTATATCATCTGTAGCCTAATAAACTGCATGTTATTCTGAGTTGTAGTGGGAGGACCAGACACCATGTCATCTGTAGCCTAATAAACTGCATGTTATCCTGAGTTGTAGTGGGAGAACCAGACACCATGTCATCTGTAGCCTAATAAACTGCATGTTATCCTGAGTTGTAGTGGGAGAACCAGACACCATGTCATCTGTAGCCTAATAAACTGCATGTTATCCTGAGTTGTAGTGGGAGGACCAGACACCATGTCATCTGTAGCCTAATAAACTGCATGTTATCCTGAGTTGTAGTGAGAAGACCACACACCATATCATCGCGTGACTCCAACTTTACTTCCATATGATGGTTATAATATAAATATTTTGCGTATAAAGGCGTTTCCCCTGCCATTTCTCACAATTTATTTTACAAACAAAAGATCTCACTGCGTATTTTGTTTTGTCGACATTTGGAAAAGGATCTGTTTCCATCAGGCCTGTCTTTAAAAACTGTATCTGAGATGTACTTTACTGTCATTAAAGGTTGGATGGAAGCCTGGTTACATCCATGTGTTTCTTTACCTCTACTTTACACACACATGTTTGTGGTCAACCTCCATTCACTTTTTTCACTCTCAATCGTGAATGAAAAAGTTTTACCTGTGAAACGTCCATGCAGCATCTCTGTATGCCAACCAGTTGATGTCAATCAGTTCTTGAGTTTTGTACAGTGCTGTTTTGAAGTACAGTGCTGTTTTGAATGAAGTACAGTGTTGTTTTGAATGAAGTACAGTGCTGTTTTGAATGAAGTACAGTGTTGTTTTGAATGAAGTACAGTGCTGTTTTGAATGAAGTACAGTGCTGTTTTGAATGAAGTACAGTGCTGTTTTGAATGAAGTACAGTGCTGTTTTGAATGAAGTACAGTGTTGTTTTGAATGAAGTACAGTGCTGTTTTGAATGAAGTACAGTGCTGTTTTGAATGAAGTACAGTGAGTGAATTTTAGAGTAGATGGTGTTAACAACCTGCAGCATACGTGTGTTTTGATTCAATCACAGCACATATTTTGCCTAGTGGCCCGCTGTTGGGTTTTGGCCGCATGAGAGAGAGATTTGACCATTGGCACAGTCATCTTAAAATCTCATAAGAAATTTGGTGTTTTTTTATCTTCCAGTAATGTTATGCTATTATATTATATCTATACTATCAGTATGTAGACATAGATCTGAATCAAACTTTATTTTTTAACATTCATCACTGAAATCACCAGAGTAATCTGTTTTCTGGGCAGTTAATGAGTAGAGCAGAGACTACGTAAAGTAGAGAATCCCATACAGTGAATGAGTAGAGCAGAGACTACGTAAAGTAGAGAATCCCATACAGTGAATGAGTAGAGCAGAGACTACGTAAAGTAGAGAATCCCATACAGTGAATGAGTAGAGCAGAGACTACGTAAAGTAGAGAATCCCATACAGTGAATGAGTAGAGCAGAGACTACGTAAAGTAGAGAATCCCATACAGTGAATGAGTAGAGCAGAGACTACGTAAAGTAGAGAATCCCATACAGTGAATGAGTAGAACAGAGACTACGTAAAGTAGAGAATCCCATACAGTGAATGTGTAGAACAGAGACTACGTAAAGTAGAGAATCCCATACAGTGAATGAGTAGAACAGAGACTACGTAAAGTAGAGAATCCCATACAGTGAATGAGTAGAACAGAGACTACGTAAAGTAGAGAATCCCATACAGTGAATGAGTAGAACAGAGACTACGTAAAGTAGAGAATCCCATACAGTGAATGAGTAGAACAGAGACTACGTAAAGTAGAGAATCCCATACAGTGAATGAGTAGAACAGAGACTATGTAAAGTAGAGAATCCCATACAGTGAATGAGTAGAACAGAGACTACGTAAAGTAGAGAATCCCCTACTGTGAATGAGTAGAACAGAGACTACGTAAAGTAGAGAATCACATACGTGTGCAGGAGCTTCTGTTTTTTGCTATCTACAAAAGGCTTCCAGAGGATCCAGAACAACAGTCACTCAGTTTTAAGAAACATCAGGACTTGAGATCAGCTATGCAGTTGTTGAAATAGAGTTGATGTGATATTGATGCACTATTGATGAAGTGATCTGTCTCCCTGTTTTGTTCAGTGTCCAGAAGCACAGAGCAGAGTCCCCTACAACCAGCCAGGAACCTCTGAGACATGACAAAATGTCTGAACAACAAATGAAAAACTCTGACTACCAGTTGGACTATGAAAATGTTCAGGAGTCAGTTAAGACGATGGAGAGAATTGACAGCGAGGGTGCTGTAATGTTCACACACAGCGCTCTGGGTAGGAGAAGTAAGACTGGGAGTTACAACCCCCTGTTGATCAGTTTTAACTTTCAAAGGTTAATATTCTAGTTTTATGGTATTAATATACATCTCATTGTTTTCCTACAGGTCAAACTCTTTTGACCGTCCAACAAGACATTAAGGCTAAACTGAAACACAAGTATCAACACATATCTGAAGGAATTGGACACCATGGAAACCAAAGTCTGTTCAAGGACATCTACACAGAGCTCTACATCACAGAGGGTGGAAGTGGAGGGCTCAATAATGAACATGAGGTTAGACAGATAGAGATGGCATCCAAGAAACAAACCACACAAGAGACACCAATCAAATGCAACGACATCTTCAAGCCTTTACCTGGACAAGACAAACCTATCAGAACTGTACTGACAAAAGGAATCGCTGGCATTGGAAAAACAGTCTCTGTGCAGAAGGTCATCCTTGACTGGGCAGAGGGAAAAGCAAATCAGGCTATTAATTTCATGTTTCCTCTTCCTTTCCGTGATCTGAACCTGAAAAAGGACCAATACAGTCTGATGCAACTTCTTTCCCACTACTTCTCAGAGCTGAAAGAGATTGACAGCATTGAAGATGGTGAAACCAAAACTGTTTTCATTTTTGATGGTCTGGATGAGTGTCGACTTCCTCTAGACTTCAAAAACAATGAGCAGTGCTGTGATGTCACAAGCCAACCTCCGTGGACGTGCTGCTGACAAACCTCATCAAGGGGAATCTGCTTCCCTCTGCTCTCCTCTGGATAACATCAAGGCCTGCAGCAGCCAATCAGATCCCTCCTGAGTGTGTTGACCAGGTGACAGAGGTACGAGGGTTCAATGATCCACAGAAGGAGGAATACTTCAGGAAGAAAATCACAGATCAGAATCTGGCCAATGAAATCATCACCCACATAAAAACATCAAGGAGCCTCCACATCATGTGCCACATTCCAGTCTTCTGTTGGATATCAGCCACTGTCCTTGAGATGATGCTGAAAGAGGCAGAGAAGGATGAAGTCCCCAAAACTCTGACCCAGATGTACTCACACTTCATGCTCATCCAAATCATTGTGAAGAACAGGAAGTACAACAAAGCCACAGAGACAAACCCAAAGGAACTGTCTCAGTCAGACAAAGTGATGATCCTGAAACTGGCAAAGCTGGCTTTCCAACAGCTGCAGAAGGGCAACCTGATCTTCTATGAGGAGGACCTGAGAGAGTGTGGCCTTGATGTCACAGAGGCATCAGAGTACTCAGCATTGTGTACAGACATCTTTAAAGAAGAATCTGGGCTGTACCAAGACAAGGTCTACAGCTTTGTGCATCTGAGCATTCAGGAGTTTCTAGCAGCAGTGCATGCTTTAGAATCATGTCTGGACAAGAAGGAAATTGTTTCCCCCCCCAAAGCAGACACTAGTAAAGATGATGACGAGGATGATGATGATGATGATGATAAGGAGGAGAAGGATGAAGAAGAGGAGGAGGAGGAGGATGATGAGGAGAAGGATGACGAGGAGGAGTCAATCCAGTTGTCTGACTTACACAGGAGAGCAGTGGACCAGGCCTTGAAGAGTGAGAATGGACACCTGGACCTGTTCCTCCGCTTCCTTCTGGGTCTCTCACTGGAGTCCAATCAGAATCTGTTACAAGGCCTTCTGACACAGACAGGAAGTACAACACAGAGCAATGAGGAAACAGTTGAGATAACAGTCAGGTACATTTCAGACAAGATCGAGGAGGAATCCTCACCAGAAAGGATCATCAACTTGTTCCACTGTCTGAATGAACTTGGTGCCAACTCTCTAGTTGAAGACATGCAGACCTCCCTGCATTCAGGAACTCTTTCAGAAATAAAACTAGAACCTGACCAATGTTCAGCCCTGGCCTACGTGTTACTGATGTCAGAGGAGGTGCTGGAGGAGTTTGACCTGAAGACATACACCACATCAGAGGAAGGTTATCAGAGGTTGCTGCCGGTAGTGAAAACCTGCAAGAGTGCACTGTAAGTTCTGTTATTGAGTTGATGTATACAGGATCATTATAATGAAGGACTTGTATATCTAACAGATTGTCTCCTCTCTCCAGACTGGATCGCTGTAAACTCACATATGAATCCTGTGAGACTCTGGCCTCAGCTCTGCAGACACCAAACTCACCCCTGAGAGAACTTGACCTCAGCTACAATGACCTGGGAGACAGAGGAGTGGAGCTGCTCTGTGTTGGACTAACCAGTCCACTCTGCAACATACAGACACTAGTGTGAGTTAACTTCCTTCTTTTAATTGTTCATATATTTGTAGTTATTATGTTTTTAACTTTTTTTGAGCATCTTGGTAAATAGGCAGAAACATACATAAAATCTGATAAATATATACAACTAAGGTTAAATATCTTGAGTGAGTTAGTATGTTTTTAACATTTGTTAATCATGTGTCCTTCTGTTATTGTCTTAATGCATCTCATTATTCTTAAAGCTTTGCATATTTTACAGTGTATCACCATATCTCCTCTCTCCAGACTAGCTTGCTGTAAACTCACATATGAATCCTGTGAGACTCTGGCCTCAGCTCTGCAGACACCAAACTCCCCCCTGAGAGAACTGGACCTCAGCTACAATGACCTGGGAGACAGAGGAGTGAAGCTGCTCAGCTACATTGACCTGGGAGACAGAGGAGTGAAGCTGCTCAGCTACATTGACCTGGGAGACAGAGGAGTGAAGCTGCTCAGCTACAATGACCTGGGAGACAGAGGAGTGAAGCTGCTCTGTGTTGGACTAACCAGTCCAGTCTGCAACATACAGACACTAACGTGAGTTAAACTATTTTCAGTATCCACTGTGAGTGTTTATATACAGTATTACTTATGTGTATGTTTTTAACATTATTTGAACATCTTGGTAAATATACAGAAACATATATACATTGGCAAGAAAACGTATGTGAACCATTTGGAATTACCTGAATTTCTGCATAAATTAGTCTTAATTTGATCAGATCTTCATTTAAGTCACAAAAATAGACTAACACAGTGTGCTTAAACTAATAACACACAAATTATTGTATTTTTCTTGTCGATATTGAATACATCATTTAAACATTGACAGTGTAGGTTGGAAACAGTATGTGAACCCCTAGGCTAATGACTTCTCCAAAAGATAATTGGAGTCAGGAGTCAGCTAATCAAACCAAGGTTAAATATCTTGAGTGAGTTAGTATGTTTTGAATATTGGTTAATCTTGTGTACTTCTGTTATTGTCTTAATACATCTCATTGTTCTTAAAGCATTTCATATTTAACAGTGTATCACCATATATACTCTCTCCAGACTAGCTGGCTGTAAACTCACACATGAATCCTGTGAGACTCTGGCCTCAGTTCTGCAGACACCAAACTCACCCCTGAGAGAACTGGACCTCAGCTACAATGACCTGGGAGACAGAGGAGTGGAGCTGCTCTGTGTTGGACTAACCAGTCCACTCTGCAACATACAGACACTTGTGTGAGTTAAATATCTTCAGTATGAGTTATTATGTGGATGTTTTAAACATTTGTTAAATCATGTTCTCTACTCCCATCTAGTCTAGGTCAGTGTGGTCTGACAGAGGGTTGCTGTTCACATCTGGCCTCAGTCCTGAGTTCACCCAACTCACAACTGAAACAACTGGAGCTGAGAGACAATGACCTGCAGGACTCAGGAGTCACACTGCTGTCTGCTGGACTGGAGGGTCCAGACTGTAAACTACACACACTGGGGTAAGTACAGCTGTTTCAGTCAGGTCGGTACTGAGCTGAGTTACACTGCTGTCTGCTGGACTGGAGGATCCAGACTGTAAACTACACACACTGGGGTAAGTACAGCTGTTTCAGTCAGGTCAGTACTGAGCTTAGTAAAACAAATACTCTGAAAATTGAATGTTTCATTACAATGTTTGTGTCATAGACAAATATATGGGTGTCCTACAAGATGATTGACACCAGTACACCAACCTAAACAGCTGTTGTGTGTCTCTCTGTAGGCTGTCTGGCTGTCTGGTCACAGAGGAGGGCTGTGCTGCTCTGTCTTCAGCTCTGAGGTCAAACCCCTCCCACCTGAAAGAGCTGGACCTGAGCTACAATCACCTAGGAGACTCTGCAGGGGGACTGCTTTCAGCTGCTCTGGTGGATCCCACATATAAACTGATGAAGCTGAAGTAAGTCAGAATAGATGTCCTAATAGTGTGAGCAGTGGTTGTGTCATATGTAGTGTAGTAGGGCCAGTAACATGAGGACATGATGGTAGAATTAAGGGGAAGTTTACCCAGCAGGCTGAGCACTCCAACACAGCATACATCATCACCACATGAATACTCTTCTATTGCATCTCCACTATCCTGTTGGAATTGCACTCCGTTCTGTATGTAGTAGGTAGGATAGAATACCTGTATGTCTCTAGTAATGAATTGTACTCCGTTCTGTATGCAGTAGGTAGGATAGAATACCTGTATGTCTCTAGTAATGAATTGTACTCCGTTCTGTCTGCAGTAGGTAGGATAGAATACCTGTATGTCTCTAGTAATGAATTGTACTCTGTTCTGTATGCAGTAGGTAGGATAGAATACCTGTATGTCTCTAGTAATGAATTGTACTCCGTTCTGTCTGCAGTAGGTAGGATAGAATACCTGTATGTCTCTAGTAATGAATTGTACTCCATTCTGTCTGCAGTAGGTAGGATAGAATACCTGTATGTCTCTAGTAATGAATTGTACTCTGTTCTGTATGCAGTAGGTAGGATAGAATACCTGTATGTCTCTAGTAATGAATTGTACTCTGTTCTGTATGCAGTAGGTAGGATAGAATACCTGTATGTCTCTAGTAATGAACTTGGATAGTGCACCAGAACACAACAATATGGTTTAAATGTTATTAGGACCAGAGATTAGGTCTTTGTCAGTCAATAACCTGTTTCTCCTACAGTGTGGATCATGGTGGAGAGTGCAGGCTGAAATCAGGGCTGAGGAAATGTAAGTCTCTTCAATCCTAATTAACTGCATTTTCAGCACTATAGTAACATAGTAACTAATCAATACTTGTTCTGTACCTACAAAATAACATTTTAAATTAAGATGTGATTTGATTAAACTGTCCTTTTGTCTACAGATGCCTGTCATCTCACCCTGGACCCAAATACAGCAAACTCAAACCTGATACTGTCTGAGGAGAACAGGAAGGTGACATGTGTGGAAGAGGAGCAGCATTATGAAGACCACCCAGACAGATTTGACTGTCTTTACCAAGTCCTCTGCAGAGAAGGCTTATCTGGATGTCGTTATTACTGGGAGGTGGAGTGGGATGGAACAGATCTTCTGTTGAATCTGACAATTAATCTTGATGGTTGTACAGTCGTCTCAAATAAAACTGTGAAGGACCTCGGCGTTACTCTGGACCCTGATCTCTCTTTTGATGAACATATCAAGACTGTTTCAAGGACAGCTTTTTTCCATTTACGTAACATTGTAAAAATTAGAAACTTTCTGTCCAAAAATGATGCAGAAAAGTTAATCCATGCATTTGTAACTTCTAGGTTAGACTACTGCAATGCTTTATTTTCCGGCTATCCGGATAAAGCACTAAATAAACTTCAGTTAGTGCTTAACACGGCTGCTAGAATCTTGACTAGAACCCCAAAATTTGATCATATTACTCCAGTACTAGCCTCTCTACACTGGCTTCCTGTTAAGGCAAGGGCTGATTTCAAGGTTTTACTGCTAACCTACAAAGCATTACATGGGCTTGCTCCTACCTATCTTTCTGATTTGGTCCTGCCGTACATACCTACACGTGCCTTTACGGTCACAAGACGCATGAGCCTCCTTACTGTCCCTAAAATTTCTAAGCAAACAGCTGGAGGCAGGGCTTTTTCCTATAGAGCTCCATTTTTATGGAATAGTCTGCCTATCCATGTGAGAGACGAGACTCGGTCTCAACCTTTAAGTCTTTATTGAAGACTCATCTCTTCAGTAGGTCTTATGACTGAGTGTAGTCTGGCCCAGGAGTGTGAAGGTGAGCGGGAAGGCACTGGAGCAACGAACCACCCTTGCTGTCTTTTGCCTGGCCGGTTCCTCCACTGGGATTCTCTGCCTCTAACCCTATTACAGGGGCTGAGTCACTGGCTTCTGGTGCCGTGGCGGAGATCTTGTGGGCTATACTCGGCCTTGTCTCAGGATGGTAAGTTGGTGGTTGAAGATATCCCTCTAGTGGTGTGGGGGCTGTGCTTCGCAGAGTGGGTGGGGTTATATCCTGCCTGTTTGGCCCTGTCCGGGGGTTTCGTCGGACGGGGCCACAGTGTCTCCCGACCCCTCCTGTCTCACCCCCAGTATTTATGCTGCAGTAGTTTATGTGTCGGGGGTGCTAGGGTCCGTCTGTTATATCTGGAGTATTTCTTCTCTTATCTGGTGTCCTGTGCGAATTTAAGTATGCTCGCTCTAATTATCTCTCTCTTTCTTTTTCTTCTTCTCTCTCTCTCTCTCTCTCTCTCTCTCTCTCTCTCTCTCGGAGGACCTGAGCATTAGGACCATTCCTCAAGGCCTACCGGATGTCCCGAGTCCACCTGGCCGTGCTGCTTCTCCAGTTACAACTGTTCTGCCTGTTTTATGAACATTTTAAAATCTTGTCCATGTTCTGTTATAATCTGCACCCGGCACAGCCAGAAGAGGACTGGCCACCCCTCACAGCCTGGTTCCTCTCTAGGTTTCTTCCTAGGTTTTGGCCTTCTAGGGAGTTTTTCCTAGCCACCGTGCTTTTACACCTGCATTGCTTGCTGTTTGGGGTTTTAGGCTGGGTTTCTGTACAGCACTCTGTGACATCAGCTGATGTAAGGGGGGCTTTATAAATAAATTTGATTTGATTTGATTTGATTTGATGGTGCCATGGCTAACATTGGTGTGGTGTACAAAGGAATGAAAAGGAAGGGAGAGGAAGATGACAGTGTGGTCAATAGGAAGTCCTGGAGTTTAGTCTGCTATGACAGTGGTTATCACTTTTACCATGCTGGAGTCCGTAGCAGAAGATCCATCCCTGATACTATTCCTAACAGAGTTGGAGTGTATCTGGACTGGCCAGCTGGTACTTTGTCCTTCTATAGTGTGTCCTCCTCTGGTACACCGACACACCTTTACACAGAACACACCACATTCACTGAACCCCTCTATGCTGCATTTAGGATTTACTCCTCCTCCTCAGTGACCCTGTGTCAGATAGATGACCAACACATTCAAAGGTGAGTCATAGGAATGTTTCATCATTGGTTTTCCTCTGGAATCATTCATACAGTTAGATTAGTGGTGGTGTGTTTTAATGTGTTCTGTTGGCCCTACAGACAGTTAGATTAGTAGTAGTGGTGTGTTTTAATGTGTTCTGTTGGACCTACAGACAGTTAGATTAGTAGTGGTGGTGTGTTTTAATGTGTTCTGTTGGACCTACAGACAGTTAGATTAGTAGTGGTGGTGTGTTTTAATGTGTTCTGTTGGACCTACAGACAGTTAGATTAGTAGTGGTGGTGTGTTTTAATGTGTTCTGTTGGACCTACAGACAGTTAGATTAGTAGTGGTGGTGTGTTTTAATGTGTTCTGTTGCACCTACAGACAGTTAGATTAGTAGTAGTGGTGTGTTTTGATGTGTTCTGCTGGACCTGCAGACAGTTAGATTAGTAGTAGTGGTGTGTTTTAATGTGTTCTGTTGGACCTACAGACAGTTAGATTAGTAGTAGTGGTGTGTTTTAATGTGTTCTGTTGGACCTAAAGACAGTTCGATTAGTAGTGGTGGTGTGTTTTAATGTGTTCTGTTGGACCTACAGACAGTTAGATTAGTAGTGGTGGTGTGTTGTAATGTGTTCTGTTGGACCTACAGACAGTTAGATTAGTAGTAGTGGTGTGTTTTAATGTGTTCTGTTGGACCTACAGACAGTTAGATTAGTAGTGGTGGTGTGTTGTAATGTGTTCTGTTGGACCTACAGACAGTTAGATTAGTAGTGGTGTGTTTTAATGTGTTCTGTTGGACCTACAGACAGTTAGATTAGTAGTAGTGGTGGTGTGTTTTAATGTGTTCTGTTGAACCTACAGACAGTTAGATTAGTAGTGGTGGTGTGTTTTAATGTGTTCTGTTGGACCTATAGACAGTTAGATTAGTAGTAGTAGTGGTGTGTTTTAATGTGTTCTGTTGAACCTACAGATAGATAGGTTAGTAGTAGTGGTGTGTTTTAATGTGTTCTGTTGGATGTAGATGTTACTCTGTAGTGTCAGTCTCACTCTAACCACTAGAGGGCAGCAGAACCTGTTAAAATGATTCCTAGTGACATCACATCTCTTGGGGCTTTTATCAAGATAAGCAATGTCACCTGTAATGTCACCATCAGTATTGACTTCATGGAAGTTGACATAGTTGGTGTCACATTTGGCACTGCACCCTACATAGGGAGCTGTTCTGTCACCCTTTATACAACCTTTGTATTGCTTATGAAGACTGTGTGTATGCTATATAAAGCCTTTATAAGTTGTATTTAGTTGAATCACAGTCTATCCTTCTGCTTTACCAACACCAGAGACCATGGTGGAGAGAGTTGTATCAAGCCAGGACCTGAGGACACCAGAGACCATGGTGGAGAGAGTTGTATCAAGCCAGGACCTGAGAACACCAGAGACCATGGTGGAGAGAGTTGTATCAAGCCAGGACCTGAGAACACCAGAGACCATGGTGGAGAGAGTTGTATCAAGCCAGGACCTGAGAACACCAGAGACCATGGTGGAGAGAGTTGTATCAAGCCAGGACCTGAGGACACCAGAGACCATGGTGGAGAGTTGTATCAAGCCAGGACCTGAGAAATGTGAGTGTTAACTGATCATTTATTTTAAATCAAAATACGATGAAAGCGTTCATTATACACTATCATGATCAACTTGGTCAAAACAAACTTAAAGGTAGAGTCAGTGATATGACGTAGATGCACAAAGTAAACATCATAGCGGGTCCATTTCTACAACAACTTATCCACTGTTTTGGTCCCGTGGCTACCACGTTGTAAGAGAGTGAAGAGTGACCTGAGCACATTTCTTTTATTTTACCTTTATTTAACTATGGACAACTAAAACTGGGTTGCTTGTATTATTGTTATGTAACCTGTATTTAATGAGGCAAGTCAGTTAAGAACTAATTCTTATTTACAATGACGGCCTACCGGGGAACAGTGAGTTAACTGCCTTGTTCAGGGGCAGAACAACAGATTTTTACCTTGTCAGCTTGGAGATTCGATCTAGCAACCTTTCGGGTTACTAGTCCAACGCTCTAACCACCACCAGGCTACCGCCACGTGGGCAGATACTGTGTGTGACTGTGTGAGAGAGAAGTCAGGCATCTTGCTCATCGCAATATCTGTGGTGCTGCTCCTACAAATGAATTTAGCTGACTCTACCTTTAAGCTCTCATCCTAGGATCTACCAGAAATCAGGCCCGCAACATCTACACAACATGGACCAGAATAATGTTGTTTCCTGCTTCCACAAACATTAATTAATATAACACTAATGTCAGATTATTGTATGCTAATGAGTGTACATTCTGAGACTGTTGCTCACTTATATTTAATAATTATTAATTCATTATTACATTACATTGTCCGTTTTTAAATAACTACTTTTGACTTCAGGGATTCCTCAGAGCTGTAAGACTTGTGACCATGTTGATGTAAGTCATGATGTCAATTCTTACTTATACACACCTGCAGGAGTCAGGCACAGTCTCAAAGCCAGGTGTGTACTGACCAACCATTTATACTGCGATATAGACAGTCCTGTGCTCTGCTTTAGTAATATAGACACAGTCTCAAAGCCAGGTGTGTAGTGACCAACCATTCATACTGGGATATAGACAGTCCTGTGTTCTGCTTTAGTAATATAAACACAGTCTCAAAGCCAGGTGTGTAGTGACCAACCATTCATACTGAGATATAGACAGTCCTGTGTTCTGCTTGTAGGCATGCAGGATTTTAGCTGTTGTCATATTTTGTCATTCGACAGTTTAGATAAATCCCCAGCATTCCATGTAACATTGAATAAATACATTAGATTAGTTACTTTGACTAATGGGCCAGTTTCCCGGACACATATTAAGCCTAGTCCTGGACCTTAAAGAACTTTCTATTGAAACTTCCATTGAGCATGCTTTTAAATCCAGCACTAGACTCAATCTGTGCCCAGGAAACAGGCCCCATATGTATACTGACATGCTTGTCCTTGTTCAGGACTCTACACACTGGCTTCAGATTGAACCCTTGACTTCCACTGTCCAGGGAGTGACAATGTTCAGGTAAAATAACTAGTTTTAACATTTCATTTCACTTGCTAGTGTATTTCCCCATTACCTTTGGGAATAGTCTTCTAATCCAACCTCTCCATTTGACCATTGACCCTCTACCATATCTTGTTGTTGCCCTCAGGCACAGGACACCCAAAGGGAGTTATGAGTGCACAGTGTCTGGGCTTTAGTTGGATGAATGGATGTGTTGGATGAATGGATGTGTTTTAGTTGGATGAATAATACAATATTAGTCTTTCTGTCTCCTTTGTATTGTGTTGTTCAGGGATCAACCCTTCCCTGAGTAATGAGATGAAGATACTTCATGTAGAGGAACATGGAGTGTCTTTAGAGGAAGTGCATGAGGTCACCAGATTCCATGCTAAGATTCTCCATCCCAAGTTCTCAGCTGTCTCTGTTATACTGAGCTATATCTTTTCTAGGAAGGTTTATGTCCACTGTGAGCTGATGCTCTATCTGACAGTGAAAAGGGAAACACTAATTCCATGCCTATACCTGTTCCCCAGTAACTCCAGCCAAATACAGGTGAGGGACCATTATTATAGAGACGACCTTAACTAACCAGTGGTGCAGTTTATGTTGACACTCGTTTAATGAAGATAATAGTGTGTTAGTTTTCTGAATAATGTTTGAATTAGACTATACATTGACTGGCTGTGTATTCCATGCCTCGTTTAACAGGCTGTGGAACAACAGGAAAAGTCTCAAGGGTCTTCAAGGATTCTCATCTCAAGACCAGAGCATTCCTTCAAACTGAGTAGTTCCTTCAGACTGAACATTCCCTGTTCTACCTCTATCTTTCCACAGGTACAGTTTCAGCAGACTAAGAACATGAATCTGACATTTAAGTCACATTTCTATGCATTGATGTCTCTGTTTCTCTCTCTCTCTTTCTAACTCTCTCTCGCTGTCGCCTTCTCGCTCGCTTTCAATTCAAATGGCTTTATTGGCATGGGAAACATAAGTTTACATTGCCAAAACAATCTCTCTCTCTCTCTCTCTCCAGAAGATTCATCTCATACATAGAGACACCACACCAAGCTTTTTCAGGGCGGTTGTGAAAATGACAGGGATTGACATTGAGATGGAGTTATTCAGTGATGATGAGAGGATCGCATGGAGAGAAAAAGTATCACAAGGTAGGAGCATACGTCAATCATCACTTTGTACTTTTGTACCAGATGCTATTTAGAGTGATATAACCTCATTCTGTTTATCTTTCAGATGAATACATCACTGACACCCGTTCAACAAGTAAGTAAACATGAGAGTTACATTGCATTTGGAAAGTATTCAGACCACTTGACTCCTGAGCACTCTGGAGCAGGTTTTCGTCAAGGATCTCTGTACTTTTCTCCATTCCTCTTTCCCTCAATCCTGACTAGTCTCCCAGTCCCTGCTGCTGAAAAACATCCCCACAGCATGATGCTGCCACCACCATGCTTCACCATAGGGATGGTGCCAGGTTGGCATTCAGGCCAAAGAGTTCAATCTTGGTTTCAATCTTGTTTCTCATGGTCTGGGTGCCTTTTGGAAAACTCCAAGCGGGCTGTCATGTGCCTTTTACTGAGGAGTGGCTTCCGTCTGGCCACTCTTCCATAAAGGTCTGATTGGTGGAGTGCTGCAGAGATGGTTGTCCCATCTCCACTGAGGAACTCTGTCAGAGTGACCATCGGGTTCTTGGTCACCTCCCTGACCAAGGCCCTTCTCCCCCGATTTCTCAGTTTGGCGGTGCAGCCAGGAAGAAGTTTGGTGGTTCCAAACTTTTTCCATTTAAGAATAATGGACGCCACTGTGTTCGTGGGGACCTTCAATGCAGAAGAAATGTTTCGGTACCCTTCCCCAGATCTTGGCCTCGGGACTCTACGGACAATTTCTTCGACCTCATTGATTGTTTTTTACTCTGACATGCACTGTACACTGGAACCTTATATATATGTGTGTGCCTTTACAAACATGTCCAATCAATTGAATTTACCACAGGTGGACTCCAATCAAATTGTAGAAACATCTCAAGGATGATCAATGTACACAGGATGCACCTGAGATTAATTTCAAGTCTCATAGCAAAGGGTATAAGTACTTATGTAAGTAAGGTATTTGTTTATTATGTTTAATACATTTAAAAAAAAAATTTTTTTTCAATTTGTCATTATAGGGTGTGTGTAGATTGATGAGGGAAAAACACTTCATCAGTTTTAGAATAAGGCAGTAACGTAACAAAATGTGGAAAAAGTCAAGGGGTCTGAATAGTTTCCGAATGCACTGTACAAACCAATGGCATGAGGGCCAGTCAACACGGTTTACTCTTGGACCTGAACTAGTCCAGATTACAACAGGCTGACTTCAAGAACAATTACATCTCCTCCAGGACTTGATGTAGATTAGCCTTGTTCTGAATTCCCTAATGACATCTCCTCCAGGACTTGATGTAGATTAGCCGGGTTCTGAATTCCCTAATTACATCTCTTCCAGGACTTGAATTCCCCAGCCTGTTTTTCTATGTCTGTGAAACCAGCCTTAAATGTGAATATGTGATATGTTCACTGATGCAGGTAGTAATTGTAAAATGTATATTTTTCTCAATACTTGTTATTTTAGGTCGCTTTTATTTAAGGAGGAAAGTGTCTGTTTCTAAATGACTGAAATGTAAATCTACAAATGTAGTTATTTTGTAACCTGACTCTCTCAGGTGCTGTGTTGGGGGGCAGGGCGTCCGGCTGAGAGCAGTCTGGCTGGTCCTCCAGAGCAGCAGCTGCGTTCTGTACGGACAGAGTTTGTGAAACGAGTATCAGCACCTGTCCTGGATGGTCTGCTGGACGGACTCCTGCAACACACAGTCATCAACCAGGAGGAAATGGAGTCAGTGAAGGTGATAGCTGAGAGGGCAGAGAAGGCACGTGACATCATCGACATCGTGTTGAGAAAAGGAACTGAGTCATGTTCCAGGATGATCAACCTTCTTGGGGAGCTGGACCCCCTATCTTTGGTCACAGCTTCAGATCAACAGTGTTGGGGTACCAACCTAATGGTAGAATGGATATTAACAGTGTTGGGGTGCCAACCTAATGGTAGAATGGATATTAACAGTGTTGGGGTACCAACCTAATGGTAGAATGGATAGTAACAGTGTTGGGGTACCAACCTAATGGTAGAATGGAGAAAGTGTTGATGTACAAAATACAAAACGGTACAAATGTTACGGAGACATGTCTATCAGCAGGTTAAATGTGCAACCAGAGGGAAAATAACTCTGGACCACCTATACTCCACACACAGAGACGCATACAAAGCTCTCCCTCACCCTCCACTTGGCAAAATTCATCCTCATCCTCCTGATTCCTGCTTACAAGCAAAAATGAAAGCAGGAAGCACCAGTGACTAGATCAATAAAAAGTGGTCAGATGAAGCAGATGCTAAGCTACAGGACTGTTTTGATAGCACAAACTGGAATATGTTCCGGGATTCCTCCAATGGCATTGAGGATTACATCACATCAGTCATTGGCTTCATCAATAAGTGCATTGATGACGTTGTCCCCACAGTGACCGTACGTACATACCCCAACCAGAAGCCATGGATTACAGGCAACATCCGCACTGAGCTAAAGGCTAGAGCTGCCGCTTTCAAGGAGCGGGACTCTAACCCGGAAGCTTATAAGAAATCCCGCTATGCCCTCCGACGAACCATCAAACAGGTAGAGCGTCAATACAGGACTAAGATCGAATCGTACTACACCGGCTCTGACACTCGTCGGTTGTGGCAGGGCTTGCAAACCATTACAGACTACAAAGGGAAGCACAGCCGAGAGCTACCCAGTGACACGAGCCTACCAGACGAGCTAAACTATTTCTATGCTCGCTTCGAGGCAAATAACACTGAAACATGCATGAGAGCACCAGCTGTTCCGGGCGACTGTGTGATCACGCTCTCCGCAGCCGATGTGAGTAAGACCATTTAAACAGGTCAACATTCACAAGGCCGCAGTGCCAGACGGATTACCAGGACGTGTACTGTGTTATAACGTTGCCCTTTTGGGTGAGGTTTATGACCCCGCCATAAATACCTTTCCCCCTTTTCTCTCCACTCTACAGAATGGACTCTTGGAAAGCCCTTTGTTAACATAGAAAGAGTATGGTAACATCAAAGGTTGGGGAATGGAACAATATTTCTGTAATCCAACCAGTTGAAAGTGTCCGTTGGTACTTAAAGAATATGATGTCAGATCAGTTGTTGTCTGGGACATTATTACTGATGACCGGACAACATTGAATTGTATCTTGGAAAGTCTGCACATTCTAGTTATCAGATTCACATGGAATTGTTGTGCAATTTAAATGTTTAAATATTAAACTATTTGTGAAAAGATTAAATGTAATTTTAGACTTCTAAATTAGAGAATTGTTTTCATAAGTAATTTTATGCTCACTCAGTGGTCACGCCCAAGTGAACAGACATTGGTTGGAGAGGGACGAAACACGCCCTTCTCTTCCCTAGAATAAAGCCACCGTAACACAATTCACGTCAGACTAAGCAAACCCCAGCGTGAGCTGTGGTTGTGAATGGTTGAATATCCACTCTACTAAAATGAAATCTACATGAGACCAGATCACGTGGAGGTGAAGATCACCACGCTGGAAGGATGAATTTTAACTGGACCAGCTTAGAATACAGCACGAGCTGATTATGGTATGAACTTTGAACTCTTATTCACTAAAGAAGTGATACCTCCTAGATGTCGAGTTATCAGCTGCAGCTGTAAACATACGTGGCCTAAGAAAAGACAGACAAACTCCCCTGCGAGTACGACAGGATACTTCAACATATCCGCTCTACAACACTATAACCAGAAAGATTCTTCAAAGGACAAAGGCGATCTCTGCTGGGCAAACCAGTCTTCCATCTTCGACCCATCTATCGAAGCGCAGCTCAGAGTAAATATATATCATGTATTTTCCTTTTCCGATTTGGCGGTTATTAGAATGCATAATATTCTGTATTTAAGGTAGCATAGCTTCTCAAGGTCCGATTGAGACCCAATCTCCTTTGTCCCCCAGTCTTCCCGCTCTTTCATTCAAACCCAACCCCCTTTCTTTGTGTAACCAGCCGTCATATCAGTTTAGTCCGCTAGGGACTTTTTCTTTTATGACATGATTAGTAATCGATGTATGATCTATCCTGTGTATATGTAATTCTGCGTGATTATTTAGGTATTTAGTAAATCAATAATTAAGCACATATTTGTATTGCTGAATCAACTTGTTAGCCAGGGTTTGTGCAGATAACCAAGAGTTTTACGACGTTCAGATGAGACTGAATAAGGTGACGATTAATAATTGACTGCTATTGATATAAAAGATCTTCAGATCTTTAAGAGTTTATTCGGAAGACAGCAGCTCTATAAACACTCTTCCAAGGTGCCACAGGTTATTAACGAGTTAATTGTTGCATAGTTTAATTCAATCACGTAATCAATCAAAACGTTAGGTAAATTATTTGATTAAATAGTCTGTCTCATTTAATCAGTCAGAGACACAACAACTGCGAGCACGCCCTGACCAACTGGCAAGTGTCTGCACTGACATTTTTAACCTCTCCCTGTCCGACTCTGTAATACCAACATGTTTTAAGCAGACCACCATAGTGCCTGTGCCCAAGAACACTTAGGTAACCTGCCTAAATGACTACCGACCCGTAGCACTCACGTCTGTATCCATGAAATGCTTTGAAAGGCTGGTCATGTCTCACATCAACACCATTATCCCAGAAACACTAGACTCACTCCAATTTGCATACCGCCCCAACAGATCCACAGATCTATATTGCGCTCCACACTGCGCTTTCACACCTGGACAAAAGGAACACCTATGTGAGAATGCTATTCATTGACTACAGCTCAGCTTTCAACACCATAGTGCCCTCAAAGCTCATCACTAAGCTAAGGACCCTGGGACTAAACACCTCCCTCTGCAACTGGATCCTGGACTTCCTGGCGGGCCAGCCCCAGATGGTAAGGGTAGGTAACAACACATCCGCCACGGTGATCCTCAACACGGGGGCCCCTCAGGGGTGCGTGCTTAGTCCCCTCCTGTACTCCCTGTTCACTCATGACTGCACGGCCAGGCACGACTCCAACTCCATCATTAGGTTTGCCGATGACACAACAGTGGTAGGCCTGATCACTGACAATGACGAGACAGCCTAAATGGAGGAGGTCAGAGACCTAGTGTGGTGCCAGGACAACAACCTCTCCCTCAACATGATCAAGACAAAGGAGATGATTGTGGACTACAGGAAAAATAGGACCGAGCACACCCCCATTCTCATCGACGGGGCTGCAGTGGAGCAGGTTGAGAGCTTCAAGTTCCTTGGTGTCCACATCACCAACAAACTAACATGGTCCAAGCACACCAAGACAGTTGTGAAGAGGGCACGACAAAATCTATTCCCCCTCAGGAGACTGAAAAGATTTGGCATGGGTCCTCAGATACTCAAAAGTTTCTACAGTTGCACCATCGAGAGCATCCTGACTGGTTGCATCACTGCCTGGTATGGCAACTGCTCAACTTCCGACCGCAAGGCACTACAGAGGGTGGAAGTGATCCATGGTGGTCATCAGTATCAACAACAAGTATGGTTTAATTTAGTTTGAATTTTTCTCCCATCTTATAATAGTTTTGTTTCTATCCTGTTGTGTACAATTCTGGTACAAACCCCCCCAAAATACTAATGTGTTGGTAGGTCAACTTTATTTTCTAGTTTATTTTACGCACATTGAGGTTATTCTTGTAATCAGAATAATGATTATTATTACTGTTATTATTATTCATTACCTGGGGCCTCATTTATAAATCATACATAGGTGCTAATCTGTAAACTATGCAAGGGATCATTTCCACGCAAAATGTGAACTGTATCAATAGAAATGTTAGATTGAGAGTGTGCAGCCCCATGACCAGTAAGGGAACTGCTTGTTAACCGTAGAATGGGGAAAATATACTGTGTTGAAAATGTGTAAAATTGTGGGAGTAATAATGACATTATTTTATTGTATTTACATTGTGAATTCATGCAGCATGTCTTGACAGGCTATATATAATTTGACCACATCAGTGCATTTGTAACGATAATAATCCATATAAAGTACAGTAATTTATTAAATTAGAGCTACGTGTGAAAGTGAAACTATTGTGTAAATCCTATAAAAGACAGAGATAATGGAAATCCAATGAGAGATGTCTGATCTTGCTCTGTTTGAAGATTTGGCACCGCTGCATTCCACAGAGAGCACGTTTTTAGAGCCCGGAAGGGACTTTTTTGCAGAAAGTACAGATTGGCTCATCAGATATCGTTTCACAAAACCAGTCTTATAGGATCTTTGCGAGGATTTAAGACCTACTTTAGAAAGACAAACCCATGTCATTCGGGTGCACGGCAAAGTGCTATCCACTCTGGGGGTTTTGGCAAACAGCCCTTTTCAGCGCCAAGTGGCATCTCACATCCCTCGATGAGGCAATGTTTTGGATGCAATCATCAGCAGAACGTCTTGTAACATCCATTTCCACCATCGCACAACAGGTTAAGAGGGGTTTCTTTTCCATCAATGGGTTCCCAAATACGAACGAAGCAATAGACAGCATCCACATCGCCATAAAAGCACCATCCCAAAATGAGTTCAACTAGGCTATGTGAACAGAGAAGGCTTCTACTCTTAATGTGCACGTGATAGGTTATGCTATGTGCAAAAAACGCTGCTGAATGTGGTGGCCAGGTGGAAAGCACGACTTGTTCATTCTGCAGAACAGTAATGTTGGCCTATCCGCCTACAACTGAGTGAGCCAAATTAAACCTTTTGGTTGTATTCAATATCTGACACTAGCAACTATTTCAGTGTAGGAAAGCCAGGTCATTACATTGGTGTCAGAAGTAAAAACTTAGAATAAAAAACTTTGTGCCTCCTCAGTGCTCCAACTAACGCCACATAATCACATCTGTCCACCGTCTGTCCTCGGGGCTAATCAATGTCAAACAGGACAGAGCATCCTCCACCAAGCCAGCTGCAGTGCCTTATCTTCATTCAACCACCCTCCAGAATGAGCGAACAGTTCAAACTGAGCATGAAAAACCGGAATACTTGGGTCTTAAAATATACGGATACAATCCGGAGACTGACCGACATTGAGTCTCTCCCGGTGGGCATATGCTCACATGAGTGAGCTAGCACAGGACCAGTTCATACAGGCGCCTCTCTCCTACGGAGCTGCGCATACAGACCCAACTGGCTCATCCGGGTCATTGCAGATAGCCTTGGAGATGGCTTTGGAGAGGGAGCTGGTGTGGGCTGGGGCTTCAGCTGGGGCTCCAGTGGGGGTGCAGGGAGACAGACCCACTGCGCGGGCTGTGGTGCAGAGCAGCCCAGAGCCAGAAAAGCCTGCATGGGAGGCTGAAATGACTGAAATCATTCGGGCTGTGTCGCTACAGGAGGCACGCAACACACACCCTGGTCCCATGGTCTACTGGGGGTGTGGCTAGCCAGGCCATCTGCGCCGGAATTGCCCCATGTCCCCCAGAGCTCAGGGAAACGGCTCGGGGTCTGCATAGACAAGGCAGTGCGGACCCCTGGCTCTCTTTCCCAACCACAACACAGACCTACAGCCAGTGCTACAGTGAGTAGAGGAGCAGCACTCTCACTCTCGACCAAAGGGTTGTGGTAAAAGTTTGAGAGACTGCGGATGGCTGATGGCATGCTACAGCGGGCATGGAAGGAGTCAGCTACGGGAGAGGAGGCAGTTGGTGGTCCCAAAAGTACTGCAGGAAGCTGTGCTCCAGGCCACTCATGGGGGGTGGGGACTGGACACTTTGGGGTCACAAAAACACTCCGCCGCCTCTGTCAGGGCTTTTACTGGGGGCAGCACAAGAGGGATGTGGAGGACTTTTACCGCCGCTGTGACAAGTGCACAGCGAGAAAGGTCCCTCCAGGCTGTTCTCATGCTCAGTTCCGACAGTTCCCAGTTCGGGCTCCCATGGAGAGGGTGGGAGTGGATGTGGTTGGGCCGTTCCCCACCACAGACAGTGGAAACCGCTGGGTGCTGACGGCCATGGACTATTTCACAAAATGGCCTGAGGCCTATGCTCTGTCTGACCAGGAGGCAGAGACCATCATCGACGCCCTGACAGCAGGGATGTTCAGCAGGTTTGGAGCTGCGGAGTCCATCCACAGCGACCAAGGCAGAAACTTTGAGTCCTGTGTGTTCGCCACTGTGTGTGAGAGGCTGGGTATGCACAAGACCCGCACTACTCCTCTCCATCCTCAAAGTGATGGCCTTGTGGAGCGCTTCAACAAAACGCTTGGACAGCAGCTGGCCATTATCTCTGCCAAACACCAGCGTGACTGGGACAAGCACCTGCCCATGGTCCTCATGGCATGCCTCCTGCACGCCTGACCTCCTCATGCTGAGCAGAGATCCGCACCCCTGCAGAGACATTTGGTCGGCCCTGGGTGGCCCTCCTGTTCCCCCTGGAGCCAGAGTATGCCTGGAGACTCCAGGACCGCCTGGAGATAGCCAACACCTTTGCCAGAGAGCAGCTGGTGAATGCAGGTGTGAGGCAGAAGAGGAACTATGACATGCACTCCCAGGGAAGGCACTTTGTGGCTCAGGAACTAGTCTGGGAAAGCCCCAAGTTGGACAGCCACTGGGTGGGGCCCTGCAGCGTCCTGGAGAGGGTAGGAGAGGTTGTGTACCGGGTGCAGCTTCCTTCCAGGGGGGGCGCCTCTTCAATCTCAGAAGGCCGAAGAAATGTGTCACCTAAAACCCTCACAAACTTTTACAGATGCACAATTGAGAGCATCCTGTCGGGCTGTATCACCACCTGGTATGGCAACTGCACCGCCCACAACCGCAAGGCTCTCCAGAGGGTGGTGCGGTCTGCACAACGCATCACCGGGGGCAAACTACCTGCCCTCCAGGACACCTGCAGCACCCGATGTCACAGGAAGGCCAAAAGATGATCAAGGACAACAACCACCCGAGCCACTGCCTGTTCACCCCGCTATCATCCAGAAGGCGAGGTCAGTACAGGTGCATCAATGCTGGGATCGAGAGACTGAAAAACAGCTTCGATCTCAAGGCCATCAGACTATTAAACAGCGAGGAGAGGCACAGAGAGGCTGCTGCCTACATACAGACTTGAAATCATTGGCCACTTTAATAAATGGATCACTAGTCACTTTAATAATGATGTTTACATACCCTGCATTACTCATCTCATATGTATATGCTGTATTTTATACCATTTATTGCATCTTGTCTATGCCGCTCAGTCATCGCTCATGTATATATTCTTATTCCATCCCTTTACTTAGATTTGTGTGTATTATTTATAATTATAATGGAATTATTAGATTAGCTCCCAGGTACCTATCTAATTATTTAACTTACATTACAGCTGTCCACCAATAAAGCACCAGAACCAGAACCAGAAACTGCCTGTTTTAAATGGCAGAGTCTATCTGGTGAGAACACCTATTTACCGGCACTGTTGAGTGGAACAAACGACCACAGCAACTCCAAGCCAGGACTTCAATGATGGACCAATAGAATGGTTTATTTTCCATGTCAGTACGTAAGGCTCTACGCTATGACAAGGTCCTCCTGTCCTTTTGTTTTGTGTTATGTGGAGCGCGAGGCCTACTATGTTCAGGAAAACATTTAAGAGGACCACAATGGAAATATATATTTTTTTGCGACATTCTCTATCAACGTGTGGTTGCATTGACAGGCATAATCACCGTTGCTACACTAACAGATCTCAAACATTGGGTTTTTTCAGAAGACAATATGTATCTTTGAGGCCTTACTTCGCTATTAAACAGATCCTACATTCTAAAAACGATAATCTGATGACGAAGAATGGAAAACGCTGATAAATCACCTTTTAGACACGAAACTAAATATACCTTAGAGTACAGAACAACTACCACACACTGAAGGTACGTACCTGCTACATTATATTCAACATGAAGATCAGGGGAGAGCGCGAACGCAGTCCCCCACTACCATAAATTATGCAATCGAGATTTCCACATTTGGGAAATTCGCAGGCGTCAGCACAGCCGGAGTGCAATGGCTGAGCCTCGCCCTGGGTGAACCGCCTTCTTGATCACGGTATCTCCCTTGCCAGGTAAGTATGAGTTGTACATCTTGCTAGAGGGCCACTCATTCCAGGGCAAAGGGCTTTGACTAACGGTTACCACTTCTACTACTGATAATAACACATCATATCGACCAGGGTTTCATCACGTTATAGAATACAGTTGCGGACAAAGCGGTGGAAAAACGATGCCCTTTGTTTTACTACATTATACCACCGTCTGACTACTTTCCAGTCATGCAACACGGTAGAAATTCGACATACATTGATTTGTGTCTAAATGGCCGTCTGATTACACACAAGTAGGCGATGTACCAAAATGCTGAAATCACATTCGTGCACACGGCCAACCGAATGACACCAACTATTCCTGGTGTTTTGTAGCGTTCCAGACATTGTAGGAATAGTTTCCTCACGCTTGTTTTCTGCTCTCAGTAAAATAGGACTCCACCAATCGACCACAGGGTGGCATACGGACCCCCAGACATGGAGGAGAAACAGTAGCCTACTACTTTATCAACAAGACATAGTAGCCACTAGGGCTGTGATGACATGGACATACTCGTACTTGTAATTGTATCTGTACATTTACAGTTGATAATCAGATCAGATGATACTCGTGATCGGGAAAAAACGAATCATTTTAATATGTCTAAATAGATGTTGGAAATATCCCTTCCTGCACGTTCTCAAAGTGGGTTATGATGTCAAAGTGGGTTATGACGTCATAGTGGGTTATGATGTCAAAGTGGGTAACTCAGTGGTTACACCAAACCAGTGTCAGCTACCTTGGGTGGGTGTGAATTGGATAGGTACCTGACTGCTGAGAATATGAATAAATCCATCTATATCACAGAGGCTCATCAACTTGGTATAATGTATACAACTGTAATTTCTCGACTGTGATGTGGCCGATGAAGCCATCGCCCCACCTTAAGGATCACTTAGGTAGATAGATTTATTTGACAATTTAAAACACAAAACAACTACACTTACAATGACACAAAAATAAGTTTGAAAACGAAATCAGCGTTGCATACATTATACAAAGTTGATGAGCATCGGTGATATAGACCGATTCCATTCCCCTGACGATTTGAAATCAAAGCAGACCAAGTTAACATGCTAACTCTGTGTTGTGGACATTTCAACTTCAGGCACACTTCCAAAGCTACAGTGATTATCCAAGTCATTCAATACATTTTCTCCCGAGTGGCGCAGTGGTCTGAGACACTGCATCTCAGTGCAAGAGGTGTCACTGCAGTACCTGGTTTGAATCCAGGCTGTATCACATCCGACCGTGATTGGGAGTCCCATAGGGCTGCGCACAATTGGCCCAGCGTCGTCCAGGTTTGGCCGGGGTAGGCCGTCATTGTAAATAAGAATTTGTTCTTAACTGAATTGCCTAGTTAAATAAAAATGTAAATAAATGATGTTGATCGTTATGATACAATGAGCAGTAATCTTTTCTTTATTGTGGGCTTAAATTACAAACTGTTCTATAAATGATTTCTCTAGCAAAGAAAATACCTAAATTCAGATTATGTCTGATGGCGCAAAATGATCCATTCACAAGTAGGCCTTTTCCTTTACATGACAGGCATAATCACCAGTGATACAATCACAGATCACACACATTGTGGTTGTCAGAAGGCAAAATGCATCTATAAAGCCTTAGTTGGCTTTTAAATAGACCCTACATTCTAAAACCGTTCATCTGATAACGAATAGAAGGGAAATGCTGAAAAATCTCCTTCTCAACACGAAACTCAATAGAACTCAGAGGAAACACTCCGACCATCACACAGCGTAGACACAGCGAGGGCCTACAGGGAGGAGGTGAGGGCTCTGGGAGTGTGGTGCCTGGATAACAACCTCTTCAAAAGCTTCAGGTTCCTTGGCGTACACATCACTGACAAACTGAAATGGACCACCCACACAGACAGTGTGGTGAAGAAAGCGCGAGGCTAAAGAAATGTGGCTTGTCACCTAAAACCCTCACAAACTTTTACAGATGCACAATCCAAAGAATCATGTCGGGCTGTATCACCGCCTGGTATGGCAACTGCACTGCCCGCAACAGCAAGGCTCTCCAGAGGGTGGTGCGGTCTACCCAACGTATTACAGGGTAAACTACCTGCCCTCCAGGACACCTACGGCACCCAATGTCAGAGGAAGGCCAAAAAGATCATCAAGGACACCCCGCTATCCGAAGACAAAATGTATCTATAGGGCCTTAGTTCCCACTGGTTGATGCATTTTAATAAAACCCTCTTAGGCCTCACTCCCCCCTATCTGAGATACCTACTGCAGCCCTCATCTTCCACATACAACACCCGTTCTGCCAGTCACATTCTGTTAAAGGTCCCGAAGAACACACATCCCTTGGTCGCTGCTCTTTTCAGTTCACTGCAGCTAGTGACTGGAACGAGCTGCAAAAACACTCAAACTGGACCGTTTATCTCCATCTCTTCATTCAAAGACTCAATCATGGACACTCTTACTGACAGTTCACGGCTGCTTGGCGTGATGTATTGTTGTCTCTACCTTCTTGTCATTGTGCGGTTGTCTCGCCCAATAATGTTTGTACCATGTTCTGTTGCTACCGTGCTATGTTGGGGTGTCTCTCTTGTCATGATGTGTGTTTTGTCCTATTTCTATATAATTCTTGTTTTTATCCCAGCCCCATCCCTGCAGGAGGCCTTTTGGTAGGTATTCATTGTAAATAACAATTGTTCTCAACTGACTTGCATAGTAAAATAAATGGCGTTTTTAAATAGATCCTACATTGTACAACCATTCAACCCAGGAAAAGAAGAGCAAATTCTGATCATCTCTTTAGGAAGAGGAAAGTGATTAGAAGTGAGTTAAAAATCAGGACGTAAAAAGTTTAAAGTGATTTCCGCCTGTTTCTCTTTAACATGAAGATCAGGGGAGAGCGCGAACGCAGTCCCCCACTACCATAAATTATGCAATCGAGATTTCCACATTTGGGAAATTCGCAGGTGTCAGCACAGCCGGAGTGCAATGGCTGAGCCTCGCCCTGGGTGAACCGCCTTCTTGATCACGGTATCTCCCTTGCCAGGTAAGTATGAGTTGTACACCTTGCTAGAGGGCCACACATTCCAGGGCAAAGGGCTTTGACTAACGGTTACCACTTCTACTACTGATAATAACACATCATATCGACCAGGGTTTCATCACGTTATAGAATACAGTTGCGGACAAAGCGGTGGAAAAACGATGCCCTTTGTTTTACTACATTATATCACCGTCTGACTACTTTCCAGTCATGCAACACGGTAGAAATTCGACATACATTGATTTGTGTCTAAATGGCCGTCTGATTACACACAAGTAGGCGATGTACCAAAATGCTGAAATCACATTCGTGCACACAGCCAACCGAATGACACCAACTATTCCTGGTGTTTTGTAGCGTTCCAGACATTGTAGGAATAGTTTCCTCACGCTTGTTTTCTGCTCTCAGTAAAATAGGACTCCACCAATCGACCACAGGGTGGCATACGGACCCCAGACATGGAGGAGAAACAGTAGCCTACTACTTTATCAACAAGACATAGTAGCCACTAGGGCTGTGATGACATGGACATACTCGTACTTGTAATTGTATCTGTACATTTACAGTTGATAATCAGATCAGATGATACTCGTGATCGGGAAAAAACAAATCATTTTAGTATGTCTAAATAGATGTTGGAAATATCCCTTCCTGCACGTTCTCAAAGTGGGTTATGATGTCAAAGTGGGTTATGATGTCATAGTGGGTTATGATGTCAAAGTGGGTAACTCAGTGGTTACACCAAACCAGTGTCAGCTACCTTGGGTGGGTGTGAATTGGATAGGTACCTGACTGCTGAGAATATGAATAAATCCATCTATATCACAGAGGCTCATCAACTTGGTATAATGTATACAACTGTAATTTCTGACTGTGATGTGGCCGATGAAGCCATCGCCCCACCTTAAGGATCACTTAGGTAGATAGATTTATTTGACAATTTAAAACACAAAACAACTACACTTACAATGACACAAAAATAAGTTTGAAAACGAAATCAGCGTTGCATACATTATACAAAGTTGATGAGCGTCGGTGATATAGACCGATTCCATTCCCTGACGATATGAAATCAAAGCAGACCAAGTTAACATGCTAACTCTGTGTTGTGGACATTTCAACTTCAGGCACACTTCCAAAGCTAATGTGATTATCCAAGTCATTCAATACATTTTCTCCCGAGTGGCGCAGTGGTCTGAGACACTGCATCTCAGTGCAAGAGGTGTCACTGCAGTACCTGGTTTGAATCCAGGCTGTATCACATCCGACCGTGATTGGGAGTCCCATAGGGCTGCGCACAATTGGCCCAGCGTCGTCCAGGTTTGGCCGGGTAGGCCGTCATTGTAAATAAGAATTTGTTCTTAACTGAATTGCCTAGTTAAATAAAAATGTAAATAAATGATGTTGATCGTTATGATACAATGAGCAGTAATCTTTTCTTTATTGTGGGCTTAAATGACAAACTGTTCTATAAATGATTTCTCTAGCAAAGAAAATACCTAAATTCAGATTATGTCTGATGGCGCAAAATGATCCATTCACAAGTAGGCCTTTTCCTTTACATGACAGGCATAATCACCAGTGATACAATCACAGATCACACACATTGTGGTTGTCAGAAGGCAAAATGCATCTATAAAGCCTTAGTTGGCTTTTAAATAGACCCTACATTCTAAAACCGTTCATCTGATAACTTGAATAGAAGGGAAATGCTGAAAAATCTCCTTCTCAACACGAAACTCAATAGAACTCAGAGGAAACACTCCGACCATCACACAGCGTAGACACAGCGAGGGCCTACAGGGAGGAGGTGAGGGCTCTGGGAGTGTGGTGCCTGGATAACAACCTCTTCAAAAGCTTCAGGTTCCTTGGCGTACACATCACTGACAAACTGAAATGGACCACCCACACAGACAGTGTGGTGAAGAAGGCGCGAGGCTAAAGAAATGTGGCTTGTCACCTAAAACCCTCACAAACTTTTACAGATGCACAATCCAAAGAATCATGTCGGGCTGTATCACCGCCTGGTATGGCAACTGCACTGCCCGCAACAGCAAGGCTCTCCAGAGGGTGGTGCGGTCTACCCAACGCATTACAGGGGGTAAACTACCTGCCCTCCAGGACACCTACGGCACCCAATGTCAGAGGAAGGCCAAAAAGATCATCAAGGACACCCCGCTATCCGAAGACAAAATGTATCTATAGGGCCTTAGTTCCCACTGGTTGATGCATTTTAATAAAACCCTCTTAGGCCTCACTCCCCCCTATCTGAGATACCTACTGCAGCCCTCATCTTCCACATACAACACCCGTTCTGCCAGTCACATTCTGTTAAAGGTCCCCGAAGAACACACATCCCTTGGTCGCTGCTCTTTTCAGTTCACTGCAGCTAGTGACTGGAACAGGCTGCAAAACACTCAAACTGAACTGGACCGTTTTATCTCCATCTCTTCATTCAAAGACTCAATCATGGACACTCTTACTGACAGTTACGGCTGCTTGGCGTGATGTATTGTTGTCTCTACCTTCTTGTCATTGTGCGGTTGTCTGCGCCCAATAATGTTTGTACCATGTTCTGTTGCTACCGTGCTATGTTGGGGTGTCTCTCTTGTCATGATGTGTGTTTTGTCCTATTTCTATATAATTCTTGTTTTTATCCCAGCCCCATCCCTGCAGGAGGCCTTTTGGTAGGTATTCATTGTAAATAACAATTGTTCTCAACTGACTTGCATAGTAAAATAAATGGCGTTTTTAAATAGATCCTACATTGTACAACCATTCAACCCAGGAAAAGAAGAGCAAATTCTGATCATCTCTTTAGGAAGAGGAAAGTGATTAGAAGTGAGTTAAAAATCAGGACGTAAAAAGTTTAAAGTGATTTCCGCTTGTTTGTCTTTAACATGAAGATCAGGGGAGAGCGCGAACGCAGTCCCCCACTACCATAAATTATGCAATCGAGATTTCCACATTTGGGAAATTCGCAGGGTCAGCACAGCCGGAGTGCAATGGCTGAGCCTCGCCCTGGGTGAACCGCCTTCTTGATCACGGTATCTCCCTTGCCAGGTAAGTATGAGTTGTACACCTTGCTAGAGGGCCACTCATTCCAGGGCAAAGGGCTTTGACTAACGGTTACCACTTCTACTACTGATAATAACACATCATATCGACCAGGGTTTCATCACGTTATAGAATACAGTTGCGGACAAAGCGGTGGAAAAACGATGCCCTTTGTTTTACTACATTATACCACCGTCTGACTACTTTCCAGTCATGCAACACGGTAGAAATTCGACATACATTGATTTGTGTCTAAATGGCCGTCTGATTACACACAAGTAGGCGATGTACCAAAATGCTGAAATCACATTCGTGCACACAGCCAACCGAATGACACCAACTATTCCTGGTGTTTTGTAGCGTTCCAGACATTGTAGGAATAGTTTCCTCACGCTTGTTTTCTGCTCTCAGTAAAATAGGACTCCACCAATCGACCACAGGGTGGCATACGGACCCCCAGACATGGAGGAGAAACAGTAGCCTACTACTTTATCAACAAGACATAGTAGCCACTAGGGCTGTGATGACATGGACATACTCGTACTTGTAATTGTATCTGTACATTTACAGTTGATAATCAGATCAGATGATACTCGTGATCGGGAAAAAACAAATCATTTTAGTATGTCTAAATAGATGTTGGAAATATCCCTTCCTGCACGTTCTCAAAGTGGGTTATGATGTCAAAGTGGGTTATGATGTCATAGTGGGTTATGATGTCAAAGTGGGTAACTCAGTGGTTACACCAAACCAGTGTCAGCTACCTTGGGTGGGTGTGAATTGGATAGGTACCTGACTGCTGAGAATATGAATAAATCCATCTATATCACAGAGGCTCATCAACTTGGTATAATGTATACAACTGTAATTTCTCGACTGTGATGTGGCCGATGAAGCCATCGCCCCACCTTAAGGATCACTTAGGTAGATAGATTTATTTGACAATTTAAAACACAAAACAACTACACTTACAATGACACAAAAATAAGTTTGAAAAACGAAATCAGCGTTGCATACATTATACAAAGTTGATGAGCATCGGTGATATAGACCGATTCCATTCCCTGACGATATGAAATCAAAGCAGACCAAGTTAACATGCTAACTCTGTGTTGTGGACATTTCAACTTCAGGCACACTTCCAAAGCTAATGTGATTATCCAAGTCATTCAATACATTTTCTCCCGAGTGGCGCAGTGGTCTGAGACACTGCATCTCAGTGCAAGAGGTGTCACTGCAGTACCTGGTTTGAATCCAGGCTGTATCACATCCGACCGTGATTGGGAGTCCCATAGGGCTGCGCACAATTGGCCCAGCGTCGTCCAGGTTTGGCCGGGTAGGCCGTCATTGTAAATAAGAATTTGTTCTTAACTGAATTGCCTAGTTAAATAAAAATGTAAATAAATGATGTTGATCGTTATGATACAATGAGCAGTAATCTTTTCTTTATTGTGGGCTTAAATGACAAACTGTTCTATAAATGATTTCTCTAGCAAAGAAAATACCTAAATTCAGATTATGTCTGATGGCGCAAAATGATCCATTCACAAGTAGGCCTTTTCCTTTACATGACAGGCATAATCACCAGTGATACAATCACAGATCACACACATTGTGGTTGTCAGAAGGCAAAATGCATCTATAAAGCCTTAGTTGGCTTTTAAATAGACCCTACATTCTAAAACCGTTCATCTGATAACGAATAGAAGGGAAATGCTGAAAAATCTCCTTCTCAACACGAAACTCAATAGAACTCAGAGGAAACACTCCGACCATCACACAGCGTAGACACAGCGAGGGCCTACAGGAGGAGGTGAGGGCTCTGGGAGTGTGGTGCCTGGATAACAACCTCTTCAAAAGCTTCAGGTTCCTTGGCGTACACATCACTGACAAACTGAAATGGACCACCCACACAGACAGTGTGGTGAAGAAAGCCGAGGCTAAAGAAATGTGGCTTGTCACCTAAAACCCTCACAAACTTTTACAGATGCACAATCCAAAGAATCATGTCGGGCTGTATCACCGCCTGGTATGGCAACTGCACTGCCCGCAACAGCAAGGCTCTCCAGAGGGTGGTGCGGTCTACCCAACGCATTACAGGGTAAACTACCTGCCCTCCAGGACACCCTCGGCACCCAATGTCAGAGGAAGGCCAAAAGATCATCAAGGACACCCCGCTATCCGAAGACAAAATGTATCTATAGGGCCTTAGTTCCCACTGGTTGATGCATTTTAATAAAACCCTCTTAGGCCTCACTCCCCCTATCTGAGATACCTACTGCAGCCCTCATCTTCCACATACAACACCCGTTCTGCCAGTCACATTCTGTTAAAGGTCCCGAAGAACACACATCCCTTGGTCGCTGCTCTTTTCAGTTCACTGCAGCTAGTGACTGGAGCAGGCTGCAAAACACTCAAACTGGACCGTTTTATCTCCATCTCTTCATTCAAAGACTCAATCATGGACACTCTTACTGACAGTTACGGCTGCTTGGCGTGATGTATTGTTGTCTCTACCTTCTTGTCATTGTGCGGTTGTCTCGCCCAATAATGTTTGTACCATGTTCTGTTGCTACCGTGCTATGTTGGGGTGTCTCTCTTGTCATGATGTGTGTTTTGTCCTATTTCTATATAATTCTTGTTTTTATCCCAGCCCCATCCCTGCAGGAGGCCTTTTGGTAGGTATTCATTGTAAATAACAATTGTTCTCAACTGACTTGCATAGTAAAATAAATGGCGTTTTTAAATAGATCCTACATTGTACAACCATTCAACCCAGGAAAAGAAGAGCAAATTCTGATCATCTCTTTAGGAAGAGGAAAGTGATTAGAAGTGAGTTAAAAATCAGGACGTAAAAAGTTTAAAGTGATTTCCGCCTGTTTCTCTTTAACATGAAGATCAGGGGAGAGCGCGAACGCAGTCCCCCACTACCATAAATTATGCAATCGAGATTTCCACATTTGGGAAATTCGCAGGGGTCAGCACAGCCGGAGTGCAATGGCTGAGCCTCGCCCTGGGTGAACCGCCTTCTTGATCACGGTATCTCCCTTGCCAGGTAAGTATGAGTTGTACACCTTGCTAGAGGGCCACACATTCCAGGGCAAAGGGCTTTGACTAACGGTTACCACTTCTACTACTGATAATAACACATCATATCGACCAGGGTTTCATCACGTTATAGAATACAGTTGCGGACAAAGCGGTGGAAAAACGATGCCCTTTGTTTTACTACATTATATCACCGTCTGACTACTTTCCAGTCATGCAACACGGTAGAAATTCGACATACATTGATTTGTGTCTAAATGGCCGTCTGATTACACACAAGTAGGCGATGTACCAAAATGCTGAAATCACATTCGTGCACACAGCCAACCGAATGACACCAACTATTCCTGGTGTTTTGTAGCGTTCCAGACATTGTAGGAATAGTTTCCTCACGCTTGTTTTCTGCTCTCAGTAAAATAGGACTCCACCAATCGACCACAGGGTGGCATACGGACCCCAGACATGGAGGAGAAACAGTAGCCTACTACTTTATCAACAAGACATAGTAGCCACTAGGGCTGTGATGACATGGACATACTCGTACTTGTAATTGTATCTGTACATTTACAGTTGATAATCAGATCAGATGATACTCGTGATCGGGAAAAAACAAATCATTTTAGTATGTCTAAATAGATGTTGGAAATATCCCTTCCTGCACGTTCTCAAAGTGGGTTATGATGTCAAAGTGGGTTATGATGTCATAGTGGGTTATGATGTCAAAGTGGGTAACTCAGTGGTTACACCAAACCAGTGTCAGCTACCTTGGGTGGGTGTGAATTGGATAGGTACCTGACTGCTGAGAATATGAATAAATCCATCTATATCACAGAGGCTCATCAACTTGGTATAATGTATACAACTGTAATTTCTCGACTGTGATGTGGCCGATGAAGCCATCGCCCCACCTTAAGGATCACTTAGGTAGATAGATTTATTTGACAATTTAAAACACAAAACAACTACACTTACAATGACACAAAAATAAGTTTGAAAACGAAATCAGCGTTGCATACATTATACAAAGTTGATGAGCGTCGGTGATATAGACCGATTCCATTCCCCTGACGATATGAAATCAAAGCAGACCAAGTTAACATGCTAACTCTGTGTTGTGGACATTTCAACTTCAGGCACACTTCCAAAGCTAATGTGATTATCCAAGTCATTCAATACATTTTCTCCCGAGTGGCGCAGTGGTCTGAGACACTGCATCTCAGTGCAAGAGGTGTCACTGCAGTACCTGGTTTGAATCCAGGCTGTATCACATCCGACCGTGATTGGGAGTCCCATAGGGCTGCGCACAATTGGCCCAGCGTCGTCCAGGTTTGGCCGGGTAGGCCGTCATTGTAAATAAGAATTTGTTCTTAACTGAATTGCCTAGTTAAATAAAAATGTAAATAAATGATGTTGATCGTTATGATACAATGAGCAGTAATCTTTTCTTTATTGTGGGCTTAAATTACAAACTGTTCTATAAATGATTTCTCTAGCAAAGAAAATACCTAAATTCAGATTATGTCTGATGGCGCAAAATGATCCATTCACAAGTAGGCCTTTTCCTTTACATGACAGGCATAATCACCAGTGATACAATCACAGATCACACACATTGTGGTTGTCAGAAGGCAAAATGCATCTATAAAGCCTTAGTTGGCTTTTAAATAGACCCTACATTCTAAAACCGTTCATCTGATAACGAATAGAAGGGAAATGCTGAAAAATCTCCTTCTCAACACGAAACTCAATAGAACTCAGAGGAAACACTCCGACCATCACACAGCGTAGACACAGCGAGGGCCTACAGGGAGGAGGTGAGGGCTCTGGGAGTGTGGTGCCTGGATAACAACCTCTTCAAAGCTTCAGGTTCCTTGGCGTACACATCACTGACAAACTGAAATGGACCACCCACACAGACAGTGTGGTGAAGAAAGGCCTTGAGGCTAAAGAAATGTGGCTTGTCACCTAAAACCCTCACAAACTTTTACAGATGCACAATCCAAAGAATCATGTCGGGCTGTATCACCGCCTGGTATGGCAACTGCACTGCCCGCAACAGCAAGGCTCTCCAGAGGGTGGTGCGGTCTACCCAACGCATTACAGGGGGTAAACTACCTGCCCTCCAGGACACTACGGCACCCAATGTCAGAGGAAGGCCAAAAAGATCATCAAGGACACCCCGCTATCCGAAGACAAAATGTATCTATAGGGCCTTAGTTCCCACTGGTTGATGCATTTTAATAAAACCCTCTTAGCCCTCACTCCCCCCTATCTGAGATACCTACTGCAGCCCTCATCTTCCACATACAACACCCGTTCTGCCAGTCACATTCTGTTAAAGGTCCCCGAAGAACACACATCCCTTGGTCGCTGCTCTTTTCAGTTCACTGCAGCTAGTGACTGGAACGAGCTGCAAAAAACACTCAAACTGGACCGTTTTATCTCCATCTCTTCATTCAAAGACTCAATCATGGACACTCTTACTGACAGTTACGGCTGCTTGGCGTGATGTATTGTTGTCTCTACCTTCTTGTCATTGTGCGGTTGTCTGCGCCCAATAATGTTTGTACCATGTTCTGTTGCTACCGTGCTATGTTGGGGTGTCTCTCTTGTCATGATGTGTGTTTTGTCCTATTTCTATATAATTCTTGTTTTTATCCCAGCCCCATCCCTGCAGGAGGCCTTTTTGGTAGGTATTCATTGTAAATAACAATTGTTCTCAACTGACTTGCATAGTAAAATAAATGGCGTTTTTAAATAGATCCTACATTGTACAACCATTCAACCCAGGAAAAGAAGAGCAAATTCTGATCATCTCTTTAGGAAGAGGAAAGTGATTAGAAGTGAGTTAAAAATCAGGACGTAAAAAGTTTAAAGTGATTTCCGCTTGTTTGTCTTTAACATGAAGATCAGGGGAGAGCGCGAACGCAGTCCCCCACTACCATAAATTATGCAATCGAGATTTCCACATTTGGGAAATTCGCAGGGTCAGCACAGCCGGAGTGCAATGGCTGAGCCTCGCCCTGGGTGAACCGCCTTCTTGATCACGGTATCTCCCTTGCCAGGTAAGTATGAGTTGTACACCTTGCTAGAGGGCCACACATTCCAGGGCAAAGGGCTTTGACTAACGGTTACCACTTCTACTACTGATAATAACACATCATATCGACCAGGGTTTCATCACGTTATAGAATACAGTTGCGGACAAAGCGGTGGAAAAACGATGCCCTTTGTTTTACTACATTATATCACCGTCTGACTACTTTCCAGTCATGCAACACGGTAGAAATTCGACATACATTGATTTGTGTCTAAATGGCCGTCTGATTACACACAAGTAGGCGATGTACCAAAATGCTGAAATCACATTCGTGCACACAGCCAACCGAATGACACCAACTATTCCTGGTGTTTTGTAGCGTTCCAGACATTGTAGGAATAGTTTCCTCACGCTTGTTTTCTGCTCTCAGTAAAATAGGACTCCACCAATCGACCACAGGGTGGCATACGGACCCCCAGACATGGAGGAGAAACAGTAGCCTACTACTTTATCAACAAGACATAGTAGCCACTAGGGCTGTGATGACATGGACATACTCGTACTTGTAATTGTATCTGTACATTTACAGTTGATAATCAGATCAGATGATACTCGTGATCGGGAAAAAACAAATCATTTTAGTATGTCTAAATAGATGTTGGAAATATCCCTTCCTGCACGTTCTCAAAGTGGGTTATGATGTCAAAGTGGGTTATGATGTCATAGTGGGTTATGATGTCAAAGTGGGTAACTCAGTGGTTACACCAAACCAGTGTCAGCTACCTTGGGTGGGTGTGAATTGGATAGGTACCTGACTGCTGAGAATATGAATAAATCCATCTATATCACAGAGGCTCATCAACTTGGTATAATGTATACAACTGTAATTTCTCGACTGTGATGTCAAATCAAATCAAATCAAATTTTATTTGTCACATACACATGGTTAGCAGATGTTAATGCGAGTGTAGCGAAATGCTTGTGCTTCTAGTTCCGACCATGCAGTAGTATCTAACAAGTAATCTAACAAATTCACAACAACTACCTTATACACACAAGAGTAAAGGAATGAATACGAGTATGTACATATAAATATATGGATGAGCGATGGCTGACCGGCATAGGCAAGATGCAGTAGATGGTATGGAGTACAGTATATACACATATATATGAGATGAGTAATGTAGGATATGTAAACATTATATAAATGGCATTGTTTAAAGTGGCTAGTGATACATTATTTCATCCAATTATAATTATTAAAGTGGCTAGAGATTTGGGTCGATGACCCGAACGGCATAGGCAAGATACAGTAGATGGTTTAGAGTACAGTGTATACATTTGATATGAGTATGTCGGATCGTAAACATTATATACAAAATTGTTTAAAGTGGCTAGTGATACATTTGTTACATCCAATTCCTATGTATAAAGTGGCTAGAGATTTAAGTCAGTATGTTGGCAGCAGCCACTCAATGTTAGTGATGGCTGTTTAACAGTCTGATGGCCTTGAGGTAGAAGCTGTTTTTCAGTCTCTCGGTCCCAGCTTTGATGCACCTGTACTGACCTCGCCTTCTGGATGATAGCGGGGTGAACAGGCAGTGGCTCGGGTGGTTGTTGTCCTTGATGATCTTTTGGCCTTTCTGTGACATCGGGTGGTGTAGGTGTCCTGGAGGGCAGGTAGTTTAACCCGGTGATGCGTTGTGCAGTCCTCACTACCCTCTGGAGAGCCTTACGGTTGTGGGCGGAGCAGTTGCCGTACCAGGCGGTGATACAGCCCGACAGGATGCTCTCGATTGTGCATCTGTAAAAGTTTGTGAGTGATTTTGGTGACAAGCCAAATTTCTTCAGCCTCCTGAGGTTGAAGAGGCGCTGTTGCGCCTTCTTTACCACGCTGTCTGTGTGGGTGGACCAATTCAGTTTGTCCGTGATGTGTACCGAGGAACTTAAAACTTTCCACCTTCTCCACTACTGTCCCCTCGATGTGGATAGGGGTGCTCCCTCTCCTGTTTCCTGAAGTCCACGATCATCTCCTTTGTTTTGTTGACATTGAGTGAGAGGTTATTTTCCTGACACCACACTCCGAGGGCCCTCACCTCCTCTCTGTAGGCCGTCTCGTCGTTGTTGGTAATCAAGCCTACCACTGTAGTGTCGTCAGCAAACTTGATGATTGAGTTGGATGCGTGCTTGGCCACGCAGTCATGGAGTAAACAGGGAGTACAGGAGAGGGCTGAGAACGCACCCTTGTGGGGCCCCAGTGTTGAGGATCAGCGGGGTGGAGATGTTGTTTCCTACCCTCACCACCTGGGACCGGCCCGTCAGGAAGTCCAGGACCCAGTTGCACAGGGCTGGAGTCGAGACCCAGGGTCTCGAGCTTAATGGACGAGCTTGGAGGGAACTATGGTGTTAAATGCTGAGCTGTAGTCGATGAACAGCATTCTTACATAAGTATTCCTCTTGTCCAGATGGGTTAGGGCAGTATGCAGTGTGATTGCGATTGCGTCGTCTGTGGACCTATTGGGACGGTAAGCAAATTGGAGTGGGTCCAGGGTGTCTGGCAGGATGGAGGTGATATGATCCTTGACTAATCTCTCAAAGCACTTCATGATGACGGAAGTGAGTGCTACGGGCGATAGTCATTTAGCTCAGTCACCTTAGCTTTCTTGGGAACAGGAACAATGGTGGCCCTCTTGAAGCATGTGGGAACAGCAGACTGGGATAGGGACTGATTGAATATGTCCGTAAACACACCAGCCAGCTGGTCTGCGCATGCTCTGAGGACACGGCCAGGGATGCCATCTGGGCCGGCAGCCTTGCGAGGGTTAACACATTTAAATGTTTTTCTCACATTGGCTGCGGTGAAGGTGACACCGCAGGTTTTGGTAGCGGGCCGTGTCGGTGGCACTGTATTGTCCTCAAAGCGAGCAAAGAAGTTGTTTAGTTTGTCTGGGAGCAGGACGTCATGGTCCGCGACGGGGCTGGTTTTCTTTTTGTAGTCCGTGATTGACTGTAGACCCTGCCACATTCCTCTTGTGTCTGAGCCATTGAATTGTGACTCTACTTTGTCTCTATATTGACGCTTAGCTTGTTTGATTGCCTTGCGGAGGGAGTAGCTGCACTGTTTGTATTCAGTCATGTTTCCGGTAGCCTTTACCTGGTTAAAAGCAGTGGTTCGCGCTTTCAGTTTTGCGCGAATGCTGCCATCAATCCATGGTTTCTGGTTGGGGAAGGTTTTGATATTTGCTATGGGTACAACATCACCAATGCATTTGCTAATAAACTGATGTGGCCGATGAAGCCATCGCCCCACCTTAAGGATCACTTAGGTAGATAGATTTATTTGACAATTTAAAACACAAAACAACTACACTTACAATGACACAAAAATAAGTTTGAAAACGAAATCAGCGTTGCATACATTATACAAAGTTGATGAGCATCGGTGATATAGACCGATTCCATTCCCCTGACGATATGAAATCAAAGCAGACCAAGTTAACATGCTAACTCTGTGTTGTGGACATTTCAACTTCAGGCACACTTCCAAAGCTAATGTGATTATCCAAGTCATTCAATACATTTTCTCCCGAGTGGCGCAGTGGTCTGAGACACTGCATCTCAGTGCAAGAGGTGTCACTGCAGTACCTGGTTTGAATCCAGGCTGTATCACATCCGACCGTGATTGGGAGTCCCATAGGGCTGCGCACAATTGGCCCAGCGTCGTCCAGGTTTGGCCGGGGTAGGCCGTCATTGTAAATAAGAATTTGTTCTTAACTGAATTGCCTAGTTAAATAAAAATGTAAATAAATGATGTTGATCGTTATGATACAATGAGCAGTAATCTTTTTCTTTATTGTGGGCTTAAATGACAAACTGTTCTATAAATGATTTCTCTAGCAAAGAAAATACCTAAATTCAGATTATGTCTGATGGCGCAAAATGATCCATTCACAAGTAGGCCTTTTCCTTTACATGACAGGCATAATCACCAGTGATACAATCACAGATCACACACATTGTGGTTGTCAGAAGGCAAAATGCATCTATAAAGCCTTAGTTGGCTTTTAAATAGACCCTACATTCTAAAACCGTTCATCTGATAACGAATAGAAGGGAAATGCTGAAAAATCTCCTTCTCAACACGAAACTCAATAGAACTCAGAGGAAACACTCCGACCATCACACAGCGTAGACACAGCGAGGGCCTACAGGGAGGAGGTGAGGGCTCTGGGAGTGTGGTGCCTGGATAACAACCTCTTCAAAAGCTTCAGGTTCCTTGGCGTACACATCACTGACAAACTGAAATGGACCACCCACACAGACAGTGTGGTGAAGAAGGCGCGAGGCTAAAGAAATGTGGCTTGTCACCTAAAACCCTCACAAACTTTTACAGATGCACAATCCAAAGAATCATGTCGGGCTGTATCACCGCCTGGTATGGCAACTGCACTGCCCGCAACAGCAAGGCTCTCCAGAGGGTGGTGCGGTCTACCCAACGCATTACAGGGGGGTAAACTACCTGCCCTCCAGGACACCTACGGCACCCAATGTCAGAGGAAGGCCAAAAAGATCATCAAGGACACCCCGCTATCCGAAGACAAAATGTATCTATAGGGCCTTAGTTCCCACTGGTTGATGCATTTTAATAAAACCCTCTTAGGCCTCACTCCCCCCTATCTGAGATACCTACTGCAGCCCTCATCTTCCACATACAACACCCGTTCTGCCAGTCACATTCTGTTAAAGGTCCCCCGAAGAACACACATCCCTTGGTCGCTGCTCTTTTCAGTTCACTGCAGCTAGTGACTGGAACGAGCTGCAAAAAACACTCAAACTGAACTGGACCGTTTTATCTCCATCTCTTCATTCAAAGACTCAATCATGGACACTCTTACTGACAGTTACGGCTGCTTGGCGTGATGTATTGTTGTCTCTACCTTCTTGTCATTGTGCGGTTGTCTGCGCCCAATAATGTTTGTACCATGTTCTGTTGCTACCGTGCTATGTTGGGGTGTCTCTCTTGTCATGATGTGTGTTTTGTCCTATTTCTATATAATTCTTGTTTTTATCCCAGCCCCATCCCTGCAGGAGGCCTTTTGGTAGGTATTCATTGTAAATAACAATTGTTCTCAACTGACTTGCATAGTAAAATAAATGGCGTTTTTAAATAGATCCTACATTGTACAACCATTCAACCCAGGAAAAGAAGAGCAAATTCTGATCATCTCTTTAGGAAGAGGAAAGTGATTAGAAGTGAGTTAAAAATCAGGACGTAAAAAGTTTAAAGTGATTTCCGCTTGTTTGTCTTTAACATGAAGATCAGGGGAGAGCGCGAACGCAGTCCCCCACTACCATAAATTATGCAATCGAGATTTCCACATTTGGGAAATTCGCAGGGGTCAGCACAGCCGGAGTGCAATGGCTGAGCCTCGCCCTGGGTGAACCGCCTTCTTGATCACGGTATCTCCCTTGCCAGGTAAGTATGAGTTGTACACCTTGCTAGAGGGCCACACATTCCAGGGCAAAGGGCTTTGACTAACGGTTACCACTTCTACTACTGATAATAACACATCATATCGACCAGGGTTTCATCACGTTATAGAATACAGTTGCGGACAAAGCGGTGGAAAAACGATGCCCTTTGTTTTACTACATTATACCACCGTCTGACTACTTTCCCATCATGCAACACGGTAGAAATTCGACATACATTGATTTGTGTCTAAATGTCCGTCTGATTACACACAAGTAGGCGATGTACCAAAATGCTGAAATCACATTCGTGCACACAGCCAACCGAATGACACCAACTATTCCTGGTGTTTTGTAGCGTTCCAGACATTGTAGGAATAGTTTCCTCACGCTTGTTTTCTGCTCTCAGTAAAATAGGACTCCACCATCGACCACAGGGTGGCATACGGACCCCCAGACATGGAGGAGAAACAGTAGCCTACTACTTTATCAACAAGACATAGTAGCCACTAGGGCTGTGATGACATGGACATACTCGTACTTGTACCTGTACGTTGACAGGACGATACTCGTGATCGGGGAAGTGTTTTAAAACTGAAGTGTTTTAATAAGCCTAAATAGATGTTGGCAAAATACCTTTCTTCCTTCACCTTCTCACTGCAAAAAAAAAACCTGGAGATTAGGAGCAGCGCTCCGAGGTGTTTTGGCAGCCAAGTTTGCTGTCACTCAATCAGAATACGCGTTAGCGTTTCATCTGTGTTCCCTACCCTTTGCCCGCGTGTGAGATATTATACACATTGATAGCAGTAAAATCGCATTCATAGAGGAACAGCATTATATGAGGACAGTTATTCCAGCTCTTTTTTTCTTAATCCATTTATCGAATTAACCCCGATGGGTGTGGTATATGGCCAATATACCACGGCTAATGGCTGTTCTTATGCACGACACATCAAGCGAGGTCACTTTTCATCGCATGTTTTTGGTCTGATCATAGATTGCTGCTGTCTGCTACTATGATAAATTACATGGCGAGGACGTTTGCTAAGAAAAACATTCAAAATAAAAGTTCTCGTCAAACTTCCCGTTCCATGGCTACTACTACTTCCGGGTCAGCTTCGCTCCATGCAATGACATTGTACCAAATATTTACGGAATAAATACGGGGAGTGTGTCTGTGCAAGTTGTTGCTGTACATGCCCTGAAAGACAAAGTTGACCGACATAGTTGTACAATATGACACCAATGTCTACGGGATTCACTGAAGAGCGACAGGGCAAGGCGCAGGTAAACACATAACAGTAAGCTGATACAGTAACTAACTAAGCTACTGGACTCTAGCTAGTCTCACCTGTCACTTACAGTCGGTTAGCATGCTTACTGCTACTGGCAAGCTGTAGGCTAGCTAGATAACGTTTTCTATGCACTTAGGTTACTTCAATGGATATGTATTGATAAAATCAATGGAGGTTCGTTTTTGGGACAGCTAACCTGTGTGTGTGTGTGTGTGTGTGTGTGTGTGTGTAGAGTCCTGTAGGAATGGATTATGTCCCCACAGAAGATGAGAGGAGAGTCTTCAGAGAATGTAACCAGGAGAGCTTCTGGTACAGATGTAAGTTACCATGGGTAAAACAGACTAACAAAATAGCAATAGATTTGACAGAAGTCTATATTTGACAGGAGTCTATATTTGACAGGAGTTTATATTTGACAGGAGTCTATATTTTACAGGAGTCTATATTTTACAGGAGTCTATATTTGACAGGAGTCTATATTTTACAGGAGTTTATATTTGACAGGAGTCTATATTTTACAGGAGTCTATATTTTACAGGAGTCTATATTTTACAGGAGTCTATATTTGACAGGAGTCTATATTTGACAGGAGTCTATATTTGACAGGAGTCTATATTTTACAGGAGTTTATATTTTACAGGAGTCTATATTTGACAGGAGTCTATTTTTGACAGGAGTCTATATTCGACAGGAGTCTATATTTTACAGGAGTCAGGTTCTTGATCTCTATATCATTCATTCTATGTACAGGTATTGGTGCACATGTGATTCTACCCTTGTTTTTCTCCCCTCCCTTCCTACAGCCGTGCCCTTATCAGTGGTCAGCATGCTTGTCACTCAAGGCCTCATCCATAGAGGTAGGCCCACCGCCCATTTCCCTCATCACTATATCTTAGTGTACACGTATGATCTAGGAGCGCATCCAAGTCGAGCATCCCAATACTCTGATATAGAATAGTAGCTTCCACTTAGAGATACCTTAATGACGAGTGGCGTCCGAGATGAAAGTGCAGAGAAAGCAGCCAAAAATATGTAGGAGTTTGCTGCAGATGTTTTTGAGTGTCTGCAACCCACCCGTTTGACACTTGTCTTTTCTACCATGAACTGGACTAGTGACATCAAGACTGATTCTCCTGTGTTCCTTCCTGACTTAACCCTGGTGACCTCAAGACTGATTCTCCTGTGTTCCTTCTTGTCTTAACCCTGGTGACATCAAGACTGATTCTCCTGTGTTCCTTCTTGTCTTAACCCTGGTGACATCAAGACTGACTCTCCTGTGTTCCTTTCTGTCTTATCCCTGGTAACCTCAAGACTGATTCTCCTGTGTTCCTTTCTGTGTTTTAGGAGCTCTGACGTCGTCGTCCAGGTTTGGATCTCTCCCTAAAGTGGCCTGTGAGTTCACTGAACACAGATGTTTGTGTATGAAGTGTGTGTTTGTGTACAGATGTGTGCTTGTGTAGAGAGTGTGTGCCTTGTTATTATGAGAATGTAATACTGGTGTGTGTGTGTGTCCAGTTGCGGGGCTGTGTGGCTACCTGGTAGGGAAGGTCTCGTACATGAAGCATTGTCAGGAGAAGTTCAAGAGGCTGGAGCACTCCCCTCTGGGAGAAGCACTGAGACAGAGGACCAGACCCAACTCACAGTCAGTCACACCCACACACACACACTCACTCACACACTCACTCACACACTCACTCTCTTTCTCTCTCACACACACACACTCTCCTCTTCTCTCTCAGGTCGTCTCAGGGCCCCCAGTCAGAGATGAGTGACCCCGACCAGGTGACCTTTGACCCCATGTTCCAGGCCTCTGACCCCCAGAGCCAGGTACACACACACACCACACACGTTTTCAATACTTTCTTTGAATCCACCCATCAAATGTACATAGAAAATGGATCCAAACATTTAAAAGGTCCCTGTGTGCATGGCAACCAACAGTACAGGAAGCACCTCCTTCTCCAAACAGCTAGGCTGCCCACGACAGCTGAAACAGAGCAGTACCTAGCCAACTGCTCTGCCATAGTTATCGTCAGCTCGCCCTGGCCCCCCGGTTCTCTCCGGCCCCCCTGGCCTCTCCACACAACAACAACATATGGTGTGTTTGACACACAGGAAAAGACATCATCATCATCAAACCAGCTGCCTGTTACACAAGACTGTTAATGGATGTGGGGCGGCAGGTAGCCTAGTGGTTAGAGGCAGGTAGCCTAGTGGTTAGAGGCAGGTAGCCTAGTGGTTAGAGGCAGGTAGCCTAGTGGTTAGAGGCAGGTAGCCTAGTGGTTAAAGGCAGGTAGCCTAGTGGTTAGAGCGTTGGGCCAGTAAACGAAAGGTTGCTAGATCGAATCCCCAAGCTGACAAGGTAAAAATCTGTTAAAATGTGTGCTGTTGGTGAGACTACCGGTCCGACCTCGCTGGCTATCAGGTCAACAAGGAGGTCATGTCTAGCAATGTACAAATACTTGTATGAACAGCAGCCATTCACAACATGGACAATGGACTCCATTACATTTGACTCATGTAGAATACAAAATGGATCATGGTTTGCAGGGTACCAGATTGCTAGATTTTATTTTGTTGGTAGAACTTGCAGCTTTGCCTTAACAGTAAAAGTGAGAATGTCCTCGCCAATGGCAGCATTCTGGTACACGGAACGGGAGACAGAGTGGTCAGCACAGTCCAGAGCAGTGAGTTTCCCCTGCAGCCTCAGGCCAGTCCAGTGTTGCAGTAGCTGCATCCGTCTGATACCGAGGAGTGTTGTCCTGGATGTAGGATGAGCCTCTACAACAACACTGCAGTCTGCCACAACTGCATCAGAGGCAGTTCACTGGCACAGTTTGCATATTGGTCCGTGTTCACCTGATCTCCATTCATTCCAAAACCATGTGTTCTGTGTAAGTGTTCCCGTTTGATTCTGTGTGTCAGGTCCCACCCCACGCCAGAGACTATGGATACAGTGACGCCCCCACCGCAGCACAGACCAGCCGCACCTCTGCAGACATCGACTACAACATGCCAGGTAACCATGGCAGCAAGTAGTCACCTAACTACAGCGTTAACCATGACAACCCTCCAACAGGATCCTCCTAGTTAACAGAGTCCATTGTCCATGTTGTGAATGGCTGCTGTTCATACAAGTATTTGTACATTGCTAGACATGACCTCCTTGTTGACCTGATAGCCAGCGAGGTCGGACCGGTAGTCTCACCAACAGCACACATTTATATTTTTTTAACCTTTATTTAACTAGTCAAGATTTAACCTCAGTCTGACCCCCCTCCACCTCTCCTCCTGCAGCCCAACCTCTGAACTCTGACCTGTATTTCTTGGCCGTCTGTCCCCCTGCAGCCCAGGGTCGTTTTCACTAGGAACCGAGTGGAAGGGTGAAGTTGCCCCTAGACACTGATCATAGGTCAGTTGCCCCCACCCACTAATGGTTAAAGTTACCATTGGGGGGACGGGGAAGCTGATCCTAGATCTGCACCATAGACTTAGTTAGATGACGTCATTTGTATCTGTCCCATTGTGGCGTCTGAGGGCACGAGCAGCACCATTTAAACAGATTTGGCAAACCAACTGAAAGGTTGCATACTGCCCCCTGGAGGGTGTTGTTTGAACAGGTATAAAGACATGGTTGGTGATTTACTGCCCCCTGGAGGGTGTTGTCTGAACAGGTATAAAGACAAGGTTGGTGATTTACTGCCACCTGCAATTATGGAATGTTTTTTCACAAGTAGATATTTCATTAGCTGATCCCTCCTGGTGACGTGGATGGAATTATGTTTTCTTTCCTTAACTAACCCAAAGGAAGTCTCACTCAGTCGACTACTTTAAAATGGTGGAAGTCCTCAACGACAATGTTCATGTTAAAACAAGTTATTTCCAAGTAGATATCTATCTACACTGAACAAAAATATAAAACACAACATGCAACAATTTCTGAGTTACAGTTCATATAAGGAAATCCGTACATTTAAATAAATTCATGGATTCATGGATTTCACAGGACTGGGAATACAGATGCCTTTAAAAACAAAAAAGTAGGGGCTTGGATCAGAAAACCACTCGGTCATGGAACATGCTCAATGTCTGGTGTACGCAGGTCATGGAACATGCTCAATGTCTGGTGTACGCAGGTCATGGAACATGCTCAATGTCTGGTGTACGCAGGTCATGGAACATGCTCAATGTCTGGTGTACGCAGGTCATGGAACATGTTCAATGTCTGGTGTACGCAGGTCATGGAACATGCTCAATGTCTGGTGTACGCAGGTCATGGAACTGGGACATGTTCGGCTTCCAAGAATTCTTTACAGATCCTTGTGACGTGGGGCAGTTCATTATCATGCTGAAACATGAGGTTATGGCGGTGGATGAATAGCACGACAATGGGTCTCAGGATCTCGTCACGGTATCTCTGTGCATTCAGATTGCCATCCATAAAATGCAATTGTGCAAACTGGGATGGGCCTACCTGAATTTGTCAAATAAAAGTGCTTGTGTTCTTTTTCCTGACCCGTCACCTCTGACCCCTGAAGCCCAGATGTTCCAATATGACGAGGAGCCCAGGAGGAGCCCAATCATGTACGAGGACTTGTAACCTTTACCCTCTAACCTCTGCCCCCTCCAGCCCAGTCGTTCCTGGATGACGAGGAACCCAGGAGGAAGCCCATCATGTACGAGGATCTAAGGAACAAGAACCGAGAAACCTATGAGGTCACGCTTACCCAGAAGGCTGAGACGCTGCTAAAACCAGAGTCTGACCAGCTAGGGAGGACCGCCCCCAAGAAGGACAGTGAGTCCATGGTTGTGTCCCAAATTCCCTATATAGTGAACTACTTTAGACCAGAGCCCTATGGCACCCTATTCCCTATATAGTACCCTACTTTAGACCAGAGCCCTATGGCACCCTATTCCCTATATAGTACCCTACTTTAGACCAGAGCCCTATGGCACCCTATTCCCTATATAGTACCCTACTTTAGACCAGAGCCCTATGGCACCCTATTCCCTATATAGTACCCTACTTTAGACCAGAGCCTATAGGCTTCTGTGTGCCATTTGTTCTGGTCCTTGTCTTATGTGCGAGAATAGAATGTTTCCTAGTATGTGTATTATTATTATTAAGCAATAAGGCCAGAGGGGGTGTGGTATATGGCCAATATTCCACAGCTAAGGGATGTTTTTATGCACAAGGCATCGTGGAGTGCCTTGATACAGCCCTTAGCCGTGGTATATTGGCCATATACCACAAACCCCCCGAGGTGCCTTACTGCTATTATAAAACAGGTTACCAACGTAATTAGAACAGTAAAAATACATGTTTTGTCATACCCGTGGAATGTGGTCTGATATACCACGGCTGTCAGCCAATCAGAATTCAGGCCTCGAACCACCCAGTTTATAATTATATTTTAAATGCCAGTATGTCATACTCATTCCGGCTTTTCATCTAGTCTGATTGGCTGCACGTTACTGTGGAAGAGAAGTCTGATTGGCTGCACGTTACTGAGGAAGAGAAGTTCAGACCCACTTGTCTGACAACAGCTGATAATCAAGCCTATAGGGTTGCGTTCATTAGGGTGTAATGTTCTAGAAATAATAATTTAATGGTGTTTATCATCCCTTCATCCTCTCCTCTATATTCTCTCCTCCTTTCTTTTAGCGGGGAAGAAGAATGTCTACGGAGACAGCTTGGAGTGAGTCTCTCCATCCTACCTCTTCATCTGTTATCGCTGGCAGTGCTGATTGGACTACAATACCCACAAACCCCTGTGGTTGCGTTGCCATTATTTACCTTTCAATTTATGAATGTATGGGAGAATGTCAATTGCATTTCCTTGATTTCTTGCGTGCTCTCTCCTCAAAACTCATTGGATGAGAAGGTCAGAGGGTAGGCAGGTAGCCTAGGGGTTAAGAGCGTTGGGCCAGTAACCGAAAGGTCGCTGGTTCAAATCCTCGAACCGACTAGGTGAAATATCGGTTGACGTGCCCTTGAGCAAGGCATTTAACCCCTAATTGCTCCTTTAAGCTGCTCTCAAAAGGCATCTGCTAAATTACTCAAATATTTTAAAAAATTAGGGGCCCCCTCATGTGAGGAATCAAGGAAATGCAATTGAGATTCTCCCATTGTCTGTCTGATTCTGTCTCTTGAAAACCTGTCAATAAACCCAATTGGTTTTGAAATTGCATAATGTTCTGTGTGTGTGTGTGTTAATTAATCAGAGAATGATCGAGGCCTCTAGTGGCCAAATGGCCTTATTAGCATGGGCAGCGACATTGAGGGCTTCTACCATTTTAAGATGGTCCACTTCATTGGCTGATACCTCCTGTTTTAGTTTTTTTTTATTGCAGAAAAAAACAGTATACGTACAAGAAGTATACATACCATGATAACGTGTGCTAGGGGGTGTACAACCAATTACAGATTATACATAGACCTTAAAAGAAACATACGTATTGATTGTTTTAACAGCTTTCTTATTAGAATAATGTTGAATGGTCCTCATGTACTGCTCCAATTCCTTCTAGAAAACACGCAAGTGTGGTTTGTTATTAGTGAATTTACGTTTATGAATATATTTTTTCCATTAGCACAATTAGATTTGAGGTAAAATTATATTTCCTTATCCTTATTATAGTTAAGGAAACTGAGCAGCACATTCTCCATAAAAAAAACAAAAGTTGTCAAAAAACGCTGAATATCTTGCCATTTCTTTACATGTAGACAATACGGTGAATATCTTGCCATTTCTTTACATGTAGACAATACGGTGAATATCTTGCCATTTCTTTACATGTAGACAATATTTTTTTTAGTTTTTTCAGGTAATGATTCACAGGGTAATACTTCTGGATCATTCTGAAAGAGACCTCTTTCACCTTGTTAACAAGCAGGTATTTCTGTGGTAATAACCAGACTTTTATCCCAACAGACATTATTGACAGATGTATTCCAGTAAGTTGTGACATAAGGAATGGACACAATATCCCTTTGAAATAAATCACGTATAGATCTGTTGTTCTGAGGGAGCAAGGAGAAACACATTTTTCCCTATTGGAGAGTCAACTGGATTAATCGAGGGCAGGTCAAGACAGTGAGGTCTGGTTAGACCTCTAAACAACATGAGAGTTCCAGATGGAATCGCATCAAATACTTATGGCCAACTCTCTAGGTGTGTCAGGGATATTGTAACGAAATAAGAATTCCTCATAATTGAGTAACAATTCTTCTGCATTACAAAGTTCACACACCAGCAGGATATGACTATTGAACCAGTTCTTAAAAAATAAGACTTGTTTCTATACAAAATATCCGTATTGTTCCAAATGAAATACCTACGCGGGGAATGTTTTGTTTATATATTAACGACCACGCTAAGAATACTTGTCTATGAAAAGCAGATCGCGTCTTCAGGATGGATCAGCCAATCGTGAAGAAAATGTACAAACAAAAATGAAATTGCCTCAATGGTGCTGCCACAGAAGCAATAATGGCACAGACACAAAGATGAGATGTGTGAAGGTCAGTGTGTTTTCTGTAGGGAAGCGCTAACGATCCATCATGCATGACCTTCTTGGGAGTGGGTAAACGTACCGTTTTTATTACCATAGCATTTTTGTATGTTCTCTATAGTTATGTACTTGAAAATTTATCGATTGGCCAATTTGAGCACATTTTTGAGCATACTCCTAGCAGACCTGATACAAAATATTGTGTAGTAATGAAACGCTTCACTGGATCACTCTGAAACTTTGTCATCTGGTGGCCAGAGTCTAAATTACAACTAAACTATCTGACTGTATGGGCCTTTCGCTTGAATTTCAAAGATGATGAAGAAAAAAATAAATAGAGCTATATACCTTAACCAAGAACATACGATAGCTAGCTAATATCGGATAAATATGTTGAGATATTTATATATGAAGAATAACATTTTGAATACAGAATACTTTCTGAATCGATGACGAAAGAACGTCCCCCTTTCCGGTTTTGTCAGGGAACTGCGGCGGATGTTGATCTTCTGTTTTGGAGACCCACAACCAGAGCGAGCTTTCGTCGTTACCGGAGTTTGTTTGTTTTGTTTGCTTGTTGTCTGACGTTTTTAAATCGTTTTTCAACCAGGGAAGGATCCACTCCCCCCCCCAACGACGGCACCGTGTCTCTCCCGGCGCCTCACCGGGGAAGAGCGAGGCCGAGTCGGGCGATGATGGAGGATTTCGACGAAATCTACGAGGAGGAAGATGAGGAAGAGGAGGAGGACGAGGAGAGGGCCGCCGAGGAACAGCTGCTAAAGTACTCTCCAGACCCGGTGGTCGTCCGGGGATCTGGCCACGTCACTGTGTAAGAAACCGGCAGGGCTCCCGGTGGGAGCGGGGGAAAGACCCGGGCGCCCGTTGCTAGATAGCGTTAGTTGTCATAAAAATAATACCGATTTGCTATGCAGCTATGTCGCTAACTACATACCGAAAGTTACACTACGGCATTAAACTAAACTTGTTAGCGGAAAGCGAGCTAACGTAATCAGGTCGGTGTATTTACGATAACTGGGCCAAAAAAATAAAGCCGAATATAAAACTTCGCTATTAACTAGCTAACATGACCTAGTTTATGTAGTTCGGACCATAAAACGACTGGACACACCGTAACTACCCGGTTCATATGTGGTCTAGTTAAACGGTTAAACGGAACATCACTCTCAATGGATATGAGGCTAGCTAGTGTTGTGTGGCTCAAATCATGCATTTACTTGGACCCCGTGTTCTTTGTCCCCGAAGGTTTGGACTCAGTAACAAGTTTGAGTCCGAGTTTCCATCGGCACTCACAGGGAAGGTGAGTCGACGACGGTTTCATTTTCTGTAAATCTGCCGTTTTCGACGTGTGTCCCTCGGGAGTTTTAACGAGTGCAGGCGGTTGCCAGGTGTGCATCAACCACGATTGTATATATTTTGTCTTGTGTGTTGGAATAGCGTGAAAATTCATTTTTATTTCGGGGGACAACTATCATACCTGGCAACCCTGCATTTCCAGCTAGCTACAGACTCTGAGAATACCTTTGCAAACGGCACTTTTACACTATTGTAACTTTGTAGTATTGTATTTGCCACTTTTAAATAGTGAAGATTCACCTGAAATTCATTGTAACAATCATGTGTTTTATTAACAAGTAATATCGACTTCCCCCAATAGACAGCTAACTAGCTTTCCTGGAGATGTTGAAAGTGTGCAGGTCTCCCCAGCAGCTTGTGTGTTCGATTCCATCCTCTGGACAAGATCACTCTCCCTACCTGTTTTTTTATGAATATAACCGGATTTGAGTATTTCCCCTGTCTGTCGTCTGTGTTCCTAGGTGGCGCCAGAGGAGTTCAAGGCCAGTATAAACCGTGTTAACGGCTGTCTGAAGAAGACTCTGCCAGTGAATGTTCGTTGGCTGCTGTGTGGCTGTCTCTGTTGCTGCTGTACACTGGGCTTCAGTCTCTGGCCCGTCATCTGTCTGAGCAAGAGGGTGAGACACACACACTCAGACATATACACACACAGGCCAACCCTCTGCGTACCATACTCAAGGTTACCTGTCTCTCTCTCTCCTCCTCAGACACAGAGATCCATGGAGAAGCTGTTGGATTGGGAGAACAGCAGACTGTACCACAAGGTGTGTAGGGGTGGGAGGAGGGGCAGGAGAGGTAGTTAAGTTTGACTGATCTCTCCCTCTCTCTCTCCCCCTCTCTCTCTCCCTTTCCTTCCCTCTCTCTCGCTCTCGCTCTCTCTCGCTCTCTCCCTTTCCTTCTCTCTCTCGCTCTCTCCCTTTCCTTCCCTCTCTCTCTCTCGCTCTCGCTCTCTCTCGCTCTCTCTCGCTCTCTCCCTTTCCTTCTCTCTCGCTCTCTCGCTCTCTCGCTCTCTCCCTTTCCTTCTCTCTCTCTCTCTCGCTCTCTCTCTCGCTCTCTCCCTTTCCTTCTCTCTCTCTCTCGCTCTCTCGCTCTCTATCTTTCCTTCCCTCGCTCTCTCTCTCTCTTTCCTTCCCTCTCTCTCTCGCTCTCTCCCTTTCCTTCTCTCGCTCTCTCTCTCTCTCGCTCTCTCCCTTTCCTTCTCTCTCTCTCTCTCTCTCTCTCTCTCTCTCCCTTTCCTTCCCTCTTTCTCTCCCTTTCCTTCTCTCTCTCTCTCGCTCTCTCCTTCTCTCTCTCTCTCTCTCTCTCCCCTTCTCTCTCTCAGCTGTGTTTGCATTGGAGGCTGAGCAAGAGGAAGTGTGACACCAACAACATGATGGAATATGTGAGAACACACACATGATGGAGTACTTGATTAACACACACACATGATGGAGTACTTGATTAACACACACACATGATGGAGTACTTGATTAACACACACATTGAATAACCTCTCTCTCTCTTCCCCTCAGGTAATCCTGATAGAGTTCCTACCCAAGATCCCCATCTTCAGACCGGACTAGCTCTCCGCGGCCCCACCCACATTCTCCCATGGTGCCTCTCTTCACTCGGCCCAGTCACCTCTCCAAATTGTCCCCCTCTTTCCTCCCCTAACCAGGCCCATACCCCTGAAACTACACCACCATTTAGTGTTGACTGGATATGATCAAACTTCTCTATCTAGCCCCTCTATATACCCAGAAAACACCTGTTTACACCCTAAAGCAACCCCCCTTCTCTGATATCAACCTTTGACCCCTGATCTATTGGAGGAGCTGTGACCTTTTGACCCCCCCCCCGGTGTGGCCATGTTGACTGTCATCGATCTGTGGGTCATCATGGGAGACCCAGCTCAGAAAGGGTGTAACGGTACCATAGAACTGTGGAACTGGAGAAAGTGGACTCCTAGTTCTGGACCTGCAATGATGATCCTCCTCTTCACAGCCCTTCTCTGTACACGAGGCACAATCTTTACTCAGATTTATACCCCAGTATATTATACCCCAACCTGAACTATGAGACACTGTGCTGTTGGAACAGTTTATATTATACGCTGTTCTAGAACCTCTATGGAACCGCTGAGGTAACAATCAATGGATTAGCTATGGAACTTCTACAGAACTTCAATGGAACTAATATAGAACATTGACAGAACTTCAATGGATTAGCAACGGAACAGCTATGAAACGGACAGAACATCATTAGAACAGCTATGGAACTCCCAACGGAACGTCATTGGGCTTCCGAGTGGCGCAGCGGTCTGAGACACTGCATCTCAGTGCAAGACGGGTCACTGCAGTACCTGGTTCGAATCCAGGCTGCGTCACATGGCCGTGATAAGGCGGCGCACAATTGGCCCAGCGTTGTCCGGGGTAGGCCGTCATTGTAAATAATAATTTGTTCTTAAATGACTTGCCAAGTTAAATAAAGGTTAAATAAAAATGGAACTCCAACGGAACATTGGTAGAACAGTTGTGGAACTTGCAGTATCATGGTCATAGTATCGCTACGTCTTAAATGGTATCCTATTACCTACGTCTTAAATGGTATCCTGTTACCTACGTCTTAAATGGTATCCTGTTACCTACGTCTTAAATGGTATCCTATTACCTACGTCTTAAATGGTATCCTATTACCTACGTCTTAAATGGTATCCTATTATAACAGGGTCCTGGCCAAAAGTAGGGTACTATCTAGACTAGAGAATATACTGCTATTTCAGCTGGTAGTCCTAGACTCATCTCGTCCAATAGGGTGTCATTTCAGCTGGTAGTCCTAGACTTCCCTCATCTCGTCCAATAGGGTGTCATTTCAGCTGGTAGTCCTAGACTTCCCTCATCTCGTCCAATAGGGTGTCATTTCAGCTGGTAGTCCTAGACTTCCCTCATCTCGTCCAATAGGGTGTCATTTCAGCTGGTAGTCCTAGACTCCCTCATCTCGTCAATAGGGTGTCATTTCAGCTGGTAGTCCTAGACTCCCTCATCTCGTCCAATAGGGTGCCATTTCAGCTGGTAGTCCTAGACTCCCCTCATCTCGTCCAATAGGGTGCCATTTCAGCTGGTAGTCCTAGACTCATCTCGTCCAATAGGGTGTCATTTCAGCTGGTAGTCCTAGACTCCCCTCATCTTGTCCAATAGGGTGTCCTTTCAGATGGTAGTCCTAGACTCCCCTCATCTCGTCCAATAGGGTGTCATTTCAGCTGGTAGTCCTAGACTCCCCTCATCTCGTCCAATAGGGTGTCATTTCAGCTGGTAGTCCTAGACTCCCCTCATCTCGTCCAATAGGGTGTCATTTCAGCTGGTAGTCCTAGACTCCCCTCATCTTGTCCAATAGGGTGTCATTTCAGCTGGTAGTCCTAGACTCATCTCGTCCAATAGGGTGTCATTTCAGCTGGTAGTCCTAGACTCATCTCCTCCAATAGGGTGTCATTTCAGCTGGTAGTCCTAGACTTCCCTCATCTCCTCCAATAGGGTGTCATTTCAGCTGGTAGTCCTAGACTCCCCTCATCTCGTCCAATAGGGTGTCATTTCAGATGGTAGTCCTAGACTTCCCTCATCTCGTCCAATAGGGTGTCATTTCAGCTGGTAGTCCTAGACTTCCCTCATCTCGTCCAATAGGGTGTCATTTCAGGTGGTAGTCCTAGACTTCCCTCATCTCGTCCAATAGGGTGTCATTTCAGCTGGTAGTCCTAGACTCCCTCATCTCGTCCAATAGGGTGTCATTTCAGGTGGTAGTCCTAGTCCTAACTGTCTGACTGGACTCTATGGTCGTACCCTGAAATTGAACCCTTCTCCTTATATAGTGTACTACTTTTACTTTCCCTACAGCTCTGGTCTAAAGTAGTGCACTTCATAGGGAACAGTGTGCCAGTTGGGATTAGAGCCTATTTGTATGGACCCGTATGCTACACCCGGACATGGGCCGGTTTCCTGTATCCATGACGCTGGGTTGTAGTGTCAGCCTAGCGACCGTTGCCTAGCGACAGGTGGAGGACTGATGATCAGCGATGCAGAACGAACGGAACTGATTGTTTTTGTTTTTCTTCACCTTGTTTTGTTTACCTGTTCTGTGACAAGGGGCTGTGGATGTTTTTGCGTTACTGCTGTGTGTGTGTGTGTATTAGATGAATGCTAACAGGCTTCCCAGCCAACCAATGGTGAACAGACAGAACCGCGGTGGAATAATACTCACATGAGTTAAAGGCTGAGTCCTAAATGGCACCCTATTCCCTATGTAGTGCACTACTTTAGACCAGGGCCCTATTCCCTATGTAGTGCACTACTTTTGACCAGGGCCCATAGTGCTCTGTATAGGGAATAGGATGCCATTTGGGACAGCTTTGACGGATCAGTAAAGGTCGAGGGTCATGCTCAGGGGGTTACCATGGAGATAGAGGAATATGTCGAGTTAAAACAGGATGGCCAAGCCTACTGCTGGCCGTGCAGGATTTTGCTCCAGCCCTGCTCTAACACCTGATTCTACTAATCAGAACCTTGACTGGCAGAATGAGGTGTATTAGAGCAGGGCTGAAGCAAAAGCCTGCAGACCCAGTAGCTCTCTGGGAGGAGGGTTGGTATCACCAAGACCACTTAGGTTCATACGGCATCAACTAGCTTTCTGATTGGTGACCTCATACAGTTGAAGTTGGAGGTTTACATGTACCTTAGCCAAATACATTTAAACTCAGTTTTTCACAATTCCTGACATTTAATCCTAGTATAAAATGCCCTGTCCTAGGTCAGTTAGGATCACCACTTTATTTTAAGAATGTGAAATGTCAGAATAATAGTAGAGAGGATTAATTTCAGCTTTTATTTCGTTCATCACATTCCCAGTGGGTCAGAAGTTTACATACACTCAATTAGTATTTGGTAGCATTGTCTTTAAATTGTTTAACTTGGGTCAAATGTTTCGGGTAGCCTTCCACAAGCTTCCAACAATAAGTTAGGTGAACTAACTTATTCCTCCTGACAGAGCTGGCGTAACTGAGTCAGGTGTGTAGGCCTCCTTGCTCTTACACGCTTTTTCAGTTCTCCCCACAAATGTTCTATGGGATTGAGGTCAGGGCTTTGTGATGGCCACTCCAATACCTTGACTTTGTTGTCCTTAAACCATTTTGCCACAACTTTTGACGTATGCTTGGGGTCATTGTCCATTTGGAAGACCCATTTGCGACCAAGCTTTAACTTCCTGACTGATGTCTTGATGTTGCTTCAATATATCCACATACACTATCAAAACAAAGTCGCTCACTACATATATACTCTCCCACTGAGGAAGGCACAGTGATGCCGAAACGTTGGTGAATACCCATTAAACTGTTGGGAGAGTATATATGTAGTGTGTGACTTTCTTTATTTTGATAGTGTATAGTTTATTCGCCGTTAGTCAGCACCTCCACACAAACTTCGCACTGGGTGTGCGCCAGCTCGTGTTATCTTATCAATATATCCACATAACAGTTTGTTAACAAGAAATGTGCGAGGTTGTTGAAAAAACGAGTTTTAATGACTCCAAACTAAGTGTATGTAAACTTCCGACTTCCACTGTATAAAGCAAGTTTAATTCCATAAGCAGATTTCCTGTGTGTAGTTTAACTGTTATCTCAGTACATGATTGGATCTTTCTCACCACTTTTATACTTGAATAGTATTTCTGAACCGGTGTGTTATGATCCTTGCAGACTGCAAGATGAATGAATGGATGATCACGTAACGTGTGTGTGTGTGTGTGTGTGTGTATATATGAGGCATATGGACAGTAAACTACCCAGAAACAAAGATTTATTGACAAAGAATGGCAGCCCAGTCAGATCAGGGGTGTATTTATTAGTCACCCACCGTAGCATAACGTTTTACAACAACAAAAAACAAGCGTTTCTTTTGGACAAATTCAGGTTTGTTCCTACCCAGATTTGAAGGGGAAAGCATTCTGTGTAAACCTAAATGTTTAGTAGGAGTGTTGATCTAGGATCAGGTCTGTTTCCTAGTGAACACACCCCATGGTGTTGAGTAGGAGTGTTGATCTAGGATCAGGTCTGTTTCCTAGTGAATACACCCCATGGTGTTGAGTAGGAGTCCTGATCTAGGATCAGGTCTGTTTCCTAGTGAATACACCCCATGGTGTTGAGTAGGAGTGTTGATCTAGGATCAGGTCTGTTTCCTAGTGAACACACCCCATGGTGTTGAGTAGGAGTGTTGATCTAGGATCAGGTCAGTTTCCTAGTGAACACACCCCATGGTGTTGAATAGGAGTGTTACTATCCATTCTACCATTAGGTTGGTACCCCGACACTGTTACTATCCATTCTACCATTAGGTTGGTACCCCAACACTGTTACTATCCATTCTACCATTAGGTTGGGACCCCAACACTGTTACTATCCATTCTACCATTAGGTTGGTACCCCAACACTGTTACTATCCATTCTACCATTAGGTTGGTACCCCAACACTGTTACTATCCATTCTACCATTAGGTTGGTACCCCAACACTGTTACTATCCATTCAACCATTAGGTTGGTACCCCAACACTGTTACTATCCATTCTACCATTAGGTTGGCACCCCAACATTGTGTATCTGAAGCTGTGAACAAAGACAGGGGTCCAGCTCCCCAAGAAGGTTGATCATCCTGGAACATGACTCAGTTCCTTTTCTCAACACCATGTCGATGATGTCACGTGCCTTCTCTGCCCTCTCAGCTATCACCTTCACTGACTCCATTTCCTCCTGGTTGATGACTGTGTGTTGCAGGAGTCTGTCCAGCAGACCATCCAGGACAGGTCCTGATACTCATTTCACAAACTCTGTCCGTACAGAACGCAGCTGCTGCTCTGGAGAACCAGTCAGACTGCTCTCAGCCGGACGCCCTGCCCCCAACACAGCACCCGAGAGAGTCAGGTTACAAAATAACTACATTTGTACATTTACATTTCAGTCATTTAGATGCAAACTCTTAAAATAAAAGTATTGAGAAAACAAAATATTTTACAATAACGACCTGAACATATCACATTCACATTTAGGGCCGGTTTCACAGACATGTAAAAACAGTCTGAGGCATTCCGAACCAGGCTAATCTACATCAAGTCATTGTTCTTGAAGTCAGCCTTTTATAGTCTGGACTAGTCTAGATCCAACAGTAAACCGTGTTGACTGGCCCTCATGCCATTGGTTTGTACAGTGCATTCGGAAAGTATTCAGACCCCTTGACTTTTTCCAAAAAGTTTACGTTACAGAATATTCTAAAATTGATTAAATAAATGTTTTCCTCATCAGTCTACACACACACAATACCCCATAATGAGTAAGTGAAAACAGGTTTTTGGAAATGTATTAAAAATAATTAACAAAAATACCTTATGCAATAAGTATTCAAGATCTTTGCTATGAGACTGGAAATTGAGCTTGGGTGCATCCTGCTACCATTGATCATCCTTGAGATGTTTCCTCAACTTGATTGGAGTGCACCTGTGTTAAATTCAATTGATTGGACATGTTTGGAAAGGCACACACCTGTCTATATAAGGTCCCCCAGTTGACAGTGCATGTCAGAGCGAAAAACCAAACCATGATGTCGAAGGAATTGTCCGTAGAGCTCCGAGACAGGATTGTGTCAAGGCCCAGATCTGGGGAAGGGTACCAAAACATTTCTGCAGCATTGAAGGTCCCCATTCTTAAATGGAAGAAGTTTGGAACCACCAAGACTCTTCCTAGAGCTGGCTGCATGGCCAAACAGAGCAATCGGGGGAGAAGGGCCTTGGTCAGGGAAGTGACCAATAACCCGATGGTCCAGAGTTCCTCTGTAGAGATGGGAGAACCTTCCAGAAGGACAACCATCTCTGCAGCACTCCACCAATCAGGCCTTTATGGTAGAGTGGCCAGACGGAAGCCACTCCTCAGTAAAAGGCACATGAGAGCCTGCTTAGAGTTTGCCAAAAGGCACCTAAAATGGTATGATGGTCTGATGAAACCAAGATTGAACTCTTTGGCCTGAATGCCAGGCGTCACACCTGGAGGAAACCTGGCACCATCCCTATGGTGAAGCATGGTGGTGGCAGCATCATGCTGTGGGGATGTTTTTCAGCGGCAGGGACTGGGAGACTAGTCTGGATCGAGGGAAAGATGAATGGAGAAAAGTACAGAGATATCCATGATGAAAAGCTGCTCCAGAGCACTCAGGACCTCATACTGTGATGGAGGTTCACCTTCCAACAGGACAACTACCCTAAGCACACAGACAAGACAACTCAGGAGTGGCTTCGGGACAAGTTTCTGAATGTCCTTGAGTGGCCCAGCCTGAGTCCGGACTTGAACCCGATCTAACATCTCTGGAGAGACCTGAAAATAGTTGTGCAGCGACGCTCCCCATCCAACCTGATAGAGCTTTAGAGGATCTAATGTAACAAAATGTGGAAAAAGTCAAGGGGTCTGAATACTTTCTGAATGCACTGTAACTCTCATGTTTACTTACTGCTATCCTCTCATCATCACTGAATAACTCCATCTCAATGTCAATCCCTGTCATTTTCACAACCGCCCTGAAAAAGCTTGGTGTGGTGTCTCTATGTATGAGATGAATCTTCTGGAGAGACAGAGCGATCAATGGATAGAAATGTGACTTAAATTTCAGATTCATGTTCCTAGTCTACTAAAACCGTACCTGTGGAAAGATGGAGGTAGAACAGGGAATCTTCAGGCTGAAGGAACTATTCAGTTTGAAGGACCGCTCTGGTCTTGAGATGAGAATCCTTGAAGACCCTTGAGACTTTTCCTGTTGTTCCACAGCCTGTGAAACGAGTCATGGAATACACAGCCAGTCAATGTATAGTCTAATTCAAACATTATTCAGAAAACTAACAACACACTATTATCTTCATTAAACGAGTCAACATAAACTGCACCACTGGTTAGTTAAGCATATCTCTATAACAATGGTCACTCACCAGTATTTGGCCAGGGTTACTGGGGAACAGGTATAGGCGAGAAATTAGTGTTTCCTTTTTCACTGTCAGATAGAGCATCAGCTCACAGTGGACATCTACGTTCCAAGACAGTAATCTCAGTATCAGAGAGATAGGTGAGAACTTGGGATGGAGAATCTTAGCATGGAATCTGGTGACCTCATGCACTTCCTCTAAAGACACTCCATGTTCCTCTACATGAAGAATTTTCATCTCATTCCTCAGGGAAGGGTTGGTCCCTGAACAACACAATACAAAGGCTAGGAGCGCCTGACATTTTCAACCCCTACCTGTCTGTAATAGCAACATGTTTTAAGCAGACCACCATAGTGCCTGTGCCCAAGAACACAAAGGTAACCTGCCTAAATGACCGACCCGTAGCACTCACGTTTGTAGCCATGAAGTGCTTTGAAAGGCTGGTCATGGCTCACATCAACACCATCATCCCAGAAACTCTATACCCACTCCAATTTGCATACCGCCCCAACAGATCCACAGATGATGGTCTATATTGCACTCCACACTGCCCTTTCACACCTGGACAAAAGGAACACCTATGTGAGAATGCTATTCATTGACTAATGCTCAGCGTTCAACACCATAGTACCCTCAAAGCTCATCACTAAGCTAAGGACCCTGGGACTAAACACCTCCCTCTGCAACTGGATCCTGGACTTCCTGACGGTCCGCCCCCAGGTGGTAGGGGTAGGTAACAACATATCCGCCACGCTGACCCTCAACACAGGGGCCCCTCAGGGGTGCGTGCTCAGTCCCCTCCTGTACTCCCTGTTCACTCATGACTGCACAGCCAGGCACGACTCCAACACCATCATTAAATTTGCAGATGACACAACAGTGGTAAGCCTGACCACCGACAACAACGAGACAGCCTATAGGGAGGAGGTCAGAGACCTGGCCGTGTGGTGCCAGGACAACAACCTCTCCCTCAACGTGATCAAGACAAAGGAGATGATTGTGGACTACAGAAAAAAGAGGTCCGAGCACGCCCCCATTCTCACCGACGGGGCTGAAGTGGAGCAGGTTGAGAGCTTCAAGTTCTTTGGCGTCCACATCACCAACAAACTAACATGGTCCAAGCACACCAAGACAGTCGTGAAGAGGGCACGACAAAACCTATTCCCCCTCAGGAGACTGAAAAGACTGGTTGCATCACTGCCTGGTATGGCAACGGCACGGCCTCCGACCGCAAGGCACTACAGAGGGTAGTGCGACCGGCCCAGTACATCACTGGGGCCAAGCTGGTGTCAGAGGAAGGCCCAAAAAATTGTCAACAACCCCAGCCACCCCAGTCATAGACTGTTCTCTCTACTACCTCTCGGCAAGCGGTACCGGAGTGCCAAGTCTAGGACAAAAAGGCTTCTCAAAAGTTTTACCCCCAAGCCATAAGACTCCTGAACAGGTAATCACATGGCTACCTGGACTATTTGCATTGTGTGCCCCCCCAACCCCTCTTTTACACTGCTGCTACTCTCTGTTTATCATAGATGCATAGTCACTTTAACTATACATTCATGTACATATGCACATACTACCTCAATTGGCCCGACCAACCAGTGCTCCCGCACATTGGCTAACAGGGCTATCTGCATTGTGACCCGCCAACCCCTCTTTTTATGCTACTGCTACTCTCCGTTCATCATATATGCATAGTCACTTTAACCATAGCTACATGATGAATGAATTTGTATGTCTAAAGATAATGACTAAAGTAATCCCCTCTGAAACTGTATAAACTGTGTAATGTGTTAGAGTCCTAAGACAATAATCCAATAATGTGTGTGAATAGACCTTTTTTATGAGCAGGGAGTAGCTGAGACAACAAAAAGAGATGTAGAACTGTCTAAACTAATAGCAGGAAAGAGGCCACCCCACGCTTGCAGAAACATGTGGTCTTGTAGTGTGATTCACAGGATGTGTGAGCAGAACCAATAACAGGAAACTCGACACTGAGATACAGCAGCGAGAACATTTATGAAAGCTTATTTGAAGATACGTGAGGAGGGCTTGTTGTGCAAATGGAAAAATTGTTTGTGTGTAAAATGATCCGCTCTGCGCCAGAAGGGGAGAGCTCTCTGAATAAAACACTGATCATTGTACGTCTGTTTCATGAAACTAGAGCCAGCCTTACAACCTCTGGGTTACAGATAGAGTTATCTAATGAGTTCCGTTAGAACATTGAGAAAGACATTCTCGTGACAGTACATGTACATACTACCTCAATCAGCCCGACTAACCGGTGCCTGTATATAGCCTCTCTACTGTATATAGCCTCTCTACTGTATATAGCCTCTCTACTGTTATAGCCTCTCTACTGTTATAGCCTCTCTACTGTATATAGCCTCTACTGTATATAGCCTCTCTACTGTATGTAGCCTCGCTACTGTATATTGCCTGTCTTTTTACTGTTGTTTTTATTTCTTTACTTACCTATTGTTCACCTAATACCTTTTTTGCACTATTGGTTAGTAAGCATTTGACTGTAAGGTCTACACCTGTTGGTGTTATGAATAAATTCATATGATTTATGTTTAATGACTAAATTATTATATGTTTAAAATAATATGTTTAAGTAATTACTAAGAATGTTATTTTCCTGTAAATATATGTAATAGGTGTTAGAGGAATAGGTCTAGAACCTTTTAAAAGACTAAGACATCGTGTTACTATTTTGCAACCTAAGCAGGATGGAGTTGAGATAACAGGAAAACTGTCGACAGACAATTTATAGCGGGACCCTATAACAGGAAACGGTTTCTTCACCCAGGGAAGGGAGAAACGGTCAGAAAGCTGTTAGAAGTGATAAGATGAAAGTTGTAAAACGCAGCCCATCTAAAGTGGGGTGGAGTTAAATTGTATGTATATATAAATGACTGTGTTCTTATTGTGATTTAGAATTCTCGGTGAATAAACATTTGACATAATGATCTCTGCAGCTGGGTCTCTGTCTGTTTCATCTTAACCAAAGCTTTACGACTTTTGGGTTACAGACAGAGTAGGTCAATTAAAGTTCAGTTTGTGAACATTAAGAACAAAATTTCTATAACAATTGGTAAGTAAGCATTTGACTGTAAGGTCTACACATGTTGGTAAGTAAGCATTTGACTGTAAGGTCTACACATGTTGGTAAGTAAGCATTTGACTGTAAGGTCTACACATGTTGGTAAGTAAGCATTTGACTGTAAGGTCTACACCTGTTGGTTAGAGCCTGTGAGTAAGCATTTGACTGTAAGGTCTACACCTGTTGTATTCGGCACACGTGACAAATAAACTTTGATTTGATTTGAGGAGGACGCACCGGGCAATGAAAAGTTTTTTTTACCGGAAGGCTAGCTAACTATCTAGTAAACACTTCGGATACAAGGTTGGTGTCTCTTTTTGAACAAAATTAAACGGATATATCTTGTAATTGAACAAAACAGTAAGGTGGCCGATAACTGGGGCCCGTAAGCCGATAATATGGGACGTATTTTCTTTGCTAAGCCGTTTATCAAAAAGCTGATAGTAGTATTTCTACTGAAATGTCAAACATGCTAAGTGCTAACATTTGTACGAGACCAACAATCATAAAACATTGATGGCTTGATCACAAGATGACGGTAATATATTTCCTAAACGCTGTTGAATCTGCCGATAATACATGGTTCCACGCTACTTCAATACTTAGTTATTGTCTTTCCCCTGGTGGCATTCATTATGTCTTCCTGTCCACAACTTGAAAGGGAGACTTGTACTCTCTCAACAGAGTTATTTTCCTGTGCATCTGTTGAATATCAAGAATATGGTATGACAATTAGAATGAAAGGCTTGTTGGGGAAACTACACGTTCATCTATCAACTAGAATAACTCCCCTCTGCTTGGAATGTAAATCCCTTATGGTAGCTCATGTTAGATGAGAATAGCAACAGTTAAATACTAGTTATCTAAATGAAAAAACGTCAACTTACCTAATGTTATGATTTTTATTGACGTTGCCGAATGTATTTATTTTATCTGGTCTTCAAAACTCGAGACATGAAACGCAGCGTTTCCCGCAACCATATGATTGGTCGGGTGGACTTACGTGTCATCACACTCCCTCATCTCATTGGTCGAGTAGGCGGTACATTTCCGCGTGCCGCCTAGAGTGACTGTCTTGTGGCCGTGCAGGGAGAATATGGCGACATGTTGCAGCATGTTCGAGTTTGAGTCAAGAATTCAACATTTCAAGTTTGTATGGAGGTGTGGTTATTAGAGGGTAAATAGTAATATGCTCTAAAACTCTCTGATGTATTGTTTGATAACTAGCTAAGTTACAGTGCAGGCTAACTCATATGAGCTGCTAACGTAGCTAGCCAACTTTACATACTGTATAGCTAAGTGAATTAAATATCACCAGCTACCTAACTTCATATTAGCTAGCTACCTTGATGTATTTATAAGAAAAACGTCAAATGCATTTGTAGGTAGCTAGCTAACAGCCATGGAGGAGGGTGGAAGGATAGCAGCCCCAACTGTGGATAGGGCAGGTACTTTTGTGTAGTTCCTGTCCCTGGAAGTGAGGACTGAGATAATAGTAGCATAATAGTCAGTGCTGTTTCAATTTGAGTATAATGAAGTCTGTTTCTTGTGAGGTTTCCTGTCCTCCGATACAAGAGAGCTGTGAAAGCCTGTCTACATATGAAGAGGTCCCAGTGAAGAGCAGCGGTTCTCAGTCCTGGTCCTGGGGACTCAAAGGGGTGTACGTTTTTGCCTCAGCACTGCACAGCTGATTCAAATGATCAACTCATCACGCTTCAAGTGGTATTTATGGATTCATTTGTGATGCTATCCTTGATATGATCCTGTTATTGTCACATGCCCGTGTGTGCCCATGCATCTATCAATCCAATGTTATCATGATTTGTTATAAGGGATATTATACTTTGGTTATCCACAATGACCTGGTGATGTAATGTCATTATTAGACTTATCTTCCCTATTCCTACAGATACCTTGCAACTTGAGATTCCTTAAAAAACAATTGCCTACAGTTACTGTTTAGGGCACTGCAAGGTTGGGTGACCAGGGCCGTCTGGGACTGCCTCCTGGAGGAATTCAGGCGTGTGAAGGCTACCTGGGTCCTGCAGCTCGGCGTCGTGTGCCAGAGGAAAAGTCTGCTGCTCTGCAGGATGTTTCAAGGATGGGGTCCAACAACGCAGCAAGAGAAGCAATCTGTGTGCGGGAGATCTTCACCTCCTACTTCTTCGAAGAGGGTGCTGTTCCCTGGCAACACTATGCACAACCAAAGGCTCTTTTAAGAGCCATTCACATTGCAATAAGAGTATTCTTCCATTTACTTAGCTATTGTTAGGTTTTGCGTAGGTTCAACTGAGATAGGAACAATAGCACACCTGAACTTGGTTAAAATATTTGTTTAATTCAAAAGTTAATGAATGGCAAATGCAATTTCCGTATATACGGGTTCAATGTAACATCACGCAGGACGAAACAGAGAACTGGCCAACACCCTAAAAAGTTCTTGTTAAATACCCCGACAGAGTTAGTTCCTGCTTCGTGAGCTGGCCTGTCGGCGTAGAGGTTTGGGCGTGGTTTTAAGCTTGCTCAACCTATCGTTGTCGCACAGGCTGGTCCTAGTCTCTTGGCGCTCTTCTTGAGTTGTCTTCGTGTTTTTAGTAGCTCAGTACTTTTCCACCAGACAGGGTCTTGTGATAAAGACCCCACACCCCCCACTTAACCACAAGTCAGAAACTGTCTCAAGATGTCTGCACAGGGGTTACACATACACAAGTCCTTACAGAATAACCCCCAATATGATTATTAGCAATTAGCAATTGTTAATACTATTATGGTATAAAAATGTCAGATCCCCACAATCCCCCTTTTCACACCTACAAAGGTGTGACCAAACAATAGAAAACCCTCGTGTCCTTCATATGTAATTTCCACGTACTAGATTGGCTACCAGCCACCTAGGAACTTAAAACCTTCCTTAAAAAGAGAACAGCTCAAATAAGAAAAATACAGAGTAGAATAAATTGATTCAAATTTTTGTAGTCCCCCTTTTGACACCCGCAAGGGTGTCACACAAACAAAATTTGTAAAAAAGTAGAAAATGCTAAACAAATAGAATAAAACAGTAATTAATAATGACACCACACCAAATCAATACATGTATTTTACATCTGATCCTCATCAATTACTGTTCTAGGCCTATATCCAATCATAACATTTCTAGGTGGGATTTATTAAGATCTAATCTAAATATTGAAAATTGTCTCCTCAAACATGGGTTCCTCATGAGTAAAGGAACTGGAGCCATCTAGAGGGTCATGAGGCATATATTCATCATTCCCCTGGTCAGAGCTCGGAATCGGTCCGTATCCCACCATCTGTTGTGTCATTGATTTCTCCAGAGTCCTGGAAATTAAACCTCTCACACACAGAATCACACAACACCCAAACAATACTAACACAGTCATACAGGTAAAAGTAGCCCACAACACAGTAATCATTACATTTTTCCATTGCCCAAACATATTGTCAAACCAACTCGTCAGAGCTGGAGCTATGTTATTGGGGAAGAAGGTACAGCACATTATTCCCCCACCCTTCTGCAGACGCCACCCTTTCAGCCAATCTAGAGCCAACCTATGTTGCCAGGTCATGAGGGAGGTGGCGGATAATTGTTCAGAGATTCCCATCACTGCATCTCTAGTCTTATTCACAAATCCCTGTTGATTATAATACATATAATTGATCCAATCAACATTTTTAGTTATCATTACCCACCAGAAGAACGTAGTGATAAAACCCTCCCCAATCTGAGTCATAGCTTTATATTCGTCTGGAACTTCACTGGCGATACCCATGACATCCATCCAAATAGAACTGCCTACATTAGAACCTATATTTCACCTTTTTCTAGTTATCCCGTCCAGAACTGGTCTCTGATGTCTAATCCTAACTGGTTGGACCAATAATACCAGAACACAAGTGCCCCTTTACCCTTTAGGTAATGTCTGTCAGGCCTCCTGTATTGGTACAAGCCCTCCACACATCAGTTATAGGAGCTGTAAGGTTGAGAATTTTCTCCTATACTTCCAAACCCAAATCAGTCACATTAACAGACATCTATTGAGATCCATTACAAGACCTGGGTCTTTCGTGAAGTTGGTCTCCACCGACTGGATTAATGAACAGGAAAGATCGAGTCCACAATCATCAGTGTAAGCCCAATACCTTCATTCCGTGTCTGTTCCTGTGACTCTTTGGAGGGTTACTGCTAATTTCTACTCTACAGTCATTAATATCCATACTTTGTTTTAAACTCCATCCACATACCCCGGTCCCCAAGTATGTTTAATTACCTAGGCCAGGAACAAGATGAAGTGGGTCCCAAACAGAAATATAAAGGTATCACAAAGTCCTGAATTATCTTATACAATTTATTATGCACCCATATCCCTGCTATATTAGGGAAATGTTTAATATTTACCTTAAATCTCACATCATTACCTATTTGGACTCCTTCTTTATATCCTTATTATTCATGAGGGGTCGGGTATTATATAACTTGTCTTTTACTTCTTAAACCTGTCAGCGACATATAATTTATACTGGAGGTGTTGAATCAGGATTTATAAAAAATATCATCAAAACTATGATGCAGCTCAAGGTACCCCATATCCCAAAAACCGCCAACCCTCTCCTGTCCTTAGCCAGTCTGCTAGGTACCACCCCATACTCACACCTCTAGTGAACACACTACAGTGATGATAGGTCGGGGTAGGAAATCTTCGTTAACAGAGGTGACCCCCAGACCCTATTGGTCCAGTTCTGCTCTTTAACTCTGCGGTGCTCCACGGTGTTTGTATGTGTTCCTACCTTTCTGCAGTGGGTAACGTTGACCCAGGTTGCTCTTTCTGATATTCTAATGGCAAAGGCTGTGACCAACATAACCAGGTAGGGACCTTCCCAACGGGGCTGCTTCCAGTCCTTTTTCTCCAGAGACTGGACCCATACCCAGTCACCAGGCTGGATCGTATGGTTCACCTCCTTCTGTAGTTCTTCTGTTGGGCATAAAATCTCTGACACACAGGTGTGGTTAGCAAACAACTTCTCATGTGATCTGCTACTATCTTCCTAACTCTCATTCTAAAAGGTCTACCAAATCCTTTCTCAAATGGAGATAATCCCTCGTCTGGGGTTATCTGAATATCTCATTAATACCATTAGTAGTCATTTTACCCAATTTCATTCTGTACTCAGGTGTGTCTATCTTAACCTACTTTTAATCATAGAATTCATGCGTCCTATAATACATTAACACTTAAACACTGTTTCTTTCCTTTGCTCCTAGTGAGCTCAATTTTTTTATAATTCAAAGTAATTTGTGTTGTCTAACAATCTCTACCATATCCCTCCTGTTGATACAGGGCTCTGCCCCTGTATCAAACTACGGCATCTCTAAAACAACAAAAACCACTAGCTTTACTTAGGCAAAATTGGTAAATTTCTTTTTTGCCAAATGTCTTTCTTACTAACTGCTCCTAGCTGCTCCCACTTATTTAATCTGAAACTGGTGCCCTATCTTGGCCATCTTTTAGCAGAGTAGAACCTTTGTTCACTTCTTCTTTCAAGTGTGAGTCTGTGTAGCAATGTCGTAAGACTAGCCGTCTCCGCTTCCTCATCTGCCCTCCTGTCTCCATTGCAGATACTTTGTCTGGTAGGAGAACTGCCTCTAACAATTTAAAATTAGCTGTAGTTACCATCCCCCTATTTCTCCATCGAGCTGCACAAGTGCTATCTGTATGAATGGCAACCCTTTTCCCTTTACCCAATTTGCCTGTCCTCATAAGGGCCTCAATTTCTGCCTGCTGCACAGAGTAGTCTGAATTCTACCTTGAAGACTCATCTATAAACATAGTAATTTCAGCATCTGGCAAAAGCAAATCAATTAGATCTGGTCTGGGGAGAACTACTTTCTCCGTCTCCACCACACAGTCATGGGGGCACCCGTCAGTTGCTATTGGGATTAAAGCAGAGGGGTTCAAAGTAGTACATCGCTCAATTGTTAGATTTGGCATATCTAACAATATAATACAAGCCACTGGCTTATCCTTCTCCCCCCATGTTTCTAGGTCAAAGCTGACGTCATGACCCCCTCCCTACAGTCCACAGTCTGAGTAAACGAACAGTCATATCTAGAAAATGCCAAACAAAACTTCCTAATCTTCTTTCTGCGGATGGGCTGTGCGCAACCCCTCCCTCCACGGATACCCAGTCATTAATCTTCTTTCCCTTTGATACCCAATAACCCATACTCTCCCACCGTTCTAACTAAGTCCTGATTATACCAGCAACAAGGTTCGCTCTCCCCACAGATGACCATGTTGTTGTTAACTATGTGGGCCTTCATGCCCCTTTCAGTGGGTGGTACAACTCTATTCAAAAGTGTCATCACATCTCTTTCCAATAGGTTAACGGAACACAACTAGGAAATTAGCACCAGTACCATTGCTCCCCCCCTGTAGCCTCATGAGTCAGAACAATGTTAAAATGGTTTTCTGTTCCCATGCTAGAGCCAAATCTACTGTAGCTAACTCAAATACCTAGTAATTCAGTATCTATCTTATCCTCCTCGTCTACACTGTCTGGTGATGGGCGCCTACCCGTGTGTTCAGCCCAAAACTCCCCATATACTCCTCATGGCCTCCCCCCTCCTCTTTCTACTCATAAGGCGGGGGAGCCTGTCTCTGTCCCAAAACTCTCTCTATATTTCCCAAACAATATCCATATAATTTCCCAATGAGATAATAATAATCTCCCAAAGTATTAGTACAATTTGGATAGAAAATAGTGTTTCTCACAAAAAAGTTTTTGTGATGGCGTAGCTTACATGCTCATGTACCATAAACAGCTATCGTTGAACCCCTTGACATGAATGAAGGATCTGTACATATGTGATACTACCTAACAGCGTGTACCTTACATTTCCCTGCATGAGATAATAAAGGTGGGATAAAGGTACCATTGTATGCGTCAATGATTTTATTATAATATCTACATGCAGTTACAGACAGATGCAAAGACAATCACAAAGAGATCCTGATACATGTGCCGTGTTTAACTCAAGTATATTATGTCATACAAGGATGGGTATAACTTTGGGTATAGGGCAGTCACACAGGTTTACACATTTCTCGAACTTACACATGTGCTGTGTTTAACTCAAGTTTATTATGTCATACAAGGATGGGTATAACTTTGGGTATAGGGCAGTCACACAAGTTTACACATTTCTTGAACTTACACATGTGCTGTGTTTAACTCAAGTATATTATGTCGTACAAGGATGGGTATAACTTTGGGTATAGGGCAGTCACACAGGTTTACACATTTCTTGAACTTACATATCAAACTAAACACATTGGTATCATTTCTTCACAAGATACCTATCCAGGTTATTTACAACAGCCTTTGGTTCCTCTGCTTTATAGCCCAAGGTTGAATAGATAGCTGACAGCACTGCTGATGAGGTGCACGGTTCGTCTAACTGTGAGACAGAGACGCTGTTTGCCAGCTCCTCTAGATATCGTATCACATAATCGCTCTTGGGCCCACGTACAGGCTGCTTCTTTATTATACGGGAAGACATAACTAGTATCAAATAGAAAAAAAATACTCTATCACACCAGAGTCCGTTACAGGGTCGCTACACCATGTCCTTGCTGGTCTTTTTTCCAGTCGATAATTAAAGTCTGATTCGGAATCGTCCTCTGGCTGCGACTCTGACTCGGCAGCGGATGTAGGCTCAGCAGGGTGGGTAGGGTGATCCTCTCTGTTTAGTCCTTTGTGGTCACGGACCCACTCCCCGTCTCCCTCCTGATCTGAACTATCCTGTTGAGTGGTGTCAGCAGGCCAGGCAGCAGCTTGATCAGTAACCTTGGCTGCCTTTTTCCCAGCCTCTACATGTAATCTGTGTCCTTTGAATTGTGACACAGCAGACCTTCGATGTGGAACTTTAGCACCTGAGCGGTTGCCGGGTTGCTGGCTTTTGGAATCGTCCTGCTGGACCGGGGACCTCTCGGTTACTGGGTTGTCCAGGTTCTCTCCGGACCTATTGACAAGTGTGCCTTTGTGTTGCTTCTTAAGTGTGCATATATCCTCGTGCTCTGAGTCAGTATCGATGACCGGAGAGCGAGTGACTTTTAACTTGGAACAATGTCCCCTTTTTATACCTTGCCAGTGATTTCCCTCCCCTTCGTAGTCGTCTTCTTCCGAATCCGACAGTTTGTTTTTGTATTGGTGGGATTCTCGATTGCGGCTTGGTATCTTCTTAGCAGTCTGTACTGCTTCGCACCTTTTGTTAGACTTGTCCAGTCTCTTTTCAGCACACGCTTTATCTTGCCTTCCTAAGAGCTGGAGAGCCTTCTCTCTAACCACCTTGTCACTCCTGCTCAGTTTAGATCCTCTCTTGTGGGGCCTGCGGTTGTCCTTTGTGCGTTTGACACGCTTGTACTCTGGCATCATAGAATCGTTGTCCGAATCGGATAGCAGTGAGCGCTTATAGCCGCTCCTTTCCTCTTTCCAACCACTACAGACAGGCTTTGGCGAGTGGGCATCCTTTTCAGACTCTGAATGTGACTCTCTCTTATACAAGCTCCTTTCCTCTTTCAAACCACTGTAGCCAGGCTTTGGGGAGTGGGCATCCTTTTCAGACCCCGAATGCGACTCCTCGCTCTTATACCTACGTCCCCGGTTAACATTCTTGGTTTTACACTTAGCCAATTTGGCCCTGTTTTTCACCTGAGCACAGAACGTGTCATCGTCCTCCTCCTCTTCACTGCTATATTCCTCACCGGTAGATCTGTTGTTTATAAATTGGTCACTGATATCGTATTCGCTGTCGTCGTAGCTCATTGTAGCCTCCAACTCCTCACCGGGGATGTTAACTTCACCCACGTTACACTCTTCCTCTTCACTGTTGTCTTCCTCGGCCTGGCTCAGCCAAGGCTGGTCATCGTCGTCGCCACTGTACCTGGGACGCGGCCTGTGAGCTGGTGGATCGCGGTGTTTCGTGTCACTCTTCGACCCGGATGACTTAGTGCCCGATGACTTATTTGACTTAGAAGCCGATAGATCCCGATTTACCACTTTGGTCTTGTGAAAAGGCCTTTTGTTCTCAGCACATTTGCCAACACGTGTGCTACGCGAATCGATTTTCTTCCTTTCTGTTCCAGGCTTCATGGCTCTGGACAGGTTAGCCACAGGCTGCTCAGAATCACCCCTCGGTTGACGCCGGGTACCCTGGAAGGATAATAATATCTTGCTTCTCCAGTGGTCGGTGGCCAAAGACTTTAAGCAATCAACCAGGGCTTTGCTGAGTCTGTCCTGCAAGCGGTAACTCTGAAGTATATGGACGACGGTTCGGTTGTTGCTGACCCAATCGGCAAGGGTGTCCCCGTGTCTTGTGTCCAACAGGCTTTTATCTAATCCAAGGAGAGTACAAACAGCGTCTCTGCGGAGACTGTCATCGTTCAACCAAGGTTCGCTCAGCAGCAGAGCCGGAAGGTTCTTGATCCACGTCGCAATGGGAATGGGTTCGGGTGTGACGATAGAGTGCACGGTGTCATTTGTCTCACTGGCACCAGGCACAGCTTCGTCTTCGCTGTACTCATCAACGTCGGCCGGGTTCTTAGAGGACATGTCAGGCTCTTGCACTTGGGTAGAGTGTGGGGAGGATGATGCACAATCGGGATCCCACCGCTCTCCCTCTCCTACCTTCAGATATTTCTTCAATTTGTTTTGATAAGTGCGGAGTTTTAAAAAGAGCACCTTAGCCGTGGCATACAGCTGTACCAACTCCTTGTCCTTGATCTTGCTCGTATCATGTTTGATCAGGAGTGCCACATCTTCTGGGCTTCGGCAATGTTGTCGGGGTGTGTTGTTTGAAAAACTCTTCAAACGCCGTAGCCATATCGGGATTCCCATCGTTACCATATCTCCTTTCCGGTATCTGGACGAGATGTGGGCCAACTGTAACCAGTCGTTTCTCATCTGCTGCTTCACCATACTGGTCTGCATCTTTTGTATGTTGGTGTGAAAGATATTGTCAGAGGAGTACATGTCCAAGAACTTGACGTAGTCTCGCACCTTCTCAAGTGGGCAATGTAGCAGCTCTGCCACTGCGAACGCATTGGGAATCTTACAGTCCATTAATTTAATGGCCAGTTCTACCACTTCACCATGATAGGGTCAACAATCAAAGTCTCCACGTGCTTTGGTATGTAATTGCACCAGCTGGTTGGATTCACCCGCTTGATGAACGCTGCCAATGCGGGACCGTGTATCTCCTGATACATGTCGGGCCCGGTGATAAATGTGTCGCTCCCCAGGTCCTTTAACGTGTCATTCCAACATCTCACCAGCTCCCAGTTGCCCTTGACACCACGATTGCTTCCACGGCCCTGCAAAACCTCACAGTGGTAGACACGTACAATTGAGGAGCCAGAGCCTGGCCCTTTCTCAGTATGACAACAGGTACCAGGTTCACCCGCTTGCCATCCAGGATCTTGCAGCTCCTTCTAAAGTAGACAGTACGAGTGCCACGGTTCTCATAGTGGAAGTGTTTCAGGTCACATATCACTTTGTCTGTGAAACAATCAACCCTCGTCTCCTGCGTTTTCTTCAACATTTCAGCCGCCGCCGTGCTTAGCACGCAGCACATGGGGGCTATCTCTTCCATGCGAGAGACTAGAGCCTGAGTGGACATTGTTTTGTCCTCCGTGCGCAACAACTGGACAGGCTGTATTTGTTGAAAGGAAGGGGTGAGGGCTGTGGAGTGAGTGGGCACTTCCAGGGCCATGTCCCAAAATTCGAACTTGTTACCCGTGACACTTTTCAGCAACCCCAGGCTCTCGAGTCCCGGGACAAACAGTACCTCTTGGATGAAGCATGACTCGACATTGCTTTTCCCGTTTGTCAGGAAGAAGACGGTGTAGGTTCCGATCATGGACCGGCTACTGTCGCGGTAGAAGAAGTTGTGTTTGTCAGAGTACTGTGTGACCACTGGAATCACCTTCTTACCGTTGGTGCTTATCAGTTCTTCAGTCGGTATATAGAAGTGTGTGTAGTTACTGTATGCCAGTATCACGTGCTTGACACCGGCCTTGTCTACATCTGCCATAGACTCTAAGCCTGTCCCACTTTCAATGTCAACTAGGTCCATCAGCGCAAGTAGTAACGAACGCGACGGTTGTTGTTGTATAGTGATAGCGTCCTTGATCACCATATTCCTGATAATCTTATATATGGTTTTCGGTTTGTATATTTTCTCTCTCTCCGACAGCGCCTGTTGCTTACACATCATCAGGTCGACCACTTTATCAAAAAGTCCTTGTGTCCGTTTACAAGTGAAGCTATCTTTGTAATCCGACTTGAAATACCAAGGAGGCTGTTCGGCAACGATATATTTTGTGGTTACACCTTCCATCTTGGTTGTCTATCGATGAATATCACCTCTCATAAACGGGTCTTGTGTTTCACATGAACCAGCCTTCAAAAAACAAGTAGCAAACTGTAGTCTTTGGGGTAGAACGGGAGCCTGTTAGACTTCTCTCAAAGCCTTCCGGGGTTGTGAAGTCGATGTGCTTTGGGTGTGCTTTTATATAACAGCCTTGTAATGACATCACTTACCATTGGTTGGATAACATAACTGTCACTCACAGTACACGCAACACAGGTTGGCTATTGGACCGTGAGCAGACAGACAGCAGTTTGTGTCTGGGACTCTGAACAGGGCGGAGCTACCGTAGCTATCCAATCATGGCTGATGTGTCTGACGGGCACAATGAAACCCAAGACCAACACAGGTTGGCTATTGGACCGTGATGGGTACAGCCCACCACACATTTTTATCCGAACATGACTGTTGTATCCTGCACGGGCTGCTCTATCCAGCTGCGGCTCATATAGCTATCCAGTCATGGCTGGTGTGTCCAAGCAGGGCACTTTTATCCATGCGTAAACAACAATGAAACTGAAGAGAGGCGCCCATTTTGTGTAGGGGAAGCCCGTGGCACTTCTCGGTTCGGGGCTGGGATACAACTGAGTGAAACGACTTCGGGTTTTGACAACATTTAAAACGTAGCCAGGAGAGATTTTCACTCTGGCACTGAGTTTGTGTAGGCGAGGCTCAGGACGGCAATGCTTCGCGTAGGGCAAACTACTGGAACTTGACTACACAAGAGCTGATGATAAAGGTTACTGTTCCGTTTTATGTTTTTATCCTCTGCCTACCTAAATGTATATTCTGTCTATGACCGAGTTGATATAATAGTGAAATGTTAAAATAAAGATTTGACTATATTCCGCTTGGTATGTTTCTGTTTTATTCAACAAAGCCCATTTTATACATACATAGATATAGTTTCGGGCTGGGATAGAAATGGGTGAACCAAATTCAATCTTTGACAATTTTATGAATAATAGTCACGGAGATGTTCACAATTGCACGGACTCTGACAGACTGAGAGCAGTTTGTGTCTGGGACTCTGAACAGGGCGGAGCTACCGTAGCTATCCAATCATGGCTGTGTCCGACAGGGGCACAATGAAACTCAAGACCAAGAGAATAATGACATCACTTACCATTGGTTGGATAACATAACTTTCACTCACTGTACACTCAACACAGGTTGGCTATTGGACCGTGATGGGTACACCCCACCACGAATTTTTATCCGAACATGACTGTTGTATCCTGCACGGGCTGCTCTATCCAGCTGCGGCTCATATAGCTATCCAGTCATGGCTGGTGTGTCCAAGCAGGGCACTTTTATCCATGCGTAAACAACAATGAAACTGAAGAGAGGCGCCCATTTTGTGTAGGGCAAGCCCGTGGCACATCTCGGTTCGGGGCTGGGATACAACTGAGTGAAACGACTTCAGGTTTTGACAACATTTAAAACGTAGCCAGGAGAGATTTTCACTCTGGCACTGAGTTTGTGTAGGCGAGGCTCAGGACGGCAATGCTTCGCGTAGGGCAAACTACTGGAACTTGACTACACAAGAGCTGATGATAAAGGTTACTGTTCCGTTTTATGTTTTTATACTCTGCCTACCTAAATGTATATTTTGTCTATGACAGAGTTGGTATAATGTTAAAATAAAGATTTGTCTATATTCCGCTTGGTATGTTTCTGTTTTATTCAACAAAGCACATTGTATACATACATAGATATAGTTTCGGGCTGGGATAGAAATGGGTGAACCAAATTCAATCTTTGACAGTTTTATAAATAATAGTCACGGGAGATGTTCACTCTTTCACGGTCTCTGACAGACTGAGAGCAGTTTGTGTCTGGGACTCTGAACGGAGCAGAGCTACCGTAGCTATCCAATGTGTCAGACAGGGGCACAATGAGAGGCCCGGGTCGGTTTGGGGCTGGGATACAACTGAGTGAAAGGGTGAAAGGACTTGACTACACAAGATCTGATGATAAAGGTTACTGTTCCGTTTTATGTGTTTATACTCAGCCTACCTAAATTTATATTCTGTCTATGACCGAGTTGATATAATAGTGAAATGTTAAAATAAAGATTTGACTATATTCCGCTTGGTATGTTTCTGTTTTATTCAACAAAGCCCTGTTTATACATACATAGATATAGTTTCGGGCTGGGATAGAAATGGGTGAACCGAATTCAATCTTTGACAATTTTATAAATAATAGTCACGGAGATGTTCACTCTTGCACGGACTCTGACAGACTGAGAGCAGTTTGTGTCTGGGACTCTGAACGGGGCGGAGCTACCGTAGCTATCCAATCATGGCTGTGTCCGACAGGGGCACAATGAAACTCAAGACCAAGAGAGTAATGACATCACTTACCATTGGTTGGATAACATAACTTTCACTCACTGTACACTCAACACGGGTTGGCTATTGGACCGTGACGAATACATACTGTAATATTCATATGTGTGAACATACTGAATTGTAATTGGATGCATCTTACCGCTGTATCATACTGTGCTATGATTGGTTAAGAAAACCCTGGAAGTTGAAAATGGTCCTTTGATCGTGGTTGGAGATACGTGAACATGCCTGTAGTAACTAGCTAATAAAGAGCTACGTTTAGAAATATCCTTTAGTACTGCATTTTATTATTTTGTACAAAGCGTGCAAAACAAGACAGATGTATTCCAACTCGGAGTGGGCTTTGGGAACAGGGTTCAACGCGGGGATGGAGACCTCTATCTCAACATCTCCTCTGGATTTAACGACAACGGGTGGTTTGAGTGTCACTACTGTAATACTCAAGAAGACATATCATTTGCTGTTTTAGTGTTCATTGTTGTAGGCCAACCTGCTCTTGTTGGATCCAATTTTCAACTCAACTGCTACGGTTTAACTGAAAAACAAACTCCTGACAGTGAGGTACACGTCTATTGGGAAAATGATGGACAGACTGTGCTGAATGTCACGGCTGGGAATATAACCCACAGCCCTGGGTTTAAGAACAGGGTGTCGGTGTCCAACGATGCTTACAGACAGGAGACATGTCCCTCACCATCAACAACGTACAGCTTTCTGATCAGGGCCTTTACCAGTGTTCATACAACCCTGACAAACAGACGAGAGGAAATCCAGATGCTCTCACTCTCACTGACGCTACTAGAGAATCCCGCTCTGAGGACACAGGGACCCGGTCACCATGGATAAACATGGTGTTAGCATTTGCAGTAGGAGGGGGTGTGAGTTTTCTTGCAGGCAGAATGGGATGATAAAAAAAATCCATAAAAGAAAGAAAGACAACCTCTTGTCAGCAAAACAGAGGTTGCAATCATCAGAGTTAAGTTGACACAGTACATGAGTTCTGATGGGAATGCAGGCCCGGCATCAAAGACAGCTAAGGTTTGTGGCTAACCTCACCCCTAAACCTGAACGTAGTTCCAGCAAGTGTTTGCTTGTCAACAAAGTTGCAGTTAATAGTTTGTGAGTATAATTTGAGTATATATATGGACCATACAATATATGCGACTATCCGATGAAGTGCAAACATTCCTTAAAAAGCAAGAGCTTTACCTGTGCGTCTGTGTGTTTGTGTCATAGGTGACTAATGACGTGCATGATGTGGAGCTACTTGGGGGCGCCTCCTGCAGGACAAAATGAAGACGACCTCGGTGGAGAGAGACCAGTTTATCAGCACCCACCACACCAAAGAGAGCCTTAATGAGTTTCCTGCCCTGTGTCACTGCAGCATTGTGAGTTAGACTTAAAACATAGCAAATGTGTGACCTATGTGAATTAAGTTAAACCTGCAGAAATACAATGTGTGCACATGATCTTTTCAGATCTCCTCAGAAATGAATCAAGTCCATGGAATGGATATAGACAAAAAGATAATTCAAGGACTCCGCAAGGCTAGTGGCAAAATGATAGCAGAGATAGAGAGGCGAGGCAGGGGTGAGGACATCACCCTGCTATTTCGACAGTCCCTGAAGGACAATACAGAAGAGCCACACAGGGGGATTTGCTCATATTCCTTCCCTTTCTCTAATGTAGCCAACATACAGTACATTACAAATATGTTTTGTTGTAAGCGGCAGAAATCCATTTCATCTTGAGAGTGAAATGACACCGGCCTTTGACGGGGAGAACATCCACGTACTAGAGGACGCCCTCATGGGACTTGGGCCTCTGCTAGGACTGTATTTTTTGTATTTTCCGTAAAATTTGTTTTGTAATGTGTTTTGTTGGTAAATTGTCAAAATAAATTCACATTTGTGGTGCCATTAAATAAACAATGAATTATTTAAACCAATATTGTTATTAATACTAATATTTTTAGAATGGATGATGGGTGGACAGGGAGTTAAAAACATTAACCACAAAACGTTCTTTGAGGAACCATTATAACGAGTTCTTCAAATAAACTTTTTCAAGGGTTCCTGAAATAACTTAAGGGGTTCCCCCACAGATTCAAATTGAAGAACCCCTAAAGGATACTCCAGGAACCTTTACTTTTTAAGAGTGTATCTTAAAGATATCTTGTCTTCTACCTAACCAGTGAACGTGTGGCTGTGACCGTCCTGTCAATGCCTGTCCTCACTGTTTGATGTATTTTATTGTAGGAATGTCTTACTGTATTTGAGTTATTTTCTAAACACAACGCATTTATATATATGATAACGTTGTGCGTTCAGTCTGCGAGAGATATTCTGAGAGCAGTGAATGTCTGACTGTGACCGTCGTGTGAAGGCCTGTGTTCACTGGTTGATATATTTTACTGCAGATAAAAACCAAGTCAACCTGAAAACCAAGTCAACCTGAAGTGTGGGTGTCAATGTGCCTTTTTTCTGGGTGGCTATATGAAGTTGGTTACAGTAGGATTAGTTTGACACTGAAAAAGCGCCTTGCCTCCGACTAGCAGCTGTAGTGGTCCCGGTCAGGTCAGGAGGAGAACTGCTGGGCTGATATGTGTATGTGACCAATAAAATGTTATTTAAAAATATATATTTTGAAAAGCACTCCGCTCCCGCCCCAAAAACGCGCACTGTTTATTTGCCCCGACTAGACACACTGCGCAGACACCTCCGGTACCTGCTCTCTGCGGCGGCATCTGATTTGTTGGCAGTAGGTCCTTTTCACGCAGTCTTGCGAGGTACCGGTCCCGACGACTGTAGTGTCATAACGCCAGATGGAGGAGAGCCTGTGAGCCTGATATCTGACTGCTGTTTTTAACACTTTAGCATTTATGCCTCTACTGCTTTTATAATCTTACCAGCCTGCGCTTTTAATTGTTCTATTTAATGATAGTGATGTATTTATTTTAGATTTATGACTTTTCTTTACATGTGCTTTGTACTATATGCCAGAGAGCTACAACGAAGGATTCCAATGTATGTATTACTTTTAATAGGTACTCGTGAAAGACAAATATACTATATCTGATTGAGTTTGGAACTGTCAGATAATTTCTGTGCCACAGGAATATAATGATAATGGCGCAGCGGTCTAGAGGCGTCACTACGAACCCGGGTTCGATCCCGGGCTGTATCACAACCGCCCGTGATCGGGAGTCCCATAAGGTGACGCACATTTGGCTCAGCGTCGTTTGGGTTAGGGAAGGATTCGGCCAGGATAGGCCGTCGTTGTAAATAAGAATTTGTTCTTAACTGATTTGCCAAGTTAAATAAAGGATAACAATCATAGAGTAGGCAATGATATTATCTGTGAGGACGACGGCAGTCAGAGGCAGGAACACGACTGCGTTACGACACCAGTGAAGCAGCGGAGCAGCTCTACTGTCTCGGGTGAAGCTCGGCGGACGAGAGTCTTTCACTTACTTGTTTGATCAGGGCAGAATGACCGGCAGTCTAAATATTTTTTTTGTTTAAAGGTTATGTTCCTAGCAGAGGTGATCAAAGCTGCTATCACGGCTGGTTAGGCAGAGTTCTCTGTGATCCAGGGGCTGTGGTACCTTCCGTCTGTTCTGTTGTGAAACTGTGCTCGGAGTCTCGGTCTGACACTGCTCTCGACTCGACAACGCCCTAGTAGGCTACAGTCGTCTCTCAATATCTACATGGGAGATGTTCACCGTGGCTCGGTCAGTGACAGAATGACAAGATTATAGTCTGGGAGTCTGGAGTGGGCAGAGCTACCATATTCATCCAACCACGTCTCATTCATCCAACCATGGCTCATTCATCCAACCATAGCTAATTAATCTAACCATGCCTCATTCATCCAACCATGGCTCATTCATCCAACCATGGCTCATTTATCCAAATGTGGCTGAATCGTCTATAGAAAGTCAAGTCAGTCACTATGAAACCATTCATCCAACCAGGCCTCTCATTCATCCAACGAGGCTCATTCATCCAACCAGGCCTCTCATTCATCCAACCAGGCTCATTCGTACAACCAGGCTCATTTTTCAACCAGGCTCATTTATCCAACCAGGCCTCTCATTCATCCAACCAGGCTCAGTCGTCCAACCAGGCTTATTCATCCAACCAGGCCTCTCATTCATCCAACGAGGCCTCTCATTCATCTAACCAAGGCTGTCATTCATCCAACCAAGGCTGTCATTCATCCAACCAAGGCTCATTCGTCCAACCAAGGCTCATTCGTCCAACCAGGCCTCTCATTCATCCAACATGCTCATTCATCCAACCAGGCCTCTCATTCATCCAACCAGGCTAATTAATCCAACCAGGCCTCTCATTGGTTCAACCAGGCTCATTCGTCCCACGAGGCTAATTTATCCAACCAGGCCTCTCATTCGTCTAATCAGGCTCAGTCGTCCAACCAGGCTCATTCATCCAACCAGGCCTCTCATTCATCCAACCAGGCCTCTCATTCATACAACCAAGGCTGTCATTCATCCTACCAGGCTCATTCGTCCAACCAGGCCTCTCATTCATCCAACCAGGCTCAGTGGTCCAACAAGGCCTCTTATTCATCCAACCAGGTCTCTCATTCATCCAACCAGGCTCAGTCGTCCAACCAGGCCTCTCATTCATCCAACCTGGCCTCTCATTCATCCAACCAGGCTCAGTCGTCCAACCAGGCCTCTCATTCATCCAACCAGACTCATTCGTCCAACCAGGCCTGTCATTCATCCAACCAGGATTATTCATACAGCCACGCTTCTCATTCATCCAACCAGACTCATTCGTGCAACCAAGCCTCTCATTCATCAAACCAGGGTCATTCATCCAACCAGGCCTCTCATTCATCCAACCAGGCTGAGTCGTCCAACCAGGCCTCTCATTCATCCAACCATGGCTCCTTTATCCAACCAGGCCTCTCATTGGTTCAACCAGGCTCATTCGTCCAACCAGGCCTCTCATTCATCTAGCCAGGCCTCTCATTCCTCCAACCAGGCTCAATCGTCCAACCAGATCACTCATTCATCCAACCAATGCTGTCATTCATCCATCCAAGGCTCATTCGTCCAACCAAGGCTCATCAGATGGAGTCACAATGGAACCGTAATAACAATATGGACCACTGTCAAATAATAACACAACCGAATAGGTACCATATCAGTAGCCACAGTAAGGTCCACATGTTAGACATTAAACTCGGTGAAAATGATACCCCTGTAAGGAGAGCGATTCCGGACTACATAGCACAATCCCTGATGATAAACAATGATGTAAAGATCATCAACTTAAGAGATGAGAAGCCTATTGATATTGATACTCTATTGAGGGTGTTACAGGTCTCTGAGGAGATAGTCAAGGACCTGTCCGATCATAGCCAAAGCACCTGTCATTGCTCACAGATGACAGAACTCTCTCAGAGACTGTAGCCTTTTCATATGTTGGCCCCCAAGGGGTGAACACGAGGTGTATGGAGATGAACACAGGGACAGTGGTTTATATACTCTCATAGTATACAGAGAGAACAGGGTGAGATGGTACTACTTGCTTACTGTCAGTGAAGTGAAGGCTCTTACATGTACAACCTTGCAAGGCTCCCGTCCCCAGTAAAGTTCCAGCTACACAAGCAGGCCTTTGTACATATTTCCCATGGTTCATGTCAAGGGCCAGTGGGTTCCAACCCAACAGACCCAATACATAGTATAGATACCATTGAAACTAGTCACATTGTACTACAAGACCATGTATAGTTTGACTGTGTTCAACAAAGTCCTTTGCCAGCTTGCAACAAGGTGGTGGCAGCCGTTTATTTGTAACAAGTACACCATGTCATATACAACAGTCGATGTTTATTAAAAAGTTATTCATGTAATATACAACAGTTTATTCGTACAAGGTTATATATGCAATAACACAAAGCATTCTATTGTGACAGGGTCATATATGGTACATAGACATATGTTGTTAGATGTTAATGACTTATGTACAGCAAAGTATATGGTAGCCATTCAACAGACTCATCTATGTTGTCATTAGCAATGGATCATGGCACAATAAAACATGTTTACCCCTTAGAGTCACTCTGGTTAAGTCTCAGTTACCCTAAGGCATACAGTCTGCTCAGTTTTGTAATGGGTTTAGAGCATTCGCCACAGCTGGTGCTGCGTCTACATGTCACGTGTCCACACTCTCCAACCCAGGTGTTGTTACTACAACATGCAGGACACATAAACACCAAGAGAGGTGCTATTATAAGGGGCCTGGTACACATTGACTCTGTTCTGCACACTGGGCACACAGTGACACCATCTGTCTTGATACTTTGTTATACACCGTATACACATGAAGTGTCCACAGGGAAGGCAGCGGTCTGATGTCTCCAAGCAGCAGAGACAGCTAAACGGGTGGCGGCACATGTCCTCTGACCCATCATCTTCATCGCTACCTATAAGGATAGACACACAAGTTATACAACACAAGTGTAAAGTAATGACCAGTTAAGGTTATCGTTACAACAGTCCTATGTACAATGACGTACCTACCTGCCTATAAGCACGACGCTTTCACCCCGGTTCAACTTCGACCATTTTTGTATCTTGGTCAATCTGGGTATCCTCACACTCCACACTTGAAACAAATCGACCGTCTGACTTGATAGTTTTTCCCATTGATCACCGTAGTACAGAGCAAGTGGTATAGTATCGTCCTGAGTGTCCCTTGAGATGATGTTGTTACGCCTGGTCGATGGCTGTGGTGGTCTATCTACCGAGCGGCGGAGAGGCATGGTGTCTGGTCTGTGTCTCAGTACTCTGCCCTTTGTTTCTAGTGTGATGTATTTCATGCTGTGGTAGGAACGTGTCCACATTGGCGTCCTGACCAACGTTATCGGTGTAGGGGACCGTGTTTGCATAGACTAGCATCATCTTGTGGTCACTCAGTGCTGTACAAGGAGCAGTCGCTGACAGTGCTATGTTGGAATCCCACACGTTGGAAGCATACAACCTCATACTTCTGCATCAGGTCGTATATTCTCTGGGGTTCTTCACATTGTACTGTTATCATCTTGTTTGATGAACCAGTCAGCATAACGGTGACAACGTGGGGTTCCTAGGGGTGACACATACAAACAAGTGTTAACCAAGGAGTATACAGAGACCTTTCATGTTTACGGCGATGATTGGTTACAAACTAACATGTTGGCAGTACAGCTTCATGTTTGTCCCATGGTCTGCAACTGTAGACCCCTTCCTTAGCGTCCATTCCTAACCTTTCACTAATGCCACAGTGTTAGTCAAATGTTTGTAGAATCTGAGTCCTGGTCTACTGTCAGTGTAAGTGACACTATAGATGTGGCTAACAACAGCCCAACAATGTATCCACGTCTCCACACGTCATTACACTGTGAGTCTGTTCAACCCAGAGGTTTTGCATCGAACCTAGTAACTTGCTTATGTAAGTGGTTGCCCTGTTAGATTCAGTCTGAACGCAGATAACTGTCAAATGTCTAGTGTCGGTGTATGTCCAGCTGCTCATGTACCACTCCGTGATGTTAGCCGTGCTGATGTTGATGTGTTCTAGTGGTGTGCAGCACCATCTAACGGCTATGATAAGGTACGCCTTTGTACTAATGTGGAGTAGGCAGACAGGACAGAATGTAACTGAAAGAGAAGCTGAGCTGCTTCTATATACATAGGGGAGCAGATCACCCGCCTGGATCACCCGACCACGGCTGACTCCTCTGAATAAACAACCTGTAGATGAGAGTGCAAGCATTCAACCGTGCCTAACCCATCCAGCCAATGTTACATCTATGGACTGGGGCACGTTTATCCAACCCAAGGTGCCTTCTGTATACCTGTGTAATGGACATATTCATTGCACTGCTATTATACACTGCTGTTTAGGGACTCACGGCCCTCTGGGTGTGCAGCCTCTACTGGTATGGGTGTAAGCTGGTGTGTTGTGTGTAGGGATAATGTTCACGTCAACAACTATATTTATGTAGTAGTAAATGACTTCCAGTGATCAGACTACAATACCAGCACGCCTTTACCTTATGATCGTACAGTACCAACATATTGCGACCTAAACACTACCTGTGTCCTGCGCCTCTGACACTTCAGGTTCCCGAGGCTCATTTGGAGAAGGGCAGGTGCTGCTGTGGAACCCCAGGACACCTAACCAAGCCGTGAGCCCCGTACAGAGCCACGGGGGACAGTCTGCCGAGGAACGAGGAGCAGCTTCCATGTCTGGCATCATATCCAGTTTTTCTAATAACACTACTGTGTACCACTCGGACATAGGCCTCGCTGACAAAGGGCTGTGCATATGGAGCATGGCTACGGTCCTAATATTGGCTGTGCTTTCACTTATCTATGGCTTGTGGTACATATACGTGCTATGTGCAAGGAAGAGACGATACAGCAGAATGCCTTTGATTGCGGTGTGATTCTATTATGTACATGTGATGTTATTCATTTCATCTGCTAATAAACAAACACATCTGGGTTTCGTGGTAGTGTCCTTTATTGGTGGTCCAAACACAAACGACATCAGGTATACAATGAATGGGAAGGGTGTTTAGATAGTGTATTATACAGGTTACACAGCCGAAGTGTGTTCCTGGAGTTGAACTAATGTCACACGTTGCAGAAGGGCTACGTTGTCCTCTCACTCTAGCCGGGTCCCGGTGTCACACGACCTTCTCGATCTGTTCTGGTTCTATTCAGATGTAGAGGATGAGTAGGAAACAAACAGTAGACCTCAGTTGTATGTGTCAGATGTAGTAGTACATGTTGCAAGGCAAGCGTTTATATATACGGACCGGAGATGTAGTTACCCTTTTCCACAACTAGAATCACAGAAGAGTCTGTAGCTTCCACGACATTGCCGTGGCACCGGCAGTTCCCATCGTAGCTCAACATGTCACAGGAGCACGTTGTGGGCACGTACGCGGCGTCATACTGTAGCGAATGTACACGCGAACATGGTGTGTAAATAGGGGACGAGGCCCGTCTGCTACAGGTCCTGTGAGTTATCAGCAGCGCCAACCTGAAACATCAGATCGGGGCCGACTCGTGGACTATGTCTAACATATCTGACAGTGGCTAACTTGTCCAACCGAGGTCTCAACCAGAACACTAGGGTCAAAGTGGATGAAGGCGTCTAGAAAATAAAAGAGACACTTTCTATTTACCATTGTATACATGTTAACCTAGGTTCTTGTACAATAGCCACATCTGCAAGTCATGGCTGTACAGTCCTATCTGACGGAATAGGATCAATGTCATCACAGTGACAACTTCAAGCATGTGACGCTGGATAGGTTTCTAGCTATCCCTTACAGACAGCTGATGGACGACTATGGAGAACATTTCGCTAAACAACATCGGAGCCTGTGCGATACTCTACGAAAGGTGTTGATGAAGAAACTATTGTTAGAGCGGACGCAATATACCCCACCTAACCCAAGGAAACCAGGACCCGTGGACCTCGACAACCTATCATCCAAGATCAAGAGACTATCAATAGGGGATCGACTTGGTGCACAGAGGAAGCTCTTGAACTATTCTCCTCGTACCACAGCAGTCAGTGTCTCCAAGTGCAAGGACCGTGTCTCGGTTAAGGATCGACTGGGCGTTCCTGTGAGCTCAAACAACAGGGGAGAAGAGGGCCGATTCCGATTGAGAGCAGTGCACAGGAGGACACGCAACGGGACCTCTTAGTGTCCCGGTACCAGCAGGCACAACCCTGGAAACTACAGCTATCGAGCCAGAAGTTATCGGGACGATTCAAGCAGAAGCTTCTACCCTGGGTCACGAGCTAACACTTTCAAAAAATGGTTTCAAAGGCCGGTTCACTCCAGTGTATGTTTGACATGTTCCTTGTGATGTGTTATGTTACAATAAACAAATGCTTGTTCCTATCATTTTGGCAATATCTCAACTTTATTTGGGACGGATACACATCAACACAATCAACATAACCACAGTTATACCAAAGAAACAGTAGTTGCAAAGAGATACAAGGTTGATATTACACAGGACATTGCATGTACAATAGATAGCAACATCATTGTCTATTACTGATACAGACAGTCCGTCCTGGGTTGTAGCTTTGAGGAGAATAGCTATAGCGCTAGACGCAGTCGTTTAAGCGGCAGGATAAGTTGAATTATAATCTTCCAGCAGCATGAGCAAGGTCTGCGTCAGGTACACTTGGTAAAATTGGTAACCGCTCTCCTCTTGTTCTGTCTCAGATGGCAATGTCCAGGCGTAACCACAATTGGTGGACGACCTTGTCCAACTGGGATTTATAATCTGGGTATGAGATCCTTCCCTCCGGTGGTGTTTGTAGAAGCACTTTGAGCAGAAGTGGCAAGTTCCAGGACCTCGATCAAAGTATCGACACTGTTTACTCGCCATGACATCTTTGTATGTCTGGATCAGTTTCTGCTTCTCCTCTTTATCTTCGACCCAGCGATCACTCGGGACGAAGAAGTGCGATCTGGTTCGCCACTCTGGGCACAATTTAACGGTGTTGATATCACGACTCTTCACAGTCCTCCAAGTGCGGATATACTCCAGGCAATAACAGTGGCTACAGTTGGGAAGAATCCTGAATAGACGCTCCCTTGTATTGTCCTTGGCAAGCACCACATCCAAACACACACCACACACCATGTCCATATTGCGCTGGGTGGAAACTGTGGCCCCAATGGCAGGCTCCATAAGTGACTTATTGTACTCTGAGTTCTGTCTCTCCACCTTCATCACCTCACTAGTACGGTCCATCTCCTCTGGTCCAGTTGATGCTGCTGCCATTGCAATCTGTGATGATTAGCCTTACTGAGGTAGACAGCACCACTGTTAGTGTTCTTAAAGACCCAATAGCCTCCAAACACGGACCGTGTCACCGACCATTTTAACTCAGGGAATGATATTGTAGACTCTTTGATTATTACATTGAACATTGGCCGTGTATCCAACCGCGTTAACACAGGGAGTGTTATTGTAGATTGTTTACTATTACATTCCTTGCCATGTACAGGGTGCCATATGCCCTTAATGATTACATACTGTTCCCTAGACACCCATTACTAGGCACTGGGACCATGGTTACCTGTTCTTCTACACCCACTCAATAGTCCTCCTCACAGTCAACATTGGAGTCATAACAGCCTTTCCTAAACAGATTCTTTGGTCTAGGCTTAGTATCCGCACCAGCCGTGGGCTTGCCATGGTACGGTTCACTAACTTTGTGCTCAGTCAGAGCTGGATATAACTGTTTGGTGGTGCGTTGCAAAGGGAGAGGGTGATCCTGCGCCTTGGTACGGTCAAAGGTTCCATTACACTGTTGAACATGCTGCGGGGGCTGAGGCTGAAGATGTTGCTGCTGGGGATACCGATGATTCTCCAGAGGTTGAGGTGAATGCTGAGGTGGCTGCTGGGGAAGGAACTGAGGGAAGCCCTTCGTGAAGCTGCCTTCTGGACTAGGTGGAGCTGAGGGGAGGGTTGTAGACACTGTAGCCTCGAGCCAGCTCCTGGTTATATCGCCTAAGGGAAATGATTTTGTCTTGGGTTCCCACAGAGCCATGCGGATCAGGCGGTTACTCATCAGACCCTGCTGGTTGTATGTCACTGGGCCAGCTGAAGTCATGCAGTAACGAAACAACAGATGTATGTAGTATCTGGAGAACTTGCCAGACTCTGATAATATCTGCTCGGGTATAGGCGTTTTGCTACACGCAGTGCTGTAGCATTCCATGCGGTGTAGAGATTCTACATCACCTCGCTCTTTAACCTACTGTCTTGGAGCAGCCCCGTAGCTGGCGCGCCTGCCACGATCAGGCACTCGAACAGTGATACGGAAGCGTGTTCAGAGAACACGATCTCTCTACGAACCGCACCGTTCATCTCCTATTTACCACTCCTGATGTGCTAGATGTCGCAAGGTTCGAAAGGAAATGGCCCAGGTGACGAACCAACCCATAAGCAACGCCGTAAAGTTGCTAGAACTGGTAGAGCGTTACAATTTGTTTCATGTTAAGACCTTGTGTTATAACGACGTGCAAAGCGTGCTGGAGTGGCTTGGGATAAAACCTGGAGACTTCACCTTCAGACAGCATGAGGACACGGTGACAGTCCTCAACAAAGTTATCATAGAGCATAGTCTCACAAGTGTCGGAGTGGTGAGCATCGCCGAAGAACCTAGGATCAAGGGTACAGATCGCCTAGTGGTATACATAAAACAATACTCGGACCCAGCGATCATGAGCTGTAAGTACGACTCAATCCTTTTGTTCAGGGTGATGCAATGCACTGTGAGTGCACCTTACTCTCTGGAGCTGACCAGGTTAATCAAGGACACACAGAGCTTATTCCACACCACAGGACGTCCATATTCGTTCGCCAGGGCTACACATCAGGCCGTCCAACCGATGCCTCAGCAGGAATGGCCAGTGATAGATGGATGTTCGACGCTGAGCTACAACACGACTAAACCCAGGACACCCAAGGTGACCATAGACAACTTTGGGCGACTATTCAAGTCTCTAAGCCCTACAACAAACGGCCATCCGTGGAGAGTCTACGCCAACATAGCGGGCCGAGTGGGTCTAGATGTGAATTTGACATAGAAGAACTGGTATCCAGACCGGACATGGTGCTGGGTCGAGGGAGATTTGTGGTAACCGTTCCGGTTAACTCTCATCTAGTTGCAAAGACCAACCTGTTTCCAGAAATTGTGGACTGGAGTGTTCCTATAATAGACAATGAATTCAGTCGCTAGTCACACATCGCGGATTCCCGGGATACCAATTGGGAGGTATAGCTGTTATCATCATGGAACGAGCACTGTTCTCGCTACAGGAGTTCATGTGGCGTATAAAGGACACCTCGGTAGTCCCCGCAGTAGAGCTGGACACCCTCCGAGGGCTTGAATACTTGAGATCGAGATCCATCCAGCACAGGGACTTCACACACAGTCTTGGTCTGTCACCAGCCGGATAGAAAGCCCATACCCTTTGCCTTCAAGATCAGCGACTTTGGCACGTCGAGCAACTTCTCTACCCCAGATCAGCCTCGGGGCAACCGCACTAACATGGCTCCCGAAGTGCTGTGGTGCTTGAACTCAGCCACGGGGAGCGACATATTCAGCTGGTACTGTGTGATGTGGGAGTTACACAGCGGCTCGCCCTTGTTCAAATACAAAGGGTCGGAGCAAGGCTATTGTAAGAAGACATACGCTGAGAATCTATCCAATATGGTAGGAGTTTACAGGCCGGATGACGATGCCAATTTGGACCTACGATACATGAGATCGATAAACGCTAGCTCCCCTCCAAGCTAAACACAAACACACAAGGCCCGCCGTGGAGGCAATACTCAATAACCTCTTTCACATGGGCTCTGAGCAGAGGCACGGCTGCCTCTCAGGTGCTGACCGAGTTGATCGAGTGGTTGAGAGGATTAAATAGCTGCGAAAGGAAAAGTCCACACCTCTTAACTCTACTCGGTAGATACTTCACGTTCAGAGACTATACATCGGAAATAGCAGATTGGCTGACAGACCTGGGCGAGGAAGAAGACCCTAGCGACTATTACAAGATGAGGGGTCAGAGCGACCCAGGCCCTGTGTTTCCAGGGCTCCAGCTCTGTGCTCTACGCTCGTGGGTCAGAGCAACCCAGGCGCCAGCCACTGGCGAGGGCGTACGCTATTGAGTGTAGAGAGTCTGCGAGTAGTGTGGCGAGGTTGCGTGCGAGGCTCCTCGCTCTGCGCTCTGCGCTTGCGGGTCAGAGCGACCCAGCTAGCCACTGAGAAAGAGTTAGGTGTAAGGAGATCACACAGACGGGGCCCAAGGGCAGTACGGGACAGACTGCTGGAAATCACACAGTGTCCTGTCTGTGAAATGCCAGGATGTGAGTTTTGAGGCAGGACCTCCCGCTAGTGTCCACACGGGGGTACTGTTGTATAATATAAGTGAAATGTGTTGGTGTAATAAATAATAATAATAAATAATAATATTTATAACACAAACACATTTCACTTATATTATACAACAGTACCCCCGTGCGGACACTAGTGGGAGGTCCTGCCTCAAAACTCACATCCTGGCATTTCACAGACAGGACACTGTGTGATTTCCAGCAGTCTGTCCTGTACTGTCCTTGGGCCCCGTGTGCGCGATCTCCTTACACCTAACTCTTTCTCAATCTTTTCTCAAACTTTTCTAAAACTATATCAGTAACATCTCTCTTGGTTAGGAACACTGTGGCAGGTCAGCATCATAGTAATGGTGAGCAGCCGCAAAGCACTTGTGCATTTCCCATCATCTCCCTCTACTGTTGGTCTCACGTCCTGCTCTATCCCATCTAGGTAATAGTCCCTGCACTTGGCTGCCACAGTGGTGCTGTTGAATTGTGGGCAGGGTTCCGCTCCTCTCTTTTCAGTGCGACCAGGACCGTTGCTAGGTTGTGTTTACAGCACAGGCACCGGGTGATGTGTGAACTTGGCATAACAGTGTCATTGGGCCACATAACACAAGGCCTGTGATATGAAACATGTCCGGGGGTTCTCCCCGGTGGCTATTGTGGCGTCTCTATGAAACACTGTCCTGTTCTCTGTCTAAATGTCTCTGTGGCTAAAATGTATGCAACTGACTTAGGCAACAATATGCTACTCTACCCCAGTCACCACGTGTCACAGTCTCACAGAGTGCATTCGGAGGGGAGTTGCTTGGCAGGACTGACTAATCAACAGTATCTCTGTCAGGGGTGGTTTATGCTACATTTTCCCTCCCAATGTAAACACTAACCTGGAGCTGAAAAAAGAGTTGGGAAATTGATGCATAGTGCTACCACTCGTCTCTGTAAGTGATGGGAGTGCAAAGCCTATCCTATGTGGGATATGAAACACTGCGAGCTATGCCTTGCATAGTACTGAGGGAGAGACAGGTGTAGGGGTAGCGATACATAGTCAATGTAATAACAGACACGGAACTGTGAGATGGACTGTTGAACACTTTATTCATATTCTTTTTCATGGCCATAGTACATACAGACATACAGACATACATACATACATACATACATACAGACATACATGCATCCAAATGAGACACAGTTTTCAGTAGCTGGCGGCCGAGTCAATGTCTTGAGGTTTGACTCTTCCAGCAATGGCTGTGCTCCCTGACAGCATAAGGATACGGGGCACAGGTCCAGGGTGGAACATGGCCTTTCCGCTGGTGGGTGTAGTGTGAATAGGATGGTAATATTCACTTCAGCATTATCGTATCTATACTTTCCTTACTCTTCTCCTCTCCCCTCTGACTTGACGGGGGATTGTGATGCGTGGTCGGGCGGCTGCTCCTCTCCACGGTGAACTTGTCTCACGGGATAGTCGTAAGAACTTTCCACTCCCGGGTAGAAGTAGCACGCCATGATGGCTAGTAGGGCGTCGAGATGGTGGTAGTGTGTCAACTGCACGTACATGGGTCTGGTGAAGAGACTCCCCTTTGGGCCTGTCATCACATCGACACCGTTGGCGCTGACGGATCTCACGTTGGCACGGTCCAGCTTTTCCTTCTCGTGATCTGTCAGGGTCCTGTTCTTCCAGAGGAGGCAGTCGTACCAGGCTGCCATAGCCTTAGTAGAAAGCGAAGGGAGTTGCTGTCAGAGACACTGACCGGTCAGTGTTTGCTGTTGCCTGGGATAATAGCTTACACGGGTTAACGTTCTTCACTCCTTGTTGCCTTGACTATGGCTTGAATTAGTAACCTATGAAACGGTTTGTTGCGCGGGCTGCCAGTAAATAGCCCTGTGCGAAAGGAGATGAGCGCTCGGTTAAAGGCCACTGTAGCGCTTAACCTTGATACGCTTCATCATACCGCTTCCCGTGACCCTCCTGTACACTTGGAGCTATTCAGAGTTTTGCAATGTCTCTGTTGAATAATTGTCAAAAATATGACACGCCTGTAATTCGCTATAAGTTCGGCTCCCTGGCAATGGCAATGACTGCCTTGTTCTTACTTATGGGGTGAGGTGGGTTCTTAGACCCTTCTCCTCGACATAATTGTTGTAATGTCTGTGGCAGCCTGTTGTACTGACGAAACTAATAACTCACATCTCTGTCATTCGCTAGGTGTGTGGTGGCCTGCTGCATGTACCCGTTCTTCAAGAATGAGTTTCTGGACACCGTCTACCACTACTGTCCTAGCTGCAACGATGCTCTGGTGGTAATAAAGAAGTGTGGCGCCTATATGGACCGGACCAATGTAGCGGTTCCTATCACCCTACACACCTAAAGTTTGACGTGTGCCTATTCAAAATGTATTCCTTTCAACATGTGTCAATAAAAGACTGAACAGAAGCTCACACATTGGTTCCTTGTCATTTAATCAAATAGATAGCACAGCTTTGCCCACTACTACACACACTATATACCTGTTACATGTGAGAAAAGCCAGAGGGCTATGGTAACATCACACAGGACAAAATACTGCTGTTTGGACAATACTTGTTGCCTCCAGTCTATTATTCAGTTCCATGAACTATTAAAGAATAGACCATACATATACCATAGATATACCATACACAACATGTTACATAACAAGTCATTAGAAGAACATATAGGGTCCATTCTTGGGAGACTGCTTTCAAGGTTGTTTTCATGTCTTCTGACGCCGTGGCTACAGAGCGTTGAGAATGGACTGTAACCACACTATAGGACACACTTAGGGGTCCTAGTAAAACTACAATGATAGCCAGACCTATTAGGCAAAGGTCTCACAATGCCCTCGGGCTCACCCTGAGCGGTTGGGGCCTGGGTGTTTGGCCTGAGGTCCAGCTCCACGTTCCCCTTTGCCACTCAGCCCAAGCAGCGGAGACTCTGGGAGAGGCCCGAGGTCCTTAGATGAAGCTTGACTGGGAATTGTACGAGTTGATGCTTCTGCTGATGTAGTCACGAGCTGAGGAGGGTATCGCCACAGCCTCAGCGATGTCTCGCGGACCATCAACCGGGATCACTTTGTGCTTCCCCTTTAGAATGGTCCAAGTCAGCACCATGGTCACCACGTACATGATGTAGAGTACGATGTTGAACACTGCGATAGCACACTCCATGTTATGCAACCTTTGGGCGTCGCTGATCATAGGTTGGTAAAGCAGCTCCATGCAGCCCGCGATCACGGCCATGAACAGCTCGATGTTCATCATGATGAGGAACGCCATCACGATCCTGGTGCTCCTGACGGACTCGGGACGCTTGTAGAAGCCATCACAGTCGTCCATTTTTCGTTTGCTCTTGGAGGCGAAGTAGCTGAGTGCTATGCTCAACACCATAGCAAGACAACCAAGCGTGACGAGGGCAATCCCCGCGTGGATGTACGCATACTCGTAGTCAGGTCTGACTTCAGGAATGGGACGACTGCTGCGAGTCTGATGTCAGCCTGCCTGTGGTCCTTGTACCGTGCTTGTTGTTGATGAAGTACAGAATGTTGTTGGGGATGGTAAGAAACCCCACGGTGAGAGATGTGATGACGGCGATGGAGGCTCCCAGCTTGCCCCTGAAACGGGCAGCACTCAGTATGGGGCCGTTTGGGACCCCTAACCTTCTGTTGTTAAACAGGTCCTTGCTCGCTGAGATCAGAGACTCGGCGCCTCCCATGATTGGCTTCTTGCGATTCATGTCTCTCAGAGGGGCATCCCTGGGGCCTTGTGTCCCCTTCTGCTTTGAACTTCCTTACTTGCTGACGTTGCAATAGTACGGGTACCTTAGCCGTGCCACTTCTGTTTCTCACAAAGGGATAGGGTTATCACAGCAACCTAACAATCATAGAACATTTAATACAATGAAGCTCCAGGACCCTGTGATCGAGTTCCGTGGCTACGGTGGTGCGCTGTGTGCCAAGTCTACAGCCGACCACCGTTGGTACAAGGTTAAGGGTATCACCAGAACCTTGGCGTCTACCATGTGCTGCAGGAAGCGCTCAACGGGCCACAACATGATAATCATGGATCTGTTCACCAGGGTTGTGCATTTGCCCACCAAGGTGCATGAATGATCCTCAAGAGGGTAACCAGGGGCTGCATATTGCCCAGATACACTGTCCCCGTAGACAGACTATAGACCTAGTCCACCCAATCCTATTCCACGGGATAACGTCTTGAAGGACATGGGGTTGAAACACAAGGCCATTCACGCGATGTTCGCAAACCCTCACCTGGCGCCGTTCGAATTGGTCGACAGACCGTGGCAACAACAAGATTGGACTCTGATAGACCATCTCATGGTAATCCACAAAGTCAAGGACAGTGACTACTTCGAGGATGATCCTCAGGCGTCCATAGTTAGCATGGCCAGGATCCTGGCGTCTTGTTACATTTCAGAAAATACACACAGCCGGTGTGTAGTGCTTGTAAAGGACGGGGTGGGAGCTCAGAAGCCGGCCGTGAGGGAGACCAGACTAACCCGCACCCCAGTACCTCACATAGCATTCTGTAAGCGTAATCTGTGCGCCATAGAATACACTGCAATGAAGGTTTGGGCTGACATGGGTATTAAAAAACAAGTTGTTCCTAGTGACAGGAGCCAAAGGAGACGGTGAAGAACTCCCAGAGGGTACCTTGGTCGATAACCTGGTGTCGTTCCACGAGACGTACCTGGAGTACAAGGAGTGCCAGGACGAAATTCTATTCTTGAACACGCTTGAAGATCTGAACCCTCCTGAGCATGAGCTGTCAGACCTAGATCCCAGTTATGCTGACGGCTCTATAGACAGACCTGAGGGCCACGAGGGCGTTTTTGTGGCAACTTTCGCCGACCCAGAGACTGTACAATTGACTACATTGAGGGACACGTGTCTAGGGTGTAGGAGCACAGAGGCCGACACTCTGCTCGTGGAGTTGGCAAACGTTCTGAAAGGTAGCGTGACCGTGTGCACGGGAGACTCGGACCTGGTGGCCGTGCTGACGGCTTGTGGCCGCGAGGGCATTACTATGAGGCTAGACAATAAGAGCTACCACCAGGATCGAGACATGCACATGTCGACCTTCGGGGAGCTGCTGTTTGACATTCCAGACAGTCGCACACCCAAGCTTCAGTGTAGCCAACTGGCTTCAAGTGAGGATAGGTTCCGAGTGCTCTGCGACATCGCCGCAGACGATGAGTGCCTGCTGCCGATGACTCGAAAGCAACACGACTCATTCGAGGTCATTCTGGATAAGCACGGTTATGTCAACTTTAAGAAACCAGAGTAGCTATGTACCTGCGGGATCAGGGGATCTCTATACCGTACCTTCCTGTCTAGGTTCTTCGAGTCTAACGGCTGGGACAGAATGTGATCTGTGTAAAGTGTGTTGTGTACAATAAACTCTATCACATGGACTGTCTTTGGGAGTGTTTTCTGTGCCATACTGTATCCAAACATTATGTATGTTCACCTCTATGAGTAGGAAAGCTAAGGCTCGCGATTGCATCCCACATTGGAACCTCATGAGGGTCCTTGTCCCATATCGCCATTGCGCAACTAGGCCCTGGTGAGGACCAAAACAATGTTTATCTATTAACCAACTTATTCTACGTACAATATAATAGCATACTTTCAAGTGTATGTGTTTGTTATATCCTAGACTATAGGAAAATAGACACATATTTGGAATGTGCACTTTCCATTTGTAACTGTCTGGAAGGTATAGGGTGTCTATCATCCTATGGGCCTTTGTTGATATAAATATAATATACATAAACGTCAAAGAAAACACCTCCTGACTTAGTCATGAACAAGGACTCCAATCGTAATAAAGGAAAGATCGAAACAACTATTTTCACCAGTGTTTATTTGGTTTGTAATAGACAGATACACATGGTTTGGTACACACATTGGGGCTGGTAAAGGACGCAATGTACTACATAAGCACAAAGACATCTTCCATAGGCATGGTTATAATGTTTGGAATGTCAAACACATGCATGTTAAATGAAGAGACTACCAAGGAGATGAAATTTCGGTTCGGTTCAGGGATGGCAGTGTCCATACACATGTCTTGCAGTTGCCGTATCATACCATTGACATGATTGTTCTGCACCCTGAACTCTTCATATTCTTCTGGAAGCAGTTGATGGTGAACCTGCAGCATGTCTAGCGCGGGTAGGATAGAGATGATTCTGTGATTGTAGGATGGTTGAATAGTCATGGACCATAGATTGCGGACCTTGTCGCCGAGTGCGGTGCGCACCTTGTCTGTCAATTCCACTGCGGGGGGATCTTTCCTGACTGAAACAAACATACAAGAGTACCTTAGTTTAAGAGCGAGTGATGATACATTCCAGGCCTTGATTTCACTATACATGTGGGTTTGTACTCACCGAACTTTCCCTGTGGTCCGCGTGTTTTTAGGTCCATGTATAAGTAGGGCTCTTCCTTACCTACCACTTCGAGGAATCTCTCAGCGCGTTCTTCGGTCTTGAGGCAGTATTCTATGACCTTATGCATCATCTTAACCCGATTGCTCTTACTATGTAAAGACCGGAGTAGATTCTCACCATCGGGGTCTTGTAGCAGGACCCTATTCACGACAAATCTAAAGTTCCCATGTCTCTCGGCTATGTCGTCCTTGTAACTCTTCAATAACTGGCAATTCATTATACAGCAGGAGGTTGTGAATAATGGAACTGGGTTGCTGTGCATGTGTATATATAGTAAAAATCTGAACTTTGTTTGGACACATTACCCATGGTTGGAGTTATAGACCTGCCAGTGGTTGGCTGAATGGTCTGTGGTTGGGTAAATGAGCCCTGGCTGGATAACTGGTTCTCTTATGGGTAATGACCCATGATCGGATACATGTTTCATATATACCTGCCAGTGGTTGGACATAGGAGCCGTGGTTGTATGAATGGTCCTTGGTTGGATTCTTGGTCCTGGGTTGGATTAATGAGCCCTGGTTACCTATATCAACAGCAATCTGCCCATTGAGGCATACAACCCTGTTGCCCTTGTGTCACCACATTTTGAAAGACAATTGATGTGACCGTAATTGAGAATGAACTGTCTATGATCGGGTGCACATCGATGTCGATTACTCAGTAGACACTGGTTCTGTGTTGCATTCCCTGCCTTAGTTCTACACGGCCAGGGTCCGTTATCACCGCCAGAGGAACCAGAAGCTATTTCATTCAGCACAGGGACCTAACTGGTCTATTTAGAACTTACAAAGGAAGGTGCTACTCGCCTCCTTATGCCAGTGAGCCTGCTGGTGTTTCCATGTGATGGGGTGGTGGGGTACATGGTGTCGAGCCAATGGCCCTGTGTGATGTCTTACAGCCAAACATGTACTAGTGACAGTGACACATCAATTCCATGCCCGTGTAGACCATTTACACAGAGACATTGTGCTATAGCCACAGATATGTTTTTATTTGTTGTTTGACTTTAACATCTTAGGCAGGGTGGAGCGCTTTGCTGATATCCTCTTCTCTTGTGCGGACTTCTGCCCTCAGTCGGTAGTTTCAGCCTGCCCTCAGTCGGAGGGTTCAGCCTGCCCTCAGTCGGAGGGTTCAGCCTGCCTCAGTCGGAGGGATCTGCCTGCCTTCAGTCTGAGGTTTCAGGAGTTGTCCGGTACCTACCTGTGTCCTCTGCGCGATCTCCTCTTGTCTTTTGCTGATATCCTCTTCTCTTGTGCTGACTTGTGCACTCAGTCGGAGGGTTCATCCTGCCTTCAGTCTGAGGTTTCAGTCTGCCCTCAGTCGGAGGGTTCAGCCTGCCTTCAGCCTGAGGGTTCAGCCTTCCCTCAGTCGGAGGGTTTAGCCTGCCTTCAGTCTGAGGTTTCTGTCGGCCCTCAGTCGGAGGGTTCAGCCTGCCTTCAGTCTGAGGTTTCAGCCTTCCCTCAGTCGGGGGGTTCAGCCTGCCTTCAGTCTGAGGTTTCAGTCTGCCCTCAGTCGGAGGGTTCAGCCTGCCCTCAGTCGGAAGTTTCATCTTGCCCTCAGTCGGAGGGTTCAGCCTGCCCTCAGTCGGACGGTTCAGCCTGCCTTTAGCCGGAGGTTTCAGCCTTCCCTCAGTCGGAGGGTTCAGCCTGCCTTCAGTCTGAGGTTTCAGTCTGCCCTCAGTCGGAGGGTTCAGCCTGCCTTCAGTCTGAGGTTTCAGTCTGCCCTCAGTCGGAGGGTTCAGCCTGCCTTCAGTCTGAGGTTTCAGCCTTCCCTCAGTCAGAGGGTTCAGCCTGCCTTCAGTCTGAGGTTTCAGCCTTCCCTCAGTCAGAGGGTTCAGCCTGCCTTCAGTCTGAGGTTTCAGCCTTCCCTCAGTCAGAGGGTTCAGCCTGCCTTCAGTCTGAGGTTTCAGTCTGCCCTCAGTCGGAGGGTTCAGCCTGCCTTCAGTCTGAGGTTCCAGCCTTCCCTCAGTCTGAGGGTTCAACCTGCCTTCAGTCTGAGGTTTCAGCCTTCCCTCAGTCGGAGGGTTCAGCCTGCCTTCAGTCGGAGGGTTAAGTCGTTGTCCTTTACCTACCATGGCCCAGTCCTCTCTGTTGGCCGTGTCCTCTCAATGTGTGTCTTTCTTCCTCTCTGTTAGACAAATTCCATATGCCGGCCAAATCCTCTCCTTGTTTGCCTTCCTCTGTCGTGTCCATTACCTACCTTGGCCCAGTCCTCTCTGTTGGCCGGGTCCTCTCTGTTGGCCGTGTCCTCTCCTTGTGTGTCTTTCTTCCTCTCTAGATAGGTAATGGACACAACGCAGCGCTAGCCCCTGATCCCCGGGCCGGGTCACCATGAACCACCACGACAGCGGGAGGGGGTTACACAACCTCTCACAACCTCTCACAAGCTCTCACAAGCTCTCACTGCCCACTGTCTCCCTCTCACAAATGCCACACAAAATATACAACTAACATACACCTTGGTAGTGGTGGGCCGGGTTACTTTGACCCAAGGACAGCGCCAGCCCCTAATCACAGGGCCGGGTCACTTTGACCGCAGGACAACGGGAGGGTTAAGAAAAGGGGACAGAGGACACAGTGACATGGTTATACTAGTTGGATTAGTCTGCTGCTTTGACGCTAAAAAGCGCCTTCACTCCGAGGAGCAGCTGTGTTGCTGCTCTGGAAAAGTCCGGCTGGACTCTGTGAGGACGACGGCAGTCAGAGGCAGGAACACGGCTGCGTTATGACACCAGTGAAGCAGCGGAGCAGCTCTACTGAGAGTCTTTCACTTCCTTGTTTGATCAGGGCAGAATGCCCGGCAGTCTTTAAATAAAAATAATTTTAAATTGATCTGTTCCAAGCAGAGGTGTTCAAAGCTGCTATCACTGCTGGTTAGGCAGAATTCTCTGTGATCCAGGGGCTGTGGTATCTTCTGTCTTTGTTCTGTTGTGAAACTGTGCTCAGCGTCTCGGTCTGACACTGCTCTCGACTCGACAGCGCCTTAGTAGGCTACAGTCGTCTCTCAATATCTACATGGGAGGCGTGGGTGTGCTTTTATATAACAGCCTTGTAATGACATCACTTACCATTGGTTGGATAACATAACTGTCACTCACAGTACACTCAACACAGGTTGGCTATTGGACCGTGAGCAGTTTGTGTCTGGGACTCTGAACAGGGCGGAGCTACCGTAGCTATCCAATCATGGCTGATGTGTCTGACGGGCACAATGAAACACATGACCAACACAGGTTGGCTATTGGACCGTGATGGGTACAGCCCACCACGAATTTTTATCCGAACATGACTGTTGTATCCTGCACGGGCTGCTCTATCCAGCTGCGGCTCATATAGCTATCCAGTCATGGCTGGTGTGTCCAAGCAGGGCACTTTTATCCATGCGTAAACAACAATGAAACTGAAGAGAGGCGCCCATTTTGTGTAGGGGAAGCCCGTGGCACTTCTCGGTTCGGAGCTGGGATACAACTGAGTGAAACGACTTCAGGTTTTGACAACTTTTAAAACGTAGCCAGGAGAGATTTTCACTCTGGCACTGAGTTTGTGTAGGCGAGGCTCAGGACGGCAATGCTTCGCGTAGGGCAAACTACTGGAACTTGACTACACAAGAGCTGATGATAAAGGTTACTGTTCCGTTTTATGTGTTTATACTCTGCCTACCTAAATGTATATTCTGTCTATGACCGAGTTGATATAATAGTGAAATGTTAAAATAAAGATTTGACTATATTCCGCTTGGTATGTTTCTGTTTTATTCAACAAAGCACTTTGTATACATACATAGATATAGTTTCGGGCTGGGATAGAAATGGGTGAACCAAATTCAATCTTTGACAATTTTATAAATAATAGTCACGGAGATGTTCACTCTTGCACGGACTCTGACAGACTGAGAGCAGTTTGTGTCTGGGACTCTGAACGGGGCGGAGCTACCGTAGCTATCCAATGTGTCCGACAGGGGCACAATGAGAGGCCCGGGTCGGTTTGGGGCTGGGATACAACTGAGTGAAAGGGTGAAAGGACTTGACTACACAAGAGCTGATGATAAAGGTTACTGTTCCGTTTTATGTGTTTATACTCAGCCTACCTAAATTTATATTCTGTCTATGACCGAGTTGATATAATAGGGAAATGTTAAAATAAAGATTTGACTATATTCCGCTTGGTATGTTTCTGTTTTATTCAACAAAGCCCTGTTTATACATACATAGATATAGTTTCGGGCTGGGATAGAAATGGGTGAACCGAATTCAATCTTTGACAATTTTATAAATAATAGTCACGGAGATGTTCACTCTTGCACGGACTCTGACAGACTGAGAACAGTTTGTGTCTGGGACTCTGAACGGGGCGGAGCTACCGTAGCTATCCAATCATGGCTGTGTCCGACAGGGGCACAATGAAACTCAAGACCAAGAGAGTAATGACATCACTTACCATTGGTTGGATAACATAACTTTCACTCACAGTACACTCAACACGGGTTGGCTATTGGACCGTGACGAATACATACTGTAATATTCATATGTGTGAACATACTGAATTGTAATTGGATGCATCTTACCGCTGTATCATACTGTGCTATGATTGGTTAAGAAAACCCTGGAAGTTGAAAATGGTCCTTTGATCATGGTTGGAGATACGTGAACATGCCTGTAGTAACTAGCTAATAAAGAGCTACGTTTAGAAATATCCTTTAGTACTGCATTTTATTATTTTGTACAAAGCGTGCAAAACAAGACAGATGTATTCCAACCCGGAGTGGGCTTTGGGAACAGGGTTCAACGCGGGGATGGAGACCTCTATCTCAACATCTCCTCTGGATTTAACGACAACGGGTGGTTTGAGTGTCACTACTGTAATACTCAAGAAGACATATCATTTGCTGTTTTAGTGTTCATTGTTGTAGGCCAACCTGCTCTTGTTGGATCCAATTTTCAACTCAACTGCTACGGTTTAACTGAAAAACAAACTCCTGACAGTGAGCTACACGTCTATTGGGAAAATGATGGACAGACTGTGCTGAATGTCACGGCTGGGAATATAACCCACAGCCCTGGGTTTAAGAACAGGGTGTCGGTGTCCAACGATGCTTACCGACAGGGAGACATGTCCCTCACCATCAACAACGTACAGCTTTCTGATTAGGGCCTTTACCAGTGTTCATACAACCCTGACAAACAGACGAGAGGAAATCCAGATGCTCTCACTCTCACTGTCGCTACTAGAGAATCCCGCTCTGAGGACACAGGGACCCGGTCACCATGGATAAACATGCTGTTAGCATTTGCAGTAGGAGGGTGTGTGAGTTTTCTTGCAGGCAGAATGGGATGATAAAAAAATCCATAAAAGAAAGAAAGACAACCTCTTGTCTGCAAAACAGAGGTTGCAATCATCAGAGCTAAGTTGACACAGAACATGAGTTCTGATGGGAATGCAGGCCCGGCATCAAAGACAGCTAAGGTTTGTGGCTAACCTCACCCCTAAACCTGAACGTAGTTCCAGCAAGTGTTTGCTTGTCAACAAAGTTGCAGTTAATAGTTTGTGAGTATAATTTGAGTATATATATGGACCATACAATATATGCGACTATCCGATGAAGTGCAAACATTCCTTAAAAAGCAAGAGCTTTACCTGTGCGTCTGTGTGTTTGTGTCATAATGACTAATGACGTGCATGATGTGGAGCTACTTGGGGGCGCCTCCTGCAGGACAAAATGAAGACGACCTCGGTGGAGAGAGACCAGTTTATCAGCACCGACCACACCAAAGAGAGCCTTAATGAGTTTCCTGCCCTGTGTCACTGCGGCATTGTGAGTTAGACTTAAAACATAGCAAATGTGTGACCTATGTGAATTAAGTTAAACCTGCAGAAATACAATGTGTGCAAATGATCTTTTCAGATCTCCTCAGAAATGAATCAAGTCCATGGAATGGATATAGACAAAAAGATAATTCAAGGACTCCGCAAGGCTAGTGGCAAAATGATAGCAGAGATAGAGAGGCGAGGCAGGGGTGAGGACATCACCCTGCTATTTCGACAGTCCCTGAAGGACAATACAGAAGAGCCACACAGGGGGATTTGCTCATATTCCTTCCCTTTCTCTAATGTAGCCAACATACAGTACATTACAAATATGTTTTGTTGTAAGCGGCAGAAATCCATTTCATCTTGAGAGTGAAATGACACCGGCCTTTGACGGGGAGAACATCCACGTACTAGAGGACACCCTCATGGGACTTGGGCCTCTGCTAGGACTGTAGTTTTTGTATTTTCCGTAAAATTTGTTTTGTAATGTGTTTTGTTGGTAAATTGTAAAAATAAATTCACATTTGTGGTGCCGTTAAATAAACAATGAATTATTTAAATCAATATTGTTATTAATATGAATATTTTTAGAATGGATGATGGGTGGACAGGGAGTTAAAAACATTAACCACAAAACGTTCTTTGAGGAACCATTATAACGAGTTCTTCAAATAAACTTTTTCAAGGGTTCCTGAAATAACTTAAGGGGTTCCCCCACAGATTCAAATTGAAGAACCCCTAAAGGATACTCCAGGAACCTTTACTTTTTAAGAGTGTATCTTAAAGATATCTTGTCTCCTACCTAACCAGTGAACGTGTGGCTGTGACCGTCCTGTCAATGCCTGTCCTCACTGTTTGATGTATTTTATTGTAGGAATGTCTTACTGTATTTGAGTTATTTTCTAAACACAACGCATTTATATACACTGCTCAAAAAAATAAAGGGAACACTTAAACAACACAATGTAACTCCAAGTCAATCACACTTCTGTGAAATCAAACTGTCCACTTAGGAAGCAACACTGATTGACAATAAATTTCACATGCTGTTGTGCAAATGGAATAGACAACAGATGGAAATTATAGGCAATTAGCAAGACACCCCCAATAAAGGAGTGGTTCTGAAGGTGGTGACCACAGACCCCTTCTCAGTTCCTATGCTTCCTGGCTGATGTTTTGGTCACTTTTGAATGCTGGCGGTGCTTTCACTCTAGTGGTAGCATGAGACGGAGTCTACAACCCACACAAGTGGCTCAGGTAGTGCAGCTCATCCAGGATGGCACATCAATGCGAGCTGTGGCAAGAAGGTTTGCTGTGTCTGTCAGCGTAGTGTCCAGAGAATGGAGGCGCTACCAGGAGACAGGCCAGTACATCAGGAGACGTGGAGGAGGCCGTAGGAGGGCAACAACCCAGCAGCAGGACCACTTTGGCGGTGGGTCAGTCATGGTGTGGGGTGGCATTTCTTTGGGGGGGCCGCACAGCCCTCCATGTGCTCGCCAGAGGTAGCCTGACTGCCATTAGGTACCGAGATGAGATCCTCAGACCCCTTGTGAGACCATATGCTGGTGCGGTTGGCCCTGGGTTCCTCCTAATGCAAGACAATGCTAGACCTCATGTGGCTGTAGTGTGTTCCTGCAAGAGGAAGGCATTGATGCTAAGGACTGGCCCGCCCGCGTTCCCCAGACCTGAATCCAATTGAGCACATCTGGGACATCATGTCTCGCTCCATCCACCAACGCCACGTTGCACCACAGACTGTCCAGGAGTTGGCGGATGCTTTAGTCCAGGTCTGGGAGGAGATCCCTCAGGAGACCATCCGCCACCTCATCAGGAGCATGCCCAGGCGTTGTAGGGAGGTCATTCAGGCACGTGGAGGCCACACACACTACTGAGCCTCATTTTGACTTGTTTTAAGGACATTACATCAAAGTTGGATCAGCCTGTAGTGTGGTTTTCCACTAATTTTGAGTGTGACTCCAAATCCAGACCTCCATGGGTTGATAAATTTGATTTCCATTGATAATTTTTGTGTGATTTTGTTGTCAGCACATTCAACTATGTAAAGAAAAAAAGTATTTAATAAGATTATTTCATTCATTCAGATCTATGATGTGTTATTTTAGTGTTCCCTTTATTTTTTTGAGCAGTGTATATGATAACGTTGTGTGTTCAGTCTGCGAGAGATATTCTGAGAGCAGTGAATGTCTGGCAGAGCTACCATATTCATCTGTGTCTCTTTCATACATCATCAACTAGCTTTCTGATTGGTTTACCGACCATCAACTATCTTCCTGATTGGTTACCTCACACACACACACACACACACATATATATATATATATATATATATATAGCAAGTTTAATTCCATAAACAGATTTCCTGTGTGTGTAGTTATGTTTTCAACTGTAATCTCAGTCCATGATCTCACCCCTTTTATATTCTTTCTATAGTATTTCTGAACAGGTGTGTTATGATCCTTGCAGACATGTGTGTGTGTAACAGGTGTGTGTGTGTGTAACAGGTGTGTGTGTGTACAGTAAACTGCTCAGAAACAAAGACTATATCCACTGGCTCTGTAGCATCTACTCCCTCTCTATCTTGTTAAAACTCTAGTTAAACAAGAGCACTATGAAACCATTTTAGGAAACAAAAACTATATTTAATTGTTTTTATTGACAAAGAATTACAGCCCAGTCAGATCAGGGGTGTATTTACTAGTAGTCCACCGTAGCATAACATTTTTCAACAAATAAACAAGAGTTTCTTTGGGACAAATTCAGGTAGGTCCCTAGCTTGTTTTTTCAGGTAGGTCCCTAGCCTGTTTTTTCAGGTAGTTCCCTAGCCTGTTTTTTCAGGTAGGTCCCTAGCCTGTTTTTTCAGGTAGGTCTCTAGCCTGTTTTTTAGGTTGGTCCCTAGCTTGTTTTTTCAGGTAGGTCCCTAGCTTGTTTTTTCAGGTAGGTCCCTAGCCTGTTTTTTCAGGTAGGTCCCTAGCTTGTTTTTTCAGGTAGATCCCTAGTCGTTTTTTCAGGTAGGTCCCTAGCCGTTTTTTCAGGTAGGTACCTAGCATGTTTTTTTCAGGTAGGTCCCTAGCCGTTTATTTCAGGTAGGTCCCTAGCCGTCTTTTTAGGTAGGTACCTAGCCGTTTTTTCAGGTAGGTCCCTAGCCGTTTTCTTCAGGTAGGTACCTAGCTTGTTTTTTCAGGTAGGTACCTAGCCTGTTTTTTCAGGTAGGTACCTAGCCTGTTTTTTCAGGTAGGTCCCTAGCCGTTTTTTTCAGGTAGGTCCCTAGCCGTTTTTTCAGGTAGGTACCTAGCCTGTTTTTTCAGGTAGGTACCTAGCCTGTTTTTTCAGGTAGGTACCTAGCCTGTTTTTTCAGGTAGGTCCCTAGACGTTTTTTTCAGGTAGGTCCCTAGACGTTTTTTCAGGTAGGTACCTAGCTTGTTTTTTCAGGTAAGTACCTAGCCTGTTTTTTCAGGTAGGTACCTAGCCTGTTTTTTCAGGTAGGTCCCTAGCCTGTTTTTCAGGTAGGTCCCTAGCCGTTTTTTTCAGGTAGGTCCCTAGCCGTTTTTCAGGTATGTCCCTAGCCTGTTTTTCAGGTAGGTTCCTAATGTTTTTTTCAGGTAGGTACCTAGCTTGTTTTTTCAGGTAGGTACCTAGCCTGTTTTTCAGGTAGGTACCTAGCATGTTTTTTTCAGGTAGGTCCCTAGCCGTTTTTTCAGGTAGGTACCTAGCTTGTTTTTTCAGGTAGGTCCCTAGCCGTTTTTTTCAGGTAGGTCCCTAGCCGTTTTTTTAAGGTAGGTACCTAGCTGTTTTTCAGGTATGTCCCTAGCCTGTTTTTCAGGTAGGTTCCTAATGTTTTTTTCAGGTAGGTACCTAGCTTGTTTTTTCAGGTAGGTCCCTAGCTTGTTTTTTCAGGTAGGTACCTAGCCTGTTTTTCAGGTAGGTCCCTAGCATGTTTTTTTCAGGTAGGTCCCTAGCCGTTTTTTCAGGTAGGTACCTAGCCGTTTTTTCAGGTAGGTCCCTAGCTTGTTTTTTCAGGTAGGTACCTAGCCTGTTTTTTCGGGTAGGTTCCTAGCCTGTTTTTTCAGGTAGGTACCTAGCCTGTTTTTTCAGGTAGGTTCCTAGCCTGTTTTTTCAGGTAGGTTCCTAGCCTGTTTTTTCAGGTCCAAATTATTCAGATTATTGTTATGCACAACACTTGTGTAAACTGTGTCTCCGTAACATCTGTACGGTTATTTTTGTATTTTGTACCCCAACACTGTTAATATCCATTCTACCATTAGGTTGGTACCCCAACACTGTTACTATCCATTCTACCATTAGGCTGGTACCCCGACACTGTTACTATCCATTCTACCATTAGGTTGGTACCCCAACACTGTTACTATCCATTCTACCATTAGGTTGGTACCCCAACACTGTTACTATCCATTCTACCATTAGGTTGGCACCCCAACACTGTTACTATCCATTCTACCATTAGGTTGGTACCCCAACACTGTTACTATCCATTCTACCATTAGGTTGGCACCCCAACACTGTTACTATCCATTCTACCATTAGGTTGGTACCCGGTACCCCAACACTGTTACTATCCATTCTACCATTAGGTTGGTACCCCAACACTATTACTATCCATTCTACCATTAGGTTGGTACCCCAACACTGTGTATCTGAAGCTGTGTCCAAAGATAGGGGTCCAGCTCCCCAAGAAGGTTGATCATCCTGGAACATGACTCAGTTCCTTTTCTCAACACCATGTCGATGATGTCACGTGCCTTCTCTGCCCTCTCAGCTATCACCTTCACTGACTCCATTTCCTCCTGGTTGATGACTGTGTGTTGCAGGAGTCTGTCCAGCAGACCATCCAGGACAGGTCCTGATACTCGTTTCACAAACTCTGTCCGTACAGAACGCAGCTGCTGCTCTGGAGAACCAGTCAGACTGCTCTCAGCCGGACGCCCTGCCCCCGACACAGCACCTGAGAGAGTCAGGTTACAAAATAACTACATTTGTACATTTACATTTCAGTCATTTAGAAACAGACACTTTCCTCCTAAAATAAAAGTTACCTAAAATAACAAGTATTGAGAAAAAAAAATATTTTACAATAACGACCTGCATCAGTGAACATATCACATTTAAGGCTGGTTTCACAGACATAGAAAAACAGGCTGGGGAATTCAGAACCCGGCTGATCTACATCAAGTCCTGGAGGAGATGTCATTAGGGAATTCAGAAAAAGGCTAATCTACATAAAGTACTGGAGGAGATGTAATTGTTCTTGAAGTCAGCCTGTTGTAATCTGGACTAGTCCAGGTCCAACAGTAAACCGTGTTGACTGGCCCTCATGCCATTGGTTTGTACAGTGCATTCGGGAAAGTATTCAGACCCCTTGACTTTTTCCACATTTTGTTACGTTACAGCCTTATTCTAAAGTTGATTAAATAAATGTTTTTCCTCATCAAACTACACCATCAGCTGCACGATCAAACTGAGCAATCGGGGAAGAAGGGCCTTGGTCAGGGAGGTGACCAAGAACCCGATGGTCACTCTGACAGAGCTCCAGAGTTCCTCTGTGGAGATAAGAGAACCTTTCGGAAGGACAACCATCTCTGCAGCATTCCACAAATCAGGCCTTTATGGTAGAGTTGCCAGACGGAAGCTGCTCCTCAGTAAAGGGCACATGACAGCCTGCTTAGAGTTTGCCAAAAGGCACCTAAGGACCCTCAGACCATGAGAAACAAGATTCTCTGGTCTGATGAAACCAAGAACTCTTTGGCCTAAATGCAAAGCATCACGTCTGGAGGAAACCTGGCACCATCCCTATGGTGAAGCATGGTGGTGGCTGCATCATGCTGTGGGGATGTTTTTCAGCGGGAGGGACTGGGAGACTAGTCAGGATCGAGGGAAAAATGAACTGAGAAAAGTACTGAGAGATCCTTGATGAAAACCTGCTCCAGAGCGCTCAGGATCTCAGACTGGGGCGAAGGTTCACCTTCCAACAGGACAACTACCCTAAGCACACTGACATGACAACTCAGGAGTGGCTTCGGGACAAGTCTTTGAATGAGTGGCCCAGACAGATTCCAGACTTGAACCTAAAATCTCTGGAGAGACAGGAAAATAGTTGTGTAGCGATGCTCCCCATCCAACCTGACAGAGCTTTAGAGGATCTGCAGAGAAGAATTTGAGAAACTCCCCAAATACAAGTGTGCTAAGCTTGTAGCGTCATAGCCAAGAAGAGTCAAGGCTGAAATCGCTGCAAAGGTGCTTCAACAAAGTACTGAGTAAAGGGTCTGAATACTTATGTAAATGTAATATTTCAGTTTTATATTTTGTATAAATATGCAAAAATGTCAGTTTTTTTTTTGCTTTGTCATTATAGGGTATTGTGTGTAGATTGAGGTAAAAAATTGAATCAATTTTAGAATAAGGCTGTAACGTAACAAAATGTGGAAAAAGTCAAGGGGTCTGAGTACTTTCCCAATGCACTGTAACTCATGTTTACTTACTTGTTGAACGGGTGTCAGTGATGTATTCATCTGAAAGATAAACAGAATGAGGTTATATCACTTTAAATAGCATCTGGTACAAAAGTACAAAGTGATGATTGACGTATGCTCCTACCTTGTGATACTTTTTCTCTCCATGCTATCATCTCATCATCACTGAATAACTCCATCTCAATGTCAATCCCTGTCATTTTCACAACCGCCCTGAAAAAGCTTGGTGTGGTGTCTCTATGTATGAGATGAATCTTCTGGAGAGAGAGATAGAGATTGTTTTGGCAACGTAAACATATGTTTCCCATGCCAATAAAGCCATTTGAATTTAATTGAGAGCGAGAGCACTGCATAGAAATGTGACTTAAAAGATTCATGTTCATGTTGTTAGTCTACTGAAACTGTACCTGTGGATTGATGTCAGTTGAACGGTGAATGTTCAGTCTGAAGGAACTACTCAGTTTGAAGGACCGCTCTGGTCTTGAGATGAGAATCCTTGAAGACCCTTGGGACTTTTCCTGTTGTTCCACAGCCTGTGAAACGAGGCATGGAATACACAGCCAGTCAATGTATAGTCTAATTCAAACATTATTCAGAAAACGAGCAGCACACTATCTTCATTAAACGAGTGTCAACATAAACTGCACCACTGGTTAGTTAAGGTAATCTCTTTAATAATGGTCCCTCACCTGTATTTGGCCGGGGTTACTGGGGAACAGGTATAGGCGAGAAATTAGTGTTTCCTTTTTCACTGTCAGATAGAGCATCAGCTCACAGTGGACATCTACGTTCCAAGACAGTAATCTCAGTATCAGAGAGATAGCTGAGAACTTGGGATGGAGAATCTTAGCATGGAATCTGGTGACCTCATGCACTTCCTCAAAAGACACTCCATGTTCCTCTACATGAAGAATCTTCATCTCATTCTTCAGGGAAGGGTTGGTCCCTGAACAACACAATACAAAGGAGACAGAAAGACTAATATTGTATTATTTATCCAACTAAAACACAAAGAATATGCAGTACCAGATCACAGTAAACTCAAACTCCCAGAATAGTTCATTCATTAATTCAGGAAGTGAAACTCAGTTACATGGAAATGTCTTTGTGAATACTATTTCTATATGGTTTTACCTAAACAGACAAAGTGTGGCAGATGAACTTCCTCCAGTTCACCTAACTCCATAGTGATGTCCAGCAATGGACCACCTTGTGTGTACAGCATGTCTTTCAGAAGTTGACTGTAGGGTTCCCAGTTCCTGAAGTGATACTTCAGGATGACATCTCTCTCACACAGCCAGCGGAGCCCAGACACTGTGCACTCATAACTCCCTTTGGGTGTCCTGTGTCTGAGGGCAACAAGATGTGGTAGAGAGGCTGGATTAGAGAGGCTGGATTAGACGCTGGATTAGAATACTATTCCCAAAGGTAACGGGGAAATACACTAGCGTAGTGTAAGTAAGATGGCGCCGGAGAAGAAGGCAGACGTTTTACGTGCCCCCAACCGATTGTGTTTTTTTGTTGGTTTATCTGCGTTGTTTGTAACTTCGTTTTTTACTCATCTTGTACATAATGTTGCCGCTCCCGTCTCTTATGACCGAAAATAATTTCTAGACATCAGGACTGCGATTACTCACCACGGACTAGCAGAATCCTTTTTATTCTTTCACGACTCTGACGAGCCCGAGGCTGAGGATATATGGCTCTCGGGAGCAGACCCAGAGCCCCGGGATCTGCGTGAAGAGAAGGCGGAGAAAGAGAGGCCGAAGGCGATCGAATAAACCCCCACTTCCCTCAATTCTGCTAGCAAATATGCAATCTCTGGACAATAAAACCGCGAGTTACATTTAAGATGAAACTCCCAACCGGACATTAAAAACGGTAACATCTTATGCTTCACGGAGTCGTGGGTGAATGACGACAACATCAACATACAGCTGGCTGGTTATACGATGTACCGGCAGGATATAACAGCGGCGTCTGGTAAGACAAGGGCCGGCAGTGTATGTATTTTTGTAAACAACAGCTGGTGCACGATATCTAAGGAACTCTCAAGCTATTGCCCGCCTGAGGTAGAGTTTCTCATGATAAGTCAGAGACCCCACTACCTACCGAGAGAGTTTTCATCTGATTTCTTTGTAGCTGTTTACATACCACCACAGTCAGAGGCTGGCACTAAGATAGCATTGAATGAGCTGTATTCCGCCATAAGCAAACAAGAAAACGCTCACCCAGAGGCAGCGCTCCTAGTAGCCCGGGGACTTTAATGTAGGGAAACTTAAATCAGTTTTACCAAATTTCTATCAGCATGTTAAATGTGCAACCAGAGGGAAAATAACTCTGGACCACCTATACTCCACACACAGTGACGCATACAAAGCTCTCCCTCGCCCTCCATTTGACAAATCTGACCATAATTCCATCCTCCTGATTCCTGCTTACAAGCAAAAATGAAAGCAGGAAGCACCAGTGACTAGATCAATAAAAAGTGGTCAGATGAAGCAGATGCTAAACTACTGTTTTGCTAGCACAGACTGGAATATGTTCCGGGATTCCTCCAATGGCATTGAGGATTACATCACATCAGTCATTGGCTTCATCAATAAGTGCATAGATGACGTCGTCACCACAGTGACCGTGACGCATACCCCAACCAGAAGCCATGTATTACAGGCAGCATCCGCACTGAGCTAAAGGCTAGAGCTGGCGCTTTCAAGGAGCGGGACTCTAACTCGGAAGCTTATAAGAAATCCCGCTATGCCCTCCGACGAACCATCAAACAGGCAAAGCGTCAATACAGGACTAAGATCGAATCGTACTACACCGGCTCTGACGCTCGTCGGATGTGGCAGGGCTTGCAAACCATTGCAGACTACAAAGGGAAGCACAGCCGAGAAAAGACCAGTGACACAATCCTACCAGACGAGCTAAACTACTTCTATGCTCGCTTCGAGGTAAATAACACTGAAACATGCACGAGAGCACCAGCTGTACCGAAGACTGTGTGATCACGCTCTCCGCAGCCGATGTGAGTAAGACCTTTAGACAGGTCAACATTCACAAGGCTGCAGGGACAGATGGATTACCAGGACGTGTACTGCGAGCATGTGTTGACGAACTAGCAAGTGTCTTCACTGACATTTTCAACCTCTCCCTGTCCGAGTCTGTAATACCAACATGTTTTAAGCAGACCACCATAGTGCCTGTGCCCAAGAACACAAAGGTAACCTGCCTAAATGACCGACCCGTAGCACTCACGGCGGTAGCCATGAAGTGCTTTGAAAGGCTGGTCATGGGGCACATCAACACCATCATCCCAGAAACCCTATACCCACTCCAATTTGAGATGATGCAGTCTATATTGCACTCCACACTGCCCTTTCCTTACCTGGACAAAAGGAACACCTACAGTGGGGCAAAAAGTATTTAGTCAGCCACCAATTGTGCAAGTTCTCCAACTTAAAAGATGAGAGAGGCCGGTGCCCCAGAACATTGACTCTGTACCGCACCCCTGTATATATTGTTATTTTTTACTGCTGCTCTTTAAGTACTTGTTACTTTTATCTTTTATTCTTATCCGTATTTTTTGAAACTGCACTGTTGGTTAGGGGCTTGTAAGTAAGCATTTCACTGTAAGGTGTGAAATGAAATGAAATGTTAAAAGTAGTTATTTTACCTAAACATTGTCACTCCTTGGACAGTGGAAGTCAAGGGTTCAATCTGAAGCCAGTGTGTGGAGTCCTGAACAAGGACAAGCATGTCAGTAATACATATGGGGCCTGTTTCCTGGACACAGTTTGAGTCTAGTGCTGGACGTAAAGCATGCTCAATGGAAGTTTCAAAATAACGTTATTTAAGGTCCAGGACTAGGCTTAATCTGTGTCTGGGAAACTGGCCCATTAACCAAAGTAACTAATCTAATGTATTTATTCAATGTTACATGGAATGCTGGTGATTTATCATTTACACTGTCTAATGACAAAATATGACAACAGCTAAAATCCTGCATGACTACAAGCACAGGACTGTCTATATCCCAGTATGAATGGTTGGTCAGTACACACCTGGCTTTGAGACTGTGTTTATATTACTAAAGCAGAACACAGGACTGTCTTTATCCCAGTATGAATGGTTGGTCACTACACACCTGGCTTTGAGACTGTGTTTATATTACTAAAGCAGAACACAGGACTGTCTATATCCCAGTATGAATGGTTGGTCACTACACACCTGGCTTTGAGACTGTAACTGACTCCTGCAGGTATGTAAAAGTAGGAATTGACATTATGACTTACCTCAACATGGTCACAAGTCTTACAGCTCTGAGGAATCCCTGAAGTCAAAAGTAGTTGTTATTTAAAATGGACAAGCTCATGTAATAATGAATTAATAATTATTAAATTGACTTGTAATAAAAATGAATACAAGTGAACAACAGTCTCAGAATGTACACTCATTAGCATACCATAATCTGACATTAGTGTTATATTAATTAATGTTCGTGGAAGCAGGAAACAACATTATTCTGGTCCATGTTGTGTAGATGTTGCGGGCCTGATTTCTGGTAGATCCTAGGATGAGAGCTTAAAGGTAGAGTCAGCTAAATTAATTTGTAGGAGCAGCACCACAGATATTGTGATGAGCAAGATGCCTGACTTCTCTCTCACACAGTCACACACAGTACCTGCCCATGTGCATGGGTTCTCTTCACTCTCTTACAGCGTGGTAGCAACGGGAACAAAACAGTGGTCTAACCTTGCGATCCAACGCCCTTAGATGTTGTAGAAATTGACCCACTATGCTGTTTACTTTGTGCATCTGTGTCATAATCGCTGACTCTACCTTTAAGTTTGTTTTGACCAAATAGATCATGATTGTGTTCCTTGTCTGGGACTCAAGTATTATTATTTAAAAACAATTAAAGCAGTTAACACTCACATTTCTCAGGTCCAGGCTTGATACAACTCTCTCCACCATGGTCTCTGGTGTCCTCAGGTCCAGGCTTGATCCAACTCTCTCCACCATGGTCTCTGGTGTCCTCAGGTCCAGGCTTGATCCAACTCTCTCCACCATGGTCTCTGGTGTTCTCAGGTCCAGGCTTGATACAACACTCTCCACCATGGTCTCTGGTGTCCTCAGGTCCAGGCTTGATACAACTCTCTCCACCATGGTCTCTGGTGTTCTCAGGTCCAGGCTTGATACAACTCTCTCCACCATGGTCTCTGGTGTTCTCAGGTCCAGGCTTGATCCTACACTCTCCACCATGGTCTCTGGTGTCCTCAGGTCCAGGCTTGATACAACTCTCTCCACCATGGTCTCTGGTGTCCTCAGGTCCAGGCTTGATCCAACTCTCTCCAACATGGTCTCTGGTGTTGGTAAAGCAGAAGGACTGTGATTAATCTAAATACAACTTATAAAGGCTTTATATAGCATACATACAGTCTTCATAAGCAATACAAATGGTGTATAAAGGGTGACAGAACAGCTCCCTATGTTGGGCGCATTGCTTAAATGTGACATAACCCTCTATGTCAACATCCATTAAGTCAATACTGATGGTGACATTACAGGTGCCATTGCATATCTTGAGGAAAGCCCCTAGAGATGTGAAGTCACCAGGTATCATGAGTTACAAACCCCCCACCACACACACTTTCCCCCACATAAAAACACTGAGCTGCGCTTGTGACATACAAAATTGAGACCTGCAGGAGTGAGTGAGTGAGACTGACATTACAGTGAGTGTTCTATTCAACAGGTTCTGATGCCCTCTAGTGGTTAGAGTGAGACTGACATTACAGTGAGTGTCCTATTCAACAGGTTCTGATGCCCTCTAGTGGTTAGAGTGAGACTGACATTACAGTGAGGCAACATTTAAAAGAACACATTAAAACACACCACTACTACTAATCTAACTGTCTGTAGGTCCAACAGAACACATTAAAACACACAACTACTACCAATCTACCTGTCTGTAGGTCCAACAGAACACATTAAAACACACAACTACTACCAATCTACCTGTTTGTAGGTCCAACAGAACACATTAAAACACACCACTACTAATCTAACTGTCTGTAGGTCCAACAGAACACATTAAAACACACCACTACTACTAATCTAACTGTCTGTAGGTCCAACAGAACACATTAAAACACACCACTACTACTAATCTAACTGTCTGCAGGTCCAACAGAACACATTAAAACACACCACTACTTCTAATCTAACTGTCTGTAGGTCCAACAGAACACATTAAAACACACCACTACTACTAATCTAACTGTCTGTAGGTCCAACAGAACACATTAAAACACACCACCACTAATCTAACTGTATGAATGATTCCAGAGGAAAACCAATGATGAAACATTCCTATGACTCACCTTTGAATGTGTTGGTTATCTATCTGACACAGGGTCACTGAGGAGGAGGAGTAAATCCTAAATGCAGCATAGAGGGTTCAGTGAATGTGGTGTGTTCTGTGTAAAGGTGTGTCGGTGTACCAGAGGAGGACACACTATAGAAGGACAAAGTACCAGCTGGCCAGTCCAGATACACTCCAACTCTGTTAGAATCAGGACCAGAGATGATTCTGCTGACTCCAGCATGGTAAAAGTGATAACCTCTATGAGAGCAGAATAAACTCCAGGACTTCCTATTGAGTCCAATCCAACTGTCATCTTCCTCTCTCTTCCTCATCATTCCTTTGTACACCACACCAATGTCAGCCACGCCACCATCCCACTCCACCTCCCAGTAATAACGACATCCAGATAAGCCTTCTCTGCAGAGGACTTGGTAAAGACAGTCAAATCTGTCTGGGTGGTCTTCATAATGCTGCTCCTCTTCCACACATGTCACCTTCCTGTTCTCCTCAGACAGTATCAGGTGTGGGTTTGCTGTATTTGGGTCCAGGGTGAGATGACAGGCATCTGTAGACAAAAGGAGAGTTTAATCAAACCACATCTTCAAAGAAATGTTGTTTTGTAGGTACAGAACAAGTTAAGTTACTATAGTTCTGAATATGCAGTTAATTAGGATTGAAGAGACTTACATTTCCTCAGCCCTGATTTCAGCCTGTACTCTCCACCATGATCCACACTGTAGGAGAAACAGGTTATTGACTGACAAAGACCTAATCTCTGGTCCTAATAACATTTAAACCATATTGTTGTGTTCTGGTGCACTATCCAAGTTCATTACTAGAGACATACAGGTATTCTATCCTACCTACTGCAGACAGAACGGAGTACAATTCATTACTAGAGACATACAGGTATTCTATCCTACCTACTGCAGACAGAACGGAGTACAATTCATTACTAGAGACATACAGGTATTCTATCCTACCTACTGCATACAGAATGGAGTACAATTCATTACTAGAGACATACAGGTATTCTATCCTACCTACTGCATACAGAACGGAGTACAGTTCATTACTAGAGACATACAGGTATTTGATCCTACCTACTGCATACAGAACAGAGTACAATTCATTACTAGAGACATTCAGGTATTCTATCCTACCTACTGCATACAGAACGGAGTACAATTCATTACTAGAGACATACAGGTATTCGATCCTACCTACTGCATACAGAACGGAGTACAATTCATTACTAGATACATACAGTTATTCTATCCTACCTACTGCATACAGAACGGAGTACAATTCATTACTAGAGACATACAGGTATTCGATCCTACCTACTGCATACAGAACGGAGTACAATTCATTACTAGAGACATACAGGTATTCGATCCTACCTACTGCATACAGAACGGAGTACAATTCATTACTAGATACATACAGTTATTCTATCCTACCTACTGCATACAGAATGGAGTACAATTCATTACTAGAGACATACAGGTATTCGATCCTACCTACTGCATACAGAACGGAGTACAATTCATTACTAGATACATACAGTTATTCTATCCTACCTACTGCATACAGAACGGAGTACAATTCATTACTAGATACATACAGGTATTCTATCCTACCTACTGCAGACAGAACGGAGTACAATTCATTACTAGAGACATACAGGTATTCGATCCTACCTACTGCATACAGAACGGAGTACAATTCATTACTAGATACATACAGTTATTCTATCCTACCTACTGCATACAGAACGGAGTACAATTCATTACTAGATACATACAGGTATTCTATCCTACCTACTGCATACAGAACGGAGTACAGTTCATTACTAGATACATACAGGTATTCTATCCTACCTACTGCATACAGAACGGAGTACAGTTCATTACTATAGACATACAGGTATTCAATCCTACCTACTGCATACAGAACGGAGTACAATTCCAACAGGATATCAGAGATGCAGAAGAAGAGTATTCATGTGGTGATGATGTATGCTGTGTTGGAGTGCTCAGCCTGCTGGGTAAACTTCCCCTTAATTCTACCATCATGTCCTCGTGTTACTGACCCTACTACACTACATATGACACAACCGCTGCTCACACTATTAGGACATCTATTCTGACTTACTTCAGCTTCATCAGTTTATATGTGGGATCCACCAGAGCAGCTGAAAGCAGTCCCCCTGCAGAGTCTCCTAGGTGATTGTAGCTCAGGTCCAGCACTTTCAGGTGGGAGGGGTTTGACCTCTGAGCTGAAGACAGAGCAGCGCAGCCCTCCTCTGTGACCAGACAGCCAGACAGCCTACAGAGAGACACACAACAGCTGTTTAGGTTGGTGTACTGGTGTCAATCATCTTGTAGGACACCCAAAGATTGTCATGAAACATCAGATTTTCAGAGTATTTATTTTTACTAACTTCAGTACCGACCTGACTGAAACAGCTGTACTTACCCCAGTGTGTGTAGTTTACAGTCTGGATCCTCCAGTCCAGCAGAGAGCAGTGTAACTCAGCTCAGTACCAACCTGACTGAAACAGCTGTACTTACCCCAGTGTGTGTAGTTTACAGTCTGGATCCTCCAGTCCAGCAGACAGCAGTGTAACTCCTGAGTCCTGCAGGTCATTGTCTCTCAGCTCCAGTTGTTTCAGTTGTGAGTTGGGTGAACTCAGGACTGAGGCCAGATGTGAACAGCAACCCTCTGTCAGACCACACTGACCTAGACTAGAGGGCAGAAGAGAACATGATCAACACATGTTTAAAACATCCACATAATAACTCATACTGAATAAAGTTAACTCACACAAGTGTCTGTATGTTGCAGAGTGGACTGGTTAGTCCAACACAGAGCAGCTCCACTCCTCTGTCTCCCAGGTCATTGTAGCTGAGGTCCAGTTCTCTCAGGGGTGAGTTTGGTGTCTGCAGAGCTGAGGCCAGAGTCTCACAGGATTCATTGGTGAGTTTACAGCCAGCCAGTCTGGAGAGAGGAGATATGGTGATACACTGTAAAATATGCAGAGCTTTAAGAATAATGGTATGCATTAACACAATAACAGGACACATGATTAACCAATGTTAAAAACATACTAACTCATTGAAGTTTTTTTACCTTAGTTTTATATATTTATCAAATTTGATGTAGGTTTCTGCATATTTACCAAGAAGTTCAAATAATGTAAAAAATATACACATACTAACTACATACAAAATATATAAACACACAGTGGATCCTGAAGGAAGTTAACTCACACTAGTGTCTGTATGTTGCAGAGTGGACTGGTTAGTCCAACACAGAGCAGCTCCACTCCTCTGTCTCCCAGGTCATTGTAGCTGAGGTCCAGTTCTCTCAGGGGGGAGTTTGGTGTCTGCAGAGCTGAGGCCAGAGTCTCACAGGATTTATATGTGAGTTTACAGCCATCCAGTCTGGAGAGAGGACATAATCTGTTAGATATACAAAGCCTTCATTATAATGATACCGCAAACGTCAACACAATAACAGAACTTATAAAAGTGTTCAGATGAAGCAGATGCTAAGCTACAGGACTGTTTTGCACAGACTGGAATATGTTCCGGGATTCCTCTGATGGCATTGAGGATTACACCACATCAGTCACTGGCTTTATCAATAAGTGCATCGAGGACGTCGTCCCCACAGTGACTGTACGTACATACCCCAACCAGAAGCCATGGATTACAGGCAACATCCGCACTGAGCTAAAGGGTAGAGCGGACGCTTTAAAGGAGCGGGACTCCAACCCGGGGAAGCTTTTAAGAAATCCTGCTATGCCCTTCGACAAACCATCAAACAGGCAAAGCGTCAATACAGGACTAAGATCGAGTTGTACTACACCGGCTCTGACGCTCGTAGGATGTGGCAGGGCTTGCAAACAAAGGGAAGCACAGCCGAGAGCTGCCCAGTGACACGAGCCTACCAGACGAGCTAAAGAACTTTGATGCTCGCTTCGAGCCAAATAACACTGAAACATGCATGAGAGCATCAGCTGTTCCGGACGACTGTGTGATCTCGCTCTCCGCAGCCGATGTGAGTAAGACCTTTAACTTCAGGAGCTTCACATTGTTTTGCTATCTGGAAAAGGCTTCCAGAGGAAGAACAGCAGCCACTCAGTTTTAAACAGGTCAACATTCACAAGGCCGTTGGGCCAGATGGATTACCAGGACATGTACTCTGAGCATGCGCTGAACAACTGGCATGTGTCTTCACTGACATTTTCAACCTCTTCCTGTCCGAGTCTGTAATTCCAACATGTTTCAAGCAGACCACCATAGTCCCTGTGCCCAAGAACACTAAGGTAACCTGTCTAAACGACTACTGAACCATAGCACTCATGTCTGTAGCCATGAAATGCTTTGAAAGGCTGGTAATGGCTCACATCAACACTATTATCCCAGAAAACCTAGATCCACTCTAAATTGCATACTGCACCAACAGATCCACAGATGATGCAATCTCTATTGCACTCCACACTGCCCTTTCCCACCTGGACAAAATGAACACCTATGTGAGAATGCTATTCATTGACTACAGCTCAGCTGTTCAACACCATAATGCCCTCAAAGCTCATCAATAAGCTAAGGACACTGGGACTAAACACCTCCCTCTGCAACTGGATCCTGGACTTCCTGACGGGCCGACCCCAGGTGGTAAGGGTAGGTAACAACACATCCGCCACGCTGATCTTCAACACTGGGGCCCCTCAGGGGTGCGTGCTCAGTCCTCCTGTACTCCCTGTTCATGCATTACTGCATGGCCAGGCACGACTCCAACACCATCATTAAGTTTGCTGATGACACAACAGTGGTAGGCCTGATCACCGACAATGATGAGACAGCCTATAGGGAGGAGGTCAGAGACCTGACCGTGTGGTGCAAGGACAACAACCTCTCCTCAACGTGATCAAGACAAAGGAAATGATTGTGAACTACAGGAAAAGGATGACCGAGCACGCCCCATTCTCACCGACGGGGCTGCAGTGGAGCAGTTTCAGAGCTTCAAGTTCCTTGGCCACATCACCAACAAAATAACTTGGTCCAAGCACACCAAGACAGTTGTGAAGAGGGCACGACAAAGCCTATTCCCCTCAGGAGACTGAAAAGATTTGGCATGGGTCCTCAAACCCTCAAAAGGTTTTACAGCTGCACCATCAAGAGCATCCTGACGGGTTGCATCACTGCCTGGTATGGCAACTTCTCGGTCGCCGACCGCAAGGCACTACAGAGGGTAGTGCGGGGCCAAGCTTCCTGCCATCCAGGACCTCTATACCAGGCTGTGTCAGAGGAAGGCCCTGAAAATTGTCAAAGACTCCAGCCACCCTAGTCATAGACTGTTCTCTCTGCTACCGCACGGCAAGCGGTACCTGAGCGCCAAGCCTAGGTCCAAGAGGCTTCTAAACAGCTTCTACCCCCAAGCCATGAGACTCCTGAACAGTTACTCAAATGGCTACCCAGACTTTTCGTTGCCACCCCCCCACGCTGCTGCTACTCTCTGTTATTATCTATGCATAAGTCACTTTAATAACTCTACCTACATGTATATATTACCTCAACTACCTCGACTAACCGGTGCCCCACATTGACACATTGACTCTGTACCGGTACCTCCCTGTATATAGCCTCCACATTGACTCTGTACCGGTACCCTTGTATATAGCCTCCACATTGACTCTGTACCGGTACCCCCTGTATATAGCCTCCACATTGACTCTGTACCGGTACCCCCTGTATATAGCCTCCACATTGACTCTGTACCGGTACCCCTGTATATAGCCTCCACATTGACTCTGTACCGGTACCCCCTGTATATAGCCTCCACATTGACTCTGTACCGGTGCCCCCTGTATATAGCCTCCACATTGACTCTGTACCAGTACCCTGTATATAGCCTCCACATTGACTCTGTACCGGTACCCCTTGTATATAGCCTCCACATTGACTCTGTACCAGTACCCCTGTATATAGCCTCCACATTGACTCCGTACCAGTACCCCCTGTATATAGCCTCCACATTGACTCTGTACCGGTACCCCCTGTATATAGCCTCCACATTGACTCTGTACCAGTACCCCCTGTATATAGCCTCCACATTGACTCTGTACCGGTACCCCCTGTATATAGCCTCGCTATTGTTATTCACTGCTGCTCTTTAATTATTTCTTATTTTTATCTCTTACTTTTTGGGGGGTATTTTCTTAAAACTGCATTGTTGGTTAAGGGCTTGTAAGGTAGCATTACACTGTAAGACCTACACCTGTTGTATTCAGCGCATGTGACAAATAAAATTTGATTTGATTTGACTTACAGTGCTCTCTTGCAGGTTTTCACTACCGGCAGCAACCTCTGATAACCTTCCATTGACGTGTTGTATGTCCTCAGGTGAAACTCCTCCAGCACTTCTTCTGACATCAGTAACAGGTAGGCCAGGGCTGAACATTGGTCAGGTTCTAGTTTTATTTCTGAAAGAGTTCCTGATCGCAGGGAGGTCTGCATGTCTTCAACTAGAGAGTTGGCACCAAGTTCATTCAGACAGTGGAACAGGTTGATGATCCTTTCTGGTGAGGATTCCTCCTCGATCTTGTCTGAAATGTACCTGACTGTTCTCTCAACTGTTTTCTTATTGCTCTGTGTTGTACTTCCTGTCTGTGTCAGAAGGCCTTGTAACAGATTCTGATTGGACTCCAGTGAGAGACCCAGAAGGAAGCGGAGGAACAGGTCCAGGTGTCCATTCTCACTCTTCAAGGCCTGGTCCACTGCTCTCCTGTGTAGGTCAGACAACTGGATTGACTCCTTCTCTTCATCATCACTAGTGGGGGAGAAAACATTTTCCTTCTTGAACAGACATGATTCTAAAGCATGCACTGCTGCTAGAAACTCCTGAATGCTGAGATGCACAAAGCTGTAGACCTTGTCTTGGTACAGCCCAGATTCTTCTTTAAAGATCTCTGTACACAATGCTGAGTACACTGATGCCTCTGTGACATCAAGGCCACACTCTCTCAGGTCCTCCTCATAGAAGATGAGGTTGCCCTCTGCAGCTGTTGGAAAGCCAGCTTTGCCAGTTTCAGGATCATCACTTTGTCTGACTGAGACAGTTCCTTTGGGTTTGTCTCTGTGGCTTTGTTGTACTTCCTGTTCTTCAAAATGATTTGGATGAGCATGAAGTGTGAGTACATCTTGGTCAGAGTTTTGGGGACTTCATCCTTCTCTGCCTCTTTCAGCATCATCTCAAGGACAGTGGCTGATATCCAACAGAAGACTGGCATGTGGCACATGATGTGGAGGCTCCTTGATGTCTTCATGTGTTTGATGATTTCTTTGGCCAGGTTCTGATCTGTAATTTTCCTCCTGAAGTACTCCTCCTTCTGTGGATCATTGAACCCTCGTACCTCTGTCACCTGGTCAACACACTCAGGAGGGATCTGATTGGCTGCTGCAGGCCTTGATGTTATCCAGATACGAGCAGCGGGAAGCAGATTCCCCTTGATGAGGTTTGTCAGCAGCACATCCACTGAGGTTGGCTTCGTGACATCACAGCACTGCTCATTGTTTTTGAAGTCTAGAGGAAGTCGACACTCATCCAGACCATCAAAAATGAAAACAGTTTTGGTTTCACCATCTTCAATGCTGTCAATCTCTTTCAGCTCTGAGAAGTAGTGGGAAAGAAGTTGCATCAGACTGTATTGGTCCTTTTTCAGGTTCAGATCACGGAAAGGAAGAGCAAACATGAAATGAACGTCCTGATTTGCTTTTCCCTCTGCCCAGTCAAGGATGACCTTCTGCACAGAGACTGTTTTTCCAATGCCAGCGATTCCTTTTGTCAGCACAGTTCTGATAGATTTGTCTTGTCCAGGTAAAGGCTTGAAGATGTCGTTGCATTTGATTGGTGTCTCTTGTGTGGTTTGTTTCTTGGATGCCATCTCTATCTGTCTAACCTCATGTTCATTATTGAGCCCTCCACTTCCACCCTCTGTGATGTAGAGCTCTGTGTAGATGTCCTTGAACAGACTTTGGTTTCCATGGTGTCCAATTCCTTCAGATATGTGCTGATACTTGTGTTTCAGTTTAGCCTTAATATCTTGCTGGACTGTCAGAAGAGTTTGACCTGTAGGAAAACAATGAGAGTTGGGACTCATAAGTTTGTGTGTGTGTGTGTGTGTGTGTGTGTGTGTGTGTGTGTGTGTGTGTGTGTGTGTGTGCGTGAACCGTACTTTGTAATATTGTATGAAACACAGTCTTACTTCTTCTGTCCAGAAGGTTGTGTGTGATCTTTAATGCATCCTCACTGTCCAAACTCTCCACTTCCTTATTGTCATGTGTTAATGGTTCCTGGCTGAAAGCAGGTGGCTGATCACTCTTCATTGATAGCAGGCTGGTTGTTGGGGACTCTGCTCTGGGCTTCTGGACACTGAACAAAACAGGGAGACAGATCACCTCATCAATACCTCATCTACTTCATTTTAGCAACTCTATAGCGGAACTTCTAGAAGTCCTGAAGTTTATTTTTAAAGCAACAGTCTGTATTTGGTCATTCGATTTTCAGACTTAAATTAACTTGGCAACACTTTTCTCAAAAATAAGTTTTATATCTTTAAGAGAACTGTACATTTTACAATTAATCTCTTACCTTTTAGAACTGGTGTCCTGAGTCATTTCAGAGGCAGTGGTCTCCTCCTCTCTCTCCACAGAGAGAATCATTTTAGAGGCAGTGGTCTCCTCCTCTCTCTCCCCAGAGAGAATCATTTTAGAGGCAGTGGTCTCCTCCTCTCTCTCCCCAGAGAGACTCATTTTAGAGGCAGTGGTCCCCTCCTCTCTCTCCCCAGAGAGACTCATTTTAGAGGCAGTGGTCTCCTCCTCTCTCTCCCCAGAGAGACTAATTTTAGAGAGAGTGGTATCCTCCTCTCTCTCCCCAGAGAGACTAATTTTAGAGGCAGTGGTCCCCTCCTCTCTCTTCCCAGAGAGACTCATTTTAGAGGCAGTGGTCCCCTCCTCTCTCTCCCCAGACTCATTTTAGAGGCAGTGGTCTCCTCCTCTCTCTCCCCAGAAAGACTCGTTTTAGATGTAAGTCACAGCTCACTCAGCTGCAATAAGAAATAACAGAACAGTCAATATTTCCGAACATTGTTGATACCACCCAGCACAAGCAGAGAACATGTCTAACTGACAGGCTGGCACCTTGGGTGAGTTTAGCAGACCTTTATACCCTGATAAAACAGCAATAAACGTTCTGTAAACCTTAACCCGAGAGGCTTGTAGGGAGTTCAACCAGACAATGGCCTCTACAGAGATAGAAACGTCAGCTGCTACAGATTAAAATAACAGTAATAAAGTCAATAATTTGTCAAACAATCATCAGTATATCCTCAGTCCACTTTCTATAATCTGTCATGTCTTTACCTACTCCTCCGTTCAGACAGTTACTGACAAACTAAGACAGTCTATAATCTGTCATGTCTTTACCTACTCTTCCGTTCAGACAGTTACTGACAAACTAAGAATTTCTGTAAGATGTTTCTTCTGTAGAGGAAACATTGTCCAATGTGATTGTCTGTATGTTTCCATAGAATAGGTGATGTTATATACCAACCCTGTCAGTTTGTCAGTCTAACCTTAACTCGTGTATCATGAAACAGACGTTGTCACACCCTGGTCTGTTTCACCTGTCTTTGCGCTTGTCTCCACCCCCCTCCAGGTGTCACCCATCTTCCCCATTATCCCCTGTGTATTTATACCTGTGTTCTCTGTTTGTCTGTTGCCAGGTCGTCTTGTTTTGTCGAGCCTACCAGCGGTTTTTCCCCCCTGCTCCTGTTAGTTCCTGTTCTCCCGGTTTTTGACCATTCTTCCTGCCGTTCTGTACCTCTTGATACTACCCTGGATTACTGACCTCTGCCTGCCCTTGACCTGTTGTTTGACTGCTGCCCTGTTTTGTAAATAAACTTTTGTTATTTCGAACTGTCTGCATCTGGGTCTTATCCTGTGGTCTAATAAAGCTCTTCATTCCCTTTCTAACTGAAGCATTTTATGTAAATACAACACCTGGATCTATTACTCTGGTGTAAGCGCCACGTTTCCAAGCCAAAGTTCCACCCCAATGGCCAGCAGTTCCCCTTATAGCAAACCTGTCTGTGTCATGATTATCTCCTCTTTGGACAGACCAAGGCGCAGCGACGTAACCAGAATACATACTTTATTAACAAACGGGACGAGACGGAACAAAACAATAAATGAAGAACCTGACGTGAACACAAACGCTAAACTGGACACTGTGACATAAACCTAAACACGACTGGCATGACCCTAACTTGGCATGACCCTAACTAGACACCATAACATTAGCAATAACCCACAAAACTAAAGTGCAAACCCCAAACATATATATGGTTCCCAATTAGAGGTAACGAGACTCAGCTGCCTCTAATTGGGAACCATTATCCCAACATAGAAATACACACCATAGAACAAAAGAAACCCTACACCAAAACGAAACTAAACACTCCAGCCTGAACACTCAGGCCTGGACGTTACAGTCTGCACCGCCAGTCCCACAGCTGAAGCCGGTCTGCTTGTTTACTTCCTGAAGGAGTGGGAGTTCCCTGGCAGAAGCCGTCCATTTCATTCCCCATAGCCTGTTTGTGACATCATGCCGCCCCTTGTCATACTCTAATCTCTTTGTTTCCTTTTAGTACAATTTCTGTCAAATTTTAGGTGAACTGTTCACTTTTCTTTTTATAAAAGCAGGAAACTTGGTATAATATCTGAGGTGGGAGGGGTGATAATATCTGAGGTGGGAGGAGTGATAATATCTGAGGTGGGAGGAGTGATAATATCTGAGGTGGGAGGAGTGATAATATCTGAGGTGGGAGGAGTGATAATATCTGAGGTGGGAGGAGTGATAATATCTGAGGTGGGAGGAGTGATAATATCTGAGGTGGGAGGAGTGATAATATCTGAGGTGGGAGGAGTGACAATATCTGAGGTGGGAGGGGTGATAATATCTGAGGTGGGAGGAGTGATCATATCTGAGGTGGGAGGGGTGATAATATCTGAGGTGGGAGGAGTGATAATATCTGTGTCCTTAAAAACGTGCACCATATACCAATTTCAGGCAGCGCTGGGCTCGGAAGAGGCAATGGTGGTGACATGTGTCCTCCGAAACATGACCCGCCAAGCTGCCTACTTAACATGCTGCTCACTTTACCCGGGAGTCAGCCGTACCAATGTGTCGGAGGAAACAGGACACGGCTAGAAGGGATACAGCTTTGTCAAATTAACGTCAAAAGTTTAAATTTGTTGCATTTTAGCTAACTCTAACCCTTTTCATAACCTTAACCTAATTCTCCTAACCTACTATGTTAATTCTCCTAACCTGCTACGTCAATTCTCCTAACCTGCTATGTTAATTCTCCTAACCTGCTACGTCAATTCTCCTAACCTGCTACGTCAATTCTCCTAACCTGCTATGTTAATTCTCCTAACCTGCTGTTAATTCTCCTAACCTGCTATGTTAATTCTCCTAACCTGCTATGTTAATTCTCCTAACCTGCTATGTTAATTCTCCTAACCTGCTGTTAATTCTCCTGACCTGCTATGTTAATTCTCCTAACCTGCTATGTTAATTCTCCTAACCTGCTGTTAATTCTCCTAACCTTTAATTCTCCTAACCTGCACCGCCTTTGGAGCTCCCGTCGGCTGTGACACAGCCTTGGATCAAACCCCAAATTATTTTGCCCCAAATTCTAAAAAACTATTTTTGCTTTGTCATTATGGGGTGTTGTGTGTAGATTGATGAGGAGGGAAAAACAGTGTAATCCAGTTTAGAATAAGGCTGTAACGTAACAAAATGTTGGAAAAAATCAAGGGTCTGAATACCTTCCAACGGCCTGTATAATGCCATATCACGGTAGACCTAGGCTGTATTCTTGCTTATTGAGAATGTGCCTCACACATGCAATGCAATTTACAGGAGCCTAGTATTTTCTATTTGAGGTGTGATGTGTAAATGGAACAGATGTGATCATAGTCTCTCTTGCGTTGGGTAATAAAGAAAAGTAGGTCCCAGTTGATCTGTATTTTATTCTCCACAGACATAAGGAAGCTCACAGGCTCGTTGTCATTGATGGCTGATACAGATTCGTTGGCATATCTTCCCTCTCTGCAAGCATGACCAATGGCATAGCACCTTATTGACATCTGACTTGAACCAACCAATAGCAATACCTAAAAATTAAAAAGACATATTTCTGCCGTGTCAAGTGGAAACACAACTAACCTTGTTACATAAAGACATATAGGCCTGTAGTCATTGAAGCAAATTTCAACAATGTTGACTGTCAACATGTTTTTTTACTGGTGATATAGCCTATTATATTCAATCAACTGTAGTATCAATCCACAATGTATGGACTAGGATGAGAATATTCTGTGGCCCCAGCCGAATTGAATGGAGTTGATGACATCACAAAGACCGTCAATATTTGATTTGATTTATGTAACCTTTATTGAACGAGGCAAATTCTTATTTACAACGACGGCCTACCCGGCCAAACCCTAACCTGGACGACGCTTTCAAGGCCAATGGTGCACCGCCCTATGGAACTTCCAATCACGGGCCGGTTGTGATACAGCCTGGAATCAAACCAGGGTCTGTAGTGACGCCTTAGACCGCTGCTCCACTCGGGAGCCCTACAGAACGTGAGACAATGGCATACAGTATTAAGCCATGAACTGAGTTGATTGGTCAGTGAGTGGCCAAGCCCTCCTCACACCTCCAATTCATTTATTCATCTCTTTCGCACCACCGCCACCTACTGGGCCCATAATTCTGGTTGTGAAAATAGCAGAAATATTTGTTAAAATAGAACCCTTTTGTTATTCTTAGATTGTTTTCCCTCCAGCATATATTGATTACTATTTTTCTAATTTGGCACACAGAAACTAGAAGCCATGAGTAACTTGGTCAAATAATAATGGCACCGATTGGCCTATAGGTGGCGCTGTTATAAGCAGTCTGACTTAAACACTCATATCCGCTGCCCCGTTTTGACCTAGGGTCTTTGTCTACAGACTAGGAGACAGGCCTCAGCATCTTCAGATTAGGTGCTACAAGACAGGATGGAGGAGAAGGGAAGAGAGAGATCAGAAAGTGTGGAGAAGAATGAGGAGTGAGATACACCTGAGATAATGATGTGATGATGGTCCTATGATACACCTGAGATAATGATGTGATGATGGTCCTATGATACACCTGAGATAATGATGTGATGATGGTCCTATGATACACCTGAGATAATGATGTGATGATGGTCCTATGGTACACCTGAGATAATGATGTGATGATGGTCCTATGATACACCTGAGATAATGATGTGATGATGGTCCTATGATACACCTGAGATAATGACGTGATGATGGTCCTATGATACACTTGAGATAATGATGTGATGATGGTCCTATGGTACACCTGAGATAATGATGTGATGATGGTCCTATGGTACACCTGAGATAATGATGTGATGATGGTCCTATGATACACCTGAGATAATGATGTGATGATGGTCCTATGGTACACCTGAGATAATGATGTGATGATGGTCCTATGGTACACCTGAGATAATGATGTGATGATGGTCCTATGGTACACCTGAGATAATGTGATGATGCTCCTATGGTACACCTGAGATAATGATGTGATGATGCTCCTATGATACACCTGAGATAATGATGTGAATATGGTCCTAATAAGACACATTTATTACAGACAGCAACACAAACACATGCTTCCATTCTGAAAAATAGTTTATTTGATCTGGGTAGTGTTGTGTCCTGGACTGGATCATTAAATGTGAAGACTTATTTCTATCAAATCAGTTCTCTAGGTTGAATTATTACATGATTAAACTAATCATGTAAACATTAATGAACTAGGAAAAATGTTGAGATTTACAGAGTTATCATTTTATAACTCTTCAGATATTTTATTATCTGATCAATTACAGTCTTCTATTAACGATGATTCATTGTTACCTTCATTAGTCGCATTCCAAACGTCGTAAAAAAAATGTTATCTGCACAAACCCTAGTTTCCATAATGAATCAGCAATATACAAATTGTCTTCATTATTTATTTACTAACTACCTGAATAATCACAGAAATACATCACAAACAAACAGTAGATATTGGTTACTAACACAATGCATTGATAGAAAAGTCCCTGGTGGGCTAAGCCGGTATGACGACTTGGTAGACAAAGGAAAGGGGTGGAGACAGATAAAAGAGCGGGAGAGACAAAATGGATTCAGTACACACAGTTGATCATTATTTTCATTGAAATGCTAATCCTTTGCACATGATGTACACCCAAAAGGTCACGTTGTGACAGTAGCTATGTTTTTATTTGACCTATATATAAATCATTCCGTATATTCAAAAAAAATAATGTTTTACCTTTATTTTACTAAGTCAGTTAAGAACAAATTGTTATTTTCAATGACAGCCTAGGAACAGTGGGTTAACTGCCTGTTCAGGGGCAGAATGACAGATTTGTACCTTGTCAGCTCAGGGAATTGAACTTGCAACCTTTCGGTTACTAGTCCAACACTCTAACCACTAGGCTTCCCTGCCGCCCCAATGGAGGGAGAGAAGAAAGCCGTGTTACCCAGATTCACTCAGGTACTTAACAAGATGGCGTTCGTGTTCAATGAGAGCTTTGAGACAAGCTCCCGTCACTTCTGGTCCTTTAGGGAGGACTGATCTCAGTAGTTTTCTCATTTGGTCCTGTTCAGTTGTTTCAGCTGTTATTCTGGAGTACTCTTCTTCACCAATCATGTCCTTTGACCACAGATCATCTGCTATTGGCATTGGGTTTGTGGCTCCCTGAATGATTTTAGCCCAGTGTTTCTTCAGAAACTCCTCAGCAGGAATCCCAGGGAGTGTTAATGCTGAAGGGGGGTGAATTAAATGAATATGGCTTTAGGGTTAACAGTAGCTGTTTCTACATCTTGCAGTCTCTCCAGTTAACATTCCTCTGATAGTAATTTCTTGTATAGAGCTGACTCCAGGGTTGTGGTCAATTCAAATTCAAGTCAGTTAATAAAAATAAAAAAAAACGTTTGAATTTCTTTTTTTTTTACTATTAGGTTTAATTGAGAAGTTATTGAAAATAGATGCCCCTTTTCCGGTTATTGAATTGGAATTTCAGTTTACTTCCTGAATTGACTGCCTTATTTGGAATTGACGCCTACCCTGGCTGACACGATTGTCTGTTCTACATAACATACAGAGCCTTGCAAATGTGTTCATACCCCTTGTATTTCTCTATTGTGTTACATAGTGGCATTAACATTTATGTAATTGTAATGTTTTATCAACAATCTACTGAAAATACTCAAAATGTCAAAGTGGACATGTCCCCCATACATACCACATCTGTAAGGCCCCTCAGTCAAGTATTGCATTTCAAGCACAGATTCAACTATATACAAAGACCAGGGATCTTTTTGATGGGTAACAATAACAGATCGGAGATTTAATATCTCTTTAAGCGTGGTCAAATTAATAATGATGCTGTGGATTACATATTAAACCAACCAGACACAAAGACTGTTGTCCTTCTGAACTGGGATTCAGGACAGGAAGGAAACTGCTTAGTGATGTCACCAGGACATTGGTGAATTTAAAACAGTTACAGACTTCAAATGTCTGTGATGGGAGAAAACTGAGGAAGGATCAACAACAATGTACCGACTCAAAATCCCCAACATTTTGAAAGAGCTTGAAGAATTAAGAAAATAATGGGCTAATATTGTACAATACAGGTGTGTAAAGCTACTAGAGACTTACCCAAGATGCATAGCTGTAATCGCTGCCAAGGTGTTTTTAACATGTACTGACTCAGGGAGCTGAATACTTATGGGACGACTATATTTTAGGTATTTAATTTCTATCAATCTAAAATACATATATATATATATTCTTCCATTTTGACATTACTGAGTATTTTGTGTAGACTTGACAAGAAATTCCAATTAAAACCCTTTTAATCCCACTTTGTAATTCAATAAAATGTGATGCAGATACTTTTTCAAGGCACTGTATTTCGGTCTGAATGTTCTGTATCATTACACCCCACTGAACACGACTCATTAAGACCATCACCCCACTGAACACGACTCATGAAGACCTTCATCACCCCACTGAACACGACTCATGAAGACCCTTCATCACCCCACTGAACACGACTCATGAAGACCCTTCATCACACCCCACTGAACACGACTCATGAAGACCTTCATCACACCCCACTGATCACGACTCATGAAGACCTTCATCACACCCCACTGAACACGACTCATGAAGACCTTCATCACCCCACTGAACACGACTCATGAAGACCCTTCATCACACCCCACTGAACACGACTCATGAAGACCTTCATCACACCCCACTGAACACGACTCATGAAGACCCTCATCACCCCACTGAACACGACTCATGAAGACCCTTCATCACCCCACTGAACACGACTCATGAAGACCATCACACCCCACTGAACACGACTCATGAAGACCTTCATCACCCCACTGAACACGACTCATTGAGACCCTCATCACCCCACTGAACACGACTCATGAAGACCCTCATCACCCCACTGAACACGACTCATGAAGACCCTTCATCACCCCACTGAACCACGACTCATGAAGACCCTTCATCACCCCACTGAACCACGACTCATGAAGACCTTCATCACACCCCACTGAACACGACTCATGAAGACCTTCATCACCCCACTGAACACGACTCATGAAGACCCTTCATCACCCCACTGAACACGACTCATGAAGACCCTTCATCACCCCACTGAACACGACTCATGAAGACCTTCATCACACCCCACTGAACACGACTCATGAAGACCTTCATCACCCCACTGAACATGACTCATGAAGACCTTCATCACCCCACTGAACACGACTCATGAAGACCCTTCATCACACCCCACTGAACACGACTCATGAAGACCCTCATCACCCCACTGAACACGACTCATGAAGACCATCACACCCCACTGAACACGACTCATGAAGACCTTCATCACCCCACTGAACACGACTCATTAAGACCCTCATCACCCCACTGAACACGACTCATGAAGACCCTCATCACCCCACTGAACACGACTCATGAAGACCCTTCATCACCCCACTGAACACGACTCATGAAGACCCTTCATCACCCCACTGAACACGACTCATGAAGACCTTCATCACACCCCACTGAACATGACTCATGAAGACCTTCATCACCCCACTGAACACGACTCATGAAGACCCTTCATCACCCCACTGAACACGACTCATGAAGACCCTTCATCACCCCACTGAACCACGACTCATGAAGACCTTCATCACACCCCACTGAACACGACTCATGAAGACCTTCATCACCCCACTGAACATGACTCATGAAGACCCTCATCACCCCACTGAACACGACTCATGAAGACCCTTCATCACCCCACTGAACACGACTCATGAAGACCTTCATCACACCCCACTGAACACGACTCATGAAGACCTTCATCACCCCACTGAACACGACTCATGAAGACCCTTCATCACCCCACTGAACACGACTCATGAAGACCCTTCATCACCCCACTGAACCACGACTCATGAAGACCTTCATCACACCCCACTGAACACGACTCATGAAGACCTTCATCACCCCACTGAACACGACTCATGAAGACCCTTCATCACCCCACTGAACACGACTCATGAAGACCCTTCATCACCCCACTGAACACGACTCATGAAGACCTTCATCACACCCCACTGAACATGACTCATGAAGACCTTCATCACACCCCACTGAACACGACTCATGAAGACCTTCATCACCCCACTGAACATGACTCATGAAGACCTTCATCACCCCACTGAACACGACTCATGAAGACCCTTCATCACACCCCACTGAACACGACTCATGAAGACCCTCATCACCCCACTGAACACGACTCATGAAGACCATCACACCCCACTGAACACGACTCATGAAGACCCTTCATCACCCCACTGAACACGACTCATTAAGACCCTCATCACCCCACTGAACACGACTCATGAAGACCCTCATCACCCCACTGAACACGACTCATGAAGACCCTTCATCACCCCACTGAACACGACTCATGAAGACCCTTCATCACCCCACTGAACACGACTCATGAAGACCTTCATCACACCCCACTGAACATGACTCATGAAGACCTTCATCACCCCACTGAACACGACTCATGAAGACCCTTCATCACCCCACTGAACACGACTCATGAAGACCCTTCATCACCCCACTGAACACGACTCATGAAGACCTTCATCACACCCCACTGAACACGACTCATGAAGACCTTCATCACCCCACTGAACATGACTCATGAAGACCCTCATCACCCCACTGAACACGACTCATGAAGACCCTTCATCACCCCACTGAACACGACTCATGAAGACCTTCATCACACCCCACTGAACACGACTCATGAAGACCTTCATCACCCCACTGAACCACACTCATGAAGACCCTTCATCACCCCACTGAACACGACTCATGAAGACCCTTCATCACCCCACTGAACACGACTCATGAAGACCTTCATCACACCCCACTGAACACGACTCATGAAGACCTTCATCACCCCACTGAACCACGACTCATGAAGACCCTTCATCACCCCACTGAACACGACTCATGAAGACCCTTCATCACCCCACTGAACACGACTCATGAAGACCTTCATCACACCCCACTGAACATGACTCATGAAGACCTTCATCACCCCACTGAACACGACTCATGAAGACCCTTCATCACCCCACTGAACACGACTCATGAAGACCCTTCATCACCCCACTGAACACGACTCATGAAGACCTTCATCACACCCCACTGAACACGACTCATGAAGACCCTTCATCACCCCACTGAACACGACTCATGAAGACCTTCATCACCCCACTGAACACGACTCATGAAGACCTTCATCAGTGTCCATCACAACTTGAAGAGACGTTAGCTCTGTAACCTCGTCCACAAAAACTAACTTACATATTGGATGATAGTCTTTCCTGTATACATCTGAAAAACAAACGACAGAATATATCATAAAAACATGTTAATAGCATCTGTTAGAAAAGAAACACTGATGATTGACATACTGTTCATGTATAGTATTTCTTACCTTTTGATACCACTGATTTCCATACTGTCCTCTCATCATCCCCAATTAACTCCATCTCAATGTCAACCCCTGTGTTTCCCATTATCATCTGACAACAGCTGGGTGTGGTGTCTGCAGGTAACAGCTGAATCTTCTGTAGAAGGCCACATGGTGCAACCAGTGAGACATCAGACAGAGAGAGAGAGAGAGAGAAATAGAATGATATTCCAGTTATTCATATATAATATGACAGATTCATGTGCTTAGCCTGGTAAAACTGCACCTCTGGATTGATGGAGGAGGAATGGGGATTCTTGAGCGCAAACCAAGTGTTCAGCTTTAAGGGCCCGGTTGGACTTGACAGGAGAAATTCTGAATATCCTTGGAAAACTTGATCTTTCTCCTGCTCCCTAACAGCCTACAAAATTAGCAATGTAGTGGTCAGTCAGAAAACGTAGTCTCATAATTCACACACTATTGTTATTGATTTATTATCCTTATTTTACCAGCATATTATTTTAAAGGTGTACCAGATAAGTTGACTGAGAAGAGAGTCTCTATTACAGCAACGACTTGGGGAAGAATTGCAGGGGAGAGGAGAGGGGATAAATGAGCCAATTGGAAGCTGGGGATGATTAGGTGGCCATGACGGTATGAGGGCCATATTGGGAGTTTAACAAGGGACACTGGGTTAACACCCCTACTCTTACGATAAGTGCTATGGGATCTTTAGTGACCACAGAGAGTCAGGACACCTGTTTAACGTCCCATGTGAAAGACAGCACCCTAACACAGGGCAATGTCCCCTTCACTGCCCCGGGGCAATGTCCCCTTCACTGCCCCAGGACAATGTCCCCTTCACACTGCCCCGGGGCAATGGGATCTCCTTCGCCCAGAGAGAAGTTTGCCGTCAACTGGCTCTTCAAATTAACGAGACAGAAACAAACTATCAGCTTTCCTTCAGTAAGTTTCAACATACTGTTGTCACTTCAATGATAGTGCCTCACCTCTTTCTGACTGGAGTTTCTGAGGAGGAGGTACAGCCGTGAATCTACTGTTGCCTTTTTTACTGCCATATAGAGGACCACGTCACAGTGGACATCTACGTTCCTAGAAAAGATATAGCTCAGTATAACAGAGATAGCTGAGAACTTGGGATGGAGAATCTTAGCATGGAATCTGGTGACCTCATGCACTTCCTCTAAAGACACTCCATGTTCCTCTACATGAAGAATCTTCATCTCATTCCTCAGGGAAGGGTTGGTCCCTGAACAACACAATAAAAAGGACAGAGAAAGACAAATATTGTATTATTCATCCAACTAAAACACCAAGAATATGAAGTACCAGATCACAGTAAACTCAAACTCCCAGAATAGTTCATTCATTAATTCAGGAAGTGAAACTCAGTTCCATGGAAATGTCTTTCTGAATACTATTTCTATATGGTTTTACCTAAACAGACAAAGTGTGGCAGATGAACTTCCTCCAGTTCACCTAACTCCATAGCGATGTCCAGCAATGGACCACCTTGTGTGTACTGCATGTCTTTCAGAGGGTGACTGTAGGGTTCCCAGTTCCTGAAGTGATACTTCAGAATGACGTCTCTCTCACACAGCCAGCGGAGCCCAGACACTGTGCACTCATAACTCCCTTTGGGTGTCCTGTGTCTGAGGGCAACAAGATATGGTAGAGAGGCTGGATTAGAGAGGCTGGATTAGAGAGGCTGGAGAGGCTAGAAGACTATTCCCAAAGGTAATGGGGAAATACAGTAGCAAGTGGAATCAGATGTTCAAAGTAGTTATTTTACCTGAACATTGTCACTCCCTGGACAGTGGAAGTCAAGGGTTCAATCTGAAGCCAGTGTGTGGAGTCCTGAACAAGGACAAGCATGTCAGTATACATATGGGGCCTGTTTCCTGGACACAGTTTGAGTCTAGTGCTGGACTTAAAGCATGCTCAATGGAAGTTTCAATAGACAGTTATTTAAGGTCCAGGACTAGGCTTAATCTGTGCCTAGGAAACTGGCTCATTAAATAAACAGTCATTTATCTAATGTATTTATTCAATGTTACATGGAATGCTGGTGATTTATCAATTAAACTGTCTTAAGTCAAAATATGACAGCAGCTAAAATCCTGCATGCCTACAAGCAGAACACAGGACTGTCTATATCCCAGTATGAATGGTTGGTCAGTACACACCTGGCTTTGAGACTGTGTTTATATTACTAAAGCAGAACACAGGACTGTCTATATCCCAGTATGAATGGTTGGTCACTACACACCTGGCTTTGAGACTGTGCCTGACTCCTGCAGGAATGTAAAAGTAGGAATTGACATTATGACTTACCTCAACATGGTCACATGTCTTACAGCTCTGAGGAATCCCTGAAGTCAAAAGTAGTTGTTATTTAAAACTGACAATCTCATGGAATAATGAATTACTAATTATTAAATAGACTTGTAATAAAAATGAATATAACTAAGCAACAGTCTCAGAATGTACACTCATTAGCATACCATAATCTGACATTAGTGTTATATTAATTAATGTTTGTGGAAGCAGGAAACAACATCGTTCTAGCCCATGTTTTAAAGATGTTGGGGGCCTGCACCACAGATATTATAATGAGCAAGATGCCCGACTTCTCTCTCACACAGTATCTTCTGCCCATGTGCAAGGGTTCTCGTCACTCTCTTACAGTGTGGTAGCCACAGGACCAAAACAGTGGATAAGTTTAGCCTTGTGCTCCAAAGCTCTTAGTTGTTGTAGAAATGGACCAACTATGATGTTTACTTAGTGCATCTGTCTGGTCTCATTACCACTAACTCCGGACTGTTTGGTCTCATTACCACCAACCCCAGACTGTCTTATCTCATTACCACCAACCCTGGACTGTCTTGTCTCATTACCATCAACCCCGAATTGTCTGGTCTCATTACCACCAACCCCGGACTGTCTTGTCTCCTTACCACCAACCCCAGACTGTCTGGTCTCATTACCACCAACCCCGGACTGTCTTGTCTCCTTACCACCAACCCCGGACTGTCTTGTCTCATTACCACCAACCCCGGACTGTCTTGTCTCATTACCACCAACCCCGGACTGTCTTGTCTCATTACCACCAACCCCGGACTGTCTGGTCTCATTACCACCAACCCCGGACTGTCTGGTCCCATTACCACCAACCTCGGACTGTCTCGTCCCGTATAGTGTTATTACGGGTCTCGTCCCGTATAGTGTTATTACGGGTCTCGTCCCGTATAGTGTTATTACGGGTCTCGTCCCGTGTATTGTTATTACGGGTCTCGTCCCGTGTATTGTTATTACGGGTCTCGTCCCGTGTAGTGTTATTACGGGTCTCGTCCGTGTAGTGTTATTACGGTCTCGTCCGTGTAGTGTTATTACGGGTCTCGTCCCGTGTAGTGTTATTAAGGGTCTAGTCCCGTGTAGTGTTATTACGGGTCTCGTCCCGTGTATTGTATTTACAGGTCTCGTCCTGTGTATTTATTAGAGGTTTAACCTCGCTCTTTTGTTTGGGTTACATCCCTGTGTTTTTGTATACGTGTTTGTTTTGGGCTTCGTCCCCGTGCCTTTTCATGGCAGGTTGTATTTTTGGGTGGAGTACTAAATCCCCCTATTACGTATTCATGTGCTGCCTGTCTCCAATCATTTATACAACGTGACAAGTTTGTTTTGAACAAATAGATCACGATTGTGCTCCTTGCCTGGGACTCAACTATTATAAACGGTTTCATCGTATTTTGATTTAAAAACAATTAAAGCAGTTAACACTCACATTTCTCAGGTCCAGGCTTGATCCAACACTCTCCACCATGGTCTCTGGTGTTCTCAGGTCCAGGCTTGATCCAACTCTCTCCACCTTGGTCTCTGGTGTTCTCAGGTCCAGGCTTGATCCAACACTCTCCACCATGGTCTCTGGTGTTCTCAGGTCCAGGCTTGATACAACTCTCTCCACCATGGTCTCTGGTGTTGGAGAAGCAGGAGGACCGTGATTAAACTAAATACAACTTAGAAAGGCTTTATAAAGCATACATACAGTCTAACTGTCTGTAGGTCCAACAGAACACATTAAAACACACCACCACTACTAATCTAACTGTCTGGAGGTCCAACAGAACACATTAAAACACACCACTACTAATCTAACTGTTTGTAGGTCCAACAGAACACATTAAAACACACCACTACTACTAATCTAACTGTCTGTAGGTCCAACAGAACACATTAAAACACACTACTACTAATCTAACTGTCTGTAGGTCCAACAGAACACATTAAAACACACCACTACTACTAATCTAACTGTCTGTAGGTCCAACAGAACACATTAAAACACACCACTACTACTAATCTAACTGTCTGTAGGTCCAACAGAACACATTAAAACACACCACTACTACTAATCTAACTGTCTGTAGGTCCAACAGAACACATTAAAACACACCACTACTACTAATCTAACTGTCTGTAGGTCCAACAGAACACATTAACACACACCACTACTAATGTAATTATAGGTAAGATTGCAGAGGAAAACACATGATAAAACATTGTTATGACTCACCTTTGAGTGTGTAGGTCATCTATCTGACACAGGGTCACTGAGGTCACTGAGGAGAAGGAAATCCCAAATCCAGGATAGAGGGGTTCAGCAAATGTGGTGTGTTCTTTGTGAAGGTGTGTCAGTGTACCAGAGGAGGACACACTATAGAAGGACAAAGTACCAGCTGGCCAGTCCAGATACACTCCAACTCTGTTAGAAACAGGACCAGAGATGATTCTGCTGACTCCAGCATGGTAAAAGTGATAACCTATATGAGAGCAGAATAAACTCCAGGACTTCCTATTGAGTCCAATCCAACTGTCATCCTCCCATCCCTTCCTCATCATTCCTTTGTACACCACACCAATGTCAGCCATGCCACCATCCCTCTCCACCTCCCAGTAATAACGACATCCAGATAAGCCTTCTCTGCAGAGGACTTGGTAAAGACAGTCAAATCTGTCTGGATGGTCTTCATAATGCTGCTCCTCTTCCACACATGTCACCTTCCTGTTCCCCTCAGACAGTATCAGGTGTGGGTTTGCTGTATTTGGGTCCAGGGTGAGATGACAGGCATCTGTAGACAAAAGGCGAGTTTAATCAAACCACATATTGATATAAAATGTTGTTTTGTAGGTACAGAACAAGTATTGATTAGCTATTATGTTACTATAGTTCTGAATATGCAGTTAATTAGGATTGAAGAGACTTACATTTCCTCAGCGCTGATTTCAGCCTGCACTCTCCACCATGATCCACACTGTAGGAGAAACAGGTTATTGACTGACAAAGACCTAATAAAGCAGTCAACATTTAAACCATATTGTTGTGTTCTGGTGCACTATCCAACTTCATTACTAGAGACATACAGGTATTTTATCCTACCTAGTGCATACAGAATGGAGTACAATTCATTACTAGAGACATACAGGTATTCTATTCTACCTACTGCATACAGAACAGAGTACAATTCATTACTAGATACATACAGGTTGTCTATCCTACCTAGTGCATACAGAACGGAGTACAATTCATTACTAGAGACATACAGTTATTCTATCCTACCTAGTGCATACAGAATTGAGTACAATTCATTACTAGAGACATACAGGTATTCTATCCTTCCTACTGCATACAGAACGGAGTACAATTCCAACAGGATATCAGAGATGCAGTAGAAGAGTATTCATGTGGTGATGATGTATGCTGTGTTAGAGCCCCCGCACGGCAAACGGTACCTGAGCGCCAAGCCTAGGTCCAAGAGGCTTCTAAACAGCTTCTACCCCCAAGCCATAAGACTCCTGAACAGATAATCAAATGGCTACCCAGACTTTTGCGTTGCCACCCCCCCACACCACTGCCACTCTCTGTTATTATCTGTGCATAGTCACTTTAATAACTCCACGTACATGCACATACCACCTCAACTAACCGGTGCCCCAGCACATTGACTCTGTACCGGCACCACCCTGTATATATTGTTATTTTTTACTGCTGCTCTTTAAGTACTTGTTACTTTTATCTTTTATTCTTATCTGTATTTTTTTGAAACCGCACTGTTGGTTAGGGGCTCGTAAGTAAGCATTTCACTGTAAAGTCTACACCTGTTGTATTCGCCGTATGTGACTAAAACAATTTGATTTGATGTGGTGATGATGTATGCTGTGTTGGAGTGCTCAGCCTGCTGAGTAAACTTCCCCTTAATTCTACCATCATGTCCTCATGTTACTGACCCTACTACACTACATATGACACAACCACTGCTCACACTATTAGGACATCTATTCTGACTTACTTCAGCTTCATCAGTTTATATGTGGGATCCACCAGAGCAGCTGAAAGCAGTCCCCCTGCAGAGTCTCCAGGGTGATTGTAGCTCAGGTCCAGCTCTTTCAGGTGGGAGGGGTTTGACCTCAGAGCTGAAGACAGAGCAGCACAGCCCACCTCTGTGACCAGACAGCCAGACAGCCTACAGAGAGACAACAGCTGTCTAGTTTGGTGTACTGGTGTCAATCATCTTGTAGGTCACCCATACATTTGTCCACGACACAAACATTATCATGAAACATCAGATATTGAAAGTATTTATTTTTACTAACTTTAGTACCGACCTGACTGAAACAGCTGTACTTACCCCAGTGTGTGTAGTTTACAGTCTGGATCCTCCAGTCCAGTAGACACCAGTGTAACTCAGCTCAGTACCAACTTGACTGAAACAGCTGTACTTACCCCAGTGTGTGTAGTTTACAGTCTGGATCCTCCAGTCCAGCAGAGAGCAGTGTAACTCAGCTCAATACCGACCTGACTGAAACAGCTGTACTTACCCCAGTGTGTGTAGTTTACAGTCTGAATCCTCCAGTCCAGCAGACAGCAGTGTAACTCCTGAGTCCTGCAGGTCATTGTCTCTCAGCTCCAGTTGTTTCAGTTGTGAGTTGGGTGAACTCAGGACTGAGGCCAGATCTGAACAGCAACCCTCTGTCAGACCACACTTACCTAGACTAGATGGCAGAAGAGAACATAATTAACAAATGTTTAAAACATCCACATAATAACTCATACTGAAGAAAGTTAACTCACACAAGTGTCTGTATGTTGCAGAGTGGACTGGTTAGTCCAACACAGAGCAGCTCCACTCCTCTGTCTCCCAGGTCATTGTAGCTGAGGTCCAGTTCTCTCAGGGGGGAGTTTGGTGTCTGCAGAGCTGAGACCAGAGTCTCACAGGATTTATATGTGAGTTCACAGCCATCCAGTCTGGAGAGAGGAGATAATCTGTTAGATATACAAAGCCTTCAGAATAATGATACTGCATACATCAACACAATAACAGAACTTATAAAAGTGTTCAAATGAAGCAGATGCTAAACTACAGGACTGTTCTGCTAGCACAGACTGGAATATGTTCCGGGATTCCTCTGATGGCATTGAGGATTACACCACATCAGTAACTGGCTTTATCAGTAAGTGCATCGAGGACGTCGTCCCCACAGTGACTGTACGTAAATACCCCAAGCAGAAGCCATGGATTACAGGCAACATCCCCACTGAGCTAAAGGGTAGAGCGGCCGCTTTAAAGGAGCGGGACTCTATCCCAGAAGCTTTGAAGAAATCCCACTATGCCCTCTGACAAACCATCAAACAGGCAAAGCGTCAATACAGGATTAAGATCGAATCGTAATACACCGGCTAAGACGCTCGTAGGATGTGGCAGGGCTTGAAAACTATTACAGACTACAAAGGAAACCACAGCCGAGAGCTGCCCAGTGACACGAGAGCATCAGCTGTTCCGGATGACTGTGTGATCACGCTCTCCGCAGCCGATGTGAGTAAGACCTTTAACACCTCCCTCTGCAACTGGATCCTGGACTTCCTGACGAGCCGCCCCCAGGTGGTAAGGGGAGGTAACAACACATCCGCCACGCTGATCCACAACACGGGGGCCCCTCAGGGATGTGTGCTCAGTCCCCTCCTGTACTCCCTGTTCATTCATGACCGCACGGCCAGGCACGACTCCAACACCATCATTAAGTTTGCTGATGACACAACAGTGGTAGGCCTGATCACCGACAACGATGAGACAGCCTATAGGGAGGAGGTCAGAGACCTGACCGTGTGGTGCCAGGACAACAACCTCTCCCTCAAAATGATCAAGACAAAGGAGATGATTGTGAACTACAGGAAAAGGATGACCGAGCATGCCCCAATTCTCACCGACGGGGCTGTAGTGGAGCAGGTTGAGAGCTTCAAGTTCCTTGGAGTCCACATCACCAAAAAATGTACATGGTCCAAGCACACCAAGACAGTCGGGAAGAGGGCACAACAAAACCTATTCCCCCTCAGGAGACTGAAAAGATTTGGCATGGGTCCTCAGATCCTCAAAAGATTTTACAGCTGCAACATCGAGAGCATCCTGACGGGCTGCATCACTGCCTGGTATGGCAACTGCTTGGCCTCCGACCGCAAGGCACTACAGAGGGTAGTGCGTACGGCCCAGTACATCACCGGGGCCAAGCTTCCTGCCATCCAGGACCTCTATACCAGGCGGTGTCAGAGGAAGTCCCTGAAAATTGACAAAGACTCCAGCCACCCTAGTCATAGACTGTTCACTCTGCTACCGCACGGCATGCGGTACCTGAGCGCCAAGTTTAGGTCCAAGAGGCTTCTAAACAGTCTATTGCGTTGCCCCCTCCCCATGCTGCTGCTACTCTCTGTTATTATCTATGCATAAGTCACTTTAATAACTTTACCTACATATACATAATTACCTCAATTACCTCTACACCGGTGGAACCGCACATTGACTCTGTACTGGTACCCCCTGTATATAGCCCCGCTATTGTTATTCACTGCTGCTCTTCAATTATTTCTTCTATCTTACTTTTTTTTTGTATTTTCTTAAAACTGCATTGTTGGTTAAGGGCTTGTTAGTAAGCATTTCACTGTAAGGTCTACACTTGTTGTATTCGACGCATGTGACTAATAAAATTTGATTTGATTTGACTTACAGTGCTCTCTTACAGGTTTTCACTACCGGCAGCAACCTCTGATAACCTTCCCTTGACGTGTTGTATGTCTTCAGGTAAAAGTCTTCCAGCACCTCCTCTGACATCAGTAACAGGTAGGCCAAGGCAGAACATTGGTCAGGTTCTAGTTTTATTTCTGAAAGAGTTCCTGATCGCAGGGAGGTCTGCATGTCTTCAACTAGAGAGTTGGCACCAAGTTCATTCAGACAGTGGAACAGGTTGATGATCCTTTCTGGTGAGGATTCCTCCTCGATCTTGTCTGAAAGGTATTTAGCTATTCTCTTAACTGTTTTCTTATTGCTCTTTGTTGTACTTCCTGTCTGTGTCAGAAGGCCTCGTAACAGATTCTGATTGGACTCCAGTGAGAGACCCAGAAAGAAGCGGAGGAACAGGTCCAGGTGTCCATTCTCACTTGTCAAGGCCTGGTCCACTGCTCTCCTGTTCAAGTCAGACAACTGGATTGACTCCTTCTCTTCATCCTCACTAGTGGGGGAGAAAACATTTTCCTTCTTGTCCAGACATGACTCTAAAGCATGCACTGCTGCTAGAAACTCCTGAATGCTGAGATGCACAAAGCTGTAGACCTTCTCTTGGTACAGCCCAGATTCTTCTTTAAAGATCTCTGTACACAATGCAGAGTATACTGATGCCTCTGTGACATCAAGGCCACACTCTCTCAGTTCCTCCTTATAGAAGATCAGGTTGCCCTTCTGCAGCTGTTGGAAAGCCAGCTTTGCCAGTTTAAGGATCATCACTTTGTCTGACTGAGACAGTTCTTTTGGGTTTGTCTCTGTGGCTTTGTTGTACTTCTTGTTCTTCACAACGATTTGGATGAGAATGAAGTGTGAGTACATCTGGGTCAGAGTTTTGGGGACTTCATCCTTCTCTGCCTCTTTCAGCATCATCTCAAGGACAGTGGCTGATATCCAACAGAAGATTGGCATGTGGCACATTATGTGGAGGCTCCTTGATGTCTTCATGTGTTTGATAATTTCATTGGCCAAATTCTGATCTGTGATTTTCTTCCTGAAGTACTCCTCTTTCTGTGGATCATTGAACCCTTGTACCTCTGTCACCTGGTCAACACACTCAGGAGGGATCTGATTGGCTGCTGCAGGCCTTGAGGTTATCCAGAGGAGAGCAGACGGAAGCAGATTCCCCTTGATGAGGTTTGTCAGCAGCACGTCCACTGAGGTTGGCTTCATGACATCACAGCACTTCTCATTGTTTTTGAAGTCTAGAGGAAGTCGACACTCATCCAGACCATCAAAAATGAAAACAGTTTTGGTTTCATCATCTTCAATGCTGTCAATCTCTTTCAGCTCTGAGAAGTAGTGGGAAAGAAGTTGCATCAGACTGTATTGGTCCTTTTTCAGGTTCAGATCACGGAAAGGAAGAGGAAACATGAAATGAACGTCCTGATTTGCTTTTCCCTCTGCCCAGTCAAGGATGACCTTCTGCACAGAGACTGTTTTTCCAATGCCAGCGATTCCTTTTGTCAGCACAGTTCTGATAGGTTTGTCTTGTCCAGGTAAAGGCTTGAAGATGTCGTTGCATTTGATTGGTGTCTCTTGTGTGGTTTGTTTCTTGGATGCCATCTCTATCTGTCTAACCTCATGTTCATTATTGAGCCCTCCACTTCCACCCTCTGTGATGTAGAGCTCTGTGTAGATGTCCTTGAACAGACTTTGGTTTCCATGGTGTCCAATTCCTTCAGATATGTGTTGATACTTGTGTTTCATTTTAGCCTTAATATCTTGTTGGACTGTCAGAAGAGTTTGACCTGTAGGAAAACAATGAGAGTTGGGACTCATAAGTTTGTGCGTGTGTGTGTGTGTGTTTGTGTGAACCCTACTTTGTAATATTGTATGAAACACAGTCTTACTTCTTCTGTCCAGAAGGTTGTGTGTGATCTTTAATGCATCCTTAGTGTCCAAACTCTCCACTTCCTTATTGTCATGTGTTAATGGTTCCTGGCTGAAAGCAGGTGGCTGATCACTCTTCATTGATAGCAGGCTGGTTGTAGGTGACTCTGCTCTGGGCTTCTGGACACTGAACAAAACAGGGAGACAGATCACCTCAATACCTCATCTACATCATTTCAACAACTGTATAGTTAGCTGAACTCATAGAAGTCCTGAAGTGTATTTTAAAGCTACTGTCTGTAATTTGTAAATAAATATTTGGCCTTTTAAATTAATGATTCAGACCTATATTTATTGTAATTTCGGAACACTTTTCTCTTCACTAGTTTGATATCTCTATGTGAACTGTATATTTTACAATTAATCTCTTACCTCTTAGAACTGGTGTTGTGAGTCATTTTAGAGGCAGTGGTCTCCTCCTCTCTCTCCCCAGAGAGACTCATTTTATAGGCAGTGGTCTCCTCCTCTCTCTCCCCATAGAGACTCATTTTAGAGGCAGTGGTCCCCTCCTCTCTCTCCCCAGAGAGACTCATTTTAGAGGCAGTGGTCCCCTCCTCTCTCTCCCCAGAGAGACTCATTTTAGAGGCAGTGGTACCATCCTCTCTCTCCCCAGAGAGACTAATTTTAGATTTAAGTCACAGCTCACCCAGCTACAATAAGAAATAACAGAACAGTCAATATTTCTGAACATTGTTGAAGTACCATTAACAATGACAACACTTTTCAAACAGACTTCATGTTGCATTTAAACATGTACAGTCCAATCTGTTATTACTTTGACCTGGATCCCCATTGGCTGTCTCCATAAAAACAGCTAGTCTACCTGGTTGGATCCCCTGACTCCATAACAACAGCTAGTCTACCTGGTTGGATCCCCTGACTCCATAACAACAGCTAGTCTACCTGGTTGGATCCCCTGACTCCATAACAACAGCTAGTCTACCTGGTTAGATCCCCTAACTCCATAACAACAGCTAGTCTACCTGGTTGGATCCCCTGACTCCATAACAACAGCTAGTCTACCTGGTTGGATCCCCTGACTCCATAACAACAGCTAGTCTACCTGGTTGGATCTATTGGAGATATTTGAATGACATTATGTTACATTTTCTCATTTCTGAACAGAATGCATAGCACACCTTTTAAGCAGAAACATATGTCAGAGGTTGCCTCAGCCAATGCACAGGGCTGAAATACCACACATAATGCACGTAGGCCACGAAGGCCACTAGCACATATATCACTGTTGAGTAGAAACATATGTCAGCTAAAGCATAGGGCTGAAAAACCTCACGTAATGCACGTACCACATGCTCCACTGTTGAGTGAAAACACATGCCAGAGGCTGCCTATGGTAACAGTATAAAAGCAGAACTGGTGTTCAGTTAAAGCAGCTGTTTCCCGGGTCAGCTCGACTTTAATTACTCTGTATTAAAGTCTTCTTTAATTCACAGTTGTTTTGTACGAGTGTCATATTTTGAAGATCATTATTCCACGACATATCTGGCGAGCTTTTAAGCCAGGAGTCGAAGGGGCCTTTTTAGACGGGGACACCTTGGAGCTGACGGCGGGTCTTCTGGGCAGTCTTGCAAACGGGTGGCCACCCAAACTATTATCAGGTAAGTTTGGTCTTACGGATAGTTGAATGTTTGTGCAATCTGCTACAGGAGATCTGTCTCAGTGATAACGGTACCATGTAGGTCTCTCTAAATTCCTAAAAAAGAACCTAACAATTCTGAAAACTTTTGAATTCAATTAACTGCATGCATGCATAAGCTTGGGGGGTTAGTAAAAGTAACTTCATTTGTGGGGACTGAGTATGTGGGGGGCGTGATGCCTCCCGGACGTATTGTCAACACAAATGGAGAGTAGAAATCCTGTGATATCGTTTCTATACGTTAAATAGAAAGTCTGCTTGGACAGGTTGCTTATTGGTGTAGAGGTCTGCATAGATAAGTAGAAAGGGCCACTTTGCGATACCGCCCTCAGGAGGAGGGGTCTGCTTGGGTAAAGTGTACAGCTATGATGAGACTTTGACTTGGTTTGTCAGGCTCTCATCATATCACATAAATCCTATATATCGTGTTGCGGAGGTGGATCGGTTATTAAATAGGTCGTTTTTAGGTAAAAACGTAAATGTGTGTGAATAAAAGTGAATGAAGCGCGTGTATAAATGTCAAACACCTGAATAGGTGTATGTTGTCCTGTGTAAAGGAAGTATAGAGGTTCAGGAAAGCATATTGTATTGTCTATTACAAGTAAAGAGGCTGTAACTTTTTCTGAGACGCTGACTAAGTGTAGTCAGGCGGGCGGGGTGCGAGAATGTAACCAGAATAAGTTAGATAAGAACATTGTGTAAGGATAGAAGGTTGTCACAATAGTATGTTAAATTATTATCCTTACAGACATAGGAATATTAACAAGTGTTAAGTGAGAAGTATAAAGTATATACTGGTGAGAGATAGAAAAAGTATAAAATACAAAAGCGTAGCTATAGTATGCGTTTGAATTAATTCTATACTGATGAAAGAAACAATAGTCATAGACACATAAATAGAAGGGAAGCAGTAGGATGCATAGCGACAGCTGCTGGAGGTATTCAATAACATCAGTAGACAGTGGAAAAAAAATATAGCGTATGGTTAAAATAAACTTACGCAACTAGAATAGATAACGGTAAATAGATAAGTACAAAGACTAATTTAGTAGATTACAGGAAAATTTGTCCGGAATAATAGAGCACCGGGAGAAACGGTGACTGGAAAAAGAGAGGGACTAGGCTCTCCTAGCGCAGTAGCTCTCTATGGAGATATAGCCTAAGGGGAGACAGAGGCATAGGATAGGAATTGAGAAAGATTGAGTTTATAAACAGATGGAGCTACAAAGGAAAAAATAGGAAATAATATAAGAAGCAAGGAATGATTATGAATATCACAGGAAAATAGGTAGAAGTTTGGAAAAAGTAATTGTAAAACCACGGAGTTGCTAAAAGAAGTGCATGTAAATTCTACCAATTCGTCTCGAATATGAAAGAGTAAACTAGATATGGTAAGACAAAGTTACCCTATTAACAGGAGAATTCAAATTAAATAAAATAATTCAGGGAGGTAATTATGAATTGGAACAAACACATAGAACCAGAATAGGAAGCTCAGTAAGTGTATTGAATTTAGCGCTTCTATTAGCGTCATTACGCTCATAGGATTATTTTGAGAATGGATAGTGTAAAACGGGATGCTTAGTAATGTCATTCAGGTTATTTTGGTTGGAGTTCAAAAGCACTAGATTGGATATACCAGAGTGCAAATAACTGAGAAGGTTACGAATTCTTTTTGGTTTGAATATTGTTGGTGTAAGTAAATTTAAGAGAAATAACATAATTTGAAGTATTGCAAGCAGCATAGTTAGTCACCAGCGTGTTTAAATGACAAGTAAAGAGCATAACTAGCTTTGCGAGGTGAGGAGATTGAAGATATATTTTCTTGTATCTGGAAATAATGTTAGCTAAAATGAGTTAGCCTTATTAGCTTAGGTGTTTGACTGCCATGTGGGAAAAATAATAGGAATTATGATTTAGAAAGTTTGAATCCACTCTGTTCATTAGTGGATGTTGAGGTTGAATTATCTTGGTCAGAAAGTGGATATTAGGTCACATGAAAGTGTGTCTAACATGAAAGTGAGTCTAACGTTGTATCTCGCCATGTTCAAACCATCGCTAAAAGTTTAGATTTGAGGTTCACTGTTGATAAAATATGTATGCTATGTGGTAGAGCAGTTACATGAGGAGTTATAGTTATGGTAAAGTACTACCGGCGAAAAGACAACATACTTTGAGGTGTTAAAAACCATGCGAATCAAGAAAGACTTCAGTCTCTGTTTCGTTGTTCGAAATAAATGCATAGAATTGACACATGGGAGGAGGAGATAATAAATAATTGGGGTGGCCTCCCTGTAAAAAGTAGAAATAGGTTTGTTTGGGCTATATCTAGAAATTAACCTGGTAACACTCGTTAGCAAAAAAGAGAGGTGGAGTTGAATTGTGATTGAAGAGAACTTTAATCTAAAACTACTGAATGTTTAATGACTGGAAGCAAGTAATTAGTGGGATGTTTAAAAGTAAAGGTATGAATTAACATTGCTTGGCTTTATAGTTGGATAACACTAGTAAATTTGTGCAGAATTGTTAGGTGTTCTAGACATTATCATCTGTTTCCACTAGGTGGTACAGAGTCTAGTAATAAGAATATAATAAATAAAGTATTGACAATCTAGCTGATAAGGCAGCACCAACTTTTTGAAGGTTCAACATTTATTAAATAATAGTTTTGTATTTTACTAAACTAATGCGAAGGTTACACTGATAGGATTACTGGTTAGGGGCTCTGGGATTGGTTAGTTTAAAATAGGGTCAATTCCACTTAATGGAACACTATATTATCTGATGGGTCTTGAATATAGTGCTTGCTTTCAGGAAAAATGGAAGTCAAATACATATGTATGTTAATTAGGGGGGACATGGCTGATAATGTATAAAACAACCTTGTTTTAGAAGCCTAAGAGCAAATATCACTGATTTCTTCATCTGAGAAATTTACTACATTTACGACAGGAAAAAGTATAACATTTAGAATGGTTAACAGTTATAATCTGAGGTGAAACAGCTATTAAATGTGTTGATTGGCAATTGGTCTATTAACAATAATAGAGTGTTTGTGAATGATTATGACAGTGAGAGACCAATCCTATAATACCATATGGGTGAATGAGGGTAATCCGTGCTAAATACAGCATGGGAAAGCCTGGCATTTCTGTTCATTTTAACATATGGTTTAACACACACCAGCACATACAGACTAGTATGCGATAGTGGAGGTCTCACTGAAGTGTGGGATTTAATTTGTGTAGACATTTTTTGAGTTTCTGAATGAAAGGGAAAGATAGGGAGAGGAAACATTTTAATGGTGTCAAAGGCCCTGAATATTTAAAATTCATAATGAAGATTGATCAACTTCAATATGGATTAAATAAACAGTGGGATTTCATTTTAAAATGCATGAGAAACACCATTCTCTTTCCAAATTGTACTGTTACTTTAGGAGATTATTATTTTCTTAGGAAATTATAAAGATGGTTTTTGGGAAAATTAAGGGAAAATATATGTTTAAAAGGAAATACAGTACTACAAATGGATTGTGATATATGTATTGATGATTAGATTTTTTGTTTCAGTACAAATTTCACCAGGTTGGGATTTATGGAGTTTGGAATTCAAGGAGAGGTTAGGATGATAACTCGATATTTGGTAACATTTTAGAATAAGGGAATTCTCATGAAAAGTGACGTTAGATCATGTTTTAATACATGAGAGGGATATTATCACTACAACCGGAGTGGGTGAACCGATAACACTCCCACACCGGCTGTAGAGTGAGGGACAACTGTGTCCGTTGGGAAGTTGACCTGTGAACTATATCTAAACTAGACATTCTGGAATGTGATGTGCCGAGAAGCAGGAAGGCCAAAAGGGTTTATTAACTATAAATAAGTATAGTCTAAGGATGCATAGGGATAACTTGCTTTTATTTCTAGGCCTCTCATGACAGACAAATAGGGACAAAGGGGTCTGTAATGAGAATAGCTATTACTTGTACTGAAAGTAAACATTTTAATTAGGGATGATGTTTGAATTTAAATTGAGCACTAAGGACTGTTATTCTGAATTTGTGTTGGATAATTTATTAAATGTTTCAGTCATGATTTGGATGTAGAACTGTTTAAATGTATCAGGCCTAGGGAAGCTCTGGAAACCTTATCGCTAGGAATCCTTTGAAGAGAGGTTGTTAGACTGTATTATATGACAGCTTAGGTTAACATAACGGTGTTTGTTTTATGTCTGGTTTGTTTTTTATGTCATTAGAAGTTTAATGTTACATTGTGTTGATAAATGGAGATGTCTGGGTTATAGAATACAAGTAATTGCATATAAGGTTTATAGTCTGTGGTTTGCAATAACACCCAGTAATGGGAATGATTGGGATGGTATAAAGACCAGCATAATATGGACATAGAACGTAACAGTTTAACGTTTTTTCCCAGCTTTAGTTACTTTAAGAGTCATGGGAAGGTTTTAAACAAGTATACATTTTTTCTCTTAAGTCCATGTGTTTTAAGGTTTTGTGGAACATGAGTGATCATTGTTCCAGAGGAGGGATTGATGAATATTGACTAAATTGATTCGAGAATGTTTTAGTATGTATTCAACTGTGGTAGTGAATTAGGAGTAGTGATTAATGTGCTATGGGTTTGATGGGCTGTGACTACATTGGGGATCTGAGGGGACTCATAAATGAAGGTTATGGTAGTAGTGATAAATTAAGGTTATGGTAGTAGAGGTGTGTTGTTTCTAGATACTATGTATATGGTTACAGGAGATAGCTTACAGGAAAGGAAGAAAAGCTGTCTGTGTAAAATATAGGGACAATTCTAAGGAAATTGAACATTACACATATCTAGATTATGGTGAGAGAAAAAGTGATGGTGGTGGGAATTTGAACACTATGGTGCAAGTTTAAGAAACTTATGACTTAAGAGTTTTGTTAGGTTGGATATTTTTCCAACTCAGTGGTATGTTTCTTTAATATTTTAACCGACTGCAGTTGGGCAATCATTATGTGTAAATGTAGCAGGAGAAGGGATGGTTGAGATAGAATGTTTACATAGGGATGTTAATTAAATATTACGAATTAGTGATCTTGACATAAGAAGAGAGTCTGTTGTCAGGAAATGACCCATGTTGGAGTGTGTATGTCCTCAGGTGTAAGCAGCACATAAGGAGCCAGAGATAACCACGGGCATGGACTGAATTCTGGAGATTGAGTGAACATCCAGATACACCAGGAGGGGGTGTTGGGATAGATTTGGTCTGGTCCACACATACGGTACTCCTTACAACACCTGCAGTGGTAAAGATTGACATGTCTCTCTTTGGTGGGTGCATCATTCTCACAAGAAGTAAGGTCCACCATGTAATGGGTGAGCTTGAAAACACCATAACAGAAGAAGAGGAGCTAAAGAGAGAGATTAGATTTCACTGTAGACATACATGCAGATGGGTTAAGCTTAGGAGTTAATTGCTTTATAGGTTAATGCATCATATGAAAAAAGATAGATGTTAGGGTAATTGTACTCTAAATAACATGTTGAAGGCATTGATATGAAAGCATATAGAGTTTTGTTTTACTTAAAGTAGATGTAATGTTGATTAGGGATATGCATAGCAGGTGACATGCCTATCAGTTGAAGTGGAGGAGAACTAAATGAAAATGACATGACTTGGGAACACCTCTCAGAACCTGGGGCCGAAAGGGGAAGACTGGGTGAAAGCATGAGGAAGCTTTTTAGGGCTTTTATTTTTGTGAAGTCCAGCAGGAGCGCATCCTTAAGGCGTAGAGTCAGGTGAAGAGAGAGTGGGTATTGTCATGGTCTTAGATTTAGGTTGTTGGGCATATATATTTCTGCATAACATATCACATTGTCAATACTGTTGTGTTTTTTGCTTTCCAAGTATTCTGCTATCACTCTCTTAGGAACCAGAAGGAGAGAGGGTCGCCAGCTTCAGCTGGAATGTCAGTTTGTTGTGTGATGAGTGATGGACATAAGAGGGTGTATGGTGTAATCATAGAACAGAGGCCGTAAGTCTCTAAGTGTGAATGCTTCACAGAAAGAAGGGAGAAATCTAAATCAGGACCAGAGGTTCCACATCTGGTGATCTAAGATGACCAGGTCCGGGTGTTCTGGAGATAGTGGAACCAGCCAAGGAGAGAAGTCCCTACGAGGTGGTTCGAACAGCGCCAACTGCCGTCCAGGTGAAAGGAAGCAAGACGTGGTAACATCTAAACCATTGCTCCAGAGTCCGTCAGAGAGGAGGAGACAACCATCGAGACATGAAAACGCAGAGAATGCTAATCCACCAGGCAGGAGCTCAGAGGGAACGGGAGCAGCGGAGGAGATCGAGGCGCCAGGGAGGAGGCAGGATGTCAGCAGACCAAGTGGAAGCCAGGATGCGACTAATCCACCGAGAGGAAGGCGAAAGAAAGAAGATGCAGGAGCCAAAACCTGCGAGACACAACTTTTCTCTCCTGGAGGGCCTGAGAGTACAGGGGTGGAGGAAAGTGGCATGCCTGATACTCATAATGACATATCTATTCTGGCAGATCTCCCTTACAGAAGCCCGTTATAATGGGACCCCGAAATACCAACTGAAGAGTGGGAACCACATTTCCCTGAAATCAATGCATTCCCTGAGGGGAGCCCGCTCAGACTGGAGCGAGGGCTTCCACCAGATGAAGAGGAAGGACTATGTCCACAGGTTGCAGGAGAGAGTGCACCTTCACAAGTGGCAGGACAAGGTGAACTTCTACAGGTTGAAGAAGAGGGGGATTTCCCCACAATTGACTTTTCTGCCCTTGAAGACTTCTAATGACAATCAATGGAACCTGAAACAACAGCTGAACAATGACATTGACATGATAGTAGCACCAGTAGGTGAAGTGACTATTACCCTACCTCATTGTGCTAGAAATAGGCCAAGAAGAAAAGTGCCTATTGAACCTCCTGGAAAGGATGTCAGAGTTAGTAACAGAAAAAGGAGAACAGAAGTCCATCTCAATCAAGAGGATCAAACCTCTACCAGAGACAGCCTTCTGTGGATGGACACATCATCAGATGAAGGGAGAAGTCATCTGGGACCCAAAAGGATGTGACCTGACATTAACCAAAGATGATGATCCTTGGATACTCACCATTAATAGGTTTGAACATGTTGAAGGTGAAGAGTTCATTGTTGAAATAGCAAGTACTAGATTTACTGATGGAAATAGTTTGACAATCATCAGGCTGGGACGAGCACTGACACCTGAACAGGATGAGCCTGTGATGAATACAGGAATGACAACGACAGTGGTTGCCTTGAACACTACAGCAGTTACTACATTGACTATATCTACTGCTACTACAAAGCAGTCTACAGCAATCACAGAGGAACTAGATGTGTCAGAGTCTGGTGGGTTCTTTACCAACATTTGGAACCTTTTCACCAATTCCAATAGCCTGCCTCATGTAAAGGACTCTGTATCTTCAACTGACATTTCAATCCCTGAACCGTATAAGGATGCAGTTCTGGGAGACATAGTAAAGAATGAATGGGCTCAATATACAGCATTAAAATTTAAACTGACTCCTCTGAAGGAATTAGTGGTGGTTCCTAATCCTTATGATTATAGGGGTTGTGCTGAATGTAATAAAAACTTTTGTTATTTGAGTAGATCAGAAAGGCCTTACTGTCCAGTTGAATGTTTGTCATATTTGGGTAATCCATATTATCAAAGATATTACAACCAAAGTGTCTGGGGTAAGTGGTGTCAAGAATTGGATGTACGTATGGGGAAAAAAAGGTAGAGGCACCATATAGGTATGGAATAGATTATATACAATCATATGAATGTGTTAATAACACAGAAGGAGAGAATTAGATGGGGGAGTTTAAAGGCAGATGTGAGATTACATGGCACTCAACTAAGGATACCAATTGGAATGCAGACACCCCAGGAAGGACTGCTTATCAAGCAGCTGGTAGCTGGAGGCAAAAAGTAATTATTCAAGATGCCTGTCATAATCAAACTCTAGTACTACCATTAATAGCACCATGTGAAGAACAGTCTGTGATAGAAGTAGCAGATTTCTTCTGGATATGTGGAGGGCAAAGATTAAGGGCAACATTACCAAAAGGATGGACAGGTCTGTGCGGGGGTTGGGTTAATTGGGTTAATTCAACAGCTAACTGCCACTGAATGGGATCCTAGTAATACTAAGCAGTTAACTACAAAACATAGAGTAAGGAGTGTTTACAAGTCTGACAATTAGGTCTATTTGGATGTAATTGGACAACCTTGTTGTGTCCCTAATGAATTTAAAGCCAGGGATGAGATTAAATCAGGTTTTGAATCTATATTCCTGTGTATGATGGGTTCCTGATTGTGAGGACTTTGTCTGTTCATGTGCATAAACCTTGTCATAAGCTTGGATGTTGCAAGTGGTGCTCTAAGTCTCACAGTGGTGGCCACATGCATCATGATGACCCTGTGTTTTGTGCTATGTCACAGAGGGGGGACTGTCCTCTTTGTAAGGGGGAAGAATGTGCTTAATTTGGTATAGGTATTTTTGTTCTTATGCCCACGTTTCATCCTCTTCTCTTGTATTGTTTTTTATGTTTAGGACTTCTGTAACACTGATTATTCAATACATGTTAGGTAACATAGGGTATTCCAGTTATGAGTGTCTACGGACCAAGTCCTTAATCTTCTAATGGGTTTTTCATATTTGGTACCTGTTTGAGTGGTGTCTGCGAGGGTGGATCTTGTTTGAATTTGGTGTTTAAGTATGTTCCTATTCTGAATTGTTTAGTTTTTGTTTGGTGTGTTTTGTTTATGTTTTTAGTTTCTATATTGTTCTTTTTATATTCTACATTACTGAGATAACCTCAGGCAAGGCTTTACACTACATGCTCATTGCTTTTACATTTTCTGTTTGGTTATTTTGTTTGATAATTTGATAATTTGATGTTTGTTTTGTTGTGTTTGTCTTTTATATTTGTGTGTTCTTCTTTTTGGTTAGACTGGATCTTTTCCTCCTTTCTCATTTGAGTGGAGGTTTTTTGGTCCTGTCTTAATATATTTTATATATTTTTGGGGGACTGGATCTTTTCCTCAGTTCCCCTTCGGGTGGAGGTTTTTGGTCCTGTCTTTTTATATTTCGTGGACTGTTGTTCTTGTGATTTTGAGTGTGTTGTTTTGATTCACTTCTTTTGGGTTAATGTTTTGTATTGTTTTTTTGTGGGACTGTTTAGTCCCAGAGGGGGGTATATTGGAGATATTTGAATGACATTATGTTACATTTTCTCATTTCTGAACAGAATGCATAGCACACCTTTTAAGCAGAAACATATGTCAGAGGTTGCCTCAGCCAATGCACAGGGCTGAAATACCACACATAATGCACGTAGGCCACGAAGGCCACTAGCACATATATCACTGTTGAGTAGAAACATATGTCAGCTAAAGCATAGGGCTGAAAAACCTCACGTAATGCACGTACCACATGCTCCACTGTTGAGTGAAAACACATGTCAGAGGCTGCCTATGGTAACAGTATAAAAGCAGAACTGGTGTTCAGTTAAAGCAGCTGTTTCCCGGGTCAGCTCGACTTTAATTACTCTGTATTAAAGTCTTCTTTAATTCACAGTTGTTTTGTACGAGTGTCATATTTTGAAGATCATTATTCCACGACAGATCCCCTGACTCCATAACAACAGCTATTCTACCTGGTTGGATCCCCTGACTCCATAACAACAGCTAGTCCACCTGGTTGGATCCCCTGACTCCATAACAACAGCTAGTCTACCTGGTTGGATCCCCTGACTCCATAACAACAGCTAGTCTACCTGGTTGTATCCCCTGACTCCATAACAACAGCTAGTCTACCTGGTTGGATCCCCTGACTCCATAACAACAGCTAGTCTACCTGGTTGGATCCCCTGACTCCATAACAACAGCTAGTCTACCTGGTTGGATCCCCTGACTCCATAACAACAGCTAGTCTACCTGGATGGATCCCCTGACTCCATAACAACAGCTAGTCTACCTGGTTGGATCCCCTGACTCCATAACAACAGCTAGTCTACCTGGATGGATTCCCTGGCTCCATAACAACAGCTTGTCTACCTGGTTGGATCCCCCGACTCCATAACAACAGCTAGTCTACCTGGTTGGATCCCCTGACTCCATAACAACAGCTAGTCTACCTGGTTGGATCCCCTGACTCCATAACAACAGGAAGCCTACATGGGCTCCACAAGTCAGTTAAGAACAAAAACTGCCCCCCCGGACTCCGGATCATGGATGGTTGTGATGTAGAGCGCGATCGAACCCGGGTACGTAGTGATGCAGATGCAGTGCCTTAGACCGCTGCGCCACTCGGGAGCTTAAGTTAAAACAGTTGACAGATATTTCGTCCTAACCCTTTTATGAGAACACAGCCTACACACCATTGTTTCTTGTTCTGGTTTAGTAGTAGCCTACAAGGTGACACGCATTGATTTGTTATGCAGGAAAATGTCATTTTGTAGCAGAAAACGTTCTGGAACGACAACGAGTTTCAAATTCAGGTAGGGCCTGCCGGACCGACATTTGAAAACCCTGATTTAGTCAACATTTATATCGTTTATGTGCCAATTGTTGCATGTCACTTTTACTTGACCGACTTGACGAGACGGACTAGTTTCTTTAGCGACAGATTAACAAAATTCTGATGCACGTCTTCTTTCAGGAATTGAAACAACGCAAAGTTTCGACTGTGTTGGGGATCATGCGGAAAGCAAACCACAATAATGTGCTATTAATCACCTATAACAACTCTATACCTCAGAGTCTATAACAACTCTAGACCTCAGAGCCTATAACAACTGTAGACCTCAGAGCCTATAACAACTGTAGACCTCAGAGCCTATAACAACTGTAGACCTCAGAGTCTATAACAACTCTAGACCTCAGAGCCTATAACAACTCTAGACCTCAGAGCCTATAACAACTGTAGACCTCAGAGCCTATAACAACTCTAGACCTCAGAGCCTATAACAACTCTAGACCTCAGAGCCTATAACAACTCTAGACCTCAGAGCCTATAACAACTCTAGACCTCAGAGCCTATAACAACTGTAGACCTCAGAGCCTATAACAACTGTAGACCTCAGAGCCTATAACAACTGTAGACCTCAGAGCCTATAACAACTGTAGACCTCAGAGCCTATAACAACTGTAGACCTCAGAGTCTATAACAACTAGACCTCAGAGCCTATAACAACTCTAGACCTCAGAGCCTATAACAACTGTAGACCTCAGAGTCTATAACAACTGTAGACCTCAGAGTCTATAACAACTCTAGACCTCAGAGCCTATAACAACTGTAGACCTCAGAGTCTATAACAACTGTAGACCTCAGAGTCTATAACAACTCTAGACCTCAGAGCCTATAACAACTGTAGACCTCAGAGTCTATAACAACTGTAGACCTCAGAGTCTATAACAACTCTAGACCTCAGAGCCTATAACAACTCTAGACCTCAGAGTCTATAACAACTCTAGACCTCAGAGCCTATAACAACTGTAGACCTCAGAGCCTATAACAACTCTAGACCTCAGAGCCTATAACAACTCTAGACCTCAGAGCCTATAACAACTGTAGACCTCAGAGCCTATAACAACTGTAGACCTCAGAGCCTATAACAACTGTAGACCTCAGAGCCTATAACAACTCTAGACCTCAGAGTCTATAACAACTGTAGACCTCAGAGTCTATAACAACTCTAGACCTCAGAGCCTATAACAACTCTAGACCTCAGAGCCTATAACATCACATCATATTGATTAGGCTAATCAATATGAATCAACATATAAGCCTACAATTATTATTCTTGAAAGTTGAAATCACTATTGTAATAACTTTACAATTCTGCGGATGTTTTACCGGCTAAATCACCTCTCTCTACAATAGTTTACCTTCTCAAACACTTTTCTATATTACATTGTAAAAGGCTACAAACCTCAATTTCTATTCAACCGTTATTCCTCTACTTCCTTATAAAATGTAGACTACTTCCCATGTCAACACAGTGGGCAGTTCAACACGTATAAGGTTATATTATATGTTCATATTTGTCATATAGTCTTCATACTCTTAATGCAGGTATTCAGCCCATAAATTAATATTCTATCTGGTAAAGGTTACATTGTACATGTATTAAAAAAAGCAAGCAACTCACTAGAAATAAAACTCTTTCGCGCCAGCACTGCGGCCATCAATCTTGGTTGTGAAAATAGAAACTATATCTGACCCAACCCCTAACCTATAGCTCTACCAGTAGCTATTAGATGTACCATTGCATTAGGTTGGTTAAAATAGAGCCAGGAGTCTCAACTTGCTGTTAAGAGATAAAATAGTAGAATACACAAAGTGCAATTTCGAAACTTGGTTGTGTATCAGCAAGTGTCCTCTTGTTATACGTCACTCACTGACAGTCACTCAGTCACCCCACCATGTCAGTTAACATTTTTTAGATTTGTAAATTAGTCTACAGGAAGTTGGAGAGGAAACAAGCAACCGTGCTACCATAGTAACAGGAAGCCAAAAACACTCTTCACTGTTCAGAAAGGGCAGAGTAAAAAAAAGTCCATCCATCTTTCCAGGTATTGTCAGGCTGGTGTGTGTAGCTGGTGTATAGTCAGGTGCAGGAAAGCAGAGATGAGTGAACAACGTATTTAATAAAATACGGGAGAACAGGATAACAAATCCAATATGCCCAAAAAACAAACGGGCAAAATAATGCCAGCCATAAACATAACCAAAACCCTACAACAAACAATCACTCACAACAAACATGGGGAAAACAGAGGGTTAAATAATGAACATGTAATTATGGAATTGGAACCAGGTGTGTAAAACAAAGACAAAACAAATGGAACATGAAAAATGGATCGACGATGGCTAGAAGACCGGTGATGTCGACCGCCAAAAAACGCCCGAACAAGGAGAGGGACCGACTTCGGTGGGAGTCGTGACAGGTATGTATTATATCTTACACCCCCATGTTGCTACCAGCAGAACCATTTATGACACCTGTTCTCCAGCCACACCTTTGTTTTATCACTAAACCGGACAGCAATCTCTGTCCAGTGAAGTCCACAAAGATGAAAGTAGATCCGGAGCAGGAGACAGCTACTTGGGCTGAACAGATGAAGCTGGCGGGACCGGTTTTACGCTTTTCTCTGAGACGCTTCCGCCAAAAGACCCTCAGTTTTTTCTACAATACAAAAGGGGGAGTGTCCAGACAATGTTTCACTAAGAAAAGAGAATAGTCCCTATAAAACCAGCTACTACTCCTTTCTAGTCACTGACACTGAGCTACCCACAGAAGCCAGAAGGAAGCTGCTAACCGCCAGAAAACCGCTACTGCTGAGCAGCACAGACAGGCACTCACAGGTTATTTAACACGGGTCAGAACCATTAGAGAAATCTGGAATAGATTACAGACTATCTGCTATCACCAACATACATTTTGAAACTTTGCGCACCAACAGTGTTTATCGCTTTTTCCCACCATGTGTTTTTCTACCTTCCGGAATCCTCTGTGCTTCCTACAATTACAGTCGTTTCGAATGAGACTGTCACACTCCCTTTCTCTGGATCTTGCGATGGTATTATCGAATGGAAGCATCGCTATGAGAGTGAATCAGCACTTGTCAACCACACCACGGACGCTACACGGTTACCAAGGAGTATTCCAACCCGGAGTGGGCTTTGAGAACAGGGTTCAACGCGGGGATGGAGACCTCTATCTCAACATCTCCTCTGGATTTAACAACAAACGGGTGGTTTGAGTGTCACTACTGTAAGACTCAAGAAGACATATCATTTGCTGTTTTAGTGTTCATTGTTGTAGGCCAACCTGCTCTTGTTGGATCCAATTTTCAACTCAACTGCTACGGTTTAACTGAAAAACAAACTCCTGACAGTGAGGTACACGTCTATTGGGAAAATGATGGACAGACTGTGCTGAATGTCACGGCTGGGAATATAACCCACAGCCCTGGGTTTAAGAACAGGGTGTCGGTGTCCAACGATGCTTACCGACAGGGAGACATGTCCCTCACCATCAACAACGTACAGCTTTCTGATTAGGGCCTTTACCAGTGTTCATACAACCTTGACAAACAGACGAGAGGAAATCCAGATGCTCTCACTCTCACTGTCGCTACTAGAGAATCCCGCTCTGAGGACACGGGGACCCGGTCACCATGGATAAACACGCTGTTAGCATTTGCAGTAGGAGGGTGTGTGAGTTTTCTTGCAGGCAGAATGGGATGATAAAAAAATCCATAAAAGAAAGAAAGACAACCTCTTGTCAGCAAAACAGAGGTTGCAATCATCAGAGCTAAGTTGACACAGAACATGAGTTCTGATGGGAATGCAGGCCCGGCATCAAAGACAGCTAAGGTTTGTGGCTAACCTCACCCCTAAACCTAAACGTAGTTCCAGCAAGTGTTTGCTTGTCAACAAAGTTGCAGTTAATAGTTTGAGTATAATTTGAGTATATATATGGACCATACAATATATGCGACTATCCGATGAAGTGCAAACATTCTTTAAAAAGCAAGAGCTTTACCTGTGCGTTTGTGTGTTTGTGTCATAGGTGACTAATGGGTCCAGCACGGCCCGTTCCTGCTCCCCGCACCAGAGTCCCAGTGCTCATCGTGAGTCCAGCACGGCCCGTTCCTGCTCCCCGCACCAGAGTCCCAGTGCGCATCGTGTGTCCAGCACGGCCCGTTCCTGCTCCCCGCACCAGAGTCCCAGTGCGCATCGTGTGTCCAGCACGGCCCGTTCCTGCTCCCCGCACCAGAGTCCCAGTGCGCTTCGGGAGTCCAGCACGGTCCGTTCCTGCTCCCCGCACCAGAGTCCCAGTGCGCTTCGTGAGTCCAGCACGGCCCGTTCCTGCTCCCCGCACCAGAGTCCCAGTGCTCATCGTGAGTCCAGCACAGCTTGTCCCTGCTTCACGCATCAGGTCCCCTGCGAGCATCGAGAACTGGGTACGTACGGTTCCGGCTTCTAGCTCCGGTTCCGGCTTCTAGCTCAGGCTGGCGTGTTTAGTTTATTTAGTTTAGTAGGGTTTTTCGGTTCTAGGTGTTGTATTTCTATGTTTGGGTTAATGGTTCCCAATTAGAGGCAGCTGATTGTCGTTACCTCTAATTGGGAACCATATATATGTTTGTGCTTTTCTATGGGGTTTTGTGGGTCATTGTTTGATTGTTGGTTTGAGTTATATGTTCACCGTAGTTACGATCTTCGCTTGTTTATTATTTTTCCCAGTTACGTGTAAAAATAAATATGTATACTGGAAGCATCGCTGCGTCTTGGTCCGTCACTCAAGAAGATCTTGACAACCTGTTGTATTCGGCACACTTGACAAATAAACTTTGATTTGATTTGAACAGAACCGTTATTTTTTAACCAGTTCAAACCCCCCAAAAAGTAACGGTTTATAGCGCTAATTTCTGTTCCTTTTTTTAAACCTCTGAAATCTATTTTTGATTTAGCTCGACATTACATTAATTCACCAATTATACGGATAGAGCAGCCTGCTATGGAGCGGGCAAGCTATTTAAATGCATTGGACAGTGTAGGGCGCAAGATGAAACTGAATTTTTTAGTGTGGGAAAGAGTGAGAGGAGGTTGGATGAGGAGGCTGGAGGAAGAGATTGGATGAGGAGGAGGCTGGAGGAAGAGATTGGATGAGGAGTTTGGAGGAGGAGGCTGGAGGAAGAGATTGGATGAGGAGGTTGGAGGAGGAGGCTGGAGGAAGAGATTGGATGAGGAGGTTGGATGAGGAGGCTGGAGGAAGAGATTGGATGAGGAGGTTGGAGGAGTAGACTGGAGGAAGAGATTGGATGAGGAGGTTGGAGGAGGAGGCTGGAGAAAGAGATTGGATGAGGAGGTTGGATGAGGAGGCTGGAGAAAGAGATTGGATGAGGAGGTTGGATGAGGAGGCTTGGCATCTTGTTGTTATGACATGTATCATCTGAATTACGTCTACAGAATTATTCCTATGGTGGACCGGCTCCCCTGAAGGAACTTTGAATTTCTTTGAACTTCAGAGAGTTGGCTTAACTAATGTTTGACCAAAACTAGCTAGCTAGTTAACTAACAAGCTTGTGTGTGCAGAGCGACACCAGAATTAAAATAAAACACATTTTACCTTTTTGTAGTTAATACACCCAATGTGAAACTTAATAACAATAGTATCCTTAACTAGTCAATCCATTCTCCTCTAATGAATTCTCTCCCTAATTTCTGAATCACGCTACAGTAGACTATGCACACTGGCAAAGATTTTCAGTTGGCAGGCAGACACTGGAATACGTTTCTGAGTGACAGAGTGAGGGCTTTGTATAGGCATTTTGTTGCGTTTTTTGTGTGTTTTTTGTGTGTAAAATAATGGTTCTGTTCCCGGAGGAGTATACATTTAGTTCTGATACTGTTCCTCAAAATGTTTTATTTATTATTCCCTGAACCGGTTCCAACCCATGGTAACAACAAAATGTAATTTGGAACAACTGGTAATAACTACCTTCCCACTTGGTTATGAACACAGCATAATGTCCGATGTCCACCAGATGCATATGAGGTTTTGTTTTGCCAGATGTCTAGCCAGCATTTTCCATACTTGACACACATGTGCTTTGCTTTTCAACTCGCTAAAAGCTTAGCTAGTTGGAGTCTGTGTGTGTGTTTCCATTTGTACCATCGCATGGTAAAGCAAGGCACAAGTTGAAAATATTGAATGCATGCAGTACACAGAACACACCACAGCCTAGTGCGGCATTCCCAACGTAGCGTTGTGGAACGCAAAGGTTTGGTGTGTTAGAAGATCACCTAGGAGTCATGATAAGGCTGTACTAAATGTTTGATGTACTATAATAATTGATTATGCTTATGTTATATTAATAGAAGGGGAGGGGTTATAAGACCCCTCCCTCCTTACATTTATAGGTTCCTAGACTACAGATTAACAATATATATTAATTGTAGAGGTTTTAGTATTGTTCCACAGTTGTTTTAGTTCTCTCTCTCTCTCTGCTTCTTATAAAGAAGCCCTATGGGAAATGTGTGACTGAGACAGAGCTTTGCAGGGGAGTGGGGGAGATAAGAGACTAGTCAAGACATTCCACAATAAATCAACTTTGGGGAGTGGATATTTATTGCCTAGTGTTTAGATAACACCAAACTATATGTTTGTGCAGCTGTGGATGCATGGGCTTGGTCTGATAAGTAGATAGTAATAAACGAACGCAGTGACATCACAGAGGGTTGGCTCCAAGCATGATAAAAGCAACTTAGACTTTCCCTAAAGTGCAGAACTTACTTGGAAAAGATTTTTAATGATTTAATTAAAGATATTGTCATAATGCTAATTTCACCAATGAGCCAATGATTGACAAGGAAACAAGGAACGAACCCTAACAATGTAAATAGTATTTGCTGGTCTGTGGTGTGTAATGAGGAGCAACCAGACTCTGCACTTGACACATTTATGAAACTACTTATTCCAGTTACTAATAAGCACAAGCTCATGAAGAAAAGGACTGTAAAAACTGTTAAATTCCTGTGGATTGATGAGGAATTAAAAAATGGTATGGTTGAGAGGGATGAGGCAAAAGGTATGGCAATTAAGTCTGGCAGCCCAACTGATTGGCAAACGTACTGCATATTAAGAAATCATGTGACTAAACAAAATAAAAAGAAACTACACTATAAAACAAAGATAAATTACATAAAGAATGATAGTAAAAAAGCTTTGGGGCACCTTTAATGAAATTTTGGGGGAAAAAGCCAACTCTGCTCCTTCATTAATTGAATCAGATGGCTCATTCATCACAAAGCCATTTTCCCGTACATTTAGGTCGCGACCCATACTTTAAGAAAAGCTGCCTTATAGCAAACTTGTCTGCCCCTGAAGCCGGTCTGCTTACTTTCTGAAGGAGTGGGAGTTCCCTGGCAGAAGCTGCCCATTTCATTTGTGACATCATGCCACTCCTTGTTATACAGTAATATGTTTGTTTCCTTTTAGTACAATTTCTGTCCAATTTTATCTGATATGTTCACTTTTTTATAAAGCATGAAACTTGGTATACTTGTACAGTTTGGAGCCCTGAACTTTTTGCAGATATGGAGCCCATGCAAAAACACTTGCCGGTGGCCATTTTCCATTCCACCATAAGTGACCATTTATTTTCCTGAACTAAACATGATAACACAGAGAAAAGGTGATGTCTACACCAAAGTGTTTAGGGTCCCAAACTGCAAGTGTACCAAGTTTTATGCTGAACATTTTCACGTATTGCCTGGGCTATTTCAAATCAGTGAAATTAAGTGAACACTTTAGGAGGAAGGAGAGTTTAATTATTATTTTTTTACCTTTACTTAACTAGACAAGTCAGTTAAGAACACATTCTTATTTACAATGGCGGCCTAGGAACAGTGGGTTAAATGCCTTGTTCAGGGGCAGAACAACAAATTTATACCTTGTAAGCTTAGTGATTCAATCTTGCAACCTTTCGGTTACTAGTCCAATGCTATAACCACTAGGCTACCTGCCGCCCAATGATCGGGACATAGGTCACTGGATTACCTTCTGGTTAGAAGAAGCAGCCCAGCCTCATACCCTGCCAGGATGTTTTATTTTCCACATTTCTGCATCCGTTGTTAAACCCCAAGTTCCTTAATAAATATACCGGTTCACACCAGTTTAAACTTGTTACTGTGTTGTGAGCCTGTCAATTATCTGTCATTACTGCCCTCCTCTTAGCCACACACACACACACACACACACACACACACACACACACACACACACACACACACACACACACACACACACACACACATTAAGACACACAAGAAACATCCACCCACCAGCCCACCCACCCACACACAACAACAACAAAAAACACACACAACAGCAACTTACATTAGTAATCTATTTCTCCCCTCTGTGTTGAGCTCTGCGATCCATCCTGCTGCCTGGTGAACTGAAGGGAGCGTCGCAGTACAAAGTGTTTCCCTGAAACACCTCCTCCCTGTAGGAACCAGTTGGTTTACTTTATATCACCCTATGATGCATGTGACTGACACTTCTCCCTTTTGCAGTCATTATTGACCATTTTGTTTTAGGGTGTGTGTGTGTGTGATAACATATATATATATGGTTACTATGCAGTCTGATCATTATAATTGTATTTAATTAGACAATTTCAAATACAAAAAAATGTTTCACCAGGCATTATGAACCAACAATGACAGAAGATACTACACACTAAATCATCAGAAGACTTGTTAGAGTTCTATCACAGTGCCATCCGTTTTTTCACCAAAGCCCCATATACTACCCACCACTGTGACCTGTATGCTCTCGTTGGCTGGCCCTCGCTACAAACCCACTGGCTCCAGGTCATCTATAAGTCTTTGCTAGGTAAAGCCCCGCCCTATCTCAGCTCACTGGTCACCATAGCAACACCCACCCATAGCACGCCCTCCAGCAGGTATATTTCACTGGTCATCCCCAAAGCCAACACCTCCTTTGGCCGCCTTTCCTTACAGTTTTCTGCTTCCAATGACTGGAACGAATTTCAAAAATCACTGAAGCTGGAAACTTATATCTCCCTCACTAACTTTAAACATCAGCTATCTGAGCAGCTTACCAATCACTGCAACTGTACACGGCCCATCTGTAAATAGCTCACCCAACTACCTTCCCATATTGTTAGTTATTTTTTGCTCTTTTGCACCTCAGTGTCTCTACTTGCACATCATCATCTGCACGTCTATCACTCTAGTGTCAATGCTAAATTGTAATTATTTAGCCACTATGAGCTATTTATTGCCTTACCTCCCTAATCTTACTACAATTGCACACACTGTCCCATGTGTGTTGTTCTTTTGTCGCACTGCTTTGCTTTATCTTGGCCAGGTTGCAGTTGTAAATTAGATCTTGTTCTCAACTGGCCTACCTGGTTAAATAAAGGTGAAATAAATCAAAATAAAACAATTGTCAAATGCATGCTCGTTGGCAATTATGACGGGCGCTCTACTATTTTAAAATCTGTGCACCAGGATTGGTATTTTACCCGTTTTATATGAGCTTGCACGCACTGAGGTGGGAGGAGTGACAATATCTGAGGTGGGAGGAGTGACAATATCTGAGGTGGGAGGAGTGATAATATCTGAGGTGGGAGGAGTGATAATATCTGAGGTGGGAGGGGTGATAATATCTGAGGTGGGAGGAGTGATAATATCTGAGGTGGGAGGAGTGACAATATCTGAGGTGGGAGGAGTGACAATATCTGAGGTGGGAGGAGTGATAATATCTGAGGTGGGAGGAGTGACAATATCTGAGGTGGGAGGAGTGATAATATCTGAGGTGGGAGGAGTGACAATATCTGAGGTGGGAGGAGTGACAATATCTGAGGTGGGAGGAGTGATAATATCTGAGGTGGGAGGAGTGATAATATCTGAGGTGGGAGGAGTGATAATATCTGAGGTGGGAGGAGTGATAATATCTGAGGTGGGAGGAGTGATAATATCTGAGGTGGGAGGAGTGATAATATCTGAGGTGGGAGGGGTGATAATATCTGAGGTGGGAGGAGTGATAATATCTGAGGTGGGAGGAGTGATAATATCTGAGGTGGGAGGAGTGATAATATCTGAGGTGGGAGGAGTGATAATATCTGAGGTGGGAGGAGTGATAATATCTGAGGTGGGAGGGGTGATAATATCTGAGGTGGGAGGAGTGATAATATCTGAGGTGGGAGGAGTGATAATATCTGAGGTGGGAGGAGTGACAATATCTGAGGTGGGAGGAGTGACAATATCTGAGGTGGGAGGAGTGATAATATCTGAGGTGGGAGGAGTGATAATATCTGAGGTGGGAGGAGTGATAATATCTGAGGTGGGAGGAGTGACAATATCTGAGGTGGGAGGAGTGACAATATCTGAGGTGGGAGGAGTGACAATATCTGAGGTGGGAGGAGTGATAATATCTGAGGTGGGAGGAGTGATAATATCTGAGGTGGGAGGAGTGATAATATCTGAGGTGGGAGGAGTGATAATATCTGAGGTGGGAGGAGTGATAATATCTGAGGTGGGAGGAGTGATAATATCTGAGGTGGGAGGGGTGACAATATCTGAGGTGGGAGGGGTGATAATATCTGAGGTGGGAGGAGTGACAATATCTGAGGTGGGAGGGGTGATAATATCTGAGGTGGGAGGAGTGACAATATCTGAGGTGGGAGGGGTGATAATATCTGAGGTGGGAGGAGTGATAATATCTGAGGTGGGAGGAGTGACAATATCTGAGGTGGGAGGAGTGACAATATCTGAGGTGGGAGGAGTGATAATATCTGAGGTGGGAGGAGTGACAATATCTGAGGTGGGAGGAGTGATAATATCTGAGGTGGGAGGAGTGATAATATCTGAGGTGGGAGGAGTGATAATATCTGAGGTGGGAGGAGTGATAATATCTGAGGTGGGAGGAGTGATAATATCTGAGGTGGGAGGAGTGATAATATCTGAGGTGGGAGGAGTGATAATATCTGAGGTGGGAGGAGTGATAATATCTGAGGTGGGAGGAGTGATAATATCTGAGGTGGGAGGAGTGACAATATCTGAGGTGGGAGGAGTGACAATATCTGAGGTGGGAGGGGTGATAATATCTGAGGTGGGAGGAGTGACAATATCTGAGGTGGGAGGAGTGATAATATCTGAGGTGGGAGGAGTGACAATATCTGAGGTGGGAGGAGTGATAATATCTGAGGTGGGAGGAGTGATAATATCTGAGGTGGGAGGAGGACAATATCTGAGGTGGGAGGAGTGATAATATCTGAGGTGGGAGGAGTGATAATATCTGAGGTGGGAGGAGTGATAATATCTGAGGTGGGAGGAGTGATAATATCTGAGGTGGGAGGAGTGATAATATCTGAGGTGGGAGGAGTGACAATATCTGAGGTGGGAGGAGTGATAATATCTGAGGTGGGAGGAGTGACAATATCTGAGGTGGGAGGAGTGATAATATCTGAGGTGGGAGGAGTGACAATATCTGAGGTGGGAGGAGTGATAATATCTGAGGTGGGAGGGGTGATAATATCTGAGGTGGGAGGAGTGATAATATCTGAGGTGGGAGGGGTGATAATATCTGAGGTGGGAGGAGTGACAATATCTGAGGTGGGAGGAGTGATAATATCTGAGGTGGGAGGAGTGACAATATCTGAGGTGGGAGGAGTGATAATATCTGAGGTGGGAGGAGTGACAATATCTGAGGTGGGAGGGGTGATAATATCTGAGGTGGGAGGAGTGACAATATCTGAGGTGGGAGGGGTGATAATATCTGAGGTGGGAGGAGTGATAATATCTGAGGTGGGAGGAGTGATAATATCTGAGGTGGGAGGAGTGACAATATCTGAGGTGGGAGGAGTGATAATATCTGAGGTGGGAGGAGTGACAATATCTGAGGTGGGAGGAGTGATAATATCTGAGGTGGGAGGAGTGATAATATCTGAGGTGGGAGGGGTGATAATATCTGAGGTGGGAGGGGTGATAATATCTGAGGTGGGAGGAGTGATAATATCTGAGGTGGGAGGAGTGATAATATCTGAGGTGGGAGGGGTGATAATATCTGAGGTGGGAGGAGTGATAATATCTGAGGTGGGAGGGGTGATAATATCTGAGGTGGGAGGGGTGATAATATCTGAGGTGGGAGGGGTGATAATATCTGAGGTGGGAGGAGTGATAATATCTGAGGTGGGAGGGGTGATAATATCTGTGTCCTTAAAAACGTGCACCATATACCAATTTCAGGCAGCGCTGGGCTCGGGAGAGGCAATGGTGGTGACATGTGTCCTCCGAAACATGACCCGCCAAGCTGCCTACTTAACATGCTGCTCACTTTACCCGGGAGTCAGCCGTACCAATGTGTCGGAGGAAACAGGACACGGCTAGAAGGGATACAGCTTTGTCAAATTAACGTCAAAAGTTTAAATTTGTTGCATTTTAGCTAACTCTAACCCTTTTCATAACCTTAACCTAATTCTCCTAACCTACTATGTTAATTCTCCTAACCTGCTACGTCAATTCTCCTAACCTGCTATGTTAATTCTCCTAACCTACTATGTTAATTCTCCTAACCTGCTACGTCAATTCTCCTAACCTGCTATGTTAATTCTCCTAACCTGCTATGTTAATTCTCCTAACCTGCTATGTTAATTCTCCTAACCTGCTGTTAATTCTCCTGACCTGCTATGTTAATTCTCCTAACCTGCTATGTTAATTCTCCTAACCTGCTGTTAATTCTCCTAACCTTTAATTCTCCTAACCTGCACCGCCCTTTGGAGCTCCCGGCCGGCTGTGACACAGCCTTGGATCAAACCCCAAATTATTTTGCCCCAAATTCTAAAAAACTATTTTTGCTTTGTCATTATGGGGTGTTGTGTGTAGATTGATGAAGAGGGAAAAACAGTGTAATCCAGTTTAGAATAAGGCTGTAACGTAACAAAATGTTGGAAAAAATCAAGGGTCTGAATACCTTCCGAACGGCCTGTATAATGCCATATCACCGGTAGACCTAGGCTGTATTCTTGCTTATTGAGAATGTGCCTCACACATGCAATGCAATTTACAGGAGCCTAGTATTTTCTATTTGAGGTGTGATGTGTAAATGGAACAGATGTGATCATAGTCTCTCTTGCGTTGGGTAATAAAGAAAAGTAGGTCCCAGTTGATCTGTATTTTATTCTCCACAGACATAAGGAAGCTCACAGGCTCGTTGTCATTGATGGCTGATACAGATTCGTTGGCATATCTTCCCCTCTCTGCAAGCATGACCAATGGCATAGCACCTTATTGACATCTGACTTGAACCAACCAATAGCAATACCTAAAAATTAAAAAAGACATATTTCTGCCGTGTCAAGTGGAAACACAACTAACCTTGTTACATAAAGACATATAGGCCTGTAGTCATTGAAGCAAATTTCAACAATGTTGACTGTCAACATGTTTTTTTTTACTGGTGATATAGCCTATTATATTCAATCAACTGTAGTATCAATCCACAATGTATGGACTAGGATGAGAATATTCTGTGGCCCCAGCCGAATTGAATGGAGTTGATGACATCACAAAGACCGTCAATATTTGATTTGATTTATGTAACCTTTATTGAACGAGGCAAATTCTTATTTACAACGACGGCCTACCCCGGCCAAACCCTAACCTGGACGACGCTCGGGCCAATGGTGCACCGCCCTATGGAACTTCCAATCACGGGCCGGTTGTGATACAGCCTGGAATCAAACCAGGGTCTGTAGTGACGCCTTAGACCGCTGCTCCACTCGGGAGCCCTACAGAACGTGAGACAATGGCATACAGTATTAAGCCATGAACTGAGTTGATTGGTCAGTGAGTGGCCAAGCCCTCCTCACACCTCCAATTCATTTATTCATCTCTTTCGCACCACCGCCACCTACTGGGCCCATAATTCTGGTTGTGAAAATAGCAGAAATATTTGTTAAAATAGAACCCTTTTGTTATTCTTAGATTGTTTTCCCTCCAGCATATATTGATTACTATTTTTCTAATTTGGCACACAGAAACTAGAAGCCATGAGTAACTTGGTCAAATAATAATGGCACCGATTGGCCTATAGGTGGCGCTGTTATAAGCAGTCTGACTTAAACACTCATATCCGCTGCCCCGTTTTGACCTAGGGTCTTTGTCTACAGACTAGGAGACAGGCCTCAGCATCTTCAGATTAGGTGCTACAAGACAGGATGGAGGAGAAGGGAAGAGAGAGATCAGAAAGTGTGGAGAAGAATGAGGAGTGAGATACACCTGAGATAATGATGTGATGATGGTCCTATGATACACCTGAGATAATGATGTGATGATGGTCCTATGATACACCTGAGATAATGATGTGATGATGGTCCTATGATACACCTGAGATAATGATGTGATGATGGTCCTATGGTACACCTGAGATAATGATGTGATGATGGTCCTATGATACACCTGAGATAATGATGTGATGATGGTCCTATGATACACCTGAGATAATGACGTGATGATGGTCCTATGATACACTTGAGATAATGATGTGATGATGGTCCTATGGTACACCTGAGATAATGATGTGATGATGGTCCTATGGTACACCTGAGATAATGATGTGATGATGGTCCTATGATACACCTGAGATAATGATGTGATGATGGTCCTATGGTACACCTGAGATAATGATGTGATGATGGTCCTATGGTACACCTGAGATAATGATGTGATGATGGTCCTATGGTACACCTGAGATAATGTGATGATGCTCCTATGGTACACCTGAGATAATGATGTGATGATGCTCCTATGATACACCTGAGATAATGATGTGAATATGGTCCTAATAAGACACATTTATTACAGACAGCAACACAAACACATGCTTCCATTCTGAAAAATAGTTTATTTGATCTGGGTAGTGTTGTGTCCTGGACTGGATCATTAAATGTGAAGACTTATTTCTATCAAATCAGTTCTCTAGGTTGAATTATTACATGATTAAACTAATCATGTAAACATTAATGAACTAGGAAAAATGTTGAGATTTACAGAGTTATCATTTTATAACTCTTCAGATATTTTATTATCTGATCAATTACAGTCTTCTATTAACGATGATTCATTGTTACCTTCATTAGTCGCATTCCAAACGTCGTAAAAAAAATGTTATCTGCACAAACCCTAGTTTCCATAATGAATCAGCAATATACAAATTGTCTTCATTATTTATTTACTAACTACCTAAATAATCACAGAAATACATCACAAACAAACAGTAGATATTGGTTACTAACACAATGCATTGATAGAAAAGTCCCTGGTGGGCTAAGCCGGTATGACGACTTGGTAGACAAAGGAAAGGGGTGGAGACAGATAAAAGAGCGGGAGAGACAAAATGGATTCAGTACACACAGTTGATCATTATTTTCATTGAAATGCTAATCCTTTGCACATGATGTACACCCAAAAGGTCACGTTGTGACAGTAGCTATGTTTTTATTTGACCTATATATAAATCATTCTGTATATTCAAAAAAAATAATGTTTTACCTTTATTTTACTAAGTCAGTTAAGAACAAATTGTTATTTTCAATGACGGCCTAGGAACAGTGGGTTAACTGCCTGTTCAGGGGCAGAATTGACAGATGTGTACCTTGTCAGCTCAGGGAATTGAACTTGCAACCTTTCGGTTACTAGTCCAACACTCTAACCACTAGGCTTCCCTGCCGCCCCAACGGAGGGAGAGAAGAAAGCCGTGTTACCCAGATTCACTCAGGTACTTAACAAGATGGCGTTCGTGTTCAATGAGAGCTTTGAGACAAGCTCCCGTCACTTCTGGTCCTTTAGGGAGGACTGATCTCAGTAGTTTTCTCATTTGGTCCTGTTCAGTTGTTTCAGCTGTTATTCTGGAGTACTCTTCTTCGCCAATCATGTCCTTTGACCACAGATCATCTGCTATTGGCATTGGGTTTGTGGCTCCCTGAATGATTTTAGCCCAGTGTTTCTTCAGAAACTCCTCAGCAGGAATCCCAGGGAGTGTTAATGCTGAAGGGGGGTGAATTAAATGAATATGGCTTTAGGGTTAACAGTAGCTGTTTCTACATCTTGCAGTATCTCCAGTTAACATTCCTCTGATAGTAATTTCTTGTATAGAGCTGACTCCAGGGTTGTGGTCAATTCAAATTCAAGTCAGTTAATAAAAATAAAAACAACTTTTGAATTTTTTATTTTTTACTATTAGGTTTAATTGAGAAGTTATTGAAAATAGATGCCCCTTTTCCGGTTATTGAATTGGAATTTCAGTTTACTTCCTGAATTGACTGCCTTATTTGGAATTGACGCCTACCCTGGCTGACACGATTGTCTGTTCTACATAACATACAGAGCCTTGCAAATGTGTTCATACCCCTTGTATTTCTCTATTGTGTTACATAGTGGGATTAACATTTATGTAATTGTAATGTTTTATCAACAATCTAATGAAAATACTCTGTAATGTCCAAAGTGGACATGTCCCCCATACATACCACATCTGTAAGGCCCCTCAGTCAAGTATTGCATTTCAAGCACTGATTCAACTATATACAAAGACCAGGGATCTTTTTGATGGGTAACAATAACAGATCGGAGATTTAATATCTCTTTAAGCGTGGTCAAATTAATAATGATGCTGTGGATTACATATTAAAGCAACCAGACACAAAGACAGTTGTCCTTCTGAACTGGGCTTCAGGACAGGAAGGAAACTGCTTAGTGATGTCACCAGGACATTGGTGAATTTAAAACAGTTGCAGACTTCAAATGTCTGTGATGGGAGAAAACTGAGGAAGGATCAACGACAATGTACCGACTCAAAATCCCCAACATTTTGAAAGAGCTTGAAGAATTAAGAAAATAATGGGCTAATATTGTACAATACAGGTGTGTAAAGCTACTAGAGACTTACCCAAGATGCATAGCTGTAATCGCTGCCAAGGTGTTTCTAACATGTACTGACTCAGGGAGCTGAATACTTATGGGACGACTATATTTTAGGTATTTAATTTCTATCAATCTAAAATACATATATATATATATATTCTTCCATTTTGACATTACTGAGTATTTTGTGTAGACTTGACAAGAAATTCCAATTAAAACCCTTTTAATCCCACTTTGTAATTCAATAAAATGTGATGCAGATACTTTTTCAAGGCACTGTATTTCGGTCTGAATGTTCTGTATCATTACACCCCACTGAACACAACTCATGAAGACCTTCATCAGTGTCCATCACAACTTGAAGAGACGTTAGCTCTGTAACCTCGTCCACAAAAACTAACTTACATATTGGATGATAGTCTTTCCTGTATACATCTGAAAAACAAACGACAGAATATATCATAAAAACATGTTAATAGCATCTGTTAGAAAAGAAACACTGATGATTGACATACTGTTCATGTATAGTATTTCTTACCTTTTGATACCACTGATTTCCATACTGTCCTCTCATCATCCCCAATTAACTCCATCTCAATGTCAACCCCTGTGTTTCCCATTATCATCTGACAACAGCTGGGTGTGGTGTCTGCAGGTAACAGCTGAATCTTCTGTAGAAGGCCACATGGTGCAACCAGTGAGACATCAGACAGAGAGAGAGAGAGAGAGAAATAGAATGATATTCCAGTTATTCATATATAATATGACAGATTCATGTGCTTAGCCTGGTAAAACTGCACCTCTGGATTGATGGAGGAGGAATGGGGATTCTTGAGCGCAAACCAAGTGTTCAGCTTTAAGGGCCCGGTTGGACTTGACAGGAGAAATTCTGAATATCCTTGGAAAACTTGATCTTTCTCCCGTTCCCGAACAGCCTACAAAATTAGCAATGTAGTGGTCAGTCAGAAAAAACGTAGTCTCATAATTCACACACTATTGTTATTGATTTATTATCCTTATTTTACCAGCATATTATTTTAAAGGTGTACCAGATAAGTTGACTGAGAAGAGAGTCTCTATTACAGCAACGACTTGGGGAAGAATTGCAGGGGAGAGGAGAGGGGATAAATGAGCCAATTGGAAGCTGGGGATGATTAGGTGGCCATGACGGTATGAGGGCCATATTGGGAGTTTAACAAGGGACACTGGGTTAACACCCCTACTCTTACGATAAGTGCTATGGGATCTTTAGTGACCACAGAGAGTCAGGACACCTGTTTAACGTCCCATGTGAAAGACAGCACCCTAACACAGGGCAATGTCCCCTTCACTGCCCCGGGGCAATGGGATCTCCTTCGACCAGAGGGAAGAGTGCCGTCTACTGGCTCTTCAAATTAATGAGACAGAAATAGATTTCTCACAGAGCTGCATGTTTTCTTTGTAATCTAGAGATTTTCAACAAACTATCAGCTTTCCTTTAGTAAGTTTCAACATACTGTTGTCACTTCAATGATAGTGCCTCACCTCTTTCTGACTGGAGTTTCTGAGGAGGAGGTACAGCCGTGAATCTACTGTTGCCTTTTTTACTGCCATATAGAGGACCACGTCACAGTGGACATCTACGTTCCTAGAAAAGATATAGCTCAGTATAACAGAGATAGCTGAGAACTTGGGATGGAGAATCTTAGCATGGAATCTGGTGACCTCATGCACTTCCTCAAAAGACACTCCATGTTCCTCTACATGAAGAATCTTCATCTCATTACTCAGGGAAGGATTGGTCCCTGAACAACACAATACAAAGGAGACAGAAGGACAAATATTGTATTATTCATCCAACTAAAACACAAAGAATATGCAGTACCAGATCACAGTAAACTCAAACTCCCAGAATAGTTAATTCATTAATTCAGGAAGTGAAACTCCGTTACATGGAAATGTCTTTCTGAATACTATTTCTATATGGTTTTACCTAAACAGACAAAGTGTGGCAGATGAACTTCCTCCAGTTCACCTAACTCCATAGTGATGTCCAGCAATGGACCACCTTGTGTGTACTGCATGTCTTTCAGAAGTTGACTGTAGGGTTCCCAGTTCCTGAAGTGATACTTCAGAATGACATCTCTCTCACACAGCCAGCGGAGCCCAGACACTGTGCACTCATAACTCCCTTTGGGTGTCCTGTGCCTGAGGGCAACAACAAGATATGGTAGAGAGGGTCAATGGTCACATTGAGAGATTGGATTAGAAGACTATTCCCAAAGGTAATGGGGAAATACACTAGCAAGTGAAATGAAATGTTAAAACTAGTTATTTTACTTGAACATTGTCACTCCCTGGACAGTGGAAGTCAAGGGTTCAATCTGAAGCCAGTGTGTGGAGTCCTGAACAAGGACAAGCATGTCAGTATACATATGGGGCCTGTTTCCTGGACACAGATTGAGTCTAGTGCTGGACCTAAAGCATGCTCAATGGAAGTTTCAATAGAAAGTTATTTAAGGTCCAGGACTAGGCTTAATCTGTGTCCGGGAAACTGGCTCATTAAAGAAACAGTCATTTATCTAATGTATTTATTCAATGTTACATAGAATGCTGGTGATATATTGATTACACTGTCTAATGAACAAAGGTGACAACAGCTAAAATCCTGCATGCCTACAAGCAGAACACAGGACTGTCTATATCCCAGTATGAATGGTTGGTCACTACACACCTGGCTTTGAGACTGTGTTTATATTACTAAAGCAGAACACAGGACTGTCTACAGTGAGGGAAAAAAGTATTTGATCCCCTGCTGATTTTGTACGTTTGCCCACTGACAAAAAAATGATCAGTCTATAATTTTAATGGTAGATTTATTTGAACAGTGAGAGATAGAATAACAACAAAAAAATCCAGAAAAACGCATGTGAAAAATGTTATAAATTGATTTGCATTTTAATGAGGGAAATTGATTAGCAGAACACAGGGCTGTCTATATCCCAGTATGAATGGTTGGTCAGTACACACCTGGCTTTGAGACTGTGCCTGACTCCCGCAGGTATGTAAAAGTAAGAATTGACATTATGACTTACCTCAACATGGTCACAAGTCTTACATCTCTGAGGAATCCCTGAAGTCAAAAGTAGTTGTTATTTAAAATGGACACGCTCATGTAATAGTGAATTAATAATTATTATATAAACTTGTAATAAAAATGAATATAAGTGAACAACAGTCTCAGAATGTACACTCATTAGCATACCATAATCTGACATTAGTGTTATATTAATTAATGTTCGTGGAAGCAGGAAACAACATCGTTCTGGCCCATGTTTTATAGATGTTGAGGGCATGATTTCTGGTAGATCCTAGGATGAGAGCTTAAAGGTAGAGTCAGCTAAATTCATTTGTAGGAGCAGCACCACAGATATTGTGATGAGCAAGATGCCTGACTTCTCTCTCACACTGTCACACACAGTATCCGCCCATGTGCAAGGGTTCTCTTCACTCTCTTACAGCGTGGTAGCCACGGAAATAAAACGCTCTTAGTTGTTATGGAAATGTACCCACACTGATGTTAACTTTGTGCATCTACGTCATATTGCTGACTCAACCTTTAAGTTTGTTTTGACCAAATAGATCATGATTGTGTTCCTTGTCTGGGACTCAAGTATAATGAATGCTTTAAACGTATTTTGAGTTAAAAACAATTATCAGTTAACACTCACAGTTCTCAGGTCCAGGCTTGATCCAACACTCTCCACCGTGGTCTCTGGTGTTCTCAGGTCCAGGCTTGATCCAACTCTCTCCACCATGGTCTCTGGTGTCCTCAGGTCCAGGCTTGATCCAACACTCTCCACCGTGGTCTCTGGTGTTCTCAGGTCCAGACTTGATCCAACTCTCTCCACCATGGTCTCTGGTGTCCTCAGGTCCAGGCTTGATCCAACACTCTCCACCATGGCCTCTGGTGTTCTCAGGTCCAGGCTTGATCCAACTCTCTCCACCGTGGTCTCTGGTGTTCTCAGGTCCAGGCTTGATCCAACTCTCTCCACCATGGTCTCTGGTGTCCTCAGGTCCAGGCTTGATCCAACACTCTCCACCATGGTCTCTGGTGTTCTCAGGTCCAGGCTTGATCCAACTCTCTCCACCATGGTCTCTGGTGTTCTCAGGTCCAGGCTTGATCCAACTCTCTCCACCGTGGTCTCTGGTGTTCTCAGGTCCAGGCTTGATCCAACTCTCTCCACCATGGTCTCTGGTGTTCTCAGGTCCAGGCTTGATCCAACTCTCTCCAACATGGTCTCTGGTGTTGGTAAAGCAGAAGGACCGTGATTAAACTAAATACAACTTATAAAGGCTTTATATAGCATACATACAGTCTGTATAAGCAATATAAAGGGTGACAGAACAGCTCCCTATGTAGAGTGCATTGTCAAATGTGACATAACCCACTACGTCTACTTCAAATGTAGCTCAGTTGGTAACGCAATGTTAGGATTGTGGGTTCGATTCACACGGAGGACCAATAGGTGAAAAAAGAAAACATATAAAAAAAATTATGCACTCACTACTGATTAAAACACACCACTACTACTAATCTACCTGTCTGTAGGTCCAACAGAACACATTAAAACACACCACTACTACTAATCTAACTGTCTGTAGGTCCAACAGAACACATTAAAACACACCACTACTACTAATCTAACTGTCTGTAGGTCCAACAGAACACATTAAAACACACCACTACTACTAATCTAACTGTCTGTAGGTCAAACAGAACACATTAAAACACACCACTACTACTAATCTAACTGTCTGTAGGTCCAACAGAACACATTAAAACGCACCACTACCACTAATCGAACTGTCTGTAGGTCCAACAGAACACATTAAAACACACCACTACTACTAATCTAACTGTCTGTAGGTCCAACAGAACACATTAAAACACACCACTACTACTAATCTAACTGTCTGTAGGTCCAACAGAACACATTAACACACACCACTACTACTAATCTAACTGTCTGTAGGTCCAACAGAACACATTAAAACACACCACTACTTCTAATCTAACTGTCTGTAGGTCCAACAGAACACATTAACACACACCACTACTACTAATCTAACTGTCTGTAGGTCCAACAGAACACATTAACACACACCACTACTACTAATCTAACTGTCTGTAGGTCCAACAGAACACATTAACACACACCACTACTACTAATCTAACTGTCTGTAGGTCCAACAGAACACATTAAAACACACCACTACTACTAATCTAACTGTCTGTAGGTCCAACAGAACACATTAACACACACCACTACTACTAATCTAACTGTCTGTAGGTCCAACAGAACACATTAAAACACACCACTACTACTAATCTAACTGTCTGTAGGTCCAACAGAACACATTAACACACACCACTACTACTAATCTAACTGTCTGTAGGTCCAACAGAACACATTAAAACACATCACTACTACTAATCTAACTGTCTGTAGGTCCAACATAACACATTAAAACACACCACTACTACTAATCTAACTGTCTGTAGGTCCAACAGAACACATTAAAACGCACACTACTACCACTAATCGAACTGTCTGTAGGTCCAACAGAGCACATTAAAACACACCACTACTACTAATCTAACTGTCTGTAGGTCCAACAGAGCACATTAAAACACACCAATACTACTAATCTAACTGTCTGTAGGTCCAACAGAACACATTAAAACACACCACTACCACTCATCTTACTATCGGTAGGTCCAACAGAACACATTAACACACACCACAACCACCAATCTAACTGTCTGTAGGTCCAACCAAAACACATTAAGACACAACACTACTACTAATCTAACTGTCTGTAGGTCCAACAGAACACATTAAAACACACCACTACTAATAATCTAACTGTCTGTAGGTCCAACAGAACACATTAAAACGCACCACTACCATTAATCGAACTGTCTGTAGGTCCAACAGAACACATTAAAACACACCACTACTACTAATCTAACTGTCTGTAGGTCCAACAGAACACATTAAAACACACCACTACTACTAATCTAACTGTCTGCAGGTCCAACAGAACACATTAAAACACACCACTACTACTACTAATCTAACTGTCTGTAGGTCCAACAGAACACATTAAAACACACCACTACTACTAATCTAACTGTCTGTAGGTCCAACAGAACACATTAAAACGCACCACTACCACTAATCGAACTGTCTGTAGGTCCAACAGAACACATTAAAACACACCACTACTACTAATCTAACTGTCTGTAGGTCCAACAGAACACATTAAAACACACCACTACTACTAATCTAACTGTCTGTAGGTCCAACAGAACACATTAACACACACCACTACTACTAATCTAACTGTCTGTAGGTCCAACAGAACACATTAAAACACACCACTACTTCTAATCTAACTGTCTGTAGGTCCAACAGAACACATTAACACACACCACTACTACTAATCGAACTGTCTGTAGGTCCAACAGAACACATTAAAACACACCACTACTACTAATCTAACTGTCTGTAGGTCCAACAGAACACATTAAAACACACCACTACTACTAATCTAACTGTCTGTAGGTCCAACAGAACACATTAACACACACCACTACTACTAATCTAACTGTCTGTAGGTCCAACAGAACACATTAAAACACACCACTACTACTAATCTAACTGTCTGTAGGTCCAACAGAACACATTAACACACACCACTACTACTAATCTAACTGTCTGTAGGTCCAACAGAACACATTAAAACACATCACTACTACTAATCTAACTGTCTGTAGGTCCAACATAACACATTAAAACACACCACTACTACTAATCTAACTGTCTGTAGGTCCAACAGAACACATTAAAACGCACCACTACCACTAATCGAACTGTCTGTAGGTCCAACAGAGCACATTAAAACACACCACTACTACTAATCTAACTGTCTGTAGGTCCAACAGAGCACATTAAAACACACCAATACTACTAATCTAACTGTCTGTAGGTCCAACAGAACACATTAAAACACACCACTACCACTAATCTTACTATCGGTAGGTCCAACAGAACACATTAACACACACCACAACCACCAATCTAACTGTCTGTAGGTCCAACCAAAACACATTAAGACACAACACTACTACTAATCTAACTGTCTGTAGGTCCAACAGAACACATTAAAACACACCACTACTAATAATCTAACTGTCTGTAGGTCCAACAGAACACATTAAAACGCACCACTACCATTAATCAGACTGTCTGTAGGTCCAACAGAACACATTAAAACACACCACTACTACTAATCTAACTGTCTGTAGGTCCAACAGAACACATTAAAACACACCACTACTACTAATCTAACTGTCTGCAGGTCCAACAGAACACATTAAAACACACCACTACTACTACTAATCTAACTGTCTGTAGGTCCAACAGAACACATTAAAACACACCACTACTACTAATCTAACTGTCTGTAGGTCCAACAGAACACATTAAAACGCACCACTACCACTAATCGAACTGTCTGTAGGTCCAACAGAACACATTAAAACACACCACTACTACTAATCTAACTGTCTGTAGGTCCAACAGAACACATTAAAACACACCACTACTACTAATCTAACTGTCTGTAGGTCCAACAGAACACATTAACACACACCACTACTACTAATCTAACTGTCTGTAGGTCCAACAGAACACATTAAAACACACCACTACTACTAATCTAACTGTCTGTAGGTCCAACAGAACACATTAAAACACACCACTACTACTAATCTAACTGTCTGTAGGTCCAACAGAACACATTAAAACACACCACTACTACTAATCTAACTGTCTGTAGGTCCAACAGAACACGTTAACACACACCACTACTACTAATCTAACTGTCTGTAGGTCCAACAGAACACATTAACACACACCACTACTACTAATCTAACTGTCTGTAGGTCCAACAGAACACATTAACACACACCACTACTACTAATCTAACTGTCTGTAGGTCCAACAGAACACATTAACACACACCACTACTACTAATCTAACTGTCTGTAGGTCCAACAGAACACATTAACACACACCACTACTACTAATCTAACTGTCTGTAGGTCCAACAGAACACATTAACACACACCACTACTACTAATCTAACTGTCTGTAGGTCCAACAGAACACATTAAAACACACCACTACTACTAATCTAACTGTCTGTAGGTCCAACAGAACACATTAAAACACACCACTACTACTAATCTAACTGTCTGTAGGTCCAACAGAACACATTAAAACACACCACTACTACTAATCTAACTGTCTGCAGGTCCAACAGAACACATTAAAACACACCACTACTACTAATCTAACTGTCTGTAGGTCCAACAGAACACATTAAAACGCACCACTACCACTAATCGAACTGTCTGTAGGTCCAACAGAGCACATTAAAACACACCACTACTACTAATCTAACTGTCTGTAGGTCCAACAGAGCACATTAAAACACACCAATACTACTAATCTAACTGTCTGTAGGTCCAACAGAACACATTAAAACACACCACTACCACTAATCTTACTATCGGTAGGTCCAACAGAACACATTAACACACACCACAACCACCAATCTAACTGTCTGTAGGTCCAACCAAAACACATTAAGACACAACACTACTACTAATCTAACTGTCTGTAGGTCCAACAGAACACATTAAAACACACCACTACTAATAATCTAACTGTCTGTAGGTCCAACAGAACACATTAAAACGCACCACTACCATTAATCAGACTGTCTGTAGGTCCAACAGAACACATTAAAACACACCACTACTACTAATCTAACTGTCTGTAGGTCCAACAGAACACATTAAAACACACCACTACTACTAATCTAACTGTCTGCAGGTCCAACAGAACACATTAAAACACACCACTACTACTACTAATCTAACTGTCTGTAGGTCCAACAGAACACATTAAAACACACCACTACTACTAATCTAACTGTCTGTAGGTCCAACAGAACACATTAAAACGCACCACTACCACTAATCGAACTGTCTGTAGGTCCAACAGAACACATTAAAACACACCACTACTACTAATCTAACTGTCTGTAGGTCCAACAGAACACATTAAAACACACCACTACTACTAATCTAACTGTCTGTAGGTCCAACAGAACACATTAACACACACCACTACTACTAATCTAACTGTCTGTAGGTCCAACAGAACACATTAAAACACACCACTACTACTAATCTAACTGTCTGTAGGTCCAACAGAACACATTAAAACACACCACTACTACTAATCTAACTGTCTGTAGGTCCAACAGAACACATTAAAACACACCACTACTACTAATCTAACTGTCTGTAGGTCCAACAGAACACGTTAACACACACCACTACTACTAATCTAACTGTCTGTAGGTCCAACAGAACACATTAACACACACCACTACTACTAATCTAACTGTCTGTAGGTCCAACAGAACACATTAACACACACCACTACTACTAATCTAACTGTCTGTAGGTCCAACAGAACACATTAACACACACCACTACTACTAATCTAACTGTCTGTAGGTCCAACAGAACACATTAAAACACACCACTACTACTAATCTAACTGTCTGTAGGTCCAACAGAACACATTAACACACACCACTAATACTAATCTAACTGTCTGTAGGTCCAACAGAACACATTAAAACACACCACTACTACTAATCTAACTGTCTGTAGGTCCAACAGAACACATTAAAACACACCACTACTACTAATCTAACTGTCTGTAGGTCCAACAGAACACATTAAAACACACCACTACTACTAATCTAACTGTCTGCAGGTCCAACAGAACACATTAAAACACACCACTACTACTAATCTAACTGTCTGCAGGTCCAACAGAACACATTAAAACACACCACTACTGCTAATCTAACTGTCTGCAGGTCCAACAGAACACATTAAAACACACCACTACTACTAATCTAACTGTCTGTAGGTCCAACAGAACACATTAAAACACACCACTACTACTAATCTAACTGTCTGTAGGTCCAACAGAACACATTAAAACACACCACTACTACTAATCTAACTGTCTGTAGGTCCAACAGAACACATTAAAACACACCACTACTACTAATCTAACTGTCTGTAGGTCCAACAGAACACATTAAAACACACCACCACTACTAATCTAACTGTCTGTAGGTCCAACAGAACACATTAACACACACCACCACTACTAATCTAACTGTCTGTAGGTCTAACAGAACACATTAAAACACATTGTGTTCGTGAGAATCTCCCCTTTCCACAGTGATATCACTAGCTCTGCCACCACTACTACTAATCTAACTACTACTAATCTAACTGACTAGCTCTACCACCACTACTACTAATCTAACTACTATTAATCTAACTGACTAGCTCTACCACCACTAGTACTAATCTAACTACTACTAATCTAACTGACTAGCTCTGCCACCACTACTACTAATCTAACGGACTAGCTCTGCCACCACTACTACTAATCTAACTACTACTAATCTAACTGACTAGCTCTGCCACCACTACTACTAATCTAACTGACCAGCTCTGCCACCACTACTACTAATCTAACTACTACTAATCTAACTGACTAGCTCTGCCACCACTACTACTAATCTAACGGACTAGCTCTGCCACCACTACTACTAATCTAACTACTACTAATCTAACTGACTAGCTCTGCCACCACTACTACTAATCTAACTGACTAGCTCTGCCACCACTACTACTAATCTAACTACTACTAATCTAACTGACTAGCTCTGCCACCACTACTACTAATCTAACTGCTACTAATCTAACTGACTAGCTCTACCACCACTACTACTAATCTAACTAATACTAATCTAACTGACTAGCTCTGCCACCACTACTACTAATCTAACGGACTAGCTCTACCACCACTACTACTAATCTAACTACTACTAATCTAACTGACTAGCTCTGCCACCACTACTACTAATCTAACGGACTAGCTCTGCCACCACTACTACTAATCTAACTACTACTAATCTAACGGACTAGCTCTGCCACCACTACTACTAATCTAACTACTACTAATCTAACTGACTAGCTCTACCACCACTACTACTAATCTAACTGACTAGCTCTGCCAACTGCAGATGTAGTGGATTGAAACACAGATAGATCTTAAACTGACGGATGATTGATGGGGATTTTTTATTGGTACTTTTTACCCCTTCTTCTCCCCAATTGGTCGTTTTACAGTCCTTCTTTTCCCCAATTGGTCGTTTTACAGTCCTTCTTCTCCCCAATTGGTCGTTTTACAGTCCTTCTTCTCCCCAATTGGTCGTTTTACAGTCCTTCTTCTCCCCAATTGGTCGTTTTACAGTCCTTCTTCTCCCCAATTGGTCGTTTTACAGTCCTTCTTCTCCCCAATTGGTCGTTTTACAGTCTTGTCCCATTGCTGCAACTCCCGTACGGACTCGGGAGAGGCGAATGTTGAGAGCCATGCGTCCTCCGAAACACGACTCTGCCAAGGCGCACTGCTTCTTGACAGACTGCCTGCTTAACCCGTGCATGTACCCGGCCGCCACAAGGAGTCGCTAGAGCGCGATGGGACAAGGACATCCCAGCCGGCCAAACCCTCCCCTAACCTGGACGACACCGTGCCAATTGTGTGTCGCCTGCATCATGGGTCTCCCGGTCGCGGCAGGCAGTGTCACAGCCGGGTTCGAACCCGGATCTGTAGTGACGCCTCTAGCACTGCGATGCTGTAGACCGCTGCGCCACTCGGGTAGGGGGTTATTAAATCACAACAATAATGTAACTGTAGGAATGATTCCAGAGGGAAACAAATGATGAAACATTGCTATGACTCACCTCTGAATGTGTTGGTCATCTATCTGACACAGGGTCACTGAGGAGGAGTAAATCCAAAACCCAGGATAGAGGGGTTCAATGAATGTGGTGTGTCTTGTGTAAACGTGTGTCAGTGTACCAGAGGAGGACACACTATAGAAGGACAAAGTACCAGCTGGCCAGTCCAGATACACTCCAACTCTGTTAGAAACAGGACCAGAGATGATTCTGCTGACTCCAGCATGGTAAAAGTGATAACCTCTATGAGAGCAGACTAAACACCAGGACTTCCTATTATCACCAATCCAATTGTCATCCAACCGTCCCTTCCTCTTCAGTCCTTTGTACACCACACCAATGTCAGCCATGTCACTATCCCTCTCCACCTCCCAGTAATAACGACATCCAGATAAGCCTTCTCTGCAGAGAACTTGGTAAAGACAGTCAAATCTGTCTGGGTGGTCTTCATAATGCTGCTTCTCTTCCACCCGTGTCACCTTCCTGTTCCCCTCAGACAGTATCAGGTGTGGGTTTGCTGTATTTGGGTCCAGGGTGAGATGACAGGCATCTGTAGACAAAAGGAGAGTTTAATCAAACCACATCTTCATATAAAATGTTGTTTTGTAGGTACAGAACAAGTAATGATTAGTTACTATGTTACTATAGTTCTGAATATGCAGTTAATTAGGATTGAAGAGACTTACATTTCCTCAGCCCTGATTTCAGCCTGTACTCTCCACCATGATCCACACTGTAGGAGAAACAGGTTATTGACTGACAAAGACCTAATAAAGCAGTCAACATTTAAACCATATTGTTGTGTTCTGGTGCACTATCCAAGTTCATTACTAGAGACATATAGGTATTCTATCCTACCTACTGCATACAGAACGGAGTACAATTCATTACTAGAGACATACAGGTATTCTATCCTACCTACTGCATACAGAACGGAGTACAATTCATTACTAGAGACATACAGGTATTCTATCCTACCTACTGCATACAGAACTGTTATAGATTTTATGGTGATGACTAAATGTTTGTACATCTAAGAATATTCCATTCTGAAAATGTATGCAATAGAGATAGGGTTATAAGACAGATGGTAGTCCAATTGATGTGTGTGTGTCTAGATATTAACTTTGTGTGCAGAAGTGCAACAAGCTGGTATGATTTCATTTAGGGGGTGTCTGGGAGAACAAAGAATTATTTTATTCTACCAGACACATGCGAGAGGCCCCTGCCCTTGAAGACAGAAGGGATAGTTAAAAGAACCGCCCAAGTTTGACTTATGTTGCAAAGATTGTGATAAGGAATGAATGGATACTGTGGGAAGACACTATTTTCTTGGAAAGGGTGGGGGAAGTGGTGGGAATTTTGTATCTTTGTATTTCAACATTGTACCATATAAAAGACTGTGTACACCTTTTAGAGCTCAGAGCTCTCCCATGAATAAATAATCTACATTTGACCATTATAGATTGGGCCTCTGTTTGTCTCATTTCAACCAGTATCTTACAAATACTGGGTAACAGACAGAGTTTGTTTAATTGAAGTTCAGTTTATGAACATTGAGAACAAAATTTCTATAACAATTTGGTCCTTCGAGCCGGATCTCAATACCTGTTTCTGTCTAGTTCCAGTGGACACGAAAATCACAAGACGGGCGGATCAGAGATCCGTGAGATAAAGACCTGACCTCTGAATTGAGGTTTTATTCAGGCCGGTAGGAGACTGGAACACGACAGAGACAGTGACGAGATCCAACCTACATTGCTTTTCCCAGTCTGCAAGACAGGTCAGTGGAGTTTTTATTCACGGATTTTGACGGGAATGGTTTGTGATATTTTGGTTCGAAAATGTTTAGAATTTATCAAAAATAGGAGCTTAATCATTTTTTACAGAATTACTAATATCTACTTTGTAAGTAGTAGGAAGTTAACTTTAAATGATCTATAAACGATCTAGGGAGAAGGCAGGTCCGAAACAACCTGAGGTAAGGTGCTGCCATAAATTAAACTATCTTAATAACAGCCGTACTTTGCTCACACGGGTTATTAAGCAAGGACATTAAATTCTCTGTGAAAAGATGGTGATTTTGTGAATAGGATAACTTAAATTGTATATTTGCCTAGGTCGATAATTCAATAAACATACCTAAATAAAGTCTTTATGTGAGGATATAAACTAGGTTTGGTGAGATAGACGGTAATTCTATGAACACGATAACCCCATCAAGCAAGAGTAGGTCCAAGATAGGGGGAGGAGAGGGAAGCCTAAAATAGAGATGAGAGATAGAAGATATTAACTTCAAAAGTCCCAAGTAACAACAGAAAAATAGGCGGTTAACTAGGGCTTTAAGACTTCTGGGAAATAGCTTATAGGGGTAAACGGGTGAGACCTAATCTCCGATTGAAAGTCACCTCTATAGATAAAGTTTCCAGACCGGAGAATCCCACGTAGTAGATTACATATCACATAGGGTGTGGGAATACACATAATTAGAGTCATTTGATAACATTAGGAACCACACACATAGATCATGGAGACCTAATATAGATACACATATTGGGAACATAGAGGGTCAGCCTAGCACACACACATAGGGGGTAGTGACATATACATTACGTGTGAAACACATAGGGATAAGGTTGATTATTAAGAGGGGATAGATGTGGAACAATGTGAAGCTCAAGAAGCACATCTAACAATATCCACATAGGATGGGGGTTATAGAATAATTAAGCGTATAAACCCAACCTAGGCGTCTGTAAGGAGACTATCAAAATATATTTGTAATATCAACAATGGGCAGTAAATCTTCAAAAGAGGTTCCCGAACTTACGGGACATGAGCGCTATATGGAGTTAAAAGATAAAATAAACATTTATTTTGGTCCAAAATGGAGAAAGAAGTATGGATTTGGACGTTTAAATGTAGAAAAGCTAGAATCTATGATAAAACAGATACATAAGGAATGTGGAAAGGATGAGAATAAGCAGCGAAAAGAGGGTTTAAACACAGCTAGAGTCTGGCTTTCAGAAGCCAGAAAGAGAGTAGAAGGGGAAGCCAGAAAGAGAGTAGAAGGCAATAAAAAGGTAGGACCAAGTCAGACATGGATAGCACAGATCAGACATGAGGAACCCATGTTTGATGAGACAATTTTAAATTTTTAGATTAGATCTTAATTGTTATGCTGTTTCTTTTCATGAAGATCATAATCAAAATCCTACCTAAGAAGAGTTATGATTGGATATAGGCCTAGAACAGTAATTGATGAGGACCAGATGTAAATACATGTATTGGTTTCGTATAATCGTTTTGTGTGGTTATGATAATTCTAATCAAAATAGATGGTGTTATTTCTTTATAGTTTGTTTCTATTTGGTGTGGTGTCATTATTAATTCTAATCAATATAGATGGGTGATCGTGTGTAAAAATTTAGTCAATAGGGTGGATTGTTATAGATTTTATGATGATGACTAAATGTTTGTACATCTAAGAATATTCCATTCTGAAAATGTATGCAATAGAGATAGGGTTATAAGACAGATGGTAGTCCAATTGATGTGTGTGTGTCTAGATATTAACTTTGTGTGCAGAAGTGCAACAAGCTGGTATGACTTCATTTAGGGGGTGTCTGGGAGAACAAAGAATTCTTTGATTCTACCAGACACATGTGAGAGGCCCCTGCCCTTGAAGACAGGAGGGATAGTTAAAGAACCGCCCAAGTTTGACTTATGTTGCAAAGATTGTGATAAGGAATGAATGGGTACTGTGGGAAGACACTATTTTCTTGGAAAGGGTGGGGGAAGTGGTGGGAATTTTGTATCTTTGTATTTCAACATTGTACCATATAAAAGACTGTGTACACCTTTTAGAGCTCAGAGCTCCCTCATGAATAAATAATCTACATTTGACCATTATAGATTGGGCCTCTTTGTCTCATTTCAACCAGTATCTAACAAATACTGGGTAACAGAGAGAGTTTGTTTAATTGAAGTTCAGTTTATGAACATTGAGAACAAAATTTCTATAACAAGAAAGGAGTACAGTTCATTACTAGAGACATACAGGTATTCTATCCTACCTACTGCATACAGAACGGAGAACAATTCATTACTAGAGACATAGAGGTATTCGATCCTACCTACTGCATACAGAATGGAGTACAATTCATTACTAGAGACATACAGGTATTCGATCCTACCTACTGCATACAGAATGGAGTACAATTCCAACAGGATTGTGGAGATGCAGAAGAAGAGTATTCATGTGGTGATGATGTATGCTGTGTTGGAGTGCTCAGCCTGCAGAGTAAACTTCCCCTTAATTCTACCATCATGTCCTCATGTTACTGACCCTACTACACTACATATGACACAACCGCTGCTCACACTATTAGGACATCTATTCTGACTTACTTCAGCTTCATCAGTTTATATGTGGGATCCACCAGAGCAGCTGAAAGCAGTCCCCCTGCAAAGTCTCCTGAGTGATTGTAGCTCAGGTCCAGCTCTTTCAGGTGGGAGGGGTTTGACCTCAGAGCTGAAGACAGAGCAGCGCAGCCCTCCTCTGTGACCAGACAGCCAGACAGCCTACAGAGACACACACAACAGCTGTCTAGGTTGGTGTACTGGTGTCAATCATCTTGTAGGTCACCAATACATTTGTCCATGACACAACATTGTCATGAAACATCAGACTATTTGTTTTACTCAGCTCAGTACCAACCTGACTGAAACAGCTGTACTTACCCCAGTGTGTGTAGTTTACAGTGTGGATCCTCCAGTCCAGCAGAGAGCAGTGTAACTCAGCTCAGTACCAACCTGACTGAAACAGCTGTACTTACCCCAGTGTGTGTAGTTTACAGTCTGGTCCCTCCAGTGCAGCAGACAGCAGTGTGACTCCTGAGTCCTGCAGGTCATTGTCTCTCAGCTCCAGTTGTTTCAGTTGTGAATTGAGTGAACTCAGGACTGAGGCCAGATCTGAACAGCAACCCTCTGTCAGACCACACTGACCTAGACTGAGGACAGTAGAGGACAAACTTGAACGCTAGCAACACACACACACACCTGTGTGTGTAGTTTACAGTCTGGATCCTCCAGTCCAGCAGAGAGCAGTGTAACTCAGCTCAGTACCAACCTGACTGAAACAGCTGTACTTACCCCAGTGTGTGTAGTTTACAGTCTGGTCCCTCCAGTGCAACAGACAGCAGTGTGACTCCTGAGTCCTGCAGGTCATTGTCTCTCAGCTCCAGTTGTTTCAGTTGTGAGTTGAGTGAACTCAGGACTGAGGCCAGATCTGAACAGCAACCCTCTGTCAGACCACACTGACCTAGACTGAGGAGAGTAGAGGACAAACTTGAACGCTAGCAACACACACACTAGGGTTGAGCGGTATCCGATTTTCATATCCTCATACTGGCCTTCTCTCACACCATGATTACCTGCTTAGTACTAGTTTACAGTCTGGATCCTCCAGTCCAGCAGAGAGCAGTGTAACTCAGCTCAGTACCAACCTGACTGAAACAGCTGTACTTACCCCAGTGTGTGTAGTTTACAGTGTGGATCCTCCAGTCCAGCAGAGAGCAGTGTAACTCAGCTCAGTACCGACCTGACTGAAACAGCTGTACTTACCCCAGTGTGTGTAGTTTACAGTCTGGATCCTCCAGTCCAGCAGACAGCAGTGTAACTCAGCTCAGTACCGACCTGACTGAAACAGCTGTACTTACCCCAGTGTGTGTAGTTTACAGTCTGGATCCTCCAGTCCAGCAGACAGCAGTGTAACTCCTGAGTCCTGCAGGTCATTGTCTCTCAGCTCCAGTTGTTTCAGTTGTGAGTTGGGTGAACTCAGGACTGAGGCCAGATGTGAACAGCAACCCTCTGTCAGACCACACTGACCTAGACTAGAGGGCAGAAGAGCACATGATCAACACATGTTTAAAACATCCACATAATAACTCATACTGAAGATAGTTAACTCACACTAGTGTCTGTATGTTGCAGAGTGGACTGGTTAGTCCAACACAGAGCAGCTCCACTCCTCTGTCTCCCAGGTCATTGTAGCTGAGGTCCAGTTCTCTCAGGGGTGAGTTTGGTGTCTGCAGAACTGAGGCCAGAGTCTCACAGGATTCATATGTGAGTTCACAGCCATCGAGTCTGGAGAGAGGAGATAATCTGTTAGATATACAAATCCTTCATTATAATGATACTGTAAACATCAACTCAATAACAGAACTTACAGTGCTCTCTTACAGAATTTCACTACCGGCAGCAACCTCTGATAACCTTCCTCTGATGTGTTGTATGTCTTCAGGTCAAACTCCTCCAGCACCTCCTCTGACATCAGTAACAGGTAGGCCAGGGCTGAACATTGGTCAGGTTTTAGTATTGTTTCTGAAAGAGTTCCTGATTGCAGGGAGGTCTGCATGTCTTGAACAACAGAGTTGGCACCAAGTTCATTCAGACAGTGGAACAAGTTGATGATCCTTTCTGCTGAACGCTCCTCCTCTATGTTGTATGAAAGGTACCTGGCTATTCTCTTAACTCTTTTCTCATTGCTCTGTGTTGTACTTCCTGTCTGTGTCAGAATGCCTCGTAACAGATTCTGATTGGACTCCAGTGAGAGACCCAGAAGGAAGCGGAGGAACAGGTCCAGGTGTCCATTCTCACTCTTCAAGGCCTGGTCCACTGCTCTCCTGTGTAAGTCAGACAACTGGATTGACTCCTTCTCTTCATCCTCACTAGTGGGGGAGAAAACATTTTCCTTCTTGTCCAGACATGATTCTAAAGCATGCACTGCTGCTAGAAACTCCTGAATGCTGAGATGCACAAAGCTGTAGACCTTCTCTTGGTACAGCCCAGATTCTTCTTTAAAGATCTCTGTACACAATGCTGAGTACTCTGATGCCTCTGTGACATCAAGCCCACACTCTCTCAGGTCCTCCTCATAGAAGATCAGGTTGCCCCTCTGCAGCTGTTGGAAAGCCAGCTTTGCCAGTTTAAGGATCATCTCTTTGTCTGACTGAGACAGTTCTTTCAAGTTTGTCTCTGAGGCTTTGTTGTACTTCTTGTTCTTTACAATGGTTTGGATGAGAATGAAGTGTGAGTACATCTGGGTCAGAGTTTTGGGGACTTCATCCTTCTCTGCCTCTTCCAGCATCATCTCAAGGACAGTGGCTGATATCCAACAGAAGACTGGCATGTGGCACATGATGTGGAGGCTCCTTGATGTTTTCACGTGGGTGATGATTTCATTGGCCAGATTCTGATCTGTGATTTTCTTCCTGAAGTACTCCTCCTTCTGTGGATCATTGAACCCTCGTACCTCTGTCACCTGGTCAACACACTCAGGGAGGATCTGATTGGCTGCTGCAGGCCGTGTGGTTATCCAGATACGAGCAGAGGGAAGCAGATTCCCCTTGATGAGGTTTGTCAGCAGAACATCCACTGAGGTTGGCTTCGTGACATCACAGCACTTCTCATTGTTTTTGAAGTCTAGAGGAAGTCGACACTCATCCAGACCATCAAAAATGAAAACAGTTTTGGTTTCACCATCTTCAATGCTGTCAATCTCTTTCAGCTCTGAGAAGTAGTGGGAAAGAAGTTGCATCAGACTGTATTGGTCCTTTTTCAGGTTCAGATCACGGAAAGGAAGAGGAAACATGAAATGAACGTCCTGATTTGCTTTTCCCTCTGCCCAGTCAAGGATGACCTTCTGCACAGAGACTGTTTTTCCAATGCCAGCGATTCCTTTTGTCAGCACAGTTCTGATAGGTTTGTCTTGTCCAGGTACAGGCTTGAAGATGTCGTTGCATTTGATTGATGTCTCTTGTGTGGTTTGTTTCTTGGATGCCAACTCTATCCGTCTAACCTCATGTTCATTATTGAGCCCTCCACTTCCACCCTCTGTGATGTAGAGCTCTGTGTAGATGTCCTTTAACAGACTTTGGTTTCCATGGTGTCCAATTCCTTCAGATATGTGTTGATACTTGTGTTTCAGTTTAGCCTTAATATCTTGTTGGACTGTCAGAAGAGTTTGACCTGTTGGAAAACAATGAGAGTTGGGACTCATACGTTTGTGTGTGTTTGTTTGTACCTTACTTTGTAATATTGTATGAAACACAGTCTTACTTCTTCTGTCCAGAAGGTTGTGTGTGATCTTTAATGCATCCTCACTGTCCAAACTCTCCACTTCCTTATTGTCATGTGTTAATGGTTCCTGGCTGAAAGCAGATGGCTGATCACTCTTCATTGATAGCAGGCTGGTTGTAGGGGACTCTGCTCTGGGCTTCTGGACACTGAACAGATCACCTCATCAATATCTCCTCAATACCTCATCTACTTCATTTTAACTGTATAGTGGAACTTCTAGAAGTCCTGATGTTTCTTTATAAAGCTACAGTCTGCAATTGGTAAATACATTTTTGTCCTTTTAAATTAATGATGTAGACCTACTTCTTAAAACTGAGTGGCTGCTGTTCTGGATCCTCTGGAAGTCTTTTCCAGATAGCAAAAAACAGAAGCTCCTGCACACGTATGGGATTCTCTACTTTACGTAGTCTCTGCTCTACTCATTCACTGTATGGGATTCTCTACTTTACGTAGTCTCTGTTCTACTCATTCACTGTACAGGATTCTCTACTTTACGTAGTCTCTGCTCTACTCATTCACTGTACAGGATTCTCTACTTTACGTAGTCTCTGCTCTACTCATTCACTGTATGGGATTCTCTACTTTATGTAGTCTCTGTTCTACTCATTCACTGTATGGGATTCTCTACTTTACGTAGTCTCTGCTCTACTCATTCACTGTATGGGATTCTCTAATTTACGTAGTCTCTGCTCTACTCATTCACTGTATGGTATTCTTTACTTTACATAGTCTCTGCTCTACTCATTCACTGTACAGGATTCTCTACTTTACGTAGTCTCTGCTCTACTCATTCACTGTACAGGATTCTCTACTTTACGTAGTCTCTGTTCTACTCATTCACTGTATGGTATTCTCTACTTTACGTAGTCTCTGCTCTACTCATTCACTGTACAGGATTCTCTACTTTACGTAGTCTCTGCTCTACTCATTCACTGTACGGGATTCTCTACTTTACATAGTCTTTGTTCTACTCATTCACTGTACAGGATTCTCTACTTTACGTAGTCTCTGCTCTACTCATTCACTGTACGGGATTCTCTACTTTACATAGTCTTTGTTCTACTCATTCACTGTACGGGATTCTCTACTTTACGTAGTCTCTGCTCTACTCATTCACTGTACGGGATTCTCTACTTTACGTAGTCTCTGTTCTACTCATTCACTGTACGGGATTCTCTACTTTACGTAGTCTCTGTTCTACTCATTCACTGTATGGGATTCTCTACTTTACGTAGTCTCTGCTCTACTCATTCGCTGTATGGGATTCTCTACTTTATGTAGTCTCTGCTCTACTCACAAGTTGGATGGTAACCTAGCTTGTTACCAGTTGGATGGTAACCTAGCTTGTTACCAGTTGGATGGTAACCTAGCTTGTTACCAGTTGGATGGTAACCTAGCTTGTTACCAGTTGGATGGAAACCTAGCTTGTGCTAGATTCTTTACTCTGGGGACGAGGCTTCCAGGGGTGCGGAACGGGGCGGAAGAGGGCGGTTACCTTCTTTTAAAGCTACAGTTTGCAATTGGTCAAAGGATTTTTAGATTTTGAATTAATGATACAGGCATACGTGTTATGTAATTTGGAAACACTTCTCTTAAATTAGTTGTATATCTCTAAAATAACTATATTTACAATTGATCTCTTACCCCTTACAACTGGTGTCTTGAGGCAGACTCTTTTTAGAGGCTGTGGCCCCCTCCTCTCGCTCAGAATACTTCCTCTTAGAGGCAGTGCCTCTCTTCTCGCTCTCTCCAGAGAGACTCATTTCAGAGGCAGTGTTCTCCTCCTCTCTCTCCCCAGCGAGGCTAATTTTAAAATGTCAGTCACAGCTCACTCAGCTACAATAAGAAATAACATAACAGTAAATATTTCGGTACATTGTTGAAGTACCATTAACACTTACTGTCCATGGTCACAGAGTTCACACAACGACGTCACTTACTAAAAGGAAATTACCTCGATAACAGCATTTGTCAGTTAAATGTAACAACCAGGAGTTGGAACTGAAATTATTTTCTAATCGTCCACTCTTTTTTTCGTTCCGTTCCACTGTTCAGACCAGCAAATTTAAGTTCTGAACCGGTTTAAACCTAAACAAAAGTAACAGTTATTATCGTTCCTTTCTGTTCCTTTTTTAAACCTCTGACATCGATATTCATTTAGCTCGACGGCTCATAATAATGTCTGGCATGGAGTAAATGGAATGAAATCAACATGGTTTTCATGTGTTTGACACCATTCCATTTACTCCATTCCATTTATTATGAGACGTCCTCCCCTCAGCAGCCTCCATTGATTAATATGTTTCTTGAACACTATCATTTGTTTACAAGCACAACTGGTAATAACTACCTTCCCACTTGGTTATGAACACAGCATAATGTCCGATGTCCACCAGATGCATATGAGGTTTTGTTTTGCCGGATGTCTAGCCAGCATTTTCCATACTTGACACACATGTGCTTTGCTTTTCAACTCGCTAAAAGCTTAGCTGGTCTGTGTGTGTACTTCCATTTATACCACTGCACGGTAAAGCAACGCACAAGTTGAAAATATGTCATGCCCGCAGTACTCAGAACACACCACAGCCTAGTGCGGCAACCCCAACGTAGTTGTGGAAGGCAAAGAGTTTGATGCATCTGGTGGACATGAGGCATAAGGCAAGTATGTTTGATTGAGCCTGAGCTGGGGTGTTTTCATTAGCGCACAGTGTAGAAAACCATAGCAAAACGTTCTGCAGCAACAAACTAGAGTTTCTATTAGCCAAATTCAGGTAGGTCGCTCTCCGTTTTGTTCTGTTTACTGAAAAGGCCTACACCCACGGCTTGAGTTCACATGAGGTGCGATCAATTATCTCGACCTGCACACTGGCTGGTGGGGTTTGCACTAAGACAATGGTGTGTGCTGACAATCATTGAACCCATTGGCTCATGTTAAATCAAGTGCACCTAAAGTGAGCAAAACGGACCACCGCCTTTCCGATCGGTGTAACCAAAAAGCATTCTTAATCTTTTGACATTTTATTTAGCCCTACATTATATTTTAATATTTAACTACCGGTAGTTAATTTTCCTTTTGTTGCATGTCACTTTTACTTGGTTGGCGTGACGAGAGAGACTTTTATTTTACTGTCCATGGTCACAAACAATTAAGACAGCCCAATATGTCAGCTGACTCCATAACAACAGCTAGTCTACCTGGTTGGATCCCCTGACTCCATAACAACAGATAGTCTACCTGGTTGGATCCCCTGACTCCATAACAACAGCTAGTCTACCTGGTTGGAACCCCTGACTCCATAACAACAGCTAGTCTACCTGGTTGGAACCCCTGACTACATAACAACAGCTAGTCTACCTGGTTGGATCCCCTGACTCCATAACAACAGCTAGTCTACCTGGGGTTCAAACACACAAACTAAAAATACATTTCAGACAAACAACGTTACATTAAGACCGTAGTAGGCATTACAAACATGTAACAATTAGACATTAGACAGGAATAAATACCTGTCAGCTATTTGAACTAAGTAATCCAACCCTTTAAGAGAATTTGCAGTTTATTTAACTGACTTGCCTAGTTTAAATAAAGGTTAAGAACAAACGCTGGGCCAATTGTGCGCCGCCCGATGGGATTCCCAATCACAGCCGGATGTGATACAGCCTGGATTCGAACCAGGGACTGTAGAGAACGCACCACCCTCTGGAGAGCCCTACAAGGGCGGTGCAGTTGCCGTACAAAGCGATGATACAGCCCGACAGAATGTGCAGTGGCTGTAAAGGTTTGTGAGGGTTATAGGTGACAAGCCAAATTTCTAGAGCCTCCTGAGGTTTAAGATGTGCTGTTGCGCCTTCTTCACCACACGGTCTGTGTGGGTGGGCAATTTCAGATCGTCAGTGATGTGTATGCAACCTTCTCCACTGCTATCCCGTCAATGTGGATAAGGGCGTGCTCCCTCTGCTTTTTCCTGAAGTCCACGATCAGCTCTTTGTTTTGTTGACATTGAGTGGTGTTATAAATTATTTTATATGGTTTAAAATGTTTAATGATGACTAAATGAATTATAATCCTAAAATAATGAGATAACTAGTACAGTGTTTTTATAAATGTGCATTGTGTATAGAAAAGGAGGAACCAGAGACAGACAGCATGTGATCACTGTGGAAACTGATAAGAGGAAGAAGGCCTCTCCAGCCAGGGAGGGGAAAATACCGTTGGGCTTGTAATCAGATTGTGTAACATGTTGCAGGGCAAGATTAGTAAATGTATGTTTTGAAGTGGACAAGGAGGGACATATGTGACGCTATTTGTATGGACATTTATGATGCTATGTGTGACTATATAAACGAATGTGCATTGTATCTCAGCAGAGCTTGCGTGAATAAACACTTTTACATTTGACCATTTTCATTTCAACCAGTATCTTACAAATTCTGGGTTACAGACTGAGTAGTTTAATTGAAGTTCAGTTTATGAACATTGAGACAAAATTTCCATAACAAGTGGGGGGTTATTTTCCTGGTACCACTCTCCCAGGGCCCTCACCTCCTCCCTGTAGGCTGATTCGTCATTGTTGGTAATCAGGCCTACTACCGTTGTGTCGTCTGCAAACTTAATGATTGAGTTGGAGGCGTGCGTGGTCACGCAGTACAGGAGGGGGCTGAGCATGCACCCTTGCGGGGCTCCTGTGTTGAGGATCAGCGAAGTGGAGGTGTTGTTTCCTACCTTCACCACCTGGGGGCAGCCCGTCCAGAAGGTCCAGGAACCAATTGCACAGGGTGATACAGACCCAGGGCCTCCAGCTTGATGATGAGCTTGGAGGGTACTGTGGTGTTGAATGCTGAGCTATAGTCAATGAAAAGCATTCTTACAAACAGTGAGGGAAAAAAGTATTTGATCCCCTGCTGATTTTGTACGTTTGCCCACTGACAAAGAAATGATCAGTCTATAATTTTAATGGTAGGTTTATTTGAACAGTGAGAGACAGAATAACAACAGAAAAATACAGAAAAACGCATGTGAAAAATGTTATACATTTATTTGCATTTTAATGAGGGAAATAAGTATTTGACCTGGCTCCCAGGTGTCTTTTATACAGGTAACGAGCTGAGATTAGGAGCACACTCTTAAAGGGAGTGATCCTAATCTCAGCTTGTTACCTGTATAAAAAAGACACCTGTCCACAGAAGCAATCAATCAGATTCCAAACTCTCCACCATGGCCAAGACCAAAGAGCTCTCCAAGGATGTCAGGGACAAGATTGTAGACCTACACAAGGCTGGAATGGGCTACAAGACCATCTCCAAGCAGCTTGGTGAGAAGGTGACAACAGTTGGTGCGATTATTCGCAAATGGAAGAAACACAAAATAACTGTCAATCTCCCTCGGCCTGGGGCTCCATGCAAGATCTCACCTCGTAGAGTTGCTATGATCATGAGAACGGTGAGGAATCAGCCCAGAACTACACTGGAGGATCTTGTCAATGATCTCAAGGCAGCTGGGACCATAATTACCAAGAAAACAATTGGTAACACACAACGCCGTGAAGGACTGAAATCCTGCAGCACCCGCAAGGTCCTCCTGCTCAAGAAAGCACATGTACATGCCCGTCTGAAGTTTGCCAATGAACAGCTGAATGATTCAGAGGACAACTGGGTGAAAGTGTTGTGGTCAGATGAGACCAAAATGGAGCTCTTTGGCATCAACTCAACTCACCGACTTTGGAGGAGGAGTAATGCTGCCTATGACCCCAAGAACACCATCCCCACCGTCAAACATGGAGGTGGAAACATTATGCTTTGGGGGTGTTTCTGCTAAGGGGACAGGACAACTTCACCGCATCAAAGGGACGATAGACAGGGCCATGTACCATCAAATCTTGGGTGAGAACCTCCTTCCCTCAGCCAGGGCATTGAAAATGGGTTGTGGATGGGTGTTCCAGCATGACAATGACCAAAAACACACGGCCAAGGCAACAAAGGAGTGGCTCAAGAAGAAGCACATTAAGGTCCTGGAGTGGCCTAGCCAGTCTCCAGACCTTAATCCCATAGAAAATCTGTGGAGGGAGCTGAAGGTTCGAGTTGCCAAACGTCAGCCTCGAAACCTTAATGACTTGGAGAAGATTTGCAAAGAGGAGTGGGACAAAATCCCTCCTGAGATGTGTGCAAACCTGGTGGCCAACTACAAGAAACGTCTGACCTCTGTGATTGCCAACAAGGGTTTTGCCACCAAGTACTAAGTCATGTTTTGCAGAGGGGGTCAAATACTTATTTCAGTCATTAAAATGCAAATCAATTTATAACATTTTTCACATGCGTTTTTCTGGACATTTTTGTTGTTATTCTGGTTCTCACTGTTCAAATAAACCTACCATTAAAATTATAGACTGATCATTTCTGTGTCAGTGGGCAAACGTAAAAAATCAGCAGGGGATCAAATACTTATTTCCCTCACTGTAGGTATTCCTTTTGTCCAGATGGGATAGGGCAGGGTGATGGCGATTACATCGTCTGTGGATCTACTGGGGCGGTAATCAAATTGAAGTGGGTCTAGGGTGTCAGGTAGAGGTGGTATCTAGCCTCTCAAAGCACTTCATGATGACAGAAGTAGTCATTTAGTTCAGTTACCTTTGCTTTCATGGGTACAGGAACAATGGTGGACATCTTGAAGCAAGTGGGGACAGCAGACTGGGATAGGGAGAGATTGAATATGTCCGTAAACAGCCAGCTGGTCTGCGCATGCTCTGAAGACGCAGCTAGGGATGCAGTCTGGGCCAGCCACCCTGCGAGGATTAACACGCTTAATTACTTACGTCGCCCACAGTCCTTGGTAGCGGGCCGCGGCGGTGGCACTGTGTTATCCTGGTTTTCCCTTTGTAGTCCGTGATTGTCTGTAAATTCTGCCACATTTGGCTCGTGTCTGAGCCGTTGAATTGCGATTCCACTTTGTACTGACGTTTTGCCTGTTTGATTGCTTTACGGAGGAAATAACTACACGGTTTGTATTCAGCTATATTCCCAGTCACCTTGCCACGGTTAAATGCGGTGGTTCGCGCGTTCAGTTTTGCGTGAATGCGGCCATCTATCCACGGTTTCTGGTTAGGGTAGGTTTTAATAGCCACAGTGGGTACAACATCTCCTATACACTTCCTGATAAACTCAGTCACCGTCTCAGTGTATCCGTTAATGTTATTCTGGGAGGCTACCCGGAACATATCCCAGTCCGCGTGATCAGTCAATGTGTTGGTAAAACGGTAGCGTCAGTAGCGTTTTCCTCAAATCTGCTATGTTAAGATCACCAGCTACAATAATGTGTGGTTTCCAGTTTGCATAAAGTCCAGTGTAGTTCTTTGAAGGCTGTCGTGATATTGACTTGAGGGGGAATATACACGGCTGTGACTATAACCAAAGAGAATTCTCTTGGGAGGTAATACAGTCGGCATTTGATTGTGAGGTATTCTAGGTCAGGTGAACAAAAGGATTTGAGTTTCTGTATGTTATCACAATCACAGCATGAGTAGTTAATCATGAAACATACACCCCCGCCTTTCTTCCCAGAGAGTTCTTTACTCCTGTCTGCACGATGTACTGAGAACCCAACTGGCTGTACGATCTCAGAGAGTATATCCCGAGAGAGCCATGTTTCCGTGAAATAGAGTACGTTACAATCTTGATGTCTCTCTGGAAGGAGATCCTCACCCTGAGCTTGTCTACTTTATTATCCAGACGGAACATTAGCAAGTAAAATACTCGGAAGCGGTGAATGGTGTGCACGCCTCCTGAGTCGGACTATTAGTCCGAATACCTCTTCTCCGCCGGCGGCGTTTTTGAGCAGCCTCTGGAATCAGTTCAATTGCCCTGGGGGGTACGAACAAAGGATCCAATTCGGGAAAGTCGTATTCCTGGTTGTAATGCTGGTGAGTTACCGCCACTGATATCCAAAAGTTATTTCCGGCTGTATGTAATAACACGAAAAGTTTTCTGGGCTAATAATGTAAGAAATAACACAAAAAAACTAAATACTGCAAAGTTGCTTAGGAGCTAGAAGCAGAGATGCATCTCTGTCGGCGCCATCTTAGTATTTTGACCATGACCAAAAATATGTGGACACTTGTTCGTCGAACATCTCATTCCAAAATCATGGGCATTAATATGGAGTTGGTCCCCCCTTTGCTGCTACAACAGCCGCCACTCTTCTGGGAAGGCTTTCCACTAGATGTTGGAACATTGCTGCGGGGACTTGCTTCCACTCAGCCACAAGAGCATTAGTGAGGTCGGGCACGGAGGTTGGGCGATTAGCCCTGGCTTGCCATTGTATGCTGTAGTGTTAAGAGTTCCCTTCACTGGAACTAAGGGGCCTAGACCAAACCTTGAAAAATAGCCCCAGACCATTGTTCCTCTTCCACCAAACTTTACAGTTGGCACTATGCATTCCGGCAGGTAGCGTTCTCCTGGCATCCGCCAAACCCAGATTCATCCATCGGACTGCCAGATGGTGAAGCGTGATTCATCACTCCAGAGAATGCGTTTTCACTGCTCCAGAGTCCAATGGCGGTGAGCTTCACACCACTCCAGCCAATGCTTGGCATTACACATGGTGATCTTAGGCTTGTGTGTGGCCGTTCGGCCATGGAAAACAATTTCATGAAGCTACCAACGAAATATTCCGCTGCTGACGTTGCTTCCAGAGGCAGTTTAGAACTTTGTAGTGAGTGTTGCAACCGAGGACAGACGATTTTTACGCGCTATGCACTTCAGCGGTCCCGTTCTATGAGCTTGTGCAGCCTACCACTTCACAACTGAGCCCTTGTTGCTCCTAGACGTTTCCACATCACAATAACAGCACTTACAGTTGACCGGGGCAGCTCTAGCAGGGCAGAAATTTGATGAACTGACTTGTTGGAAAGGTGGCATCCTATGATGGTGCCACGTTGAAAGTCACTGAGCTCTTCAGTAAGGCCATTCTACTGCCAATGTTTGTCTATGGAGATTGCATGGCGGTGTGCTTGATTTTACACAGCTGTCAGCAACGTGTGTGGCTGAAAAAGCCGAATCCACTAATTTGAAGGGGTGTCCACATATTTTTGTGTATATATAGATATTTGTGTACCTTGTTGTCAGGGACGCTAGGGCAGAATGGAGGAGGATAGCGTGTGCGGGTCGTTCCACCTATTGAGTACCTTTTCAGTAGTGTAACTTTTACATCACCTCATTTTAACATTCTGTCAAAGAGTTCAACTTAATAAAAACATGTTGTTTTCTCAACTCAAGATAAATATGTAAAATGAATAAATTACTATAGTATAAAGTAACAGGGAAGTTTTAATCTTAAATCAGAAAAAAAAAAAAAATAATAATAATTCTGCCAATTTCAAAACTTGAAATTTCTGTGAAACTGTACGTTTCACTTGTGTATTTTGAAAATAAAAATCTGAAATCAAGGTGTGTCAATTTGTTTGTCTACGTGCCATTTTAAAAACAATGCAGCTATTGAAGTAAACCTATTTTGGGTGTAGACAAGGATGGATCACTGGATAAAAGAAATGCATGTCTCATCTGCCCTGCAAGTCCGTCGGCATACGCGTCATCACACTCATCTGATTGGAGGTTTCTCGCAAGCCGGCATACGCATGGCGCCAACGGAGATGACCGCCTCGCAACTAGCTCTTAGGAAACTTTACAGTATTTAGTTTTTCTATGTATTATTTTTTACATTATTAGCTCAGAAAATGTTTTGTCATTACATACAGCCGGGAAGGTCTCAACATGCCTCACTGGGGAGGAACACACACCAGTGGCAGGAGAGGGATGAGAAGGAGAGGGCTGAGGCAGAGGAGAAAGAGCGTTGGACAGCCCTCAGAACACACACCATCGTCAGTCCCCCAACCACCATTACAAACACCAGCTCCTCCAAGCCATCGGCGTGGTTTAAATCCACCACCACGATGCACCCCCAAGCTGTACTTGTCACATGCGCCAAATACAACAGGTGTAGACCTTACAGTGAAACGCTTACTTACAGGCTCTAACCAATAGTGCAGTTAAGAAAAATAAGTTAACTAAAAAATAGATAAGTTAGAAAATAAAAATAACAAATAATTAAAGAGCAGCAGTAAAATAACAGTAGCGAAGCTATATACAGGGGGCACCGGTACAGAGTCAATGTGGAGGCTACATACAGGGGGCGCCGGTACAGAGTCAATGTGGAGGCTACATACAGGGGGCGCCGGTACAGAGTCAATGTGGAGGCTACATACAGGGGCGGTACAGAGTCAATGTGGAGGCTACATACAGGGGGCGCCGGTACAGAGTCAATGTGGAGGCTACATACAGGGGGCGCCGGTACAGAGTCAATGTGGAGGCTACATACAGGGGCACGGTACAGAGTCAATGTGGAGGCTACATACAGGGGGCGCCGGTACAGAGTCAATGTGGAGGCTACATACAGGGGGCGCCCTGTATTGACTCAAACAAGGTTCAGAATGTCCACTGACTACCCTTCTATATTGCACACCCTTTAGTTTGTCCATTTACATCTCACAATATTTTACATGATTTTTACAAAATGTAAAATTTCAATAGCCCCTTGGTCATGTGACCTAGTGACTTCAAACAAGGTTCAGAATGTCCACTCAGTAGGCCTAGTCACTACAAGTCATTAGGTCACATGACCAAGGAGCTATTGAAATTCTACATTTTGAAAAATTCATGTAAAATCATGTGAGATGTAAATGGACAAACGAAAGGGTGTGCAATATAGAAGGGTAGTCAGTGGACATTCTGAACCTTGTTTTAAGTCAGCAGGTCACATGACCAAGGAGCTATTGAAATTCAAAAATGTAAATAAATAATTTTAAATAGTGCGTGATGTAAATCGACCAAAAAACATTTTGTGCAATGTGTGTCTATGCCATCGGGTTAGCTAGAACCAGTTTTGAAAGTTTTAGGAGTAATGGTTAAATAGCTATTTCATTCGAAAAATGTGATTTGTCACTATGTTGACGGTCCCTAACTGCTGTTGGTGGAGGTAAGGAAAACTACAGGCGAATATCGGTCGAATATCCAACGTGAAACTGTCTTTACCTCGGTCATTATGTCTTCCTGTCCACAACTTGAAAGTGAGACTTGTACTCTCTCAACAGAGTTTTTTTCCTGCCAAAGGCTGTGCATCTGTTGAATATCAAGAATATGGTATGACCATTAGAATGAAAGGCTTGTTGGGGAAACTACACGTTCATCTATCAACTAGAATAACTCGCCTCTGCTTGGAATGTAAATCCCTTATGGTAGCTCATGTTAGATGAGAATAGCAACAGTTAAATACTAGTTATCTAAATGAAAAAACGTCAACTTACCTAATGTTATGATTTTTATTGACGTTGCCGAATGTATTTATTTTATCTGGTCCTCAAAACTCGAGAGATGAAACGCAGCGTTTCCCGCAACCATATGATTGGTCGGGTGGACTTACGTGTCATCACACTCCCTCATCTCATTGGTCGAGTAGGCGGTATATTTCCGCGTGCCGCCTAGAGTGACTGTCTTGTGGCCGTGCAGGGAGAATATGGCGACATGTTGCAGCATGTTCGAGTTTGAGTCAAGAATTCAACATTTCAAGTTTGTATGGAGGTGTGGTTATTAGAGGGTAAATAGTAATATGCTCTAAAACTCTCTGATGTATTGTTTGCTAACTAGCTAAGTTACAGTGCAGGCTAACTCATATGAGCTGCTAACGTAGCTAGCCAACTTTACATACTGTATAGCTAAGTGAATTAAATATCACCAGCTACCTAACTTCATATTAGCTAGCTACCTTGATGTATTTATAAGAAAAACGTCAAATGCATTTGTAGGTAGCTAGCTAACAGCCATGGAGGAGGGTGGAAGGATAGCAGCCCCAACTGTGGATAGGGCAGGTACTTTTGTGTAGTTCCTGTCCCTGGAAGTGAGGACTGAGATAATAGTAGCATAATAGTCAGTGCTGTTTTAATTTGAGTATAATGAAGTCTGTTTCTTGTGAGGTTTCCTGTCCTCCGATACAAGAGAGCTGTGCAAGCCTGTCTACATATGAAGAGGTCCCAGTGAAGAGCAGCGGTTCTCAGTCCTGTTCCTGGGGACTCAAAGGGGTGTACGTTTTTGCCTCGGCACTGCACAGCTGATTCAAATGATCAACTCATCACGCTTCAAGTGGTATTTATGGATTCATTTGTGATGCTATCCTTGATATGATCCTGTTATTGTCACATGCCCGTGTGTGCCCATGCATCTATCAATCCAATGTTATCATGATTTGTTATAAGGGATATTCTACTTTGGTTATCCACAATGACCTGGTGATGTAATGTCATTATTAGACTTATCTTCCCTATTCCTACAGATACCTTGCAACTTGAGATTCCTTAAAAAACAATTGCCTACAGTTACTGTTTAGGGCACTGCAAGGTTGGGTGACCAGGGCCGTCTGGGACTGCCTCCTGGAGGAATTCAGGCGTGTGAAGGCTACCTGGGTCCTGCAGCTCGCCGTCGTGTGCCAGAGGAAAAGTCTGCTGCTCTGCAGGATGTTTCAAGGATGGGATCCAACAACGCAGCAAGAGAGGCAATCCGTGTGTGGGAGATCTTCACCTCCTACTTCTTCAAAGAGGGTGCTGTTCCCTGGCAACACTATGCACAACCAAAGGCTCTTTTAAGAGCCATTCACATTGCAATAAGAGTATTCTTCCATTTACTTAGCTATGTATAACAGTTTGGCTTCTGTCCTCTCCTTGCCCCTACCTGGGCTCGAACCAGGGACCCTCTGCACACATCGACAACAGTCACTCCTCAAAGCACCATTACCCATCACTCCACAAAGCCGAGGCCCTTGCAGAGCAAGGGAAACAACTACTTCAAGGTCTCGGAGTGAGTGACGTCACCGATTTGAAACGCTACTAGCGCGCACCGCTAACTAGCTAGCCATTTCACACCGGTTACATATGTCAACTGCAGTTATTCAATTCCCAGTTTCTCCCTTTGATTTCTACTTCTCAGGTGAGGGTGCTGTTTAGGTAATGGTGGGATGTCTGTATAAAAACTGCCTATTTTAAGTCACCCTTATTGAAAAAATGTAGAACAATTAGACACCCTATAACCCACACCTACACTCATGTATCAATTTGATTAATGGATTGTGATATGCAGGCTCAGGTATATAACTAGCTCCTTCCGCCTTCAAATAATCGCAAAATAGGGCCAACCATGGAGAACAGTAAGGCACTTCATTATTTCTATAACTACGCTATATTGTTTGTCCTCGTGTGTCTGTGCATGTTTTTCAGCATAAAGTACTCTGCAGCAACTTAGTGTGGACACCAGGTGAGGCCTCACAGATTCCTGTTGAACACTGTCTCTTTTAGAGACCTTATTTTCTCAATAACAATAAGTATCTCCTTCACTTTATCCCTAAATCCTCCAGGTCCTGGAGATCTACTGTCCTGTAGGTTTTCAGTCCAACCCTAATTTAATCTGATCCAGCTAGTTAGGGTCTTGTTAAGCAGCTAATTAGTAGAATCAGGTGTGTTAAATTAGGAACATTGGCAGAGATACAGGTGATATAGTCAAGACAGGCACGAGGTTTGCTTTCCCTGAGACACTGGACCTGAAATATATCATGAAAGAACCTGAAGCAACGCTAGATACAGTATACAAGCTGTACGCTGTTCTAGCCCACCCTGGTTCTCACTACTGTGGACATTACACAGCGTATGTGCGAGACCATGACATTTGGTATCTTGCAGACGACTCTCACGTCAGGGTGTGCTCATGGGAAGATGTCAAGTCAAGGTACGAAGCGGGATCTACGCTATGTAATGCTCATGTACCATAAACAGCTATCGTTGAACCCCTTGTGACATGAATGAAGGATCTGTACATATGTGATACTACCTAACAGCGTGTACCTTACATTTCCCTGCATGAGATAATAAAGGTGGGATAAAGGTACCATTGTATGCGTCAATGATTTTATTATAATATCTACATGCAGTTACAGACAGATGCAAAGACAATCACAAAGAGATCCTGATACATGTGCCGTGTTTAACTCAAGTTTATTATGTCGTACAAGGATGGGTATAACTTTGGGTATAGGGCAGTCACACAGGTTTACACATTTCTTGAACTTACATATCAAACTAAACACATTGGTATCATTTCTTCACAAGTTACCTATCCAGGTTATTTACAACAGCCTTTGGTTCCTCTGCTTTATAGCCCAAGGTTGAATAGATAGCTGACAGCACTGCTGATGAGGTGCACGGTTCGTCTAACTGTGAGACAGAGACGCTGTTAGCAAGCTCCTCTAGATATCGTATCACATAATCGCTCTTGGGCCCACGTACAGCGGATGTAGGCTCAGCAGGGTGGGTAGGGTGATCCTCTCTGTTTAGTCCTTCGTGGTCACGGACCCACTCCCCGTCTCCCTCCTGATCTGAACTATCCTGTTGAGTGGTGTCAGCAGGCCAGGCAGCAGCTTGATCAGTAACCTTGGCTGCCTTTTTCCCAGCCTCTACATGTAATCTGTGTCCTTTGAATTGTGACACAGCAGACCTTCGATGTGGAACTTTAGCACCTGAGCGGTTGCCGGGTTGCTGGCTTTTGGAATCGTCCTGCTGGACCGGGGACCTCTCGGTTACTGGGTTGTCCAGGTTCTCTCCGGACCTATTGACAAGTGTGCCTTTGTGTTGCTTCTTAAGTGTGCTTATATCCTCGTGCTCTGAGTCAGTATCGATGACCGGAGAGCGAGTGACTTTTAGCTTGGAACAATGTCCCCTTTTTATACCTTGCCAGTGATTTCCCTCCCCTTCGTAGTCGTCTTCTTCCGAATCCGACAGTTTGTTTTTGTATTGGTGGGATTCTCGATTGCGGCTTGGTATCTTCTTAGCAGTCTGTACTGCTTCGCACCTTTTGTTAGACTTGTCCAGTCTCTTTTTAGCACACGCTTTATCTTGCCTTCCTAAGAGCTGGAGAGCCTTCTCTCTAACCACCTTGTCACTCCTGCTCAGTTTAGATCCTCTCTTGTGGGGCCTGCGGTTGTCCTTTGTGCGTTTGACACGCTTGTACTCTGGCATCATAGAATCGTTGTCCGAATCGGATAGCAGTGAGCGCTTATAGCCGCTCCTTTCCTCTTTCAAACCACTGCTACCAGGCTTTGGGGAGCGGGCATCCTTTTCAGACCCCGAATGCGACTCCTCGCTCTTATACCTACGTCCCCGATTAACATTCTTGGTTTTACACTTAGCCAATTTGGCCCTGTTTTTCACCTGAGCACAGAACGTGTCATCATCCTCCTCCTCTTCACTGCTATATTCCTCACCGGTAGATCTGTCGTTTATAAATTGGTCACTGATATCGTATTCGCTGTCGTCGTAGCTCATTGTAGCCTCCAACTCCTCACCGGGGATGTTAACTTCACCCACGTTACACTCTTCCTCTTCACTGTTGTCTTCCTCGGCCTGGCTCAGCCAAGGCTGGTCATCGTCGTCGCCACTGTACCTGGGACGCGGCCTGTGAGCTGGTGGATCGCGGTGTTTCGTGTCACTCTTCGACCCGGATGACTTAGTGCCCGATGACTTATTTGACTTAGAAGCCGATAGATCCAGATTTACCACTTCGGTCTGGTGGAAAGGCCTTTTGTTCTCAGCACATTTGCCAACGCGTGTGCTACGCGAATCGATTTTCTTCCTTTCTGTTCCAGGCTTCATGGCTCTGGACAGGTTAGCCACAGGCTGCTCCGAATCACCCCTCGGTTGACGCCGGGTACCCTGGAAGGATAATAATATCTTGCTTCTCCAGTGGTCGGTGGCCAAAGACTTTAAGCAATCAACCAGGGCTTTGCTGAGTCTGTCCTGCAAGCGGTAATTCTGAAGTATATTGACGACGGTTCGGTTGTTGCTGACCCAATCGGCAAGGGTGTCCCCGTGTCTTGTGTCCAACAGGCTTTTATCTAATCCAAGGAGAGTACAAACAGCGTCTCTGCGGAGACTGTCATCGTTCAACCAAGGTTCGCTCAGCAGCAGAGCCGGAAGGTTCTTGATCCACGTCGCAATGGGAATGGGTTCGGGTGTGACGATAGAGTGCACGGTGTCATTTGTCTCACTGGCACCAGGCACAGCTTCGTCTTCGCTGTACTCATCAACGTCGGCCGGGTTCTTAGAGGACATGTCAGGCTCTTGCACTTGGGTAGAGTGTGGGGAGGATGATGCACAATCGGGATCCCACCGCTCTCCCTCTCCTACCTTCAGATATTTCTTCAATTTGTTTTGATAAGTGCGGAGTTTTAAAAAGAGCACCTTAGCCGTGGCATACAGCTGTACCAACTCCTTGTCCTTGATCTTGCTCGTATCATGTTTGATCAGGGAGTGCCACATCTTCTGGGCTTCGGCAATGTTGTCGGGGGTGTGTTGTTTGAAAAACTCTTCAAACGCCGTAGCCATATCGGGATTCCCATCGTTACCATATCTCCTTTCCCGGTATCTGGACGAGATGTGGGCCAACTGTAACCAGTCGTTTCTCATCTGCTGCTTCACCATACTGGTCTGCATCTTTTGTATGTTGGTGTGAAAGATATTGTCAGAGGAGTACATGTCCAAGAACTTGACGTAGTCTCGCACCTTCTCAAGTGGGCAATGTAGCAGCTCTGCCACTGCGAACGCATTGGGAATCTTACAGTCCATTAATTTAATGGCCAGTTCTACCACTTCGACCATGATAGGGTCAACAATCAAAGTCTCCACGTGCTTTGGTATGTAATTGCACCAGCTGGTTGGATTCACCCGCTTGATGAACGCTGCCAATGCGGGACCGTGTATCTCCTGATACATGTCGGGCCCGGTGATAAATGTCGCTCCCCAGGTCCTTTAACGTGTCATTCCAACATCTCACCAGCTCCCAGTTGCCCTTGACACACGATTGCTTCACGGCCCTGCAAAACCTCACAGTGGTAGACACGTACAATTGAGGAGCCAGAGCCTGGCCCTTTCTCAGTATGACAACAGGTACCAGGTTCACCCGCTTGCCATCCAGGATCTTGCAGCTCCTTCTAAAGTAGACAGTACGAGTGCCACGGTTCTCATAGTGGAAGTGTTTCAGGTCACATATCACTTCGTTGTCTGTGAAACAATCAACCCTCGTCTCCTGCGTTTTCTTCAACATTTCAGCCGCCGCCGTGCTTAGCACGCAGCACATGGGGCTATCTCTTCCATCTGAGAGACTAGAGCCTGAGTGGACATTGTTTTGTCCTCCGTGCGCAACAACTGGACAGGCTGTATTTGTTGAAAGGAAGGGGTGAGGGCTGTGGAGTGAGTGGGCACTTCCAGGGCCATGTCCCAAAATTCAAACTTGTTACCCGTGACACTTTTCAGCAACCCCAGGCTCTCAAGTCCCGGGACAAACAGTACCTCTTGGATGAAGCATGACTCGACATTGCTTTTCCCGTTTGTCAGGAAGAAGACGGTGTAGGTTCCGATCATGGACCGGCTACTGTCGCGGGTAGAAGAAGTTGTGTTTGTCAGAGTACTGTGTGACCACTGGAATCACCTTCTTACCGTTGGTGCTTATCAGTTCTTCAGTCGGTATATAGAAGTGTGTGTAGTTACTGTATGCCAGTATCACGTGCTTGACACCGGCCTTGTCTACATCTGCCATAGACTCTAAGCCTGTCCCACTTTCAATGTCAACTAGGTCCATCAGCGCAAGTAGTAACGAACGCGACGGTTGTTGTTGTATAGTGATAGCGTCCTTGATCACCATATTCCTGATAATCTTATATATGGTTTTCGGTTTGTATCTTTTCTCTCTCTCCGACAGCGCCTGTTGCTTACACATCATCAGGTCGACCACTTTATCAAAAAGTCCTTGTGTCCATTTACAAGTGAAGCTATCTTTGTAATCCGACTTGAAATACCAAGGAGGCTGTTCGGCAACGATATATTTTGTGGTTACACCTTCCATCTTGGTTGTCTATCGATGAATATCACCTCTCATAAACGGGTCTTGTGTTTCACATGAACCAGCCTTCAAAAAACAAGTAGCAAACTGTAGTCTTTGGGGTAGAACGGGAGCCTGTTAGACTTCTCTCAAAGCCTTCCGGGGTTGTGAAGTCGATGTGCTTTGGGTGTGCTTTTATATAACAGCCTTGTAATGACATCACTTACCATTGGTTGGATAACATAACTGTCACTCACAGTACACGCAACACAGGTTGGCTATTGGACCGTGAGCAGACAGACAGCAGTTTGTGTCTGGGACTCTGAACAGGGCGGAGCTACCGTAGCTATCCAATCATGGCTGATGTGTCTGACGGGCACAATGAAACCCAAGACCAACACAGGTTGGCTATTGGACCGTGATGGGTACAGCCCACCACGAATTTTTATCCGAACATGACTGTTGTATCCTGCACGGGCTGCTCTATCCAGCTGCGGCTCATATAGCTATCCAGTCATGGCTGGTGTGTCCAAGCAGGGCACTTTTATCCATGCGTAAACAACAATGAAACTGAAGAGAGGCGCCCATTTTGTGTAGGGGAAGCCCGTGGCACTTCTCGGTTCGGGGCTGGGATACAACTGAGTGAAACGACTTCGGGTTTTGACAACATTTAAAACGTAGCCAGGAGAGATTTTCACTCTGGCACTGAGTTTGTGTAGGCGAGGCTCAGGACGGCAATGCTTCGCGTAGGGCAAACTACTGGAACTTGACTACACAAGAGCTGATGATAAAGGTTACTGTTCCGTTTTATGTTTTTATACTCTGCCTACCTAAATGTATATTCTGTCTATGACCGAGTTGATATAATAGTGAAATGTTAAAATAAAGATTTGACTATATTCCGCTTGGTATGTTTCTGTTTTATTCAACAAAGCACTTTGTATACATACATAGATATAGTTTCGGCTGAGATTGAATTTGGATCACCCATTTCTATCTTTGACAATTTTATAAATAATAGTCACGGAGATGTTCACTCTGGCACGGTCTCTGACAGACTGAGACTATATTCCGCTTGGTATGTTTCTGTTTTATTCAACAAAGCCCATTTTATACATACATAGATATAGTTTTGGGCTGGGATAGAAATGGGTGAACCAAATTCAATCTTTGACAATTTTATGAATAATAGTCACGGAGATGTTCACAATTGCACGGACTCTGACAGACTGAGAGCAGTTTGTGTCTGGGACTCTGAACAGGGCGGAGCTACCGTAGCTATCCAATCATGGCTGTGTCCGACAGGGGCACAATGAAACTCAAGACCAAGAGAATAATGACATCACTTACCATTGGTTGGATAACATAACTTTCACTCACTGTACACTCAACACGGGTTGGCTATTGGACCGTGATGGGTACAGCCCACCACGAATTTTTATCCGAACATGACTGTTGTATCCTGCACGGGCTGCTCTATCCAGCTGCGGCTCATATAGCTATCCAGTCATGGCTGGTGTGTCCAAGCAGGGCACTTTTATCCATGCGTAAACAACAATGAAACTGAAGAGAGGCGCCCATTTTGTGTAGGGGAAGCCCGTGGCACTTCTCGGTTCGGAGCTGGGATACAACTGAGTGAAACGACTTCAGGTTTTGACAACATTTAAAACGTAGCCAGGAGAGATTTTCACTCTGGCACTGAGTTTGTGTAGGCGAGGCTCAGGACGGCAATGCTTCGCGTAGGGCAAACTACTGGAACTTGACTACACAAGAGCTGATGATAAAGGTTACTGTTCCGTTTTATGTTTTTATACTCTGCCTACCTAAATGTATATTTTGTCTATGACAGAGTTGGTATAATGTTAAAATAAAGATTTGTCTATATTCCGCTTGGTATGTTTCTGTTTTATTCAACAAAGCACATTGTATACATACATAGATATAGTTTCGGGCTGGGATAGAAATGGGTGAACCAAATTCAATCTTTGACAGTTTTATAAATAATAGTCACGGGAGATGTTCACTCTTGCACGGACTCTGACAGACTGAGAGCAGTTTGTGTCTGGGACTCTGAACGGAGCGGAGCTACCGTAGCTATCCAATGTGTCAGACAGGGGCACAATGAGAGGCCCGGGTCGGTTTGGGGCTGGGATACAACTGAGTGAAAGGGTGAAAGGACTTGACTACACAAGATCTGATGATAAAGGTTACTGTTCCGTTTTATGTGTTTATACTCAGCCTACCTAAATTTATATTCTGTCTATGACCGATTTGATATAATAGTGAAATGTTAAAATAAAGATTTGACTATATTCCGCTTGGTATGTTTCTGTTTTATTCAACAAAGCCCTGTTTATACATACATAGATATAGTTTCGGGCTGGGATAGAAATGGGTGAACCGAATTCAATCTTTGACAATTTTATAAATAATAGTCACGGAGATGTTCACTCTTGCACGGACTCTGACAGACTGAGAGCAGTTTGTGTCTGGGACTCTGAACGGGGCGGAGCTACCGTAGCTATCCAATCATGGCTGTGTCCGACAGGGGCACAATGAAACTCAAGTCCAAGAGAGTAATGACATCACTTACCATTGGTTGGATAACATAACTTTCACTCACTGTACACTCAACACGGGTTGGCTATTGGACCGTGACGAATACATACTGTAATATTCATATGTGTGAACATACTGAATTGTAATTGGATGCATCTTACCGCTGTATCATACTGTGCTATGATTGGTTAAGAAAACCCTGGAAGTTGAAAATGGTCCTTTGATCGTGGTTGGAGATACGTGAACATGCCTGTAGTAACTAGCTAATAAAGAGCTACGTTTAGAAATATCCTTTAGTACTGCATTTTATTATTTTGTACAAAGCGTGCAAAACAAGACAGATGTATTCCAACCCGGAGTGGGCATTGGGAACAGGGTTCAACGCGGGGATGGAGACCTCTATCTCAACATCTCCTCTGGATTTAACGACAACGGGTGGTTTGAGTGTCACTACTGTAATACTCAAGAAGACATATCATTTGCTGTTTTAGTGTTCATTGTTGTAGGCCAACCTGCTCTTGTTGGATCCAATTTTCAACTCAACTGCTACGGTTTAACTGAAAAACAAACTCCTGACAGTGAGCTACACGTCTATTGGGAAAATGATGGACAGACTGTGCTGAATGTCACGGCTGGGAATATAACCCACAGCCCTGGGTTTAAGAACAGGGTGTCGGTGTCCAACGATGCTTACAGACAGGAGACATGTCCCTCACCATCAACAACGTACAGCTTTCTGATCAGGGCCTTTACCAGTGTTCATACAACCCTGACAAACAGACGAGAGGAAATCCAGATGCTCTCACTCTCACTGTCGCTACTAGAGAATCCCGCTCTGAGGACACAGGGACCCGGTCACCATGGATAAACATGGTGTTAGCATTTGCAGTAGGAGGGGGTGTGAGTTTTCTTGCAGGCAGAATGGGATGATAAAAAAATCCATAAAAGAAAGAAAGACAACCTCTTGTCAGCAAAACAGAGGTTTGTGGCTAACCTCACCCCTAAACCTAAACGTAGTTCCAGCAAGTGTTTGCTTGTCAACAAAGTTGCAGTTAATAGTTTGTGAGTATAATTTGAGTATATATATGGACCGTACAATATATGCGACTATCCGATGAAGTGCAAAACATTCCTTAAAAAGCAAGAGCTTTACCTGTGCGTCTGTGTGTTTGTGTCATAGGTGACTAATGACGTGCATGATGTGGAGCTACTTGGGGGCGCCTCCTGCAGGACAAAATGAAGACGACCTCGGTGGAGAGAGACCAGTTTATCAGCACCCACCACACCAAAGAGAGCCTTAATGAGTTTCCTGCCCTGTGTCACTGCAGCATTGTGAGTTAGACTTAAAACGTAGCAAATGTGTGACCTACGTGAATTAAGTTAAACCTGCAGAAATACAATGTGTGCAAATGATCTTTTCAGATCTCCTCAGAAATGAATCAAGTCCATGGAATGGATATAGACAAAAAGATAATTCAAGGACTCCGCAAGGCTAGTGGCAAAATGATAGCAGAGATAGAGAGGCGAGGCAGGGGTGAGGACATCACCCTGCTATTTCGACAGTCCCTGAAGGACAATACAGAAGAGCCACACAGGGGGGATTTGCTCATATTCCTTCCCTTTCTCTAATGTAGCCAACATACAGTACATTACAAATACGTTTTGTTGTAATAGAATTAGCAAGTAGTGCGTACGGCCCAGTACATCACTGGGGCCAAGCTGCCTGCCATCCAGGACCTCTACACCAAGCGGTGTCAGAGGAAGGCCCAAAAAATGGTCAACGACCCCAGCCACCCCAGTCATAGACTGTTCTCTCTACTACCTCTCGGCAAGCGGTACCGGAGTGCCAAGTCTAGGACAAAAAGGCTTCTCAACAGTTTTTACCCCCAAGCCATAAGACTCCTGAACAGGTAATCACATGGCTACCTGGACTATTTGCATTGTGTGCCCCCCCAACCCCTCTTCTACGCTGCTGCTACTCTCTGTTTATCATAGATGCATAGTCACTTTAACTAGACATTCATGTACATATGCACATACTACCTCAATTGGCCCGACCAACCATTGCTCCCGCACATTGGCTAACCGGGCTATCTGCATTGTGTCCCGCCAACCCCTCTTTATGCTACTGCTACTCTGTTCATCATATATGCATAGTCACTTTAACCATAGCTACATGTACATACTACCTCAATCAGCATGACTAACCGGTGTCTGTATGTAGCCTCACTACTGTTTTTCACTGTCTTTTTACTGTTGTTTTTATTTCTTTACTTACCTATTGTTCACCTAATACCTTTTTTGCACTATTGGTTAGTAAGTATTTCACTGTAAGGTCTACACCTGTTGTATTCTGTGCACGTGACAAATAAACTTTGATTTGAAGTGTAGTAAGATCATTGCTTTACTTCACTAGGACTCGAGACTACAGCAGCGAGGAAGAACTCGAGTGGCCTTTATGTCTGTGACAAGGTATGCCAATGCAGAAATCATCCGTTTCTTCATAAACATAAGTGTGCATGCTTATATAAAACTACAGCTGAACATTTATGTTCTTTGTTAATTGTATGTGTATTTAATCTGTTCTTCCTTTTGTTGACACAGATTCTTCACCGCTCCCAACTCCTTTACTGCACAGCGGCAGAAATCCATTTCATCTTGAGAGTGAAATGACACCGGCCTTTGACGGGGAGAACATCCACGTACTAGAGGACACCCTCATGGGACTTGGGCCTCTGCTAGGACTGTATTTTTTTTTATTTTCCGTATAATTTCCACCAGAATGTCAGAAAAACACTTATGTTCTTAAGTTACTGTGTTCTGGGGATAAGAGAAGTTGTGATGAAGTTACCAGGGCCGGGCATAAAGATGGAAAACTTCCTAACATAACTAAGTGGTTGTTGGACACACACACACACTAAAGCAAACAGGTCTACAATATTGTTTGTTTACCAATTATTCATTTTTTTATGTAATTTTTTTTTTATTGCACATCATTATTTATATATATATATTAAATCGTAATGAAAAGCACTATACAAATTAAATGTATTATTTATTATGGTCTGACGTGTCTGCAGAAATGTTGCAAGTTTGTAATGTGTTTTGTTTGGTAAATTGTTTTGTAAATGTGTTTTGTTGGTAAATTGTCAAAATAAATTCACATTTGTGGTGCCATTAAATAAACAATGAATTATTTAAATCAATATTGTTATTAATACTAATATTTTTAGAATGGAGGGTGGGTGGACAGGGAGTTAAAAACATTAACCACAAAACGTTCTTTGAGGAACCATTATAACGAGTTCTTCAAATAAACTTTTTCAAGGGTTCCTGAAATAACTTAAGGGGTTCCCCCCACAGATTCAAATTGAAGAACCCCTAAAGGATACTCCAGGAACCTTTACTTTTTAAGAGTGTATCTTAGAGATATCTTGTCTCCTACCTAACCAGTGAACGTGTGGCTGTGACCGTCCTGTCAATGCCTGTCCTCACTGTTTGATGTATTTTATTGTAGGAATGTCTTACTGTATTTGAGTTATTTTCTAAACACAACGCATTTATATATATGATAACGTTGTGCGTTCAGTCTGCGAGAGATATTCTGAGAGCAGTGAATGTCTGACTGTGACCGTCGTGTGAATGCCTGTGTTCACTGGTTGATATATTTTACTGCAGATAAAAACCAAGTCAACCTGAAAACCAAGTCAACCTGAAGTGTGGGTGTCAATGTGCCTTTTTCTTGGTGGCTATATGAAGTTGGTTACAGTAGGATTAGTTTGACACTGAAAAAGCGCCTTGCCTCCGACTAGCAGCTGTAGTGGTCCTGGTCAGGTCAGGAGGAGAACTGCTGGGCTGATATGTGTATGTGACCAATAAAATGTTATTTAAAAAAAAATATTTTGAAAAGCACTCCGCTCCCGCCCCAAACACGCGCACTGTTTATTTGCCCCGACTAGACACACTGCGCAGACACCTCCGGTACCTGCTCTCTGCGGCGGCATCTGATTTGTTGGCAGTAGGTCCTTTTCACGCAGTCTTGCGAGGTACCGGTCCGGACGACTGTAGTGTCATAACGCCAGATGGAGGAGAGCCTGTGAGGCTGATATCTGACTGCTGTTTTTAACACTTTAGCATTTATGCCTCTACTGCTTTTATAATCTTACCAGCCTGCGCTTTTAATTGTTCTATTTAATGATAGTGATGTATTTATTTTAGATTTATGACTTTTCTTTACATGTGCTTTGTACTATATGCCAGAGAGCTACAACGAAGGATTCCAATGTATGTATTACTTTTAATAGGTACTTGTGAAAGACAAATATACTATATCTGATTGAGTTTGGAACTGTCAGATGATTTCTGTGCCACAGGAATATAATGATAATGGCGCAGCGTTCTAGAGGCGTCACTACGAACCCGGGTTCGATCCCGGGCTGTATCACAACCGCCCGTGATCGGGAGTCCCATCGGGTGACGCACATTTGGCTCAGCGTCGTTTGGGTTAGGGAAGGATTCGGCCAGGATTTGCCGTCGTTGTAAATAAGAATTTGTTCTTAACTGATTTGCCAAGTTAAATAAAGGATAACAATCACAGTGTAGGCAATGATATTATCTGTGAGGACGACGGCAGTCAGAGGCAGGAACACGGCTGCGTTACGACACCAGTGAAGCAGCGGAGCAGTTCTACTGTCTCGGGTGAAGCTCGGCGGACGAGAGTCTTTCACTTCCTTGTTTGATCAGGGCAGAATGTTCCTAGCAGAGGTGATCAAAGCTGCTATCACGGCTGGTTAGGCAGAATTCTCTGTGATCCAGGGGCTGTGGTATCTTCCGTCTTTGTTCTGTTGTGAAACTGTGCTCAGCGTCTCGGTCTGACACTGCTCTCGACTCGACAACGCCCTAGTAGGCTACAGTCGTCTCTCAATATCTACATGGGAGATGTTCACCGTAGCTCGGTCAGTGACAGAATGACAAGATTATAGTCTGGGAGTCTGGAGTGGGCAGAGCTACCATATTCATCCAACCACGTCTCATTCATCCAACCATAGCTCATTCATCCAACCATGGCTCATTCATCTAACCATGCCTCATTCATCCAACCATGGCTCAATCATCCAAATATGGCTCATTCATCCAACCATGGCTCATTCATCCAACCATGGCTCAATCATCCAAATATGGCTCATTCATCCAACCATGGCTCATTCATCCAACCATGGCTCAATCATCCAAATATGGCTCATTCATCCAACCATGGCTCATTCATCCAACCATGGCTCATTCATCCAACCATGGCTCATTCATCCAACCATGGCTCATTCATCCAACCATGGCTCATTCACACAACCATGGCTCATTCATCCAACCATGGCTCATTCATCCAACCATGGCTCATTCATACATACGACCATGGTTCATTCATCAAACCATGGCTCATTCACACAACCATGGCTCATTCATCCAACCATGGTTCATTCATCCAACCATGGCTCATTCATCCAACCATGGCTCATTCATCCAACCGTGGCTCATTCATACATACAACCATGGCTCATTCATCCAACCAGGCCTCTCATTCATCCAACCAGGCCTCTCATTCATCCAACAAGGCTCATTCATCCAACCAGGCTCACTCGTCCAACCAGGCTCATTTTTCAACCAGGCTCATTTATCCAACCAGGCCTCTCATTCATCCAACCAGGCTCAGTCGTCCAACCAGGCTTATTCATCCAACCAGGCCTCTCATTCATCCAACCAGGCCTCTCATTCATCTAACCAAGGCTGTCATTCATCCAACCAAGGCTGTCATTCATCCAACCAAGGCTCATTCGTCCAACCAGGCCTCTCATTCATCCCACCAGGCTCAGTGGTCCAACAAGGCCTCTCATTCATCCAACCAGGCCTCTCATTCATCCAACCATGGCTCATTCATCCAACCATGGCTCATTCATCCAACCATGGCTCATTCATCCAACCATGGCTCATTCATCCAACCATGGCTCAATCATCCAAATATGGCTCATTCATCCAACCATGGCTCATTCATCCAACCATGGCTCATTCATCCAACCATGGCTCATTCATCCAACCATGGCTCATTCATCCAACCATGGCTCATTTATCCAACCATGGCTCATTCACACAACCATGGCTCATTCACACAACCATGGCTCATTCATCCAACCATGGCTCATTCATCCAACCATGGCTCATTCATACATACGACCATGGCTCATTCATCCAACCAGGCTCATTCGTCCAACCAGGCCTCTCATTCATCCCACCAGGCTCATTCATCCAACCATGGCTCATTCATCCAACCATGGCTCATTCATCCAACCATGGCTCATTCATCCAACCATGGCTCAATCATCCAAATATGGCTCATTCATCCAACCATGGCTCATTCATCCAACCATGGCTCATTCATCCAACCATGGCTCATTCATCCAACCATGGCTCATTCATCCAACCATGGCTCATTTATCCAACCATGGCTCATTCACACAACCATGGCTCATTCACACAACCATGGCTCATTCATCCAACCATGGCTCATTCATCCAACCATGGCTCATTTATCCAACCATGGCTCATTCATCCAACCATGGCTCATTCACACAACCATGGCTCATTCACCCAACCATGGCTCATTCATCCAACCATGGCTCATTCATACATACGACCATGGTTCATTCATCCAACCATGGCTCATTCATCCAACCATGGCTCATTCATCCAACCATGGTTCATTCATACATACGACCATGGCTCATTCATCCAACCAGGCCTCTCATTCATCCAACCAGGCCTCTCATTCATCCAACGAGGCTCATTCATCCAACCAGGCTCACTCGTCCAACCAGGCTCATTTTTCAACCAGGCTCATTTATCCAACCAGGCCTCTCATTCATCCAACCAGGCTCAGTCGTCCAACCAGGCTTATTCATACAACCAGGCCTCTCATTCATCCAACCAGGCCTCTCATTCATCTAACCAAGGCTGTCATTCATCCAACCAAGGCTGTCATTCATCCAACCAAGGCTCATTCGTCCAACCAGGCCTCTCATTCATCCAACTATGCTAATTCATCCAACCAGGCCTCTCATTCATCCAACCAGGCCTCTCATTCATCCAACCAGGCCTCTCATTCATCCAACCAGGCTAATTAATCCAACCAGGCCTCTCATTGGTTCAACCAGGCTCATTCGTCCCACGAGGCAAATTTATCCAACCAGGCTCAGTTGTCCAACCAGGCCACTCATTCATCCAACCAGGCCTCTCATTCATCCAACCAGGCTCAGTCGTCCAACCAGGCCTCTCATTCATCCAACCAGGTTCAGTCGTCCAACCAGGCCTCTCATTCATCCAACCAGACTCCTTCATCCAACCAGGCCACTCATTCATCCAACCAGGCCTCTCATTCATCCAACCGGCCTCTCACTCATCCAACCAGGCTCATTCGTCCAACCAGGCCTCTCATTCATCCAACCAGGCTCATTCATCCAACCAGGCCTCTCATTCGTCCAACCAGGACTCTCAATCATCCAACCAGGCTCAGTTGTCCAACCAGTTCTCTCATTCATCCAACCAGGCTCATTCATCCAACCAGGACTCTCTTTTATCCAACCATGCTCATTCGTCCAACCAGGCCTCTCATTCATCCAACAAGGCCTCTCATTCATCCAGCCAGGCTCAGTTGTCCAACCAGGCCTCTCATTCATCCAACCAGGCTCATTCATCCAACCAGGACTCTCTTTTATCCAACCATGATCATTCGTCCAACCAGGCCTCTCATTCATCCAACAGGGCCTCTCATTCATCCAGCCAAGGCTGTCATTCATCCAACCAAGGCTGTCATTCATCCAAACAAGGTTCATTCGTACAACCACGAAACTCATTCATCCAACCAGGCTCATTCATCCAACCAGGCCTCTCATTCATCCAACCAGGCCTCTCATTCATACAACCAGGCCTCTCATTCATCCAACCAGGCTAAGTAATCCAACCAGGCCTCTCATTGGTCCAACCAGGCTCATTCGTCCCACGAGGCTAATTTATCCAAACCAGGCCTCTCATTCATCCAATCAGGCTCAGTCGTCCAACCAGGCTCATTCATCCAACCAGGCCTCTCATTCATCCAACCAGGCCTCTCATTCATCCAACGAGGCTCATTCATCCAACCAGGCCACTCATTCATCCAACCAGGCTCACTCGTCCAACCAGGCTAATTTTTCAACCAGGCTCATTTATCCAACCAGGCCTCTCATTCATCCAACCAGGCTCAGTCGTCCAACCAGGCTTATTCATCCAACCAGGCCTCTCATTCATCCAACCAGGCCTCTCATTAATCTAACCAAGGCTGTCATTCATCCAACCAGGCCTCTCATTCATCCAACCATGCTCATTCATCCAACCAGGCCTCTCATTCATCCAACCAAGGCTGTCATTCATCCAAATAAGGTTCATTCGTACAACCACGAAACTCATTCATCCAACCAGGCTCATTCATCCAACCAGGCCTCTCATTCATCCAACCAGGACTCTCATTCATACAACCAGGCTAAATAATCCAACCAGGCCTCTCATTGGTTCAACCAGGCTCATTCGTCCCACGAGGCTAATTTATCCAACCAGGCCTCTCATTCATCCAATCAGGCTCAGTCGTCCAACCAGGCTCATTCATCCAACCAGGCCTCTCATTCATCCAACGAAGCTCATTCATCCAACCAGGCCTCTCATTCATCCAACCAGACTCACTCGTCCAACCAGGCTCATTTTTCAAACAGGCTCATTTATCCAACCAGGCCTCTCATTCATCCAACCAGGCTCAGTCGTCCAACCAGGCTTATTCATCCAACCAGGCCTCTCATTCATCCAACCAGGCCTCTCATTCATCTAACCAAGGCTGTCATTCATCCAACCAAGGCTGTCATTCATCCAACCAGGCCTCTCATTCATACAACCAGGCTAATTAATCCAACCAGGCCTCTCATTGGTTCAACCAGGCTCATTCGTCCAACGAGGCTAATTTATCCAACCAGGCCTCTCATTCATCCAACCAGGCCCCCATTCATCCAACCAAGGCTTTCATTCATTCAACCAGGCTCATTCGTCCAACCAGGCCTCTCATTCATCCCACCAGGCTCATTCATCCAACCATGGCTCATTCATCCAACCATGGCTCATTCATCCAACCATGGCTCATTCATCCAACCATGGCTCAATCATCCAAATATGGCTCATTCATCCAACCATGGCTCATTCATCCAACCATGGCTCATTCATCCAACCATGGCTCATTCATCCAACCATGGCTCATTCATCCAACCATGGCTCATTTATCCAACCATGGCTCATTCACACAACCATGGCTCATTCACACAACCATGGCTCATTCATCCAACCATGGCTCATTCATCCAACCATGGCTCATTTATCCAACCATGGCTCATTCATCCAACCATGGCTCATTCACCCAACCATGGCTCATTCATCCAACCATGGCTCATTCATACATACGACCATGGCTCATTCATCCAACCAGGCCTCTCATTCATCCAACCAGGCCTCTCATTCATCCAACGAGGCTCATTCATCCAACCAGGCTCACTCGTCCAACCAGGCTCATTTTTCAACCAGGCTCATTTATCCAACCAGGCCTCTCATTCATCCAACCAGGCTCAGTCGTCCAACCAGGCTTATTCATCCAACCAGGCCTCTCATTCATCCAACCAGGCCTCTCATTCATCTAACCAAGGCTGCCATTCATCCAACCAAGGCTGTCATTCATCCAACCAGGCTCATTCGTCCAACCAGGCCTCTCATTCATCCCACCAGGCTCAGTGGTCCAACAAGGCCTCTCATTCATCCAACCAGGCCTCTCATTCATCCAACCATGGCTCATTCATCCAACCATGGCTCATTCATCCAACCATGGCTCATTCATCCAACCATGGCTCATTCATCCAACCATGGCTCAATCATCCAAATATGGCTCATTCATCCAACCATGGCTCATTCATCCAACCATGGCTCATTCATCCAACCATGGCTCATTCATCCAACCATGGCTCATTCATCCAACCATGGCTCATTTATCCAACCATGGCTCATTCACACAACCATGGCTCATTCACACAACCATGGCTCATTCATCCAACCATGGCTCATTCATCCAACCATGGCTCATTTATCCAACCATGGCTCATTCATCCAACCATGGCTCATTCACACAACCATGGCTCATTCACCCAACCATGGCTCATTCATCCAACCATGGCTCATTCATACATACGACCATGGTTCATTCATCCAACCATGGCTCATTCATCCAACCATGGCTCATTCATCCAACCATGGCTCATTCATCCAACCATGGTTCATTCATACATACGACCATGGCTCATTCATCCAACCAGGCCTCTCATTCATCCAACCAGGCCTCTCATTCATCCAACGAGGCTCATTCATCCAACCAGGCTCACTCGTCCAACCAGGCTCATTTTTCAACCAGGCTCATTTATCCAACCAGGCCTCTCATTCATCCAACCAGGCTCAGTCGTCCAACCAGGCTTATTCATCCAACCAGGCCTCTCATTCATCCAACCAGGCCTCTCATTCATCTAACCAAGGCTGTCATTCATCCAACCAAGGCTGTCATTCATCCAACAAAGGCTCATTCGTCCAACCAAGGCTCATTCGTCCAACCAGGCCTCTCAATCATCCAACCATGCTAATTCATCCAACCAGTCCTCTCATTCATCCAACCAAGGCTGTCATTCATCCAAATAAGGTTCATTCGTACAACCACGAAACTCATTCATCCAACCAGGCTCATTCATCCAACCAGGCCTCTCATTCATCCAACCAGGCCTCTCATTCATACAATCAGGCTAATTAATCCAACCAGGCCTCTCATTGGTTCAACCAGGCTCATTCGTCCCACGAGGCTAATTTATCCACCCAGGCCTCTCATTCATCCAATCAGGCTCAGTCGTCCAACCAGGCTCATTCATCCAACCAGGCCTCTCATTCATCCAACCAGGCCTCTCATTCATCCAACCAAGGCTTTCATTCATCCAACCAGGCTCATTCGTCCAACCAGGCCTCTCATTCATCCCACCAGGCTCAGTGGTCCAACAAGGCCTCTCATTCATCCAACCAGGCCTCTCATTCATCCAACCAGGCTCAGTCGTCCAACCAGGCCTCTCATTCATCCAACCAGACTCATTCGTCCAACCAGGCCTCTCATTCATCCAACCAGGGCTGTCATTCATCCAAACAAAGATGTCATTCATCCAAACAAGGCTCATTTGTACAACCAAGCCTCTCATTCATCCAACCAGGCTCAGTCGTCCAACCAGGACTCTCATTCGTCCAACCAGGCTCATTAATCCAACCAGGCCTCTCATTCATCCAACCAGGCTCAGTCGTCCAACCAGGCCTCTCATTCGTCCAACCAGGCTCATTCATCCATCCAGGCCTCTCATTCATCCAACCAGGCTCATACGTCGACCCAGGCTCATTCATGCAACCAGGCCTCTCATTCATCCAACAAGGCTCATTCGTCCAACCAGGCCTCTCATTCATCCAACCAGGCTCATTCATACAGCCACGCCTCTCATTCATCCAACCAGGTTCATTCGTCCAACCTTGCCTCTCATCCATCCAACCAGGCTCATTCATCCAAAAAGGCCTCTCATTCGTCCAACCGGGCCTCTCATTCATCCAATCAAGCCTCTCATTCATCCAACCAGGCTCAGTCGTCCAACAAGGCCTCTCATTCATCCAACCAGGCTCATTCGTCCAACCAGGCCTCTCATTCATCCAACCAGGCTCATTCATCCAACAAGGCCTCTCATTCATCCAACCAGGCCTCTCATTCATACAACCAGGCCTCTCATTCATCCAACCAGGCTAATTAATCCAACCAGGCCTCTTATTGGTCCAACCAGGCTCATTCATCCAACCAGGCCTCTCATTCATCCAATCAGGCTCAGTCGTCCAACCAGGCTCATTCATCCAACCAGGCCTCTCATTCATCCAACCAAGCCTCTCATTCATCCAACGAGGCTCATTCATCCAACCAGGCCTCTCATTCATCCAACCAGGCTCACTCGTCCAACCAGGCTCATTTTTCAACCAGGCTCATTTATCCAACCAGGCCTCTCATTCATCCAACCAGGCTCAGTCGTCCAACCAGGCTTATTCATCCAACCAGGCCTCTCATTCATCCAACCAGGCCTCTCATTAATCTAACCAAGGCTGTCATTCATCCAACCAAGGCTGTCATTCATCCAACTAAGGCTCATTCATCCAACCAGGCTCAGTTGTCCAACCAGGCCTCTCATTCATCCAACCAGGCTCATTCATCCAACCAGGACTCTCTTTTATCCAACCATGCTCATTCGTCCAACCAGGCCTCTCATTCATCCAACAGGGCATCTCATTCATCCAGCCAAGGCTGTCATTCATCCAACCAAGGCTGTCATTCATCCAAACAAGGTTCATTCGTACAACCACGAAACTCATTCATCCAACCAGGCTCATTCATCCAACCAGGCCTCTCATTCATCCAACCAGGCCTCTCATTCATACAACCAGGCCTCTCATTCATCCAACCAGGCTAATTAATCCAACCAGGCCTCTCATTGGTCCAACCAGGCTCATTCGTCCCACCAGGCTAATTTATCCAACCAGGCCTCTCATTCATCCAATCAGGCTCAGTCGTCCAACCAGGCTCATTCATCCAACCAGGCCTCTCATTCATCCAACCAAGCCTCTCATTCATCCAACGAGGCTCATTCATCCAACAAGGCCTCTCATTCGTCCAACCTGGCTCACTCGTCCCACCTGGCTCATTTTTCAACCAGGCTCATTTATCCAACCAGGCCTCTCATTCATCCAACCAGGCTCAGTCGTCCAACCAGGCTTATTCATCCAACCAGGCCTCTCATTCATCCAACCAGGCCTCTCATTAATCTCACCAAGGCTGTCATTCATCCAACCAAGGCTGTCATTCATCCAACTAAGGCTCATTCCTCCAACCAAGGCTCATTCGTCCAACCAGGCCTCTCATTCATCCAACCATGCTCATTCATCCAACCAGGCCTCTCATTCATCCAACCAAGGCTGTCATTCATCCAAATAAGGTTCATTCATACAACCACGAAACTCATTCATCCAACCAGGCTCATTCATCCAACCAGGCCTCTCATTCATCCAACCAGGCCTCTCATTCATACAACCAGGCTAATTAATCCAACCAGGCCTCTCATTGGTTCAACCAGGCTCATTCGTCCCACGAGGCTAATTTATCCAACCAGGCCTCTCATTCATCCAATCAGGCTCAGTCGTCCAACCAGGCTCATTCATCCAACCAGGCCTCTAATTCATCCAACGAGGCTCATTCATCCAACCAGGCCTCTCATTCATCCAAGCAGGCTCACTCGTCCAACCATGCTCATTTTTCAACCAGGCTCATTTGTCCAACCAGGACTCTCATTCATCCAACCAGGCTCAGTCGTCCAACCAGGCTTATTCATCCAACCAGGCCTCTCATTCATCCAACCAGGCCTCTCATTCATCTAACCAAGGCTGTCATTCATCCAACCAAGGCTCATTCGTCCAACCAAGGCTCATTCGTCCAACCAGGCCTCTCATTCATCCAACCATGCTAATTCATCCAACCAGGCCTCTCATTCATCCAACCAAGGCTGTCATTCATCCAAATAAGGTTCATTCGTACAACCACGAAACTCATTCATCCAACCAGGCTCATTCATCCAACCAGGCCTCTCATTCATCCAACCAGGCCTCTCATTGGTTCAACCAGGCTAATTAATCCAACCAGGCCTCTCATTTGTTCAACCAGGCTCATTCGTCCCACAAGGCTAATTTATCCAACCAGGCCTCTCATTCATCCAATCAGGCTCAGTCGTTCAACCAGGCTCATTCATCCAACCAGGCTCATTCATACAGCCACGCCTCTCATTCATCCAACCAGACTCATTCGTGCAACCAAGCCTCTCATTCATCAAACCAGGGTCATTCATCCAACCAGGCCTCTCATTCATCCAACCAGACTCCTTCGTCCAACCAGGCCACTCATTCATCCAACCAGGCCTCTCATTCGTCCAACCAGGCATCTCATTCATCCAACCAGGCTCATTCGTCCAACCAGGCCTCTCATTCATCCAACCAGGCTCATTCATCCAACCAGGCCTCTCATTCGTCCAACCAGGACTCTCATTCATCCAACCAGGCCTCTCATTCATCCAACTAGGCTCATTCGTCCAACCAGGCCTCTCATTCATCCAACCAGGCTCATTCATACAGCCACGCCTCTCATTCATCCAACCAGGCTCAGTCGTCCAACCAGGCCTCTCATTCATCCAACCAGGCTCATTCGTTCAACCAGGCCTCTCATTCATCCAACCAGGCTCATTCATACAGCCACGCCTCTCATTCATCCAACCAGACTCATTCGTGCAACCAAGCCTCTCATTCATCAAACCAGGGTCATTCATCCAACCAGGCCTCTCATTCGTCCAACCGGGCCTCTCATTCATCCAACCAGGCTCAGTCATCCAACCAGGCCTCTAATTCATCCAACCAGGCTGAGTCGTCCAACCAGGCCTCTCATTCATCCAACCAGGCTCAGTCGTCCAACCAGGCCTCTCATTCATCCAACCAGGCTGATTCGTCCAACCAGGCCTCTCATTCATCCAACCAGGCTTCTCATTCATCCAACCAGGCTCATTCATCCAACCAGGCCTCTCATTCATCCAACCAGGCTCATTCATCCAACCAGGCCTCTCTTTCATCCGACCAGGCTCATTCGTCCAACCAGGCCTCTCATTCATCTAGCCAGGCCTCTCATTCCTCCAACCAGGCTCAATCGTCCAACCAGATCACTCATTCATCCAACCAATGCTGTCATTCATCCATCCAAGGCTCATTCGTCCAACCAAGGCTCATCAGATGGAGTCACAATGGAACCGTAATAACAATATGGACCACTGTCAAATAATAACACAACCGAATAGGTACCATATCAGTAGCCACAGTAAGGTCCACATGTTAGACATTAAACTCGGTGAAAATGATACCCCTGTAAGGAGAGCGATTCCGGACTACATAGCACAATCCCTGATGATAAACAATGATGTAAAGATCATCAACTTAGGATATGAGAAGCCTATTGATATTGATACTCTATTGAGGGTGTTACAGGTGTCTGAGGAGATAGTCAAGGACCTGTCCGATCATAGCCAAAGCACCTGTCATTGCTCACAGATGACAGAACTCTCTCAGAGACTGTAGCCTTTTAGTATGTTGGCCCCCAGGGGGTGAACACGAGGTGTATGGAGATGAACACAGGGACAGTGGTTTATATACTCTCATAGTATACAGAGAGAACAGGGTGAGATGGTACTACTTGCTTACTGTCAGTGAAGTGAAGGCTCTTACATGTACAACCTTGCAAGGCTCCCGTCCACAGTAAAGTTCCAGCTACACAAGCAGGCCTTTGTACATATTTCCCATGGTTCATGTCAAGGGCCAGTGGGTTCCAACCCAACAGACCCAATACATAGTGTAGATACCATTGAAACTAGTCACATTGTACTACAAGACCATGTATAGTTTGACTGTGTACCTATAAGGATAGACACAGAAGTTATACAACACAAGTGTAAAGTAATGACCAGTTAAGGTTATCGTTACAACAGTCCTATGTACAATGACGTACCTACCTACCTATAAGCACGACGCTTTCACCCCGGTTCAACTTCGACCATTCTTGTATCTTGGTCAATCTGGGTATCCTCACACTCCACACTTGAAACAAATCGACCGTCTGACTTGATAGTTTTTCCCATTGATCACCGTAGTACAGAGCAAGTGGTATAGTATCGTCCTGAGTGTCCCTTGAGATGATGTTGTTACGCCTGGTCGATGGCTGTGGTGGTCTATCTACCGAGCGGCGAAGAGGCATGGTGTCTGGTCTCAGTACTCTGCCCTTTGTTTCTAGTGTGATGTATTTCATGCTGTGGTAGGAACGTGTCCACATTGGCGTCCTGACCAACGTTATCGGTGTAGGGGACCGTGTTTGCATAGACTAACATCATCTTGTGGTCACTCAGTGCTGTACAAGGAGCAGTCGCTGACAGTGCTATGTTGGAATCCCATACGTTGGAAGCATACAACCTCATACTTCTGCATCAGGTCGTATATTCTCTGGGGTTCTTCACATTGTACTGTTTTCATCTTGTTTGATGAACCAGTCAGTATAACGGTGACAACGTGGGGTTCCTAGGGGTGACACATACAAACAAGTGTTAACCAAGGAGTATACAGAGAACTTTCATGTTTACGGCGATGATTGGTTACAAACTAACATGTTGGCAGTACAGCTTCATGTTTGTCCCATGGTCTGCAACTGTAGACCCCTTCCTTAGCGTCCATTCGTAACCTTTCACTAATGCCACGGTGTTAGTCAAATGTTTGAAATGTGTTTGTGTTATAAATATTATTATTTATTATTATTATTTATTACACCAACACATTTCACTATTATACAACAGTACCCCCGTGCGGACACTAGTGGGAGGTCCTGCCTCAAAACTCACATCCTGGCATTTCACAGACAGGACACTGTGTGATTTCCAGCAGTCTGTCCTGTACTGTCCTTGGGCCCCGTGTGCACGATCTCCTTACACTTAACTCTTTCTCAATCTTTTCTCAAACTTTTCTAAAACTATATCAGTAACATCTCTCTTGGTTAGGAACACTGTGGCAGGTGAGCATCATAGTAATGGTGAGCAGCCGCAAAGCACTTGTGCTTGTGCATTTCCCATCATCTCCCTCTACTGTTGGTCTCACGTCCTGCTCTATCCCATCTAGGTAATAGTCCCTGCACTTGGCTGCCACAGTGGTGCTGTTGAATTGAGGGCAGTGTTCCGCTCCTCTCTTTTCAGTGCGACGTAGCTCATGAAATAGGTGTCACATATACCAGGACCGTTGCTAGGTTGTGTTTACAGCACAGGCACCGGGTGATGTGTGAACCTGGCATAACAGTGTCATTGGGCCACATAACACAAGGCCTGTGATATGAAGCATGTCCGGGGGTTCTCCCCGGTGGCTATTGTGGCGTCTCTATGAAACACTGTCCTGTTCTCTGTCTAAATGTCTCTGTGGCTAAAATGTATGCAACTGATTTAGGCAACAATATGCTACTCTACCCCAGTCACCACATGTGTCACAGTCTCACAGAGTGCATTCGGAGGGGAGTTGCTTGGCAGGACTGACTAATCAACAGTATCTCTGTCAGGGGTGGTTTATGCTACATTTTCCCTCCCAATGTAAACACTAACCTGGAGCTGAAAAAAGAGTTGGGAAATTGATGCATAGTGCTACCACTCGTCTCGGTAAGTGATGGGAGTGCAAAGCCTATCCTATGTGGGATATGAAACACTGCGAGCTATGCCTTGCATAGTACTGAGGGAGAGACAGGTGTAGGGGTAGTTGCCGTATCATACCATTGACATGATTGTTCTGCACCCTGAACTCTTCATATTCTTCTGGAAGCAGTTGATGGTGAACCTGCAGCATGTCTAGCGCGCGGGTAGGATAGAGATGATTCTGTGATTGTAGGATGGTTGAATAGTCATGGACCATAGATTGCGGACCTTGTCGCCGAGTGCGGTGCGCACCTTGTCTGTCAATTCCACTGCGGGGGGGGATCTTTCCTGACTGAAACAAACATACAAGAGTACCTTAGTTTAAGAGCGAGTGATGATACATTCCAGGCCTTGATTTCACTATACATGTGGGTTTGTACTCACCGAACTTTCCCTGTGGTCCGCGTGTTTTTAGGTCCATGTATAAGTAGGGCTCTTCCTTACCTACCACTTCGAGGAATCTCTCAGCACGTTCTTCGGTCTTGAGGCAGTATTCTATGACCTTATGCATCATCTTAACCCGATTGCTCTTACTATGTAAAGACCGGAGTAGATTCTCACCATCGGGGTCTTGTAGCAGGACCCTATTCACGACAAATCTAAAGTTCCCATGTCTCTCGGCTATGTCGTCCTTGTAACTCTTCAATAACTGGCAATTCATTATACAGCAGGAGGTTGTGAATAATGGAACTGGGTTGCTGTGCATGTGTATATATAGTAAAAATCTGAACTTTGTTTGGACACATTACCCATGGTTGGAGTTATAGACCTGCCAATGGTTGGCTGAATGGTCTGTGGTTGGGTAAATGAGCCCTGGCTGGATAACTGGTTCTCTTATGGGTAATGACCCATGATCGGATGCATGTTTCATATATACCTGCCAGTGGTTGGACATAGGAGCCGTGGTTGTATGAATGGTCCTTGGTTGGATTCTTGGTCCTGGGTTGGATTAATGAGCCCTGGTTACCTATATCAACAGCAATCTGCCCATTGAGGCATACAACCCTGTTGCCCTTGTGTCACCACATTTTGAAAGACAATTGATGTGACAGTAATTGAGAATGAACTGTCTATGATCGGGTGCACATCGATGTCGATTACTCAGTAGACACTGGTTCTGTGTTGCATTCCCTGCCTTAGTTCTACACGGCCAGGGTCCGTTATCACCGCCAGAGGAACCAGAAGCTATTTCATTCAGCACAGGGACCTAACTGGTCTATTTAGAACTTACAAAGGAAGGTGCTACTCGCCTCCTTATGCCAGTGATCCTGCTGGTGTTTCCATGTGATAGGGTAGTGGGGTACATGGTGTCTAGCCAATGGCCCTGTGTGATGTCTTACAGCAAAACATGTACTAGTGACAGTGCCACATCAATTCCATGCCCATGTAGAACAATTACACAGAGACATTGTGCTATAGCCACAGATATGTTTTTATTTGTTGTTTGACTTTAACATCTTAGGCAGGGGTGGAGCGCTTTTGCTGATATCCTCTTCTCTTGTGCGGACTTCTGCCCTCAGTCGGTAGTTTCAGCCTGCCCTCAGTCGGAGGGTTCAGCCTGCCCTCAGTCGGAGGGTTCAGCCTGCCTCAGTCGGAGGGATCTGCCTGCCTTCAGTCTGAGGTTTCAGGAGTTGTCCGGTACCTACCTGTGTCCTCTGCGCGATCTCCTCTTGTCTTTTGCTGATATCCTCTTCTCTTGTGCTGACTTGTGCACTCAGTCGGAGGGTTCATCCTGCCTTCAGTCTGAGGTTTCAGTCTGCCCTCAGTCGGAGGGTTCAGCCTGCCTTCAGTCTGAGGTTTCAGTCTGCCCTCAGTCGGAGGGTTCAGCCTGCCCTCAGTCGGAAGTTTCATCTTGCCCTCAGTCGGAGGGTTTAGCCTGCCTTCAGTCGGACGGTTCAGCCTGCCTTCAGTCTGAGGTTTCAGTCTGCCCTCAGTCGGAAGTTTCATCTTGCCCTCAGTCGGAGGGTTCAGCCTGCCCTCAGTCGGACGGTTCAGCCTGCCTTCAGTCTGAGGTTTCAGTCTGCCCTCAGTCGGAGGGTTCAGCCTGCCTTCAGTCTGAGGGTTAAGCCGTTGTCCTTTACCTACCATGGCCCAGTCCTCTCTGTTGGCCGTGTCCTCTCAATGTGTGTCTTTCTTCCTCTCTGTTAGACAAATTCCATATGCCGGCCAAATCCTCTCCTTGTTTGCCTTCCTCTGTCGTGTCCATTACCTACCTTGGCCCAGTCCTCTCTGTTGGCCGGGTCCTCTCTGTTGGCCGTGTCCTCTCCTTGTGTGTCTTTCTTCCTCTCTAGATAGGTAATGGACACAACGCATGGCCGCTAGCCCCTGATCCCCGGGCCGGGTCACCATGAACCACCACGACAGCGGGAGGGGGTTACACAACCTCTCACAACCTCTCACAAGCTCTCACAAGCTCTCACTGCCCACTGTCTCCCTCTCACAAATGCCACACAAAATATACAACTAACATACACCTTGGTAGTGGTGGGCCGGGTTACTTTGACCCAAGGACAGCGCCAGCCCCTAATCACAGGGCCGGGTCACTTTGACCGCAGGACAACGGGAGGGTTAAGAAAAGGGGACAGAGGACACAGTGACATGGTTATACTAGTTGGATTAGTCTGCTGCTTTGACGCTAAAAAGCGCCTTCACTCCGACGAGCAGCTGTGTTGCCGCTCCGGAAAAGTCCGGCTGGGCTCTGTGAGGACGGCAGTCAGAGGCAGGAACACGGCTGCGTTACGACACCAGTGAAGCAGAGGAGCAGCTCTACTGAGAGTCTTTCACTTCCTTGTTTGATCAGGGCAGAATGCCCGGCAGTCTTTAAATAAAAATAATTTTAAATTGATCTGTTCCTAGCAGAGGTGTTCTAAGCTGCTATCACTGCTGGTTAGGCAGAATTCTCTGTGATCCAGGGGCTGTGGTATCTTCTGTCTTTGTTCTGTTGTGAAACTGTGCTCAGCGTCTCGGTCTGACACTGCTCTCGACTCGACAGCGGCTTAGTAGGCTACAGTCGTCTCTCTACATGGGAGGCGTGGGTGTGCTTTTATATAACAGCCTTGTAATGACATCACTTACCATTGGTTGGATAACATAACTTTCACTCACAGTACACTCAACACAGGTTGGCTATTGGACCGTGAGCAGACTGAGAGCAGTTTGTGTCTGGGACTCTGAACAGGGCGGAGCTACCGTAGCTATCCAATCATGGCTGATGTGTCTGACGGGCACAATGAAACTCAAGACCAACACAGGTTGGCTATTGGACCGTGATGGGTACAGCCCACTACGAATTTTTATCCGAACATGACTGTTGTATCCTGCACGGGCTACTCTATCCAGCTGCGGCTCATATAGCTATCCAGTCATGGCTGGTGTGTCCAAGCAGGACACTTTATCCATGCGTAAACAACAATGAAACTGAAGAGAGGCGCCCATTTTGTGTAGGGGGAAGCCCGTGGCACTTCTCGGTTCGGAGCTGGGATACAACTGAGTGAAACGACTTCAGGTTTTGACAACTTTTAAAACGTAGCCAGGGGGAGATTTTCACTCTGGCACTGAGTTTGTGTAGGCGAGGCTCAGGACGGCAATGCTTCGCGTAGGGCAAACTACTGGAACTTGACTACACAAGAGCTGATGATAAAGGTTACTGTTCTGTTTTATGTTTTTATACTCTGCCTACCTAAATGTATATTCTGTCTATGACCAAGTTGATATAATAGTGAAATGTTAAAATAAAGATTTGACTATATTCCGCTTGGTATGTTTCTGTTTTATTCAACAAAGCCCATTTTATACATACATAGATATAGTTTCGGGCTGGGATAGAAATGGGTGAACGAAATTCTAATGACTAATGACGTGCATGATGTGGAGCTACTTGGGGGCGCCTCCTGCAGGACAAAATGAAAACGACCTCCGTGGAGAGAGACCAGTTTATCAGCACCCACCACACCAGAGAGCCCTAATGAGTTTCCTGCCCTGTGTCACTGCATTGTGAGTTAGACTTAAAACATAGCACATGTGTGACCTACGTGAATTAAGTTAAACCTGCTGAAATACAATGTGTGCAAATGATCTTTTCAGATCTTCTCAGAAATGAATCAAGTCCATGGAATGGATATAGACAAAAAGATAATTCAAGGACTCCGCAAGGCTAGTGGCAAAATGATAGCAGAGATAGAGAGGCGAGGCAGGGGTGAGGACATCACCCTGCTATTTCGACAGTCCCTGAAGGACAATACAGAAGAGCCACACAGGGGGATTTGCTCATATTCCTTCCCTTTCTCTAATGTAGCCAACATACAGTACATTACAAATATGTTTTGTTGTAAGCGGCAGAAATCCATTTCATCTTGAGAGTGAAATGACACCGGCCTTTGACGGGGAGAACATCCACGTACTAGAGGACACCCTCATGGGACTTGGGCCTCTGCTAGGACTGTATTTTTTGTATTTTCCGTAAAATTTGTTTTGTAATGTGTTTTGTTGGTAAATTGTCAAAATAAATTCACATTTGTGGTGCCATTAAATAAACAATGAATTATTTAAATCAATATTGTTATTAATATGAATATTTTTAGAATGGATGATTTGTGGACAGGGAGTTAAAAACATTAACCACAAAACGTTCTTTGAGGAACCATTATAACGAGTTCTTCAAATAAACTTTTTCAAGGGTTCCTGAAATAACTTAAGGGGTTCCCCCACAGATTCAAATTGAAGAACCCCTAAAGGATACTCCAGGAACCTTTACTTTTTAAGAGTGTATCTTAAAGATATCTTGTCTCCTACCTAACCAGTGAACGTGTGGCTGTGACCGTCCTGTCAATGCCTGTCCTCACTGTTTGATGTATTTTATTGTAGGAATGTCTTACTGTATTTGAGTTATTTTCTAAACACAACGCATTTATATATATGATAACGTTGTGCGTTCAGTCTGCGAGAGATATTCTGAGAGCAGTGAATGTCTGACTGTGACCGTCGTGTGAATGCCTGTCATCACTGTTTGATATATTTTACTGCAGATAAAAACCAAGTCAACCTGAAAACCAAGTCAACCTGGAAGTGTGGGTGTCAATGTGCCTTTTTCTGGGTGGCTATATGAAGTTGGTTACAGTAGGATTAGTTTGACACTGAAAAAGCGCCTTGCCTCCGACTAGCAGCTGTAGTGGTCCTGGTCAGGTCAGGAGGAGAACTGCTGGGCTGATATGTGTATGTGACCAATAAAATGTTATTTAAAAAAATATATTTTGAAAAGCACTCCGCTCCCGCCCCAAACACGCGCACTGTTTATTTGCCCCGACTAGACACCTCCGGTACCTGCTCTCTGCGGCGGCATCTGATTTGTTGGCAGTAGGTCCTTTTCACACAGTCTTGCGAGGTACCGGTCCGGACGAGGTACCGGTCCGGACGACTGTAGTGTCATAACGCCCGATGGAGGAGAGCCTGTGAGCCTGATATCTGACTGCTGTTTTTAACACTTTAGCATTTATGCCTCTACTGCTTTTATAATCTTACCAGCCTGCGCTTTTAATTGTTCTATTTAATGATAGTTATGTATTTATTTTATATTTATGACTTTTTTTTTTTTACATGTGCTTTGTACTATATGCCAGAGAGCTCCAACGAAGGATTCCAATGTATGTATTACTTTTAATAGGTACTTGTGAAAGACAAATATACTATATCTGATTGAGTTTGGAACAGTCAGATAATTTCTGTGCCACAGGAATATAATGATAATGGCGCAGCGGTCTAGAGGCGCTATCTACTGTGTTTCAAAAGCGTGCTCAAGCGGCAGAGTCGGTATCCGCGATTATAAACCCATGGTCGTTACACTATATAATTATATTGTGTATGTACGATGATATTAGGATATTTCAGAAATAGGGAACAGAGGACACAGTGATACTAGTTGGATTAGTCTGCTGCTTTGACGCTCAAAAAGCGCCTTCACTCCGAGGAGCAGCTGTAGTGTTGCCGCTCCGGAGAAGTCCGGCTGGGCTCTGTGAGGACGACGGCAGTCAGAGGCAGGAACACGGCTGCGTTACGACACCAGTGAAGCAGCGGAGCAGATCTACTGTCTCGGGTGAAGCTCGGCAGACGAGAGTCTTTCACTTACTTGTTTGATCAGGGCAGAATGCCCGGCAGTCTTTAAATAATTTTAAAAGGTTATGTTCCTAGCAGAGGTGATCAAAGCTGCTATCACGGTATCTTCCGTCTTTGTTCTGTTGTGAAACTGTGCTCGGAGTCTCGGTCTGACACTGCTCTCGACTCGACAGCGCCCTAGTAGGCTACAGTCGTCTCTCAATATCTACATGGCAGATGTTCACCGTAGCTCGGTCAGTGACAGAATGACAAGATTATAGTCTGGGAGTCTAGAGTGGGCGGGGCTACCATATTCATCCAACCACGTCTCATTCATCCGACCATAGCTCATTCATCCAACCATGCCTCATTCATCAAACCATGGCTCATTCATCCAACCAGGCTCATTCATCCAACCATGGCTCATTCATCCAACCAGGCTCATACGTCCAACCAGGCCTCTCATTCATCAAACCATGGCTCATTCATCCAACCAGGCTCATTCGTCCAACCAGGCTCATTCATGCAACCAGGCCTCTCATTCATCCAATCAGGCTCAGTCGCCCAACCAGGCCTCTCATTCATCAAACCATGGCTCATTCATCCAACCAGGCTCATTCATGCAACCAGGCCTCTCATTCATCCAACCAGGCTCAGTCGTCCAACCAGGCCTCTCATTCATCCAATCAGGCTCAGTCGCCCAGCCACACCTCTCATTCATCAAACCATGGCTCATTCATCCAACCAGGCTCATACGCCCAACCAGGCTCATTCATGCAACCAGGCCTCTCATTCATCCAACCAGGCTCAGTCGTCCAACCAGGCCTCTCATTCATCCAACCAGGCTCATTCATACAGCCACACCTCTCATACGTCCAACCAGGCTCATTCATGCAACCAGGCCTCTCATTCATCCAACCAGGCTCAGTTGTCCAACCAGGCCTCTCATTCATCCAACCAGGCTCATTCATCCAACCAGGCCTCTCATTCGTCCAACCAGGCCTCTCTTTCATCAAACCAGGACAATTCATCCAGCCAGGCCTCTCAGTCCTCCAACCAGGCCTCTCAGTCCTCCAACCAGGCCTCTCAGTCCTCCAACCAGGCTCATTCGTCCAACCAGGCCTCTCATTCATACAACCAAGGCTCATTCGTCCAACCAAGTCTCATTCATCCAACCAGGCTCATTCGTCCAACCAGGCCTCTCATTCATCCAACCAAGGCTGTCATTCATCCAAACAAGGCTCATTCGTACAACCACAAAACTCATTCATTCAACCAGGCTCGTTCATCCAACCCTCCCTCTCATTCATCCAACCAGGCTCAGTCGTCCAACCAGGCCTCTCATTCATCCAAACAGGCCTCTCATTCATCCAACCAGGCCTCTCATTCATCCAACCAGGCCTCTCATTCATCCAACCAGACCTCTCTTTCATCCAACCAGGCTCATTCATCCAACCATGGCTCATTCATCCAACCAGGCTCATACGTCCAACTAGGCCTCTCATTCATCAAACCATGGCTCATTCATCCAACCAGGCTCATACGCCCAACCAGGCTCATTCATGCAACCAGGCCTCTCATTCATCCAATCAGGCTCAGTCGTCCAACCAGGCCTCTCATTCATCAAACCATGGCTCATTCATCCAACCAGGCTCATACGTCCAACCAGGCTCATTCATGCAACCAGGCCTCTCATTCATCCAACCAGGCTCAGTTGTCCAACCAGGCCTCTCATTCATCCAACCAGGCTCATTCATCCAACCAGGCCTCTCATTCGTCCAACCAGGCCTCTCTTTCATCCAACCAGGACAATTCATCCAGCCAGGCCTCTCAGTCCTCCAACCAAGGCTCATTCGTCCAACCAAGTCTCATTTGTCCAAGCAAGGCTCATTCGTCCAACCAGGCCACTCATTCATCCAACCAGGCTCAGTCGTGCAACCAGGCCTCTCGTTCATCCAACCAGGCTCATTCATCCAACAAGGCCTCTCATTCATTCAACCAGGCTCAGTCATCAAATCAGGCTCTTTCATCCAACCAGGCCTCTCATTCATCCAACCAGACTCATTCGTCCAACCAGGCCTCTCATTCATCCAACCAGGCCTCTCATTCCTCCAACCAGGCTCAATCGTCCAACCAAATCACTAATTCATCCAACCAATGCTGTCATTCATCCAACCAAGGCTCATTCGTCCAACCAAGGCTCATCAGTTCTGTTCCTAGGAGAGGTGTTCAAAGCTGCTATCACGGCTGGTTAGGCGGATTTCTCTGTGATCCAGGGGTTGTGGTATCTTCCGTCTGTGCTCTATTGTGAAACTGAGCTCAGCGTCTCGGTCTGACACTGCTCTCGACTCGACAGCGCCCTAGTAGGCTACAGTCGTCTCTCAATATCTACATGGGAGATGTTCATCGTAGCTTGGTCAGTGACAGAATGACAAGATCTTAGGTCTGGGAGTCTGGAGTGGGCGGAGCTGCCATATTCATCCAACCATGGCTCATTTATCCAACCATAGCTCATTCATACAACCATGGCTCATTCATCCAACCATGGCTCATTCATACAACCATGGCTCATTTATCCAACCATGCCTCATTCATCCAACCATGGCTCATTCATACAACCATGGCTCATTTATCCAACCATGGCTCATTCATACAACCATGGCTCATTTATCCAACCATGGCTCATTTATCCAACCATGGCTGAATCGTCTATAGAAAGTCAAGTCAGTCACTATAAAACCAAGCTGTATTGGATAGAAAATAGTAGACAGTAAGTTATCCTACCCGGACGAAGCATACTACTAATCTACAGGCAAAACGTATGTCTCACTTTTGTAAGTGAATGGAAATACAAGTCAGTATGAAACCAGCACTGCCTCTCTACTCACTGACACTGATCTGTCCGAAGAAACCAGAAGGGAGCTGCCAACCGTCCTCATCAGAAGAAGACCAAATCAGCCAGAAGTCAGAACCACTCCGATTGACTGCTGCTAAGGCTGGAACACTGCCAGAGAGAACTGCCTTGATTATGAAGGGGAAAAGAAACTTTACAGTTAGTGTAGATACCATTGAAACTAATGAAGGTGAAGTGAAGGCTCTTACATGTACAACCTTGCAAGGCTCCCGTCCCCAGTAAAGTTCCAGCTACACAAGCAGGCCTTTGTACATATTACCCATGGTTCATGTCAAGGGCCAGTGGGTTCCAACCCAACAGACCCAATACATAGTGTAGATACCATTGAAACTAGTCACATTGTACTACAAGACCATGTATAGTTTGACTGTGTTCAACAAAGTCCTTTGCCAGCTTGCAACAAGGTGGTGGCAGCCGTTTATTTGTAACAAGTACACCATGTCATATACAACAGTTGATGTTTATTAAAAAGTTATTCATGTAATATACAACAGTTTATTCATACAGGGTAATATATGCAATAATGCCACGGTGTTAGTCAAATGTTTGTAGAATCTGAGTCCTGGTCTACTGTCCGTGTAAGTGACACTATAGATGTGGCTAACAACAGCCCAACAATGTATCCACGTCTCCACACGTCATTGCACTGTGAGTCTGTTCAACCCAGAGGTTTTGCATCAAACCTAGTAACTCGCTTATGTAAGTGGTTGCCCTGTTAGATTCAGTCTGAACGCAGATAACTGTCAAATGTCTAGTGTCGGTGTATGTCCAGCTGCTCATGTACCACTCCGTGATGTTAGCCGTGATGATGTTGATGTGTTCTAGTGGTGTGCAGCACCATCTAACGGCGATGGTAAGGTACGCCTTTGTACTAATGTGGAGTAGGCAGACAGGACAGAATGTAACTGAAAGAGAAGCTGAGCTGCTTCTATATACATAGGGGAGCAGATCACCCGCCTGGATCACCCGACCACGGCTGACTCCTCTGAATAAACAACCTGTAGATGAGAGTGCAAGCATTCAACCGTGCCTAACCCATCCAGCCAATGTTACATCTATGGACTGGGGCACGTTTATCCAACCCAAGGTGCCTTCTGTATACCTGTGTAATGGACATATTCATTGCACTGCTATTATACACTGCTGTTTAGGGACTCACGGCCCTCTGGGTGTGCAGCCTCTACTGGTATGGGTGTAAGCTGGTGTGTTGTGTGTAAGGATAATGTTCACGTCAAAAACTATATTTATGTAGTAGTAAATGTCTACTGTCTTACAGTGATCAGACTACAATACCAGCGCGCCTTTACCTTATGATCGTACAGTACCAACATATTGCGACCTAAACACTACCTGTGTCCTGCGCCTCTGACACTTCAGGTTCTGAGGCTCATTTGTAGAAGGGCAGGTGCTGCTGTGGAACCCCAGGACACCTAACCAAGCCGTGAGCCCCCGTACAGAGCCACGGGGGACAGTCTGTCGAGGAACGAGGAGCAGCAGCCATGTCTGGCATCATATCCAGCTTTTCTAATAACACTACTGTGTACCACTCGGACATAGGCCTCGCTGACAAAGGGCTGTGCATATGGAGCATGGCTACGGTCCTAATATTGGCTGTGCTTTCACTTATCTATGGCTTGTGGTACATATACGTGCTATGTGCAAGGAAGAGACGATACAGCAGAATGCCTTTGATTGCGGTGTGATTCTATTATGTACATGTGATGTTATTCATTTCATCTGCTAATAAACAAACACATCTGGGTTTCGTGGTAGTGTCCTTTATTGGTGGTCCAAACACAAACGACATCAGGTATACAATGAATGGGAAGGGTGTTTAGATAGTGTATTATATAGGTTACACAGCCGATGTCTGTGTACCTGGAGTTGAACTAATGTCATACGTTGCAGAAGGGCTACGTTGTCCTCTCACTCTAGCCGGGTCCCGGTGTCACACGACCTTCTCGATCTGTTCTGGTTCTATTCAGATGTAGAGGATGAGTAGGAAACAAACAGTAGACCTCAGTTGTATGTGTCAGATGTAGTAGTACATGTTGCAAGGCAAGCGTTTATATATACGGACCGGAGATATAGTTACCCTTTTCCACAACTAGAATCACAGAAGAGTCTGTAGCTTCCACGACATTGCCGTGGCACCGGCAGTTCCCATCGTAGCTCAACATGTGACAGGAGCACGTTGTGGGCACGTACACGGCGTCATACTGTAGCGAATGTACACGCGAACATGGTGTGTAAATAGGGGACGAGGCCCGTCTGCTACAGGTCCTGTGAGTTATCAGCAGCGCCAACCTGAAACATCAGATCGGGGCCGACTCGTGGACTATGTCTAACATATCTGACAGTGGCTAACTTGTCCAACCGAGGTCTCAACCAGAACACTAGGGTCAAAGTGGATGAAGGCGGCTAGAAAATAAAAGAGACACTTTCTATTTACCATTGTATACATGTTAACCTAGGTTCTTGTACAATAGCCACATCTGCAAGTCATGGCTGCACAGCCCTATCTGACGGAATGGGATCAATGTCATCACAGTGACAACTTCAAGCATGTGACGCTGGATAGGTTTCTAGCTATCCCTTACAGACAGCTGATGGACGACTACGGAGAACATTTCGCTAAACAACATCGGAGCCTGTGCGATACTCTACGAAAGGTGTTGATGAAGAAACTATTGTTAGAGCGGACGCAATATACCCCACCTAACCCAAGGAAACCAGGACCCGTGGACCTCGACAACCTATCATCGAAGAGACTATCAATAGGGGATCGACTTGGTGCAAAGAGGAAGCTCTTGAACTATTCTCCTCGTACCACAGCAGTCAGTGTCTCCAAGTGCAAGGACCGTGTCTCGGTTATGGATCGACTGGGTGTCCCTGTGAGCTCAAACAACAGGGGAGAAGAGGGCCGATTCCGATTGAGAGCAGTGCACAGGAGGACACGCAACGGGACCTCTTAGTGTCCCGGTACCAGCAGGCACAACCCTGGAAACTACAGCTATCGAGCCAGAAGTTATCGGGACGATTCAAGCAGAAGCTTCTACCCTGGGTCACGAGCTAACACTTTCAAAAATGGTTTCAAAGGCCGCTTCACTCCAGTGTATGTTTGACATGTACCTTGTGATGTGTTATGTTACAATAAACAAATGCTTGTTCCTATCATTTTGGCAATATCTCAACTTTATTTGGGACGGATACACATCAACACAATCAACATAACCACAGTTATACCAAAGAAACAGTAGTTGCAAAGAGATACAAGGTTGATATTACACAGGACATTGCATGTACAATAGATAGCAACATCATTGTCTATTACTGATACAGACAGTCGGTCCTGGGTTGTAGCTTTGAGGAGAATAGCTATAGCGCTAGACGCAGTCGTTAAATCGGCAGGATAAGTACAATTATAATCTTCCAGCAGCATGAGCAAGGTCTGCGTCAAGTACACTTGGTAAAATTGGTAACCGCTCTCCTCTTGTTTTGTCTCAGATGGCAATGTCCAGGCGTAACCACAATTGGTGGACGACCTTGTCCAACTGGGATTTATAATCTGGGTATGAGATCCTTCCCTCCGGTGGTGTTTGTAGAAGCACTTTGAGCAGAAGTGGCAAGTTCCAGGACCTCGATCAAAGTATCGACACTGTTTACTCGCCATGACATCTTTGTATGTCTGGATCAGTTTCTGCTTCTCCTCTTTATCTTCGACCCAGCGATCACTCGGGACGAAGAAGTGCGATCTGGTTCACCACTCTGGGCACAGTTTAACGGTGTTGATATCACGACTCTTCACAGTCCTCCAAGTGCGGATATACTCCAGGCAATAACAGTGGCTACAGTTGGGAAGAATCCCGAATCGACGCTCCCTTGGATTGTCCTTGGCAAGCACCACATCCAAACACACACCACACACCATGTCCATATTGCGCTGGGTGGAAACTGTGGCCCCAATGGCAGGCTCCATAAGTGACTTATTGTACTCTGAGTTCTGTCTCTCCACCTTCATCACCTCACTAGTACGGTCCATCTCCTCTGGTCCAGTTGATGCTGCTGCCATTGCAATCTGTGATGATTAGCCTTACTGAGGTAGACAGCACCACTGTTAGTGTTCTTAAAGACCCAATAGCCTCCAAACACGGACCGTGTCACCGACCATTTTAACTCAGGGAATGATATTGTAGACTCTTTGATTATTACATTGAACATTGGCCGTGTATCCAACCGAGTTAACACAGGGAGTGTTATTGTAGATTGTTGACTATTACATTCCTTGCCATGTACAGGGTGCCATGTGCCCTTAATGATTACATACTGTTCCCTAGACACCCATTACTAGGCACTGGGACCGTGGTTACCTGTTCTTCTACACCCACTCAATAGTCCTCCTCACAGTCAACATTGGAGTCATAACAGCCTTTCCTAAACAGATTCTTTGGTCTAGGCTTAGTATCCGCGGCCAGCCGTGGGCTTGCCATGGTACGGTTCACTATCTTTGTGCTCAGTCAGAGCTGGATATAACTGTTTGGTGGTGCGTTGCAAAGGGAGAGGGTGATCCTGCGCCTTGGTACGGTCAAAGGTTCCATTACACTGTTGAACATGCTGCGGGGGCTGAGGCTGAAGATGTTGCTGCTGGGGATACCGATGATTCTCCAGAGGTTGAGGTGAATGCTGAGGTGGCTGCTGGGGGAGGTACTGAGGAGGTGGCTGCTGGGGATGGTACTGAGGGAAGCCCTTCGTGAAGCTGCCTTCTGGACTAGGTGGAGCTGAGGAGGGTTGTAGACACTGTAGCCTCGAGCCAGCTCCTGGGTATATCGCCTAAGGGAAATGATTTTGTCTTGGGTTCCCACAGAGCCATGCGGATCAGGCGGTTACTCATCAGACCCTGCTGGTTGTATGTCGCTGGGCCAGCTGAAGTCATGCAGTAACGAAACAACAGATATATGTAGTATCTGGAGAACTTGCCAGACTCTGATAATATCTGCTCGGGTATAGGCGTTTTGCTACACGCAGTGCTGTAGCATTCCATGCGGTGTAGAGATTCTACATCACCTCTGGGTATATACAAGGTATCGGCTCTCTTCCACATATCTCTCAAGAGCTGAAATGCCATCTGGAGCGTCTTTCCGCTCTTTAACCCACTGTCTTGGAGCAGCCCCGTAGCTGGCGCGCCTGCCACGATCAGGCACTCGAACAGTGATACGGAAGCGTTTTTCAGAGAACACGATCTCTCTACGAACCGCACCGTTCATCTCCTATTTACCACACCTGATGTGCTATGTCCTAGATGTCGCAAGGTTAGAAAGGAAATGGCCCAGGTGACGAACCAACCCATAAGCAACGCCGTAAAGTTGCTAGAACTGGTAGAGCGTTACAATTTGTTTCATGTTAAGACCTTGTGTTATAACGACGTGCAAAGCGTGCTGGAGTGGCTTGGGATAAAACCTGGAGACTTCACCTTCAGACAGCATGAGGACACGGTGACAGTCCTCAACAAAGTTATCATAGAGCATAGTCTCACAAGTGTCGGAGTGGTGAGCATCGCCGAAGAACCTAGGATCAAGGGTACAGATCACCTAGTGGTATACATAAAACGATACTCGGACCCAGCGATCATGAGCTGTAAATACGACTCAATCCTTTTGTTCAGGGTGATGCAATGCACTGTGAGTGCACCTTACTCTCTGGAGCTGACCAGGTTGATCAAGGACACACAGAGCTTATTCCACAACCACAGGACGTCCATATTCGTTCGCCAGGGCTACACATCAGGCCGTCCAACCGATGCCTCAGCAGGAATGGCCAGTGATAGATGGATGTTCGACGATGAGCTACAACATGACTAAACCCAGGACACCAAAGGTGACCATAGACAACTTTGGGCGACTATTCAAGTCTCTAAGCCCTACAACAAACGGCCATCCGTGGAGAGTCTACGCCAACATAGCGGGGCCGAGTGGGTCTAGATGTGAATTTGACATAGAAGAACTGGTATCCAGACCGGACATGGTGCTGGGTCGAGGGAGCTTTGGGGTAACCGTCCCGGTTAACTCTCATCTAGTTGCAAAGACCAACCTGTTTCCAGAAATTGTGGACTGGAGTGTTCCTTTCATAGACAATGAATTCAGTCGCTAGGCACACATCGCGGATTCCCGGATACCAATTGGGAGGTATAGCTGTTAACATCATGGAACAAGCACTGTTCTCGCTACAGGAGTTCATGTGGCGTATAAAGGACACCTCGGTAGTCCCCGCAGTAGAGCTGGACACCCTCCGAGGGCTTGACTACTTGCGATCGAGATCCATCCAGCACAGGGACTTCACACACAGGAACGTCTTGGTCTGTCACCAGCCGGATAGAAAGCCCATACCCTTTGCCTTCAAGATCAGCGACTTTGGCACGTCGAGCAACTTCTCTACCCCAGATCAGCCTTGGGGCAACCGCACTAACATGGCTCCCGAAGTGCTGTGGTGCTTGAACTCAGCCACGGGGAGCGACATATTCAGCTGGTACTGTGTGATGTGGGAGTTACACAGCGGCTCGCCCTTGTTCAAATACAAAGGGTCGGAGCAAGGCTATTGTAAGAAGACATACGCTGAGAATCTATCCAATATGGTAGGAGTTTACAGGCCGGATGACGATGCCAATTTGGACCTACGATACATGAGATTGATAAACGCTAGCTCCCTCCAAGCTAAACACAAACACACAAGGCCCGCCGTGGAGGCTATACTCAATAACCTCTTTCACATGGGCTCTGAGCAGAGGCACGGCTGCCTCTCAGGTGCTGACCGAGTCGATCGAGTGGTTGAGAGGATTAAATAGCTGCGAAAGGACAAGTCCACACCTCTTAACTCTACTCGGTAGATACTTCACGTTCAGAGACTATACATCGGAAATAGCAGATGACTGGCTGACAGACCTGGGCGAGGAAGAAGACCCTAGCGACTATTACAAGATGAGGGGTCAGAGCGACCCAGGCCCTGTGTTTCCAGGGCTCCAGCTCTGTGCTCTACGCTCGTGGGTCAGAGCAACCCAGGCGCCAGCCACTGGCGAGGCGTACGCTATTGAGTGTAGAGAGTCTGCGAGTAGTGTGGCGAGGTTGCGTGCGAGGCTCCTCGCTCTGCGCTCTGCGCTGGTCAGAGCGACCCAGCTAGCCACTGAGAAAGAGTTAGGTGTAAGGAGATCACACAGACGGGGCCCAAGGGCAGTACGGGACAGACTGCTGGAAATCACACAGTGTCCTGTCTGTGAAATGCCAGGATGTGAGTTTTGAGGCAGGACCTCCCGCTAGTGTCCACACAGGGGTACTGTTGTATAATATAAGTGAAATGTGTTTGTGTTATAAATATTATTATTTATTATTATTATTTATTACACCAACACATTTCACTTATATTATACAACAGTACCCCCGTGCGGACACTAGTGGGAGGTCCTGCCTCAAAACTCACATCCTGGCATTTCACAGACAGGACACTGTGTGATTTCCAGCAGTCTGTCCTGTACTGTCCTTGGGCCCCGTGTGCGCGATCTCCTTACACCTAACTCTTTCTCAATCTTTTCTCAAACTTTTCTAAAACTATATCAGTAACATCTCTCTTGGTTAGGAACACTGTGGCAGGTCAGCATCATAGTAATGGTGAGCAGCCGCAAAGCACTTGTGCATTTCCCATCATCTCCCTCTACTGTTGGTCTCACGTCCTGCTCTATCCCATCTAGGTAATAGTCCCTGCACTTGGCTGCCACAGTGGTGCTGGTTGAATTGAGGCAGTGTTCCGCTCCTCTCTTTTCAGTGCGACGCAGCACATGAAATAGGTGTCACATATACCAGGACCGTTGCTAGGTTGTGTTTACAGCACAGGCACCGGATGATGTGTGAACTTGGCATAACAGTGTCATTGGGCCACATAACACAAGGCCTGTGATATGAAACATGTCCGGGGGTTCTCCCCGGTGGCTATTGTATGCGTCTCTATGAAACACTGTCCTGTTCTCTGTCTAAATGTCTCTGTGGCTAAAATGTATGCAACTGACTTAGGCAACAATATGCTACTCTACCCCAGTCACCACGTGTCACAGTCTCACAGAGTGCATTCGGAGGGGAGTTGCTTGGCAGGACTGACTAATCAACAGTATCTCTGTCAGGGGTGGTTTATGCTACATTTTCCCTCCCAATGTAAACACTAACCTGGAGCTGAAAAAAGAGTTGGGAAATTGATGCATAGTGCTACCACTCGCCTCTGTAAGTGATGGGAGTGCAAAGCCTATCCTATGTGGGATATGAAACACTGCGAGCTATGCCTTGCATAGTACTGAGGGAGAGACAGGTGTAGGGGTAGCGATACATAGTCAATGTAATAACAGACACGGAACTGTGAGATGGACTGTTGAACACTTTATTCATATTCTTTTTCATGGCCATAGTACATACATAAATACATACATACATACATACATGCATCCAAATGAGACACAGTTTTCAGTAGCTGGCGGCCGAGTCAATGTCTTGAGGTTTGACTCTTCCAGCAATGGCTGTGCTCCCTGACAGCATAAGGATACGGGGGCACAGGTCCAGGGTGGAACATGGCCTTTCCGCTGGTGGGTGTAGTGTGAATAGGATGGTAATATTCACTTCAGCATTATCGTATCTATACTTTCCTTACTCTTCTCCTCTCCCCTCTGACTTGACGGGGGATTGTGATGCGTGGTCGGGCGGCTGCTCCTCTCCACGGTGAACTTGTCTCACGGGATAGTCGTAAGAACTTTCCACTCCCGGGTAGAAGTAGCACGCCATGATGGCTAGTAGGGCGTAGAGATGGTGGTAGTGTGTCAACTGCACGTACATGGGTCTGGTGAAGAGACTCTCCTTTGGGCCTGTCATCACATCGACACCGTTGGCGCTGACGGATCTCACGTTGGCACGGTCCAGCTTTTCCTTCTCGTGATCTGTCAGGGTCCTGTTCTTCCAGAGGAGGCAGTCGTACCAGGCTGCCATAGCCTTAGTAGAAAGCGAAGGGAGTTGCTGTCAGAGACACTGACCGGTCAGTGTTTGCTGTTGCCTGGGATAACGTTCTTCACTCCTTGTTGCCTTAACTATGACTTGAATTAGTAACCTATGAAACGGTTTGTTGCGCGGGCTGCCAGTAAATAGCCCTGTGCGAAAGGAGATGAGCGCTCGGTTAAAGGCCACTGTAGCGCTTAACCTTGATACGCTTCATCATACCGCTTCCCGTGACCCTCCTGTACACTTGGAGCTATTCAGAGTTTTGCAATGTCTCTGTTGAATAATTGTCAAAAATATGACACGCCTGTAATTCGCTATAAGTTCGGCTCCCTGGCAATGGCAATGACTGCCTTGTTCTTACTTATGGGGTGAGGTGGGTTCTTAGACCCTTCTTCTCGACATAATTGTTGTAATGTCTGTGGCAGCTTGTTGTACTGACGAAACTAATAACTCACATCTCTGTCATTCGCTAGGTGTGTGGTGGACTGCTGCATGTACCCGTTATTCAAGATCGAGTTTCTGGACACCGTCTACCACTACTGTCCTAGCTGCAACGATGCTCTGGTGGTAATAAAGAAGTGTGGCGCCTATATGGACCGGACCAATGTAGCGGTTCCTATCACCCTACAAACCTAAAGTTTGACGTGTGCCTATTCAAAATGTATTCCTTTCAACATGTGTCAATAAAAGACTGAACAGAAGCTCACACATTGGTTCCTTGTCATTTATTCAAATAGATAGCACAGCTTTGCCCACTACTACACACACTATATACCTGTTACATGTGAGAAAAGCCAGAGGGCTATGGTAACATCACACAGGACAACATACTGCTGTTTGGACAATGGTTTTACTTGTTGCCTCCAGTCTATTATTCAGTTCCATGAACTAATAAAGAAATAGATATACCATACACAACATGTTACATAAGTCATTAGAAGAACATATTGGGTCCATTCTTGGGAGACTGCTTTCAAGGTTGTTTTCATGTCTTCTGACGCCGCGGGTACAGAGCGTTGAGAATGGACTGTAACCACACTACAGGACACACTTACAAGGGGTCCTTGTAAAACTACAATGATAGCCAGACCTATTAGGCAAAGGTCTCACAATGCCCTCGGGCTCACCCTGAGCGGTTGGGGCCTGGGTGTTTGGCCTGAGGTCCAGCTCCACGTTCCCCTTTGCCACTCAGCCCAAGCAGCGGAGACTCTGGGAGAGGCCCGAGGTCCTTAGATGAAGCTTGACTGTGAATTGTACGAGTTGATGCTTCTGCTGATGTAGTCCCGAGCTGAGGAGGGTATCGCCACAGCCTCAGCGATGTCTCGCGGACCATCAACCGGGATCACTTTGTGCTTCCCCTTTAGAATGGTCCAAGTCAGCACCATGGTCACCACGTACATGATGTAGAGTACGATGTTGAACACCGCGATAGCGCACTCCATGTTATGCAACCTTTGGGCGTCGCTGATCATAGGTTGGTAAAGCAGCTCCATGCAGCCCGCGATCACGGCCATGAACAGCTCGATGTTCATCATGATGAGGCACGCCATCACGGTTCTGGTGCTCCTGACGGACTCGGGACGCTTGTAGAAGCCATCACAGTCGTCCATTTTTCGTTTGCTCTTGGAGGCGAAGTAGCTGAGTACTATGCACACCACCATAGCAAGACAACCAAGCGTGACGAGGGCAATCCCCGCGTGGATGTACGCATACTCGTAGTCAGGTCTGACTTCGGAATGGGACGACTGCTGCGAGTCTGAGGTCAGCCTGCCTGTGGTCCTTGTACCGTGCTTGTTGTTGATGAAGTACAGAATGTTGTTGGGGTTGGTAAGAAACCCCAAGGTGAGAGATGTGATGACGGCGATGGAGGCTCCCAGCTTGCCCCTGAAACGGGCAGCACTCAGTATGGGGCCGTTCGGGACCCCTAACCTTCTGTTGTTAAACAGGTCCTTGCTCGCTGAGATCAGAGACTCGGCGCCTCCCATGATTGGTTTCTTGCGATTCATGTCTCTCAGAGGGGCATCCCTGGGGCCTTGTGTCCCCTTCTGCTTTGAACTTCCTTACTTACTGACGTTGCAATTGTACAGGTACCTTAGCCGTGCCACTTCTGTTTCTCACAAAGGGATAGGGTTATCACAGCAACCTAACAATCATAGAACATTTAATACAATGAAGCTCCAGGACCCTGTGATCGAGTTCCGGGGCTACGGTGGTGCGCCGTGTGCCAAGTCTACAGCCGACCACCGTTGGTACAAGGTTAAGGGTATCACCAGAACCTTGGCGTCTACCATGTGCTGCAGGAAGCGCTCAACGGGCCACAACATGATAATCATGGATCTGTTCACCAGGGTTGTGCATTTGCCCACCAAGGTGCATGAATGATCCTCAAGAGGGTAACCAGGGGCTGCATATTGCCCAGATACACTGTCCCCGTAGACAGACTATAGACCTAGTCCACCCAATCCTATTCCACGGGATAACGTCTTGAAGGACATGGGGTTGAAACACAAGGCCATTCACGCGATGTTCGCAAACCCTCACCTGGCGCCGTTTGAATTGGTCGACAGACCGTGGCAACAACAAGATTGGACTCTGATAGACCATCTCATGGTAATCCACAAAGTCAAGGACAGTGACTACTGAGGATGATCCTCAGGCGCCCATAGTTAGCATGGCCAGGATCCTGGCGTCTTGTTACATTTCAGAAAATACACACAGCCGATTGTGTAGTGCTTGTAAAGGACGGGTGGGAGCTCAGAAGCCGGCCGTGAGGGAGACCAGACTAACCCGCACCCCAGTACCTCACATAGCATTCTGTAAGCGTAATCTGTGCGCCATAGAATTCACCGCAATGAAGGTTTGGGCTGACATGGGTATTAAAAAACAAGTTGTTCCTAGTGACAGGAGCCAAAGGAGACGGTGAAGAACCCCAGAGGGTACCTTGGTCGATAACCTGGTGTCGTTTCACGAGACGCACCTGGAGTACAAGGAGTGCCAGGACGAAATTCTATTCTTGAACACGCTTGAAGATCTGAACCCTCCTGAGCATGAGCTGTCAGACCTAGATCCCAGTTATGCTGACGGCTCTATAGACAGACCTGAGGGCCACGAGGGCGTTTTGTGGCAACTTTCGCCGACCCAGAGACTGTACAATTGTCTACATTGAGGGACACGTGTTCAGGGTGTAGGAGCACAGAGGCCGACACGCTGCTCGTGGAGTTGGCAAACGCTCTGAAAGGTAGCGTGACTGCAGTGCACGGGAGACTCGGACCTGGTGGCCGTGCTGACGGCTTGTGTCCGCGAGGGCATTACTATGAGGCTAGACAATAAGAGCTACCACCAGGATCGAGACATGCACATGTCGACCTTCGGGGAGCTGCTGTTTGACATTCCAGACAGTCGCACACCCAAGCTTCAGTGTAGCCAACTGGCTTCAAGTGAGGATAGGTTCCGAGTGCTCTGCGACATCGCCGCAGACGATGAGTGCCTGCTGCCGATGACTCGAAAGCAACACGACTCATTCGAGGTCATTCTGGATAAGCACGGTTATGTCAACTTTAAGAAACCAGAGTAGCTATGTACCTGCGGGATCAGGGGATCTCTATACCGTACCTTCCTGTCTAGGTTCTTCGAGTCTAACGGCTGGGACAGAATGTGATCTGTGTAAAGTGTGTTGTGTACAATAAACTCTATCACATGGACTGTCTTTGGGAGTGTTTTCTGTGCCATACTGTATCCAAACATTATGTATGTTCACCTCTATGAGTAGGAAAGCTAAGGCTCATGATTGCATCCCACATTGGAACCTCATGAGGGTCCTTGTCCCATATCGCCATTAAGCAACTAGGCCCTGGTGAGGACCAAAACAATGTTTATCTATTAACCAACTTATTCTACGTGACAATATAATAGCATACTTTCAAGTGTATGTGTTTGTTATATCCTAGACTATAGGAAAATAGACACATATTTGGAATGTGCACTTTCCATTTGTAACTGTCTGGAAGGTATAGGGTGTCTATCATCCTATGGGCCTTTGTTGATATAAATATAATATACATAAACGTCAAAGAAAACACCTCCTGACTTAGTCATGAACAAGGACTCCAATCGTAATAAAGGAAAGATCGAAACAACTATTTTCACCAGTGTTTATTTGGTTTGTAATAGACAGATACACATGGTTTGGTACACACATTGGGGCTGGTAAAGGATGCAATGTACTACATAAGCACAAAGACATCTTCCATAGGCATGGTTATAATGTTTGGAATGTCAAACACATGCATGTTAAATGAAGAGACTACCAAGGAGATGAAATGTCGGTTCGGTTCAGGGATGGCAGTGTCCATACACATGTCTTGCAGTTGCCGTATCATACCATTGACATGATTGTTCTGCACCCTGAACTCTTCATATTCTTCTGGAAGCAGTTGATGGTGAACCTGCAGCATGTCTAGCGCGGGTAGGATAGCGATGATTCTGTGATTGTAGGATGGTTGAATAGTCATGGACCATAGATTGCGGACCTTGTCGCCGAGTGCGGTGCGCACCTTGTCTGTCAATTCCACTGCGGGGGGATCTTTCCTGACTGAAACAAACATACAAGAGTACCTTAGTTTAAGAGCGAGTGATGATACATTCCAGGCCTTGATTTCACTATACATGTGGGTTTGTACTCACCGAACTTTCCCTGTGGTCCGCGTGTTTTTAGGTCCATGTATAAGTAGGGCTCTTCCTTACCTAGCACTTTGAGGAATCTCTCAGCGCGTTCTTCGGTCTTGAGGCAGTATTCTATGACCTTATGCATCATCTTAACCCGATTGCTCTTACTATGTAAAGACCGGAGTAGATTCTCACCATCGGGGTCTTGTAGCAGGACCCTATTCACGACAAATCTAAAGTTCCCATGTCTCTCGGCTATGTCGTCCTTGTAACTCTTCAATAACTGGCAACTCATTATACAGCAGGAGGTTGTGAATAATGGAACTGGGTTGCTGTGCATGTGTATATATAGTAAAAATCTGAACTTTGTTTGGACACATTACCCGTGGTTGGAGTTATAGACCTGCCAGTGGTTGGCTGAATGGTCTGTGGTTGGGTAAATGAGCCCTGGCTGGATAATTGGTTCTCTTATGGGTAATGACCCATGATCGGATGCATGTTTCATATATACCTGCCAGTGGTTGGACATAGGAGCCGTGGTTGTATGAATGGTCCTTGGTTGGATTCTTGGTCCTGGGTTGGATTAATGAGCCCTGGTTACCTATATCAACAGCAATCTGCCCATTGAGGCATACAACCCTGTTGCCCTTGTGTCACCTCATTTTGAAAGACAATTGATGTGACAGTAATTGAGAATGAACTGTCTATGATCGGGTGCACATCGATGTCGATTACTCAGTAGACACTGGTTCTGTGTTGCATTCCCTGCCTTAGTTCTACACGGCCAGGGTCCGTTATCACCGCCAGAGGAACCAGAAGCTATTTCATTCAGCACAGGGACCTAACTGGTCTATTTAGAACTTACAAAGGAAGGTGCTACTCGCCTCCTTATGCCAGTGAGCCTGCTGGTGTTTCCATATGATAGGGTGGTGGGGTACATGGTGTCGATCCAATGGCCCTGTGTGATGTCTTACAGCCAAACATGTACTAGTGACAGTGACACATCAATTCCATGCCCGTGTAGACCATTTACACAGAGACATTGTGCTATAGCCACAGATATGTTTTTATTTGTTGTTTGACTTTAACATCTTAGGCAGGGTGGAGCGCTTTTGCTGATATCCTCTTCTCTTGTGCGGACTTCTGCCCTCAGTCGGTAGTTTCAGCCTGCCCTCAGTCGGAGGGTTCAGCCTGCCCTCAGTCGGAGGGTTCAGCCTGCCTTTAGCTGGAGGTTTCAGCCTGCCTCAGTCGGAGGGATCTGCCTGCCTTCAGTCTGAGGTTTCAGGAGTTGTCCGGTACCTACCTGTGTCCTCTGCGCGATCTCCTCTTGTCTTTTGCTGATATCCTCTTCTCTTGTGCTGACTTGTGCCCTCAGTCGGAGGGTTCATCCTGCCTGCAGTCTGAGGTTTCAGTCTGCCCTCAGTCGGAGGGTTCAGCCTGCCTTCAGTTTGAGGATTCAGCCTTCCCTCAGTCGGAGGGTTTAGCCTGCCTTCAGTCTGAGGTTTCTGTCTGCCCTCAGTCGGAGGGTTCAGCCTGCCTTCAGTCTGAGGTTTCAGCCTGCCTTCAGTCTGAGGTTTCAGCCTTCCCTCAGTCGGAGGGTTCAGCCTGCCTTCAGTCTGAGGTTTCAGTCTGCCCTCAGTCGGAGGGTTCAGCCTGCCCTCAGTCGGAAGTTTCATCTTGCCCTCAGTCGGAGGGTTCAGCCTGCCCTCAGTCGGAGGGTTCAGCCTGCCTTTAGCCGGAGGTTTCAGCCTGCCTCAGTCAGAGGGATCTGCCTGTATTTAGTCTGAGGTTTCAGCCGTTGTCCGGTACCTACCTGTGTCCTCTGCGCGATCTCCTCTTGTCTTTTGCTGATATCCTCTTCTCTTGTGCGGACTTGTGCCCTCAGTCGGAGGGTTGGTCCTGCCTTCAGTCTGAGGTTTCAGTCTGCCCTCAGTCGGAGGGTTCAGCCTGCCTTCAGTCTGAGGTTTCAGCCTTCCCTCAGTCGGAGGGTTCAGCCTGCCTTCAGTCTGAGGTTTCAGTCTGCCCTCAGTCGGAGGGTTCAGCCTGCCTTCAGTCTGAGGTTTCAGCCTTCCCTCAGTCGGAGGGTTCAGCCTGCCTTCAGTCTGAGGTTTCAGTCTTCCCTCAGTCGGAGGGTTCAGCCTGCCTTCAGTCGGAGGGTTAAGCCGTTGTCCTTTACCTACCTTGGCCCAGTCCTCTCTGTTGGCCGTGTCCTCTCAATGTGTGTCTTTCTTCAAAAACAAGTAGCAAACTGTAGTCTATGGGGTAGAACGGGAGCCTGTTAGACTTCTCTCAAAGCCTTCCAGGGTTGTGAAGTCGATGTGCTTTGGGTGTGCTTTTATATAACAGCCTTGTAATGACATCACTTACCATTGGTTGGATAACATAACTGTCACTCACAGTACACTCAACACAGGTTGGCTATTGGACCGTGAGCAGACAGAGAGCAGTTTGTGTCTGGGACTCTGAACAAGGCGGAGCTACCGTAGCTATCCAATCATGGCTGATGTGTCTGACGGGCGCAATGAAACTCAAGACCAACACAGGTTGGCTATTGGACCGTGATGGGTACAGCCCACCACACATTTTTATCCGAACATGACTGTTGTATCCTGCACGGGCTGCTCTATCCAGCTGCGGCTCATATAGCTATCCAGTCATGGCTGGTGTGTCCAAGCAGGGCACTTTTATCCATGCGTAAACAACAATGAAACTGAAGAGAGGCGCCCATTTTGTGTAGGGGAAGCCCGTGGCACTTCTCGGTTTTGGGCTGGGATACATCTGAGTGAAACGACTTCAGGTTTTGACAACATTTAAAACGTAGCCAGGAGAGATTTTCACTCTGGCACTGAGTTTGTGTAGGGGAGGCTCAGGACGGCAATGCTTCGCGTAGGGCAAAGTACTGGAACTTGACTACACAAGAGCTGATGATAAAGGTTACTGTTCCGTTTTATGTTTTTATACTCTGCCTACCTAAATGTATATTCTGTCTATGACAGAGTTGATATAATGTTAAAATAAAGATTTGACTACATTCCGCTTGGTATGTTTCTGTTTTATTCAACAAAGCCCTTTTTATACATACATAGATATAGTTTCGGGCTGGGATAGAAATGGGTGAACCAAATTCAATCTTTGACAATTTTATAAATAATAGTCACGGGAGATGTTCACTCTTGCACGGTCTCTGACAGACTGAGAGCAGTTTGTGTCTGGGACTCTGAACAGGGCGGAGCTACCGTAGCTATCCAATCATGGCTGTGTCCGACAGGGGCACAATGAAACTCAAGACCAAGAGAGTAATGACATCACTTACCATTGGTTGGATAACATAACTTTCACTCACTGTACACTCAACACAGGTTGGCTATTGGACCGTGATGGGTACACCCCACCACGAATTTTTATCCGAACATGACTGTTGTATCTTGCACGGGCTGCTCTATCCAGCTGCGGCTCATATAGCTATCCAGTCATGGCTGGTGTGTCCAAGCAGGGCACTTTTATCCATGCGTAAACAACAATGAAACTGAAGAGAGGCGCCCATTTTGTGTATGGGAAGCCCGTGGCACTTCTCGGTTTGGGGCTGGGATACAACTGAGTGAAACGACTTCAGGTTTTGACAACATTTAAAACGTAGCCAGGAGAGATTTTCACTCTGGCACTGAGTTTGTGCAGGCGAGGCTCAGGACGGCCGTGCTTCGCGTAGGGCAAACTACTGGAACTTGACTACACAAGAGCTGATGATAAAGGTTACTGTTCTGTTTTATGTTTTTATCCTCTGCCTACCTAAATGTATATTCTGTCTATGACCGAGTTGATATAATAGTGAAATGTTAAAATAAAGATTTGACTATATTCCGCTGGGTATGTTTCTGTTTTATTCAACAAAGCACATTGTATACATATATAGATATAGTTTCGGGCTGGGATAGAAATGGGTGATCCAAATTCAATCTTTGACAATTTTATAAATAATAGTCACGGAAGATGTTCACTCTTGCACGGACTCTGACAGACTGAGAGCAGTTTGTGTCTGGGAGTCTGAACAGGGCGGAGCTACCGTAGCTATCCAATCATGGCTGTGTCCGACAGGGGCACAATGAAACTCAAGACCAAGGGAGTAATGACATCACTTACCATTGGTTGGATAACATAACTTTCACTCACTGTACACTCAACACAGGTTGGCTATTGGACCGTGATGGGTACAGCCCACCACGATTTTTTATCCGAACATGACTGTTGTATCCTGCACGGGCTGCTCTATCCAGCTGCGGCTCATATAGCTATCCAGTCATGGCTGGTGTGTCCAAGCAGGGCACTTTTATCCATGCGTAAACAACAATGAAACTGAAGAGAGGCGCCCATTTTGTGTAGGGGAAGCCCGTGGCACTTCTCGGTTTGGGGCTGGGATACAACTGAGTGAAACGACTTCAGGTTTGGACAACTTTTAAAACGTAGCCAGGAGAGATTTTCACTCTGGCACTGAGTTTGTGTAGGCGAGGCTCAGGACGGCCGTGCTTCGCGTAGGGCAAACTACTGGAACTTGACTACACAAGAGCTGATGATAAAGGTTACTGTTCTGTTTTATGTTTTTATACTCTGCCTACCTAAATGTATATTCTGTCTATGACCGAGTTGATATAATAGAGAAATGTTAAAATAAAGATTTGACTATATTCCGCTTGGTATGTTTCTGTTTTATTCAACAAAGCACTTTGTATACATACATAGATATAGTTTCGGCTGAGATTGAATTTGGTTCACCAATTTCTATCTTTGACAATTTTATAAATAATAGTCACGGAGATGTTCACTCTTGCACGGTCTCTGACAGACTGAGAAGCAGTTTGTGTCTGGGACTCTGAACGGAGCGGAGCTACCGTAGCTATCCAATGTGTCAGACAGGGGCACAATGAGAGGCCCGGGTCGGTTTGGGGCTGGGATACAACTGAGTGAAAGGGTGAAAGGAACTTGACTACACAAGAGCTGATGATAAAGGTTACTGTTCTGTTTTATGTTTTTATACTCTGCCTACCTAAATGTATATTCTGTCTATGACCGAGTTGATATAATAGTGAAATGTTAAAATAAAGATTTGACTATATTCCGCTTGGTATGTTTCTGTTTTATTCAACAAAGCACTTTGTATACGTACATAGATATAGTTTCGGGCTGGGATAGAAATGGGTGAACCAAAAATGCTTCGCGTAGGGCAAACTACTGGAACTTGACTACACAAGAGCTGATGATAAAGGTTACTGTTCCGTTTTATGTTTTTATACTCTGCCTACCTAAATGTATATTCTGTCTATGACCGAGTTGATATAATGTTAAAATAAAGATTTGACTATATTCCGCTTGGTATGTTTCTGTTTTATTCAACAAAGCACTTTGTATACGTACATAGATATAGTTTCGGGCTGGGATAGAAATGGGTGAACGAAATTTTAATGACTAATGACGTGCATGATGTGGAGCTACTTGGGGCGCCTCCTGCAGGACAAAATGAAAACGACCTCCGTGGAGAAAGCCCATTTTATCCGCACCGACCACACCAGAGAGCCCTAATGAGTTTCCTGCCCTGTGTCACTGCATTGTGAGTTAGACTTAAAACATAGCACATGTGTGACCTACGTGAATTAAGTTAAACCTGCTGAAATACAATGTGTGCAAATGATCTTTTCAGATCTTCTCAGAAAGGAATCAAGTCCATGGAATGGATATAGACAAAAAGATAATTCAAGGACTCCGCAAGGCTAGTGGCAAAATGATAGCAGAGATAGAGAGGCGAGGCAGGGTGAGGACATCACCCTGCTATTTCGACAGTCCCTGAAGGACAATACAGAAGAGCCACACAGGGGGATTTGCTCATATTCCTTCCCTTTCTCTAATGTAGCCAACATACAGTACATTACAAATATGTTTTGTTGTAAGCGGCAGAAATCCATTTCATCTTGAGAGTGAAATGACACCGGCCTTTGACGGGAGAACATCCACGTACTAGAGGACACCCTCATGGGACTTGGGCCTCTGCTAGGACTGTATTTTTGTATTTTCCGTAAAATTTGTTTTGTAAATGTGTTTTGTTGCTAAATTGTCAAAATAAATTCACATTTGTGGTGCCATTAAATAAACAATGAATTATTTAAATCAATATTGTTATTAATATTAATATTTTTAGAATGGATGATGGGTGGACAGGGAGTTAAAAACATTAACCACAAAACGTTATTTGAGGAACCATTATAACGAAGTTCTTCAAATAAACTTTTTCAAGGGTTCCTGAAATAACTTAAGGGTTCCCCACAGATTCAAATTGAAGAACCCCTAAAGGATACTCCAGGAACCTTTACTTTTTAAGAGTGTATCTTAAAGATATCTTGTCTCCTACCTAACCAGTGAACGTGTGGCTGTGACCGTCCTGTCAATGCCTGTCCTCACTGTTTGATGTATAGTATTGTAGGAATGTCTTACTGTATTTGAGTTATTTTCTAAACACAACGCATTTATATATATGATAACGTTGTGCGTTCAGTCTGCGAGAGATATTCTGAGAGCAGTGAATGTCTGACTGTGACCGTCGTGAATGCCTGTCATCACTGTTTGATATATTTTACTGCAGATAAAAACCAAGTCAACCTGAAAACCAAGTCAACCTGAAGTGTGGGTGTCAATGTGCCTTTTTTCTGGGTGGCTATATGAAGTTGGTTACAGTAGGATTAGTTTGACACTGAAAAAGCGCCTTGCCTCCGACTAGCAGCTGTAGTGGTCCCGGTCAGGTCAGGAGGAGAACTGCTGGGCTGATATGTGTATGTGACCAATAAAATGTTATTTAAAAAAATATATTTTGAAAAGCACTCCGCTCCCGCCCCAAACACGCGCACTGTTTATTTGCCCCGACTAGACACCTCCGGTACCTGCTCTGCGGCGGCATCTGATTTGTTGGCAGTAGGTCCTTTTCACACAGTCTTGCGAGGTACCGGTCCGGACGAGGTACCGGTCCGGACGACTGTAGTGTCATAACGCCCGATGGAGGAGAGCCTGTGAGCCTGATATCTGACTGCTGTTTTTAACACTTTAGCATTTATGCCTCTACTGCTTCTATAATCTTACCAGCCTGCGCTTTTAATTGTTCTATTTAATGATAGTTATGTATTTATTTTATATTTATGACTTTTTTTTTTTTACATGTGCTTTGTACTATATGCCAGAGAGCTCCAACGAAGGATTCCAATGTATGTATTACTTTAATAGGTACTTGTGAAAGACAAATATACTATATCTGATTGAGTTTGGAACAGTCAGATAATTTCTGTGCCACAGGAATATAATGATAATGGCGCAGCGGTCTAGAGGCGCTATCTACTGTGTTCCAAAAGCGTGCTCAAGCGGCAGAGTCGGTATCCGCGATTATAAACCCATGGTCGTTACACTATATAATGATATTGTGTATGTACGATGATATTAGGATATTTCAGAAATAGGGAACAGAGGACACAGTGATACTAGTTGGATTAGTCTGCTGCTTTGACGCTCAAAAAGCGCCTTCACTCCGAGGAGCAGCTGTAGTGTTGCCGCTCCGGAGAAGTCCGGCTGGGCTCTGTGAGGACGACGGCAGTCAGAGGCAGGAACACGGCTGCGTTACGACACCAGTGAAGCAGCGGAGCAGATCTACTGTCTCGGGTGAAGCTCGGCGGACGAGAGTCTTTCACTTCCTTGTTTGATCAGGGCAGAATGCCCGGCAGTCTTTAAATAAAAATAATTTTAAAAGGTTATGTTCCTAGCAGAGGTGATCAAAGCTGCTATCACGGCTGGTTAGGCAGAATTCTCTGTGATCCAGGGGCTGTGGTACCTTCCGTCTGTTCTGTTGTGAAACTGTGCTCGGAGTCTCGGTCTGACACTGCTCTCGACTCGACAACGCCCTAGTAGGCTACAGTCGTCTCTCAATATCTACATGGGAGATGTTCACCGTAGCTCGGTCAGTGACAGAATGACAAGATTATAGTCTGGGAGTCTGGAGTGGGCGGAGCTACCATATTCATCCAACCACGTCTCATTCATCCGACCAGGCTCAGTCGTCCAACCAGGCTCATTCATGCAACCAGGCCTCTCATTCATCCAACCAGGCTCATACGTCCAACCAGGCTCATTCATGCAACCAGGCCTCTCATTCACTCTCATTCATCCAACCAGGCTCAGTCGTCCAACCAGGCCTCTCATTCATCCAACCAGGCTCATTCGTCCAACCAGGCCTCTCATTCATCCAAAGAGGCTCATTCATACAGCCACACCTCTCATTCATCCAACCAGGTTCATTCGTCCAACCTTGCCACTCATTCATCCAACCAGGCTCATTCATCCAATCAGGCCTCTCATTCGTCCAACCGGGCCTCTCATTCATCCAATCAGGCCTCTCATTCATCCAACCAGGCTCAGTCGTCCAACCAGGCCTCTCATTCATCCAACCAGGCTCAGTCGTCCAACCAGGCCTCTCATTCATCCAACCAGGCCTCTCATTCATCCAACCAGGCCTCTCATTCATCCAACCAGGCTTCTCATTCATCCAACCAGGCTCATTCATCCATCCAGGCCTCTCATTCATCCAACCAGACCTCTCATTCATCCAACCAGGCCTCTCATTCATCCAACCAGGCCTCTCATTCATCCAACCAGGCTTCTCATTCATCCAACCAGGCTCATTCATCCATCCAGGCCTCTCATTCATCCAACCAGACCTCTCATTCATCTAGCCAGGCTCATTCGTCCAACCAGGCCTCTCATTCATCCAACCAGGCTTCTCATTCATCCAACCAGGCCTCTCATTCATCCAACCAGGCTTCTCATTCATCCAACCAGGCTCATTCATCCATCCAGACCTCTCATTCATCCAACCAGGCCTCTCATTCATCCAACCAGGCCTCTCATTCATCCAACCAGGCTTCTCATTCATCCAACCAGGCTCATTCATCCATCCAGGCCTCTCATTCATCCAACCAGACCTCTCATTCATTTAGCCAGGCCTCTCATTCATCCAACCAGACCTCTCTTTCATCCGACCAGGCTCATTCGTCCAACCAGGCCTCTCATTCATCTAGCCAGGCCTCTCATTCCTCCAACCAGGCTCAATCGTCCAACCAAATCACTCATTCATCCAACCAATGCTGTCATTCATCCAACCAAGGCTCATTCATCCAAGCAAGGCTCATCAGTTCTGTTCCTAGGAGAGGTGTTCAAAGCTGCTATCACGGCTGGTTAGGCGGATTTCTCTGTGATCCAGGGGCTGTGGTATCTTCCGTCTGTGCTCTATTGTGAAACTGAGCTCAGCGTCTCGGTCTGACACTGCTCTCGACTCGACAGCGCCCTAGTAGGCTACAGTCGTCTCTCAATATCTACATGGGAGATGTTCACCGTAGCTTGGTCAGTGACAGAATGACAAGATCTTAGGTCTGGGAGTCTGGACTGGGCGGAGCTGCCATATTCATCCAACCATGGCTCATTTATCCAACCATAGCTCATTCATACAACCATGGCTCATTCATCCAACCATGGCTCATTCATACAACCATGGCTCATTTATCCAACCATGCCTCATTCATCCAACCATGGCTCATTCATACAACCATGGCTCATTTATCCAACCATGGCTCATTCATACAACCATGGCTCATTTATCCAACCATGGCTCATTTATCCAACCATGGCTGAATCGTCTATAGAAAGTCAAGTCAGTCACTATAAAACCAAGCTGTATTGGATAGAAAATAGTAGACAGTAAGTTATCCTACCCGGACGAAGCATACTACATACTACTAATCTACACTCTGGCACTGAGTTTGTGTAGGGGAGGCTCAGGACGGCAATGCTTCGCGTAGGGCAAAGTACTGGAACTTGACTACACAAGAGCTGATGATAAAGGTTACTGTTCCGTTTTATGTTTTTATACTCTGCCTACCTAAATGTATATTCTGTCTATGACAGAGTTGATATAATGTTAAAATAAAGATTTGACTACATTCCGCTTGGTATGTTTCTGTTTTATTCAACAAAGCCCTTTTTATACATACATAGATATAGTTTCGGGCTGGGATAGAAATGGGTGAACCAAATTCAATCTTTGACAATTTTATAAATAATAGTCACGGGAGATGTTCACTCTTGCACGGTCTCTGACAGACTGAGAGCAGTTTGTGTCTGGGACTCTGAACAGGGTGGAGCTACCGTAGCTATCCAATCATGGCTGTGTCCGACAGGGGCACAATGAAACTCAAGACCAAGAGAGTAATGACATCACTTACCATTGGTTGGATAACATAACTTTCACTCACTGTACACTCAACACAGGTTGGCTATTGGACCGTGATGGGTACACCCCACCACGAATTTTTATCCGAACATGACTGTTGTATCTTGCACGGGCTGCTCTATCCAGCTGCGGCTCATATAGCTATCCAGTCATGGCTGGTGTGTCCAAGCAGGGCACTTTTATCCATGCGTAAACAACAATGAAACTGAAGAGAGGCGCCCATTTTGTGTATGGGAAGCCCGTGGCACTTCTCGGTTTGGGGCTGGGATACAACTGAGTGAAACGACTTCAGGTTTTGACAACATTTAAAACGTAGCCAGGAGAGATTTTCACTCTGGCACTGAGTTTGTGCAGGCGAGGCTCAGGACGGCCGTGCTTCGCGTAGGGCAAACTACTGGAACTTGACTACACAAGAGCTGATGATAAAGGTTACTGTTCTGTTTTATGTTTTTATCCTCTGCCTACCTAAATGTATATTCTGTCTATGACCGAGTTGATATAATAGTGAAATGTTAAAATAAAGATTTGACTATATTCCGCTGGGTATGTTTCTGTTTTATTCAACAAAGCACATTGTATACATATATAGATATAGTTTCGGGCTGGGATAGAAATGGGTGATCCAAATTCAATCTTTGACAATTTTATAAATAATAGTCACGGAAGATGTTCACTCTTGCACGGACTCTGACAGACTGAGAGCAGTTTGTGTCTGGGAGTCTGAACAGGGCGGAGCTACCGTAGCTATCCAATCATGGCTGTGTCCGACAGGGGCACAATGAAACTCAAGACCAAGGGAGTAATGACATCACTTACCATTGGTTGGATAACATAACTTTCACTCACTGTACACTCAACACAGGTTGGCTATTGGACCGTGATGGGTACAGCCCACCACGATTTTTTATCCGAACATGACTGTTGTATCCTGCACCGGCTGCTCTATCCAGCTGCGGCTCATATAGCTATCCAGTCATGGCTGGTGTGTCCAAGCAGGGCACTTTTATCCATGCGTAAACAACAATGAAACTGAAGAGAGGCGCCCATTTTGTGTAGGGGGAAGCCCGTGGCACTTCTCGGTTTGGGGCTGGGATACAACTGAGTGAAACGACTTCAGGTTTGGACAACTTTTAAAACGTAGCCAGGGGGAGATTTTCACTCTGGCACTGAGTTTGTGTAGGCGAGGCTCAGGACGGCCGTGCTTCGCGTAGGGCAAACTACTGGAACCTGACTACACAAGAGCTGATGATAAAGGTTACTGTTCTGTTTTATGTTTTTATACTCTGCCTACCTAAATGTATATTCTGTCTATGACCGAGTTGATATAATAGAGAAATGTTAAAATAAAGATTTGACTATATTCCGCTTGGTATGTTTCTGTTTTATTCAACAAAGCACTTTGTATACATACATAGATATAGTTTCGGCTGAGATTGAATTTGGTTCACCAATTTCTATCTTTGACAATTTTATAAATAATAGTCACGGAGATGTTCACTCTTGCACGGTCTCTGACAGACTGAGAAGCAGTTTGTGTCTGGGACTCTGAACGGAGCGGAGCTACCGTAGCTATCCAATGTGTCAGACAGGGGCACAAATGAGAGGCCCGGGTCGGTTTGGGGCTGGGATACAACTGAGTGAAAGGGTGAAAGGAACTTGACTACACAAGAGCTGATGATAAAGGTTACTGTTCTGTTTTATGTTTTTATACTCTGCCTACCTAAATGTATATTCTGTCTATGACCGAGTTGATATAATAGTGAAATGTTAAAATAAAGATTTGACTATATTCCGCTTGGTATGTTTCTGTTTTATTCAACAAAGCACTTTGTATACGTACATAGATATAGTTTCGGGCTGGGATAGAAATGGGTGAACCAAAAATGCTTCGCGTAGGGCAAACTACTGGAACTTGACTACACAAGAGCTGATGATAAAGGTTACTGTTCCGTTTTATGTTTTTATACTCTGCCTACCTAAATGTATATTCTGTCTATGACCGAGTTGATATAATGTTAAAATAAAGATTTGACTATATTCCGCTTGGTATGTTTCTGTTTTATTCAACAAAGCACTTTGTATACGTACATAGATATAGTTTCGGGCTGGGATAGAAATGGGTGAACGAAATTTTAATGACTAATGACGTGCATGATGTGGAGCTACTTGGGGGCGCCTCCTGCAGGACAAAATGAAAACGACCTCCGTGGAGAGAGCCCATTTTATCCGCACCGACCACACCAGAGAGCCCTAATGAGTTTCCTGCCCTGTGTCACTGCATTGTGAGTTAGACTTAAAACATAGCACATGTGTGACCTACGTGAATTAAGTTAAACCTGCTGAAATACAATGTGTGCAAATGATCTTTTCAGATCTTCTCAGAAAGGAATCAAGTCCATGGAATGGATATAGACAAAAAGATAATTCAAGGACTCCGCAAGGCTAGTGGCAAAATGATAGCAGAGATAGAGAGGCGAGGCAGGGGTGAGGACATCACCCTGCTATTTCGACAGTCCCTGAAGGACAATACAGAAGAGCCACACAGGGGGATTTGCTCATATTCCTTCCCTTTCTCTAATGTAGCCAACATACAGTACATTACAAATATGTTTTGTTGTAAGCGGCAGAAATCCATTTCATCTTGAGAGTGAAATGACACCGGCCTTTGACGGGGAGAACATCCACGTACTAGAGGACACCCTCATGGGACTTGGGCCTCTGCTAGGACTGTATTTTTTGTATTTTCCGTAAAATTTGTTTTGTAAATGTGTTTTGTTGCTAAATTGTCAAAATAAATTCACATTTGTGGTGCCATTAAATAAACAATGAATTATTTAAATCAATATTGTTATTAATATTAATATTTTTAGAATGGATGATGGGTGGACAGGGAGTTAAAACATTAACCACAAAACGTTATTTGAGGAACCATTATAACGAAGTTCTTCAAATAAACTTTTTCAAGGGTTCCTGAAATAACTTAAGGGGTTCCCCCACAGATTCAAATTGAAGAACCCCTAAAGGATACTCCAGGAACCTTTACTTTTTAAGAGTGTATCTTAAAGATATCTTGTCTCCTACCTAACCAGTGAACGTGTGGCTGTGACCGTCCTGTCAATGCCTGTCCTCACTGTTTGATGTATAGTATTGTAGGAATGTCTTACTGTATTTGAGTTATTTTCTAAACACAACGCATTTATATATATGATAACGTTGTGCGTTCAGTCTGCGAGAGATATTCTGAGAGCAGTGAATGTCTGACTGTGACCGTCGTGTGAATGCCTGTCATCACTGTTTGATATATTTTACTGCAGATAAAAACCAAGTCAACCTGAAAACCAAGTCAACCTGAAGTGTGGGTGTCAATGTGCCTTTTTTCTGGGTGGCTATATGAAGTTGGTTACAGTAGGATTAGTTTGACACTGAAAAAGCGCCTTGCCTCCGACTAGCAGCTGTAGTGGTCCCGGTCAGGTCAGGAGGAGAACTGCTGGGCTGATATGTGTATGTGACCAATAAAATGTTATTTAAAAAAATATATTTTGAAAAGCACTCCGCTCCCGCCCCAAACACGCGCACTGTTTATTTGCCCCGACTAGACACCTCCGGTACCTGCTCTCTGCGGCGGCATCTGATTTGTTGGCAGTAGGTCCTTTTCACACAGTCTTGCGAGGTACCGGTCCGGACGAGGTACCGGTCCGGACGACTGTAGTGTCATAACGCCCGATGGAGGAGAGCCTGTGAGCCTGATATCTGACTGCTGTTTTTAACACTTTAGCATTTATGCCTCTACTGCTTCTATAATCTTACCAGCCTGCGCTTTTAATTGTTCTATTTAATGATAGTTATGTATTTATTTTATATTTATGATTTTTTTTTTACATGTGCTTTGTACTATATGCCAGAGAGCTACAACGAAGGATTCCAATGTATGTATTACTTTTAATAGGTACTTGTGAAAGACAAATATACTATATCTGATTGAGTTTGGAACAGTCAGATAATTTCTGTGCCACAGGAATATAATGATAATGGCGCAGCGGTCTAGAGGCGCTATCTACTGTGTTCCAAAAGCGTGCTCAAGCGGCAGAGTCGGTATCCGCGATTATAAACCCATGGTCGTTACACTATATAATGATATTGTGTATGTACGATGATATTAGGATATTTCAGAAATAGGGAACAGAGGACACAGTGATACTAGTTGGATTAGTCTGCTGCTTTGACGCTCAAAAAGCGCCTTCACTCCGAGGAGCAGCTGTAGTGTTGCTGCTCCGGAGAAGTCCGGCTGGGCTCTGTGAGGACGACGGCAGTCAGAGGCAGGAACACGGCTGCGTTACGACACCAGTGAAGCAGCGGAGCAGATCTACTGTCTCGGGTGAAGCTCGGCGGACGAGAGTCTTTCACTTCCTTGTTTGATCAGGGCAGAATGCCCGGCAGTCTTTAAATAAAAATAATTTTAAAAGGTTATGTTCCTAGCAGAGGTGATCAAAGCTGCTATCACGGCTGGTTAGGCAGAATTCTCTGTGATCCAGGGGCTGTGGTACCTTCCGTCTGTTCTGTTGTGAAACTGTGCTCGGAGTCTCGGTCTGACACTGCTCTCGACTCGACAACGCCCTAGTAGGCTACAGTCGTCTCTCAATATCTACATGGGAGATGTTCACCGTAGCTCGGTCAGTGACAGAATGACAAGATTATAGTCTGGGAGTCTGGAGTGGGCGGAGCTACCATATTCATCCAACCACGTCTCATTCATCCGACCAGGCTCAGTCGTCCAACCATGGCTCATTCATGCAACCAGGCCTCTCATTCACTCTCATTCATCCGACCAGGCTCAGTCGTCCAACCATGGCTCATTCATGCAACCAGGCCTCTCATTCACTCTCATTCATCCAACCAGGCTCATTCATGCAACCAGGCCTCTCATTCATCCAACCAGGCTCATACGTCCAACCAGGCTCATTCATGCAACCAGGCCTCTCATTCACTCTCATTCATCCAACCAGGCTCAGTCGTCCAACCAGGCCTCTCATTCATCCAACCAGGCTCATTCGGCCCAACCAGGCCTCTCATTCATCCAACCAGGCTCATTCATACAGCCACACCTCTCATTCATCCAACCAGGTTCATTCGCCCAACCTTGCCACTCATTCATCCAACCAGGCTCATTCATCCAATCAGGCCTCTCATTCGGCCCAACCGGGCCTCTCATTCATCCAATCAGGCCTCTCATTCATCCAACCAGGCTCAGTCAGCCCAACCAGGCCTCTCATTCATCCAACCAGGCTCAGTCAGCCCAACCAGGCCTCTCATTCATCCAACCAGGCCTCTCATTCATCCAACCAGGCCTCTCATTCATCCAACCAGGCTTCTCATTCATCCAACCAGGCTCATTCATCCATCCAGGCCTCTCATTCATCCAACCAGACCTCTCATTCATCCAACCAGGCCTCTCATTCATCCAACCAGGCCTCTCATTCATCCAACCAGGCTTCTCATTCATCCAACCAGGCTCATTCATCCATCCAGGCCTCTCATTTATCCAACCAGACCTCTCATTCATCTAGCCAGGCTCATTCGTCCAACCAGGCCTCTCATTCATCCAACCAGGCTTCTCATTCATCCAACCAGGCCTCTCATTCATCCAACCAGGCTTCTCATTCATCCAACCAGGCTCATTCATCCATCCAGACCTCTCATTCATCCAACCAGGCCTCTCATTCATCCAACCAGGCCTCTCATTCATCCAACCAGGCTTCTCATTCATCCAACCAGGCTCATTCATCCATCCAGGCCTCTCATTCATCCAACCAGACCTCTCATTCATCTAGCCAGGCCTCTCATTCATCCAACCAGACCTCTCTTTCATCCGACCAGGCTCATTCGTCCAACCAGGCCTCTCATTCATCTAGCCAGGCCTCTCATTCCTCCAACCAGGCTCAATCGTCCAACCAAATCACTCATTCATCCAACCAATGCTGTCATTCATCCAACCAAGGCTCATTCATCCAAGCAAGGCTCATCAGTTCTGTTCCTAGGAGAGGTGTTCAAAGCTGCTATCACGGCTGGTTAGGCGGATTTCTCTGTGATCCAGGGGCTGTGGTATCTTCCGTCTGTGCTCTATTGTGAAACTGAGCTCAGCGTCTCGGTCTGACACTGCTCTCGACTCGACAGCGCCCTAGTAGGCTACAGTCGTCTCTCAATATCTACATGGGAGATGTTCACCGTAGCTTGGTCAGTGACAGAATGACAAGATCTTAGGTCTGGGAGTCTGGACTGGGCGGAGCTGCCATATTCATCCAACCATGGCTCATTTATCCAACCATAGCTCATTCATACAACCATGGCTCATTCATCCAACCATGGCTCATTCATACAACCATGGCTCATTTATCCAACCATGCCTCATTCATCCAACCATGGCTCATTCATACAACCATGGCTCATTTATCCAACCATGGCTCATTCATACAACCATGGCTCATTTATCCAACCATGGCTCATTTATCCAACCATGGCTGAATCGTCTATAGAAAGTCAAGTCAGTCACTATAAAACCAAGCTGTATTGGATAGAAAATAGTAGACAGTAAGTTATCCTACCCGGACGAAGCATACTACATACTACTAATCTACACTCTGGCACTGAGTTTGTGTAGGGAGGCTCAGGACGGCAATGCTTCATGTAGGGCAAAGTACTGGAACTTGACTACACAAGAGCTGATGATAAAGGTTACTGTTCCGTTTTATGTTTTTATACTCTGCCTACCTAAATGTATATTCTGTCTATGACAGAGTTGATATAATGTTAAAATAAAGATTTGACTACATTCCGCTTGGTATGTTTCTGTTTTATTCAACAAAGCCCTTTTTATACATACATAGATATAGTTTCGGGCTGGGATAGAAATGGGTGAACCAAATTCAATCTTTGACAATTTTATAAATAATAGTCACGGGAGATGTTCACTCTTGCACGGTCTCTGACAGACTGAGAGCAGTTTGTGTCTGGGACTCTGAACAGGGTGGAGCTACCGTAGCTATCCAATCATGGCTGTGTCCGACAGGGGCACAATGAAACTCAAGACCAAGAGAGTAATGACATCACTTACCATTGGTTGGATAACATAACTTTCACTCACTGTACACTCAACACAGGTTGGCTATTGGACCGTGATGGGTACACCCCACCACGAATTTTTATCCGAACATGACTGTTGTATCTTGCACGGGCTGCTCTATCCAGCTGCGGCTCATATAGCTATCCAGTCATGGCTGGTGTGTCCAAGCAGGGCACTTTTATCCATGCGTAAACAACAATGAAACTGAAGAGAGGCGCCCATTTTGTGTATGGGAAGCCCGTGGCACTTCTCGGTTTGGGGCTGGGATACAACTGAGTGAAACGACTTCAGGTTTTGACAACATTTAAAACGTAGCCAGGAGAGATTTTCACTCTGGCACTGAGTTTGTGCAGGCGAGGCTCAGGACGGCGGTGCTTCGCGTAGGGCAAACTACTGGAACTTGACTACACAAGAGCTGATGATAAAGGTTACTGTTCTGTTTTATGTTTTTATCCTCTGCCTACCTAAATGTATATTCTGTCTATGACCGAGTTGATATAATAGTGAAATGTTAAAATAAAGATTTGACTATATTCCGCTGGGTATGTTTCTGTTTTATTCAACAAAGCACATTGTATACATATATAGATATAGTTTCGGGCTGGGATAGAAATGGGTGATCCAAATTCAATCTTTGACAATTTTATAAATAATAGTCACGGAAGATGTTCACTCTTGCACGGACTCTGACAGACTGAGAGCAGTTTGTGTCTGGGAGTCTGAACAGGGCGGAGCTACCGTAGCTATCCAATCATGGCTGTGTCCGACAGGGGCACAATGAAACTCAAGACCAAGGGAGTAATGACATCACTTACCATTGGTTGGATAACATAACTTTCACTCACTGTACACTCAACACAGGTTGGCTATTGGACCGTGATGGGTACAGCCCACCACGATTTTTTATCCGAACATGACTGTTGTATCCTGCACGGGCTGCTCTATCCAGCTGCGGCTCATATAGCTATCCAGTCATGGCTGGTGTGTCCAAGCAGGGCACTTTTATCCATGCGTAAACAACAATGAAACTGAAGAGAGGCGCCCATTTTGTGTAGGGGAAGCCCGTGGCACTTCTCGGTTTGGGGCTGGGATACAACTGAGTGAAACGACTTCAGGTTTGGACAACTTTTAAAACGTAGCCAGGGGAGATTTTCACTCTGGCACTGAGTTTGTGTAGGCGAGGCTCAGGACGGCCGTGCTTCGCGTAGGGCAAACTACTGGAACTTGACTACACAAGAGCTGATGATAAAGGTTACTGTTCTGTTTTATGTTTTTATACTCTGCCTACCTAAATGTATATTCTGTCTATGACAGAGTTGATATAATAGAGAAATGTTAAAATAAAGATTTGACTATATTCCGCTTGGTATGTTTCTGTTTTATTCAACAAAGCACTTTGTATACATACATAGATATAGTTTCGGCTGAGATTGAATTTGGTTCACCAATTTCTATCTTTGACAATTTTATAAATAATAGTCACGGAGATGTTCACTCTTGCACGGTCTCTGACAGACTGAGAGCAGTTTGTGTCTGGGACTCTGAACGGGGCTGAGCTACCGTAGCTATCCAATGTGTCAGACAGGGGCACAATGAGAGGCCCGGGTCGGTTTGGGGCTGGGATACAACTGAGTGAAAGGGTGAAAGGAACTTGACTACACAAGAGCTGATGATAAAGGTTACTGTTCTGTTTTATGTTTTTATACTCTGCCTACCTAAATGTATATTCTGTCTATGACCGAGTTGATATAATAGTGAAATGTTAAAATAAAGATTTGACTATATTCCGCTTGGTATGTTTCTGTTTTATTCAACAAAGCACTTTGTATACGTACATAGATATAGTTTCGGGCTGGGATAGAAATGGGTGAACCAAAATGCTTCGCGTAGGGCAAACTACTGGAACTTGACTACACAAGAGCTGATGATAAAGGTTACTGTTCCGTTTTATGTTTTTATACTCTGCCTACCTAAATGTATATTCTGTCTATGACAGAGTTGATATAATGTTAAAATAAAGATTTGACTATATTCCGCTTGGTATGTTTCTGTTTTATTCAACAAAGCACTTTGTATACGTACATAGATATAGTTTCGGGCTGGGATAGAAATGGGTGAACGAAATTTTAATGACTAATGACGTGCATGATGTGGAGCTACTTGGGGGCGCCTCCTGCAGGACAAAATGAAAACGACCTCCGTGGAGAGAGCCCATTTTATCCGCACCGACCACACCAGAGAGCCCTAATGAGTTTCCTGCCCTGTGTCACTGCATTGTGAGTTAGACTTAAAACATAGCACATGTGTGACCTACGTGAATTAAGTTAAACCTGCTGAAATACAATGTGTGCAAATGATCTTTTCAGATCTTCTCAGAAAGGAATCAAGTCCATGGAATGGATATAGACAAAAGATAATTCAAGGACTCCAAGGCTAGTGGCAAAATGATAGCAGAGATAGAGAGGCGAGGCAGGGGTGAGGACATCACCCTGCTATTTCTGACAGTCCCTGAAGGACAATACAGAAGAGCCACACAGGGGATTTGCTCATATTCCTTCCCTTTCTCTAATGTAGCCAACATACAGTACATTACAAATATGTTTTGTTGTAAGCGGCAGAAATCCATTTCATCTTGAGAGTGAAATGACACCGGCCTTTGACGGGGAGAACATCCACGTACTAGAGGACACCCTCATGGGACTTGGGCCTCTGCTAGGACTGTATTTTTGTATTTTCCGTAAAATTTGTTTTGTAAATGTGTTTTGTTGCTAAATTGTCAAAATAAATTCACATTTGTGGTGCCATTAAATAAACAATGAATTATTTAAATCAATATTGTTATTAATATTAATATTTTTAGAATGGATGATGGGTGGACAGGGAGTTAAAAACATTAACCACAAAACGTTATTTGAGGAACCATTATAACGAAGTTCTTCAAATAAACTTTTTCAAGGGTTCCTGAAATAACTTAAGGGGTTCCCCCACAGATTCAAATTGAAGAACCCCTAAAGGATACTCCAGGAACCTTTACTTTTTAAGAGTGTATCTTAAAGATATCTTGTCTCCTACCTAACCAGTGAACGTGTGGCTGTGACCGTCCTGTCAATGCCTGTCCTCACTGTTTGATGTATAGTATTGTAGGAATGTCTTACTGTATTTGAGTTATTTTCTAAACACAACGCATTTATATATATGATAACGTTGTGCGTTCAGTCTGCGAGAGATATTCTGAGAGCAGTGAATGTCTGACTGTGACCGTCGTGTGAATGCCTGTCATCACTGTTTGATATATTTTACTGCAGATAAAAACCAAGTCAACCTGAAAACCAAGTCAACCTGAAGTGTGGGTGTCAATGTGCCTTTTTTCTGGGTGGCTATATGAAGTTGGTTACAGTAGGATTAGTTTGACACTGAAAAAGCGCCTTGCCTCCGACTAGCAGCTGTAGTGGTCCCGGTCAGGTCAGGAGGAGAACTGCTGGGCTGATATGTGTATGTGACCAATAAAATGTTATTTAAAAAAATATATTTTGAAAAGCACTCCGCTCCCGCCCCAAACACGCGCACTGTTTATTTGCCCCGACTAGACACCTCCGGTACCTGCTCTCTGCGGCGGCATCTGATTTGTTGGCAGTAGGTCCTTTTCACACAGTCTTGCGAGGTACCGGTCCGGACGAGGTACCGGTCCGGACGACTGTAGTGTCATAACGCCCGATGGAGGAGAGCCTGTGAGCCTGATATCTGACTGCTGTTTTTAACACTTTAGCATTTATGCCTCTACTGCTTCTATAATCTTACCAGCCTGCGCTTTTAATTGTTCTATTTAATGATAGTTATGTATTTATTTTATATTTATGACTTTTTTTTTTTTACATGTGCTTTGTACTATATGCCAGAGAGCTCCAACGAAGGATTCCAATGTATGTATTACTTTTAATAGGTACTTGTGAAAGACAAATATACTATATCTGATTGAGTTTGGAACAGTCAGATAATTTCTGTGCCACAGGAATATAATGATAATGGCGCAGCGGTCTAGAGGCGCTATCTACTGTGTTCCAAAAGCGTGCTCAAGCGGCAGAGTCGGTATCCGCGATTATAAACCCATGGTCGTTACACTATATAATGATATTGTGTATGTACGATGATATTAGGATATTTCAGAAATAGGGAACAGAGGACACAGTGATACTAGTTGGATTAGTCTGCTGCTTTGACGCTCAAAAAGCGCCTTCACTCCGAGGAGCAGCTGTAGTGTTGCCGCTCCGGAGAAGTCCGGCTGGGCTCTGTGAGGACGACGGCAGTCAGAGGCAGGAACACGGCTGCGTTACGACACCAGTGAAGCAGCGGAGCAGATCTACTGTCTCGGGTGAAGCTCGGCGGACGAGAGTCTTTCACTTCCTTGTTTGATCAGGGCAGAATGCCCGGCAGTCTTTAAATAAAAATAATTTTAAAAGGTTATGTTCCTAGCAGAGGTGATCAAAGCTGCTATCACGGCTGGTTAGGCAGAATTCTCTGTGATCCAGGGGCTGTGGTTTCTTCCGTCTTTGTTCTGTTGTGAAACTGTGCTCGGAGTCTCGGTCTGACACTGCTCTCGACTCGACAACGCCCTAGTAGGCTACAGTCGTCTCTCAATATCTACATGGGAGATGTTCACCGTAGCTCGGTCAGTGACAGAATGACAAGATTATAGTCTGGGAGTCTGGAGTGGGCAGAGCTACCATATTCCTCTGTGTCTCTTTGCCACGTCATCAACTAGCTTTCTGATTGGTTTACCGACCAGCAACTAGCTTTCTGATTGGTTTACCGACCATCAACTATCTTTCTGATTGGTTACCTCACATATATATATATATATATATAGCAAGTTTAATGCCATAAACAGATTTCCTGTGTGTGTAGTTATGTTTTCAACTGTAATCTCAGTCCATGATTGGATCTTTCTCACCCCTTTTATATTCTTTCTATAGTATTTCTGAACAGGTGTGTTATGATCCTTGCAGACGTGTGTGTGTAACAGGTGTGTGTGTGTACAGTAAACTGCCCAGAAACAAAGACTAAATTCACTGGCTCTGTAGTGTCTACTCCTTCTCTATCATGTTAAAACTCTAGTTAAACAAGAGCACTATGAAACCATTTTAGGAAACAAAAACTATATTTCATTTATTTTATTGACAACGGATTACAGCCCAGTCAGATCAGGGGTGTATTTACTAGTAGTCCACCGTAGCATAACATTTTTCAACAAATAAACAAGAGTCTAGTATGTTATTTCAGGTAGGTCCCTAGCCTGTTTTTTCAGGTAGGTCCCTAGACGTTTTTTTAAGGTAGGTACCTAGCTGTTTTTCAGGTATGTCCCTAGCCTGTTTTTCAGGTAGATTCCTAATGTTTTTTTCAGGTAGGTACCTAGCTTGTTTTTTCAGGTAGGTCCCTAGCTTGTTTTTTCAGGTAGGTACCTAGCCTGTTTTTCAGGTAGGTACCTAGCCTGTTTTTTCAAGTAGGTCCCTAGCCGTTTTTTCAGGTAGGTCCCTAGCTTGTTTTTTCAGGTAGGTACCTAGCCTGTTTTTTTCAGGTAGGTTCCTAGCCGCTTTTTTTCAGGTAGGTCCCTAGCCGTTTTTTTCAGGTAGGTCCCTAGCCGTTTTTTCAGGTAGGTCCCTAGCTTGTTTTTTCAGGTAGGTACCTAGCCTGTTTTTTCAGGTAGGTCCCCAGCCTGTTTTTTCAAGTAGGTCCCTAGCCGTTTTTTCAGGTAGGTCCCTAGCTTGTTTTTTCAGGTAGGTACCTAGCCTGTTTTTTCAGGTAGGTTCCTAGCCTGTTTTTTCAAGTAGGTCCCTAGCCGTTTTTTCAGGTAGGTCCCTAGCTTGTTTTTTCAGGTAGGTACCTAGCCTGTTTTTTCAGGTAGGTTCCTAGCCTGATTTTTCAAGTAGGTCCCTAGCCGTTTTTTCAGGTAGGTACCTAGCCTGTTTTTTCAGGTAGGTCCCTAGCCTGTTTTTTCAGGTAGGTCCCTAGCCTGTTTTTTCAGGTAGGTCCCTAGCCTGTTTTTTCAGGTAGGTCCCTAGCCGTTTTTTCAGGTAGGTTCCTAGCCTGTTTTTTCAGGTAAGTTCCTAGCCTGTTTTTTCAGGTCCAAATTATTCAGATTATTGTTATGCACAACACTTGTGTAAACTGTGTCTCCGTAACATCTGTACGGTTATTTTTGTATTTTGTACCCCAACACTGTTAATATCCATTCTACCATTAGGTTGGTACCCCAACACTGTTACTATCCATTCTACCATTAGGCTGGTACCCCGACACTGTTACTATCCATTCTACCATTAGGTTGGTACCCCAACACTGTTACTATCCATTCTACCATTAGGTTGGTACCCCAACACTGTTACTATCCATTCTACCATTAGGTTGGCACCCCAACACTGTTACTATCCATTCTACCATTAGGTTGGTACCCCAACACTGTTACTATCCATTCTACCATTAGGTTGGCACCCCAACACTGTTACTATCCATTCTACCATTAGGTTGGTACCCCAACACTGTTACTATCCATTCTACCATTAGGTTGGTACCACAACACTGTTACTATCCATTCTACCATTAGGTTGGTACCCCAACACTGTGTATCTGAAGCTGTGTCCAAAGATAGGGGTCCAGCTCCCCAAGAAGGTTGATCATCCTGGAACATGACTCAGTTCCTTTTCTCAACACCATGTCGATGATGTCACGTGCCTTCTCTGACCTCTCAGCTATCACCTTCACTGACTCCATTTCCTCCTGGTTGATGACTGTGTGTTGCAGGAGTCTGTCCAGCAGACCATCCAGGACAGGTCCTGATACTCGTTTCACAAACTCTGTCCGTACAGAACGCAGCTGCTGCTCTGGAGGACCAGTCAGACTGCTCTCAGCCGGACGCACTGCCCCCGACACAGCACCTGAGAGAGTCAGGTTACAAAATAACTACATTTGTACATTTACATTTCAGTCATTTAGAAACAGACACTTTCCTCCTAAAATAAAAGTTACCTAAAATAACAAGTATTGAGAAAAAAAAAAATTTTACAATAACGACCTGCATCAGTGAACATATCACATTTAAGGCTGGCTTCACAGACATAGAAAAACAGGCTGGGAATTCAGAACCCGGCTGATCTACATCAAGTCCTGGAGGAGATGTCATTAGGGAATTCAGAACAAGGCTAATCTACATAAAGTACTGGAGGAGATGTAATTGTTCTTGAAGTCAGCCTGTTATAATCAGGACTAGTCCAGGTCCAACAATAAACTATGATGACTGGCCCTCATGCCATTGGTTTGTACAGTTCTTTCGGGAAAGTATTCAGACCCCTTGACTTTTTCCACATTTTGTTACGTTACAGCCTTATTCTAAAGTTGATTAAATAAATGTTTTTCCTCATCAAACTACACCATCAGCTGCACGATCAAACTGAGCAATCGGGAAGAAGGGCCTTGGTCAGGAGGTGACCAAGAACCCGATGGTCACTCTGACAGAGCTCTAGAGATCCTCTGTGGAGATGGGAGAACCTTTCGGAAGGACAACCATCTCTGTAGCATTCCACAAATCAGGCCTTTATGGTAGAGTTGCCAGACGGAAGCTGCTCCTCAGTAAAAGGCACACGACAGCCTGCTTAGAGTTTGCCAAAAGGCACCTAAGGACCCTCAGACCATGAGAAACAAGATTCTCTGGTCTGATGAAACCAAGAACTCTTTGGCCTGAATGCAAAGCATCACGTCTGGAGGAAACCTGGCACCATCCCTATGGTGAAGCATGGTGGTGGCTGCATCATGCTGTGGGGATGTTTTTCAGCGGGGGGGACTGGGAGACTAGTCAGGATCGAGGGAAAAATGAACTGAGAAAAGTACTGAGAGATCCTTGATGAAAACCTGCTCCAGAGCGCTCAGGATCTCAGACTGGGGCGAAGGTTCACCTTCCAACAGGACAACTACCCTAAGCACACTGACATGACAACTCAGGAGTGGCTTCGGGACAAGTCTTTGAATGAGTGGCCCAGCCAGATTCCAGACTTGAACCTAAAATCTCTGGAGAGACAGGAAAATAGTTGTGTAGCGACGCTCCCCATCCAACCTGACAGAGCTTTAGAGGATCTGCAGAGAAGAATTTGAGAAACTCCCCAAATACAAGTGTGCTAAGCTTGTAGCGTCATAGCCAAGAAGAGTCGAGGCTGAAATCGCTGCCAAAGGTGCTTCAACAAAGTACTGAGTAAAGGGTCTGAATACTTATGTAAATGTAATATTTCAGTTTTATATTTTGTATAAATATGCAAAAATGTCAGTTTTTTTGCTTTGTCATTATAGGGTATTGTGTGTAGATTGAGGTAAAAATTGAATCCATTTTAGAATAAGGCTGTAACGTAACAAAATGTGGAAAAAGTCAAGGTGTCTGAATACTTTCCGAATGCACTGTAACTCTCATGTTTACTTACTTGTTGAACGGGTGTCAGTGATGTATTCATCTGAAAGATAAACAGAATGAGGTTATATCACTCTAAATAGCATCTGGTACAAAAGTACAAAGTGATGATTGACATATGCTCCTACCTTGTGATACTTTTTCTCTCCATGCGATCCTCTCATCATCACTGAATAACTCCATCTCAATGTCAATCCCTGTCATTTTCACAACCGCCCTGAAAAAGCTTGGTGTGGTGTCTCTATGTATGAGATGAATCTTCTGGAGAGAGAGATAGAGATTGTTTTGGCAACGTAAACATATGTTTCCCATGCCAATAAAGCCATTTGAATTTAATTGAGAGCGAGAGCACTGCATAGAAATGTGACTTAAAAGATTCATGTTCATGTTGTTAGTCTACTGAAACTGTACCTGTGGATTGATGTCAGTTGAACAGTGAATGTTCAGTCTGAAGGAACTACTCAGTTTGAAGGACCGCTCTGGTCTGGAGATGAGAATCCTTGAAGACCCTTGAGACTTTTCCTGTTGTTCCACAGCCTGTTAAACAAGGCATGGAATACACAGCCAGTCAATGTATAGTCTAATTCAAACATTGTTCAGAAAACGAGCAACACACTATCTTCATTAAACGAGTGTCAACATAAACTGCACCACTGGTTAGTTAAGGTCATCTCTATAATAACGGTACCTCACCTGTATTTGGCTGGAGTTACTGGGGAACAGGTATAGGCGAGAAATTAGTGTTTCCTTTTTCACTGTCAGATAGAGCATCAGCTCACAGTGGACATCTACGTTCCAAGACAGTAATCTCAGTATCAGAGAGATAGCTGAGAACTTGGGATGGAGAATCTTAGCATGGAATCTGGTGACCTCATGCACTTCCTCTAAAGACACTCCATGTTCCTCTACATGAAGAATCTTCATCTCATTCCTAAGGGAAGGGTTGGTCCCTGAACAACACAATACAAAGGAGACAGAAAGACAAATATTGTATTATTCATCCAACTAAAACACAAAGAATATGCAGTACCAGATCACAGTAAACTCAAACTCCCAGAATAGTTCATTCATTAATTCAGGAAGTGAAACTCAGTTACATGGAAATGTCTTTGTGAATACTATTTCTATATGGTTTTACCTAAACAGACAAAGTGTGGCAGATGAACTTCCTCCAGTTCACCTAACTCCATAGTGATGTCCAGCAATGGACCACCTTGTGTGTACTGCATGTCTTTCAGAAGTTGACTGTAGGGTTCCCAGTTCCTGAAGTGATACTTCAGGATGACATCTCTCTCACACAGCCAGCGGAGCCCAGACACTGTGCACTCATAACTCCCTTTGGGTGTCCTGTGTCTGAGGGCAACAAGATGTGGTAGAGAGGCTGGATTAGAGAGGCTGGATTAGATGCTGGATTAGAATACTATTCCCAAAGGTAACGGGGAAATACACTAGCGTAGTGTAAGTAAGATGGCGCCGGAGAAGAAGGCAGACGTTTTACGTGCCCCCAACCGATTGTGTTTTTTTGTTGGTTTATCTGCGTTGTTTGTAACTTCGTTTTTTACTCATCTTGTACATAATGTTGCCGCTCCCGTCTCTTATGACCGAAAATAATTTCTAGACATCAGGACTGCGATTACTCACCACGGACTAGCAGAATCCTTTTTATTCTTTCACGACTCTGACGAGCCCGAGGCTGAGGATATATGGCTCCCTCGGGAGCAGACCCAGAGCCCCGGGATCTGCGTGAAGAGAAGGCGGAGAAAGAGAGGCCGAAGGCGATCGAATAAACCCCCACTTCCCTCAATTCTGCTAGCAAATATGCAATCTCTGGACAATAAAACCGCGAGTTACATTTAAGATGAAACTCCCAACCGGACATTAAAAACGGTAACATCTTATGCTTCACGGAGTCGTGGGTGAATGACGACAACATCAACATACAGCTGGCTGGTTATACGATGTACCGGCAGGATATAACAGCGGCGTCTGGTAAGACAAGGGCCGGCAGTGTATGTATTTTTGTAAACAACAGCTGGTGCACGATATCTAAGGAACTCTCAAGCTATTGCCCGCCTGAGGTAGAGTTTCTCATGATAAGCCGTAGACCCCACTACCTACCGAGAGAGTTTTCATCTGATTTCTTTGTAGCTGTTTACATACCACCACAGTCAGAGGCTGGCACTAAGATAGCATTGAATGAGCTGTATTCCGCCATAAGCAAACAAGAAAACGCTCACCCAGAGGCAGCGCTCCTAGTAGCCCGGGGACTTTAATGTAGGGAAACTTAAATCAGTTTTACCAAATTTCTATCAGCATGTTAAATGTGCAACCAGAGGGAAAATAACTCTGGACCACCTATACTCCACACACAGTGACGCATACAAAGCTCTCCCTCGCCCTCCATTTGACAAATCTGACCATAATTCCATCCTCCTGATTCCTGCTTACAAGCAAAAATGAAAGCAGGAAGCACCAGTGACTAGATCAATAAAAAGTGGTCAGATGAAGCAGATGCTAAACTACTGTTTTGATAGCACAGACTGGAATATGTTCCGGGATTCCTCCAATGGCATTGAGGATTACATCACATCAGTCATTGGCTTCATCAATAAGTGCATAGATGACGTCGTCACCACAGTGACCGTACGTACATACCCCAACCAGAAGCCATGTATTACAGGCAGCATCCGCACTGAGCTAAAGGCTAGAGCTGGCGCTTTCAAGGAGCGGGACTCTAACTCGGAAGCTTATAAGAAATCCCGCTATGCCCTCCGACGAACCATCAAACAGGCAAAGCGTCAATACAGGGCTAAGATCGAGTTGTACTACACCGGCTCTGACGCTCGTCGGATGTGGCAGGGCTTGCAAACTATTACAGACTACAAAGGGAAGCACAGCCGAGAAAAGACCAGTGACACAAGCCTACCAGACGAGCTAAACTACTTCTATGCTCGCTTCGAGGTAAATAACACTGAAACATGCACGAGAGCACCAGCTGTACCGGAAGACTGTGTGATCACGCTCTCCGCAGCCGATGTGAGTAAGACCTTTAGACAGGTCAACATTCACAAGGCTGCAGGGACAGATGGATTACCAGGACGTGTACTGCGAGCATGTGTTGACGAACTAGCAAGTGTCTTCACTGACATTTTCAACCTCTCCCTGTCCGAGTCTGTAATACCAACATGTTTTAAGCAGACCACCATAGTGCCTGTGCCCAAGAACACAAAGGTAACCTGTCTAAATGATCGACCACAGCACTCACGGCGGTAGCCATGAAGTGCTTTGAAAGGCTGGTCATGGGGCACATCAACACCATCATCCCAGAAACCCTATACCCACTCCAATTTGAGATGATGCAGTCTATATTGCACTCCACACTGCCCTTTCCTTACCTGGACAAAAGGAACACCTACAGTGGGGCAAAAAAGTATTTAGTCAGCCACCAATTGTGCAAGTTCTCCAACTTAAAAAGATGAGAGAGGCCGGTGCCCCAGAACATTGACTCTGTACCGGCACCCCCCCTGTATATATTGTTATTTTTTACTGCTGCTCTTTAAGTACTTGTTACTTTTATCTTTTATTCTTATCCGTATTTTTTTGAAACTGCACTGTTGGTTAGGGGCTTGTAAGTAAGCATTTCACTGTAAGGTGTGAAATGAAATGAAATGTTAAAAGTAGTTATTTTACCTAAACATTGTCACTCCTTGGACAGTGGAAGTCAAGGGTTCAATCTGAAGCCAGTGTGTGGAGTCCTGAACAAGGACAAGCATGTCAGTAATACATATGGGGCCTGTTTCCTGGACACAGTTTGAGTCTAGTGCTGGACGTAAAGCATGCTCAATGGAAGTTTCAAAATAACGTTATTTAAGGTCCAGGACTAGGCTTAATCTGTGTCTGGGAAACTGGCCCATTAACCAAAGTAACTAATCTAATGTATTTATTCAATGTTACATGGAATGCTGGTGATTTATCATTTACACTGTCTAATGACAAAATATGACAACAGCTAAAATCCTGCATGACTACAAGCAGAACACAGGACTGTCTATATCCCAGTATGAATGGTTGGTCAGTACACACCTGGCTTTGAGACTGTGTTTATATTACTAAAGCAGAACACAGGACTGTCTATATCCCAGTATGAATGGTTGGTCAGTACACACCTGGCTTTGAGACTGTGTTTATATTACTAAAGCAGAACACAGGACTGTCTATATCCCAGTATGAATGGTTGGTCACTACACACCTGGCTTTGAGACTGTAACTGACTCCTGCAGGTATGTAAAAGTAGGAATTGACATTATGACTTACCTCAACATGGTCACAAGTCTTACAGCTCTGAGGAATCCCTGAAGTCAAAAGTAGTTGTTATTTAAAATGGACAAGCTCATGTAATAATGAATTAATAATTATTAAATTGACTTGTAATAAAAATGAATACAAGTGAACAACAGTCTCAGAATGTACACTCATTAGCATACCATAATCTGACATTAGTGTTATATTAATTAATGTTCGTGGAAGCAGGAAACAACATTATTCTGGTCCATGTTGTGTAGATGTTATGGCCTGATTTCTGGTAGATCCTAGGATGAGAGCTTAAAGGTAGAGTCAGCTAAATTAATTTGTAGGAGCAGCACCACAGATATTGTGATGAGCAAGATGCCTGACTTCTCTCTCACACAGTCACACACAGTACCTGCCCATGTGCATGGGTTCTCTTCACTCTCTTACAGCGTGGTAGCAACGGGAACAAAACAGTGGTCTAACCTTGCGATCCAACGCTCTTAGATGTTGTAGAAATTGACCCACTATGCTGTTTACTTTGTGCATCTGTGTCATAATCGCTGACTCTACCTTTAAGTTTGTTTTGACCAAATAGATCATGATTGTGTTCCTTGTCTGGGACTCAAGTATTATTATTTAAAAACAATTAAAGCAGTTAACACTCACATTTCTCAGGTCCAGGCTTGATCCAACTCTCTCCACCATGGTCTCTGGTGTTCTCAGGTCCAGGCTTGATCAAACACTCTCCACCGTGGTCTCTGGTGTTCTCAGGTCCAGGCTTGATCCAACTCTCTCCACCATGGTCTCTGGTGTTCTCAGGTCCAGGCTTGATACAACTCTCTCCACCATGGTCTCTGGTGTCCTCAGGTCCAGGCTTGATCCAACTCTCTCCACCATGGTCTCTGGTGTCCTCAGGTCCAGGCTTGATACAACTCTCTCCACCATGGTCTCTGGTGTTCTCAGGTCCAGGCTTGATACAACTCTCTCCACCATGGTCTCTGGTGTTCTCAGGTCCAGGCTTGATACAACTCTCTCCACCATGGTCTCTGGTGTTCTCAGGTCCAGGCTTGATCCAACTCTCTCCACCATGGTCTCTGGTGTCCTCAGGTCCAGGCTTGATACAACTCTCTCCACCATGGTCTCTGGTGTCCTCAGGTCCAGGCTTGATCCAACTCTCTCCACCATGGTCTCTGGTGTTCTCAGGTCCAGGCTTGATACAACACTCTCCACCATGGTCTCTGGTGTCCTCAGGTCCAGGCTTGATACAACTCTCTCCACCATGGTCTCTGGTGTTCTCAGGTCCAGGCTTGATACAACTCTCTCCACCATGGTCTCTGGTGTTCTCAGGTCCAGGCTTGATCCTACACTCTCCAACATGGTCTCTGGTGTCCTCAGGTCCAGGCTTGATACAACTCTCTCCACCATGGTCTCTGGTGTCCTCAGGTCCAGGCTTGATCCAACTCTCTCCAACATGGTCTCTGGTGTTGGTAAAGCAGAAGGACTGTGATTAATCTAAATACAACTTATAAAGGCTTTATATAGCATACACACAGTCTTCATAAGCAATACAAATGGTGTATAAAAGGTGACAGAACAGCTCCCTATGTAGGGTGCATTGCTTAAATGTGACATAACCCTCTATGTCAACATCCATTAAGTCAATACTGATGGTGACATTACAGGTGCCATTGCATATCTTGACGAAAGCCCCTAGAGATGTGAAGTCACCAGGTATCATGAGTTACAAACCCCCCCACCACACACTTTCCCCCCACATAAAACACTGCACTGCGCTTGTGACATACAAAATTGAGACCTGCAGGAGTGAGTGAGTGAGACTGACATTACAGTGAGTGTCCTATTCAACAGGTGCTGATGCCCTCTAGTGGTTAGAGTGAGACTGACATTACAGTGAGTGTCCTATTCAACAGGTTCTGATGCCCTCTAGTGGTTAGAGTGAGACTGACATTACAGTGAGGCAACATTTAAAAGAACACATTAAAACACACCACTACTACTAATCTAACTGTCTGTAGGTCCAACAGAACACATTAAAACACACAACTACTACCAATCTACCTGTCTGTAGGTCCAACAGAACACATTAAAACACACAACTACTACCAATCTACCTGTTTGTAGGTCCAACAGAACACATTAAAACACACCACTACTAATCTAACTGTCTGTAGGTCCAACAGAACACATTAAAACACACCACTACTACTAATCTAACTGTCTGTAGGTCCAACAGAACACATTAAAACACACCACTACTACTAATCTAACTGTCTGCAGGTCCAACAGAACACATTAAAACACACCACTACTTCTAATCTAACTGTCTGTAGGTCCAACAGAACACATTAAAACACACCACTACTACTAATCTAACTGTCTGTAGGTCCAACAGAACACATTAAAACACACCACCACTAATCTAACTGTATGAATGATTCCAGAGGAAAACCAATGATGAAACATTCCTATGACTCACCTTTGAATGTGTTGGTTATCTATCTGACACAGGGTCACTGAGGAGGAGGAGTAAATCCTTAATGCAGCATAGAGGGTTCAGTGAATGTGGTGTGTTCTGTGTAAAGGTGTGTCGGTGTACCAGAGGAGGACACACTATAGAAGGACAAAGTACCAGCTGGCCAGTCCAGATACACTCCAACTCTGTTAGAATCAGGACCAGAGATGATTCTGCTGACTCCAGCATGGTAAAAGTGATAACCTCTATGAGAGCAGAATAAACTCCAGGACTTCCTATTGAGTCCAATCCAACTGTCATCTTCCTCTCTCTTCCTCATCATTCCTTTGTACACCACACCAATGTCAGCCACGCCACCATCCCACTCCACCTCCCAGTAATAACGACATCCAGATAAGCCTTCTCTGCAGAGGACTTGGTAAAGACAGTCAAATCTGTCTGGGTGGTCTTCATAATGCTGCTCCTCTTCCACACATGTCACCTTCCTGTTCCCCTCAGACAGTATCAGGTGTGGGTTTACTGTATTTGGGTCCAGGGTGAGATGACAGGCATCTGTAGACAAAAGGAGAGTTTAATCAAACCACATCTTCAAAGAAATGTTGTTTTGTAGGTACAGAACAAGTTAAGTTACTATAGTTCTGAATATGCAGTTAATTAGGATTGAAGAGACTTACATTTCCTCAGCCCTGATTTCAGCCTGCACTCTCCACCATGATCCACACTGTAGGAGAAACAGGTTAGGAGGAGGACAAAGACCTAATCTCTGGTCCTAATAACATTTAAACCATATTGTTGTGTTCTGGTGCACTATCCAAGTTCATTACTAGAGACATACAGGTATTCTATCCTACCTACTGCAGACAGAACGGAGTACAATTCATTACTAAAGACATACAGGTATTCTATCCTACCTACTGCAGACAGAACGGAGTACAATTCATTACTAGAGACATACAGGTATTCTATCCTACCTACTGCATACAGAATGGAGTACAATTCATTACTAGAGACATACAGGTATTCTATCCTACCTACTGCATACAGAACGGAGTACAGTTCATTACTAGAGACATACAGGTATTTGATCCTACCTACTGCATACAGAACAGAGTACAATTCATTACTAGAGACATTCAGGTATTCTATCCTACCTACTGCATACAGAACGGAGTACAATTCATTACTAGAGACATACAGGTATTCGATCCTACCTACTGCATACAGAACGGAGTACAATTCATTACTAGATACATACAGTTATTCTATCCTACCTACTGCATACAGAACGGAGTACAATTCATTACTAGAGACATACAGGTATTCGATCCTACCTACTGCATACAGAACGGAGTACAATTCATTACTAGAGACATACAGGTATTCGATCCTACCTACTGCATACAGAACGGAGTACAATTCATTACTAGATACATACAGTTATTCTATCCTACCTACTGCATACAGAATGGAGTACAATTCATTACTAGAGACATACAGGTATTCGATCCTACCTACTGCATACAGAACGGAGTACAATTCATTACTAGATACATACAGTTATTCTATCCTACCTACTGCATACAGAACGGAGTACAATTCATTACTAGATACATACAGGTATTCTATCCTACCTACTGCAGACAGAACGGAGTACAATTCATTACTAGAGACATACAGGTATTCTATCCTACCTACTGCATACAGAACGGAGTACAATTCATTACTAGATACATACAGGTATTCTATCCTACCTACTGCATACAGAACGGAGTACAGTTCATTACTAGATACATACAGGTATTCTATCCTACCTACTGCATACAGAACGGAGTACAGTTCATTACTATAGACATACAGGTATTCAATCCTACCTACTGCATACAGAACGGAGTACAATTCCAACAGGATATCAGAGATGCAGAAGAAGAGTATTCATGTGGTGATGATGTATGCTGTGTTGGAGTGCTCAGCCTGCTGGGTAAACTTCCTTAATTCTACCATCATGTCCTCGTGTTACTGACCCTACTACACTACATATGACACAACCGCTGCTCACACTATTAGGACATCTATTCTGACTTACTTCAGCTTCATCAGTTTATATGTGGGATCCACCAGAGCAGCTGAAAGCAGTCCCCCTGCAGAGTCTCCTAGGTGATTGTAGCTCAGGTCCAGCACTTTCAGGTGGGAGGGGTTTGACCTCTGAGCTGAAGACAGAGCAGCGCAGCCCTCCTCTGTGACCAGACAGCCAGACAGCCTACAGAGAGACACACAACAGCTGTTTAGGTTGGTGTACTGGTGTCAATCATCTTGTAGGACACCCAAAGATTGTCATGAAACATCAGATTTTCAGAGTATTTATTTTTACTAACTTCAGTACCGACCTGACTGAAACAGCTGTACTTACCCCAGTGTGTGTAGTTTACAGTCTGGATCCTCCAGTCCAGCAGAGAGCAGTGTAACTCAGCTCAGTACCAACCTGACTGAAACAGCTGTACTTACCCCAGTGTGTGTAGTTTACAGTCTGGATCCTCCAGTCCAGCAGACAGCAGTGTAACTCCTGAGTCCTGCAGGTCATTGTCTCTCAGCTCCAGTTGTTTCAGTTGTGAGTTGGGTGAACTCAGGACTGAGGCCAGATGTGAACAGCAACCCTCTGTCAGACCACACTGACCTAGACTAGAGGGCAGAAGAGAACATGATCAACACATGTTTAAAACATCCACATAATAACTCATACTGAATAAAGTTAACTCACACAAGTGTCTGTATGTTGCAGAGTGGACTGGTTAGTCCAACACAGAGCAGCTCCACTCCTCTGTCTCCCAGGTCATTGTAGCTGAGGTCCAGTTCTCTCAGGGGTGAGTTTGGTGTCTGCAGAGCTGAGGCCAGAGTCTCACAGGATTCATTGGTGAGTTTACAGCCAGCCAGTCTGGAGAGAGGAGATATGGTGATACACTGTAAAATATGCAGAGCTTTAAGAATAATGGTATGCATTAACACAATAACAGGACACATGATTAACCAATGTTAAAAACATACTAACTCATTGAAGTTTTTTTACCTTAGTTTTATATATTTATCAAATTTGATGTAGGTTTCTGCATATTTACCAAGAAGTTCAAATAATGTAAAAAATATACACATACTAACTACATACAAAATATATAAACACACAGTGGATCCTGAAGGAAGTTAACTCACACTAGTGTCTGTATGTTGCAGAGTGGACTGGTTAGTCCAACACAGAGCAGCTCCACTCCTCTGTCTCCCAGGTCATTGTAGCTGAGGTCCAGTTCTCTCAGGGGTGAGTTTGGTGTCTGCAGAACTGAGGCCAGAGTCTCACAGGATTTATATGTGAGTTTACAGCCATCCAGTCTGGAGAGAGGACATAATCTGTTAGATATACAAAGCCTTCATTATAATGATACCGCAAACGTCAACACAATAACAGAACTTATAAAAGTGTTCAGATGAAGCAGATGCTAAGCTACAGGACTGTTTTGCACAGACTGGAATATGTTCCGGGATTCCTCTGATGGCATTGAGGATTACACCACATCAGTCACTGGCTTTATCAATAAGTGCATCGAGGACGTCGTCCCCACAGTGACTGTAATGCCATACCCCAACCAGAAGCCATGGATTACAGGCAACATCCGCACTGAGCTAAAGGGTAGAGCGGACGCTTTAAAGGAGCGGGACTCCAACCCGGGGAAGCTTTTAAGAAATCCTGCTATGCCCTTCGACAAACCATCAAACAGGCAAAGCGTCAATACAGGACTAAGATCGAGTTGTACTACACCGGCTCTGACGCTCGTAGGATGTGGCAGGGCTTGCAAACAAAGGGAAGCACAGCCGAGAGCTGCCCAGTGACACGAGCCTACCAGACGAGCTAAAGAACTTTGATGCTCGCTTCGAGCCAAATAACACTGAAACATGCATGAGAGCATCAGCTGTTCCGGACGACTGTGTGATCTCGCTCTCCGCAGCCGATGTGAGTAAGACCTTTAACTTCAGGAGCTTCACATTGTTTTGCTATCTGGAAAAGGCTTCCAGAGGAAGAACAGCAGCCACTCAGTTTTAAACAGGTCAACATTCACAAGGCCGTTGGGCCAGATGGATTACCAGGACATGTACTCTGAGCATGCGCTGAACAACTGGCATGTGTCTTCACTGACATTTTCAACCTCTTCCTGTCCGAGTCTGTAATTCCAACATGTTTCAAGCAGACCACCATAGTCCCTGTGCCCAAGAACACTAAGGTAACCTGTCTAAACGACTACTGAACCATAGCACTCATGTCTGTAGCCATGAAATGCTTTGAAAGGCTGGTAATGGCTCACATCAACACTATTATCCCAGAAAACCTAGATCCACTCTAAATTGCATACTGCACCAACAGATCCACAGATGATGCAATCTCTATTGCACTCCACACTGCCCTTTCCCACCTGGACAAAATGAACACCTATGTGAGAATGCTATTCATTGACTACAGCTCAGCGTTCAACACCATAATGCCCTCAAAGCTCATCAATAAGCTAAGGACACTGGGACTAAACACCTCCCTCTGCAACTGGATCCTGGACTTCCTGACGGGCCGACCCCAGGTGGTAAGGGTAGGTAACAACACATCCGCCACGCTGATCTTCAACACTGGGGCCCCTCAGGGGGTGCGTGCTCAGTCCCCTCCTGTACTCCCTGTTCATGCATTACTGCATGGCCAGGCACGACTCCAACACCATCATTAAGTTTGCTGATGACACAACAGTGGTAGGCCTGATCACCGACAATGATGAGACAGCCTATAGGGAGGAGGTCAGAGACCTGACCGTGTGGTGCAAGGACAACAACCTCTCCCTCAACGTGATCAAGACAAAGGAAATGATTGTGAACTACAGGAAAAGGATGACCGAGCACGCCCCCATTCTCACCGACGGGGGCTGCAGTGGAGCAGTTTCAGAGCTTCAAGTTCCTTGGCCACATCACCAACAAAATAACATGGTCCAAGCACACCAAGACAGTTGTGAAGAGGGCACGACAAAGCCTATTCCCCCTCAGGAGACTGAAAAGATTTGGCATGGGTCCTCAAACCCTCAAAAGGTTTTACAGCTGCACCATCAAGAGCATCCTGACGGGTTGCATCACTGCCTGGTATGGCAACTTCTCGGTCGCCGACCGCAAGGCACTACAGAGGGTAGTGCGGGGCCAAGCTTCCTGCCATCCAGGACCTCTATACCAGGCTGTGTCAGAGGAAGGCCCTGAAAATTGTCAAAGACTCCAGCCACCCTAGTCATAGACTGTTCTCTCTGCTACCGCACGGCAAGCGGTACCTGAGCGCCAAGCCTAGGTCCAAGAGGCTTCTAAACAGCTTCTACCCCCAAGCCATGAGACTCCTGAACAGTTACTCAAATGGCTACCCAGACTTTTCGTTGCCACCCCCCCACGCTGCTGCTACTCTCTGTTATTATCTATGCATAAGTCACTTTAATAACTCTACCTACATGTATATATTACCTCAACTACCTCGACTAACCGGTGCCCCCGCACATTGACACATTGACTCTGTACCGGTACCCCCTGTATATAGCCTCCACATTGACTCTGTACCGGTACCCCTTGTATATAGCCTCCACATTGACTCTGTACCGGTACCCCCTGTATATAGCCTCCACATTGACTCTGTACCGGTACCCCCTGTATATAGCCTCCACATTGACTCTGTACCGGTACCCCCTGTATATAGCCTCCACATTGACTCTGTACCGGTACCCTGTATATAGCCTCCACATTGACTCTGTACCGGTACCCCCTGTATATAGCCTCCACATTGACTCTGTACCAGTACCCCCTGTATATAGCCTCCACATTGACTCTGTACCGGTACCCCTTGTATATAGCCTCCACATTGACTCTGTACCAGTACCCCCTGTATATAGCCTCCACATTGACTCCGTACCAGTACCCCCTGTATATAGCCTCCACATTGACTCTGTACCGGTACCCCTGTATATAGCCTCCACATTGACTCTGTACCAGTACCCCCTGTATATAGCCTCCACATTGACTCTGTACCGGTACCCCCTGTATATAGCCTCGCTATTGTTATTCACTGCTGCTCTTTAATTATTTCTTATTTTTATCTCTTACTTTTTGGGGGGTATTTTCTTAAAACTGCATTGTTGGTTAAGGGCTTGTAAGGTAGCATTACACTGTAAGACCTACACCTGTTGTATTCAGCGCATGTGACAAATAAAATTTGATTTGATTTGACTTACAGTGCTCTCTTGCAGGTTTTCACTACCGGCAGCAACCTCTGATAACCTTCCATTGACGTGTTGTATGTCCTCAGGTGAAACTCCTCCAGCACTTCTTCTGACATCAGTAACAGGTAGGCCAGGGCTGAACATTGGTCAGGTTCTAGTTTTATTTCTGAAAGAGTTCCTGATCGCAGGGAGGTCTGCATGTCTTCAACTAGAGAGTTGGCACCAAGTTCATTCAGACAGTGGAACAGGTTGATGATCCTTTCTGGTGAGGATTCCTCCTCGATCTTGTCTGAAATGTACCTGACTGTTCTCTCAACTGTTTTCTTATTGCTTTGTGTTGTACTTCCTGTCTGTGTCAGAAGGCCTCGTAACAGATTCTGATTGGACTCCAGTGAGAGACCCAGAAGGAAGCGGAGGAACAGGTCCAGGTGTCCATTCTCACTCTTCAAGGCCTGGTCCACTGCTCTCCTGTGTAGGTCAGACAACTGGATTGACTCCTTCTCTTCATCATCACTAGTGGGGGAGAAAACATTTTCCTTCTTGAACAGACATGATTCTAAAGCATGCACTGCTGCTAGAAACTCCTGAATGCTGAGATGCACAAAGCTGTAGACCTTGTCTTGGTACAGCCCAGATTCTTCTTTAAAGATCTCTGTACACAATGCTGAGTACACTGATGCCTCTGTGACATCAAGGCCACACTCTCTCAGGTCCTCCTCATAGAAGATGAGGTTGCCCCTCTGCAGCTGTTGGAAAGCCAGCTTTGCCAGTTTCAGGATCATCACTTTGTCTGACTGGAGACAGTTCCTTTGGGTTTGTCTCTGTGGCTTTGTTGTACTTCCTGTTCTTCAAAATGATTTGGATGAGCATGAAGTGTGAGTACATCTTGGTCAGAGTTTTGGGGACTTCATCCTTCTCTGCCTCTTTCAGCATCATCTCAAGGACAGTGGCTGATATCCAACAGAAGACTGGCATGTGGCACATGATGTGGAGGCTCCTTGATGTCTTCATGTGTTTGATGATTTCTTTGGCCAGGTTCTGATCTGTAATTTTCCTCCTGAAGTACTCCTCCTTCTGTGGATCATTGAACCCTCGTACCTCTGTCACCTGGTCAACACACTCAGGAGGGATCTGATTGGCTGCTGCAGGCCTTGATGTTATCCAGATACGAGCAGCGGGAAGCAGATTCCCCTTGATGAGGTTTGTCAGCAGCACGTCCACTGAGGTTGGCTTCGTGACATCACAGCACTGCTCATTGTTTTTGAAGTCTAGAGGAAGTCGACACTCATCCAGACCATCAAAAATGAAAACAGTTTTGGTTTCACCATCTTCAATGCTGTCAATCTCTTTCAGCTCTGAGAAGTAGTGGGAAAGAAGTTGCATCAGACTGTATTGGTCCTTTTTCAGGTTCAGATCACGGAAAGGAAGAGCAAACATGAAATGAACGTCCTGATTTGCTTTTCCCTCTGCCCAGTCAAGGATGACCTTCTGCACAGAGACTGTTTTTCCAATGCCAGCGATTCCTTTTGTCAGCACAGTTCTGATAGGTTTGTCTTGTCCAGGTAAAGGCTTGAAGATGTCGTTGCATTTGATTGATGTCTCTTGTGTGGTTTGTTTCTTGGATGCCATCTCTATCTGTCTAACCTCATGTTCATTATTGAGCCCTCCACTTCCACCCTCTGTGATGTAGAGTTCTGTGTAGATGTCCTTGAACAGACTTTGGTTTCCATGGTGTCCAATTCCTTCAGATATGTGTTGATACTTGGGTTTCAGTTTAGCCTTAATGTCTTGTTGGACTGTCAGAAGAGTTTGACCTGTAGGAAAACAATGAGTTGGGACTCATAAGTACATGTGTGTACATGCATGTGTGTGTGTGTGTGTGTGTGTGTGTGTGTGTGTGTGTGTGTGTGTGTGTGTGTGTGTGTGTGTGTGTGTGTGTGTGTGTGTGTGTGTGTGTGTGTGTGTGTGTGTGTGTGTGTGTGTGTGTGTGCGTGCGTGCGTGTGTTAGAAGGGCCTTTGTACCGTTTTTTTTGTAATATTGTATGAAACACAGTCTTACTTCTTCTGTCCAGAAGGTTGTGTGTGATCTTTAATGTATCCTCACTGTCCAAACTCTCCACTTCCTTATTGTCATCTGGTAATGGTTCCTGGCTGAAAGCAGGTGGCTGATCACTCTTCATTGATAGCAGGCTGGTTGTAGGGGACTCTGCTCTGGGCTTCTGGACACTGAACAAAACAGGGAGACAGATCACCTCATCAGTACCTCATCTACTTCATTTTAGCAACTCTATAGCGGAACTTCTAGAAGTCCTGAAGTTTATTTTAAAGCTACTGTCTGCAATTCGTAAATACATTTTGGTCCTTTTAAATTAATGACTTAGTCCTATATTTATTGTAATTTGGGAACACTATTCTCTACATTAGTTTGATATTTTTATGAGAACTGTATATTTTACAATTCATCTCTTACCTCTTAGAACTGGTGTCATGAGTCATTTTAGAGGCAGTGGTCTCCTCCTCTCTCTCCCCAGAGAGACTCATTTTAGAGGCAGTGGTCTCCTCTTCTCTCTCCCCAGAGAGTCTCATTTTAGAGGCAGTGGTCCCCTCCTCTCTCTCACCAGAGAGACTCATTTTAGAGGCAGTGGCCTCCTCCTCTCTCTCCCCAAAAAGACTCATTTTAGAGGCAGGGGTCCCCTCCTCTCTCTCCCCAGAGAGACTCATTTTAGAGGCAGTGGTACCATCCTCTCTCTCCCCAGAGAGATTCATTTTAGATGTAAGTCACAGCTCACTCAGCTACAATAAGAAATTAGGAACCATTAACAATAACACTTTTACTGTCTGAGGTCAGAATTCAAACAGAGACTTTATATTGCATTTAAACATACACAGTCTAATATGTTATTAATTTGATTTGATTTGGCTTGGATCCCCATAAGCTGACGCCATAACAACAGCTAGTCTACCCTGGGCACACACAACTAAAAATAAATGACAGTTTAGATTGACAGATGGTAGTAGACATTATAAACATTTACCAAGTAGACGTTACAGACAGTGGCTGACAGGTATTTATTCTATACCAAGGGAAGCCAGGCTTCGTCAAAAAAATGACCAAGAAAAAAACATTAAATAATGTATCTTTCGTCTCTCTGTGCTTCATAATTATCCTTCAATTAGCAAGAGGCTGAACGTATCTCGCAGGAGAAAGCATTCGAGCGAGTGAAACAGCGCCCCTCTGCCTCTCTACGTGTAGACCATGTATCTGATGCTGTCTGGTCCAAACGAGTATGACATTGTTGCCCGTAGCAATAAAGGCAATAGAAGCCAGCGAGAATTTGGCCCTTGATAAAAAAAAAAAGGAAAAGAAATTAGCCAATCAGCGTTGAGCTAAACTGAGCGAGCTCAACTGTGATTGGTCCTGGCACACCAACAAAAAGTGTCAAGGTAAACCAGCCTGGATTTTGGCGTCACTCCTATCAGATCCCATTGAGATCAAACGTCATTGACAGAACAACTTGAATTGTTTTATCTCGTTGTGTTGTTGTCCTCTGGTGGCCAGCTAGTTAAAATGGGTCCTTTCCTAAATTAGCCATGGATGGACATGGGGATTTGGACTTGTGGTTTTCCTTAATTCTCCATACTGGACAATGATTATAATGGCGATTGTGATCCAACCATTAATTCCTACATTGTTGTGCCCCTGGCCTGAGAGGATGTTAGTTCAATATGTAGATAGATGTAGAAGGCTAATGTTAACTAGCTGGCCTGAGAGGATGGCAGTTCAATATGTAGATAGATGTAGAAGGCTAATGTTAACTAGCTAACGTTGCCCATGAATGGAAGTTAGGTTAGTGAGCATTTTAGCCAGGTAGTTTAGGACAACAAAATATAAAACCGTGTACTGTATGACAGAGTGATAGACAGTGTACTGTATAACAGAGTGATAGACAGTGTACTGTATGACAGAGTGATAGACTGAACTACAGGCTTCTGTAGGACTGAACCTGCCAAGCTGATGTATGGGCTTCAGAATGTTTTCATTATAGGCCATGCTCGGGCTTTTCTCCGTTTTATTTTTTAAATTTGTATCATGTTGTTAAATATCAGCCACAATCGGGAACCACGGTCAGTAATACCCACATACATTTATAACTGTCACTTTAGTGATCGTTTTCTTCCAATTGTAGCTTACATTTTGCATCATTCAATTCTGTTCACGTGCTTCTACACCTGCATTGCTTTGCTGTTTGGGGTTTTAGGCTGGGTTTCTGTACAGCACTCTGTGACATCAGCTGATGTAAGAAGGGCTTTATAAAATACATTTGATTGATTCTTTCCTCTGTCACGTCGGTGTAAGTTGTTCTTGAGGGTCGTTCACATTAGAATGGATCTCAGACCACACCGAGCAGGTTAAACCTGCAGCCCGGTGCCCGGTTCACGACGACTGGACCGTTGTCATCCAGTTCCATGATTAGTGAGGATTAGGGTAGATGTATGGGACCCCACCCTATTCCACCCCTATTGTACACTTTAAAACCTTCCAATGTTTCATGGATTCAACTTGAATATGACAACTTTCAGGATGAATCAAACCACTGTTTTTTTATGCATCAATATATTTCGTGTGAAAACGCTATTGAATGATAACTCCACCAGAAAATCTGTTGGCCAGCAAGTGTTTTCAGTGGTTAAATTACATTTATTCAGCGCACGCGAGTGAACCACGCCTGCAAAGCCCGTTATTCAACTTAATAAGGTAAGTCTGAATAAAAACTAATGAGAAGTGCGTAGGAAAGGCGTGCATAAGAAGGCGTCATTTCATAAATGGGAATAGTGCCCTTAGTGAATACACCCATAGGCACTGCTTGAGGTCCCATGAGGTGCGATCAGTTTATCACGCCCGTTGCACCGGGGCTTGTGTTCAGAAGAAAGGTGTGCTGACAACGATTGAACCAGTGGGTAACATTACGCAATTAAGCCGGACAACTTATATCGAGCGCACAGCAGTGAGCTAAACGGACCACCAGCTTCCTGATCGGTTTCTACGTTTAAATAGTTTCTATGCCCATTGTTGCCTGACTGACTTGACGAAACGGACTATTTTCTTTAGTGACAGTCTTCTAACGTAGTTTCATCATGCGGATAATAATCACGATCATGTGTCTGTCGCCTTTACCAATAATACTCTACCTCATAGCCCTGTAGCCTATAACATCACATTGGATCATATGGATCAATGTAAATAAGACTAAACTTATCATTCTTGAAAGTTGAAATCAGTATTGTATTAACTTTACAATTCTTCAGACATCTTTTCCTTAAATCATCTGTCTCTCAATGAAAACCAAACTTCTCCACAACACTTTTCTCCATTTAAATTGTAAAAAAGACGCTACAAACCTCAGATGTTTTAGTCTTCTACCCGTCAGGTCCATTTCTTCCTCTTGTTCCTTAAACATGTACTTCCTGTGTTGGGACATGAGGTGGAGGGAGAGAGGGAAGGAGGGAGAGAGGGAGAGGAGGAGGGAGAGAGGGAGAGAGGGGGGGTGGGGGTGGAGAGAGGGGATGAGAGGTATCAGGGATATACTGTATAGTGCCCTATGTGGCTCTGGTCTAAAGTAGTGCACTATATAGGGAATAGGGTGTCATTTGAGGGTACGTACTCTATACACTGTGTAGTAACATAGGACCTTATAGCTTATTGACATAGGATCTGTCTCTCTCACTAACACACACACACACACACACACACACAAACATACACCTCACCTTAACAGACTGACTACACTACATTTACAGCACCTCACCTTAACAGACTGACTACACTACATTTACAACACCTCACCTTAACAGACTGACTACACTACATTTACAACACCTCACCTTAACAGACTGACTACACTACATTTACAACACCTCACCTTAACAGACTGACTACACTACATTTACAACACCTCGCCTTAACAGACTGACTACACTACATTTACAACACCTCACCTTAACAGACTGACTACACTACATTTACAGCACCTCACCTTAACAGACTGACTACACTACATTTACAGCACCTCACCTTAACAGACTGACTACACTACATTTACAGCACCTCACCTTAACAGAGGTGACTACAGCAAGTTGATGATATAATGACCAAACATATATTATATATTACAATTAAGGTATTCTGTGGTGTATATGTAGAATATATTACAATAAAGATATGTTGTGGTATATATGTAGAATATATTACAATAAAGATATGCTGTGGTGTATATGTAGAATATATTACAATTAAGGTATTCTGTGGTATATATGTAGAATATATTACAATAAAGATATGCTGTGGTGTATATGTAGAATATATTACAATAAAGATATGTTGTGGTGTATATGTAGAATATATTACAATAAAGATATGCTGTGGTGTATATGTAGAATATATTACAATAAAGATATGCTGTGGTGTATATGTAGAATATATTACAATAAAGATATGCTGTGGTGTATATGTAGAATATATTACAATAAAGATATGCTGTGGTGTATATGTAGAATATATTACAATAAAGATATGCTGTGGTGTATATGTAGAATATATTACAATAAAGATATGCTGTGGTGTATATGTAGAATATATTACAATAAAGATATGCTGTGGTGTATATGTAGAATATATTACAATAAAGATATGCTGTGGTGTATATGTAGAATATATTACAATAAAGATATGTTGTGGTGTATATGTAGAATATATTACAATAAAGATATGCTGTGGTGTATATGTAGAATATATTACAATAAAGATATGCTGTGGTGTATATGTAGAATATATTACAATAAAGATATGCTGTGGTGTATATGTAGAATATATTACAATAAAGATATGCTGTGGTGTATATGTAGAATATATTACAATAAAGATATGCTGTGGTGTATATGTAGAATATATTACAATAAAGATATGCTGTGGTGTATATACAGTCCATTCGGAAAGTATTCAGACACCTTGACTTTTTCCACATTTTGTTACGTTACAGTCTGTTACAGAAGTCACTGTACAGTGTTGGCCTGTTAGAGGTTCACGAGAGCAGTGGCAGTTCTAGACCATTTCAACTGTGGGGGCCAAGCAGGAGCCAGTTGTACTGTTAGAGGGGCCAGTTACATTAGACGTTATTGTTGTCATATCGTTTCTCTTCACTGCATTGCAGTCATTAGCAGGCAAAAGACCATGTCCCTCTAGTAAATATGTGGGTTTAATTCGTGTTTCCGCGTTGCCACTGTCTAATAACGGATGTAAAAAAAGAACGATAGCAAAAATTAGTTATGCAAAAATTATTTCATACTCCACATTTAGGGGGGCCACAAGGGGGTCCAAAATTGTTGTCACAGGGGCACTGGCCCCCCCTGCCCCCAGGACCGCTAGTGCACAAGAGGGGCTGAATATCAACACAACCATTCTCAGAGCCAGTTTCCCCAGACACATTCGCAGTACCCGACTAGTCTAGACTTGAACTCGATCAAACATCTCTGGAGAGATTTGAAAATAGCTGTGCAGCAACTCTCCCCGTCCAACCTGACAGAACTTGTCATTTCATTGTACTTGTAACCTGTTCACATGGACGCGGTAACCGAAACAAGTGTCTGTAATTTAGTAATCTTTTCTGTAATTGTCTGTAATTTAGTCGTCTTATCTGTAATTGTCTGTAATTTAATGGTCTTTTAAACGTCTTTTTAACGACAGTTTGCTGGTTGGGACTATTCCACTGTATCTTAGTCCGTGCCGCTCTGACATCGCTCGTCCATATGTATATAGTCTTAATTCATTCCTACATAGATTTGTGTGTATTGGGTATATGTTGTGTAATTTGTTAGATATTACTTGGTAGATATTACTGCTAGAAACACAAGCATTTCGCTACACCCGCAAAAACATCTGCAAATCACGTGAATGTGACCGATAATATTTGATTTGTAGTAGTAGGCTACTGTTTCTCCTCCATGTCTGGCGGTCCGTATGCCACCCTGTGGTCGATGGTGGAGTCCTATTTTACTGAGAGCAGAAAACAAGCGTGATGAAACTATTCCTACAATGTCTGGAACGCTACAAAACACCAGGAATAGTTGGTGTCATTCGGTTGGCTGTGTGCACGAATGTGATTTCAGCATTTTGGTACATCGCCTACTTGTGTGTAATCAGACGGACATTTAGACACAAATCAATGTATGTCGAATTTCTACCGTGTTGCATGATGGGAAAGTAGTCGGACTGTGATATAATGTAGTAAAACAAAGGGCATCGTTTTTCCACCGCTTTGTCCGCAACTGTATTCTATAACGTGATGAAACCCTGGTCGATATGATGTGTTATTATCAGTAGTAGAAGTGGTAACCGTTAGTCAAAGCCCTTTGCCCTGGAATGAGTGGCCCTCTAACAAGGTGTACAACTCATACTTACCTGGCAAGGGAGATACCGTGATCAAGAAGGCGGTTCACCCAGGGCGAGGCTCAGCCATTGCACTCCGGCTGTGCTGACCCCTGCGAATTTCCCAAATGTGGAAATCTCGATTGCATAATTTATGGTAGTGGGGGACTGCGTTCGCGCTCTCCCCTGATCTTCATGTTAAAGACAAACAAGCGGAAATCACTTTAAACTTTTTACGTCCTGATTTTTAACTCACTTCTAATCACTTTCCTCTTCCTAAAGAGATTATCAGAATGTGCTCTTCTTTTCCTGGGTTGAATGGTTGTACAATGTAGGATCTATTTAAAAACGCCATTTATTTAACCTTTATTTTACTATGCAAGTCAGTTGAGAACAATTGTTATTTACAATGAATACCTACCAAAAGGCCTCCTGCAGGGATGGGGCTGGGATAAAAACAAGAATTATATAGAAATAGGACAAAACACACATCATGACAAGAGAGACAAAACAATATAGCACGGTAGCAACAGAACATGGTACAAACATTATTGGGCGCAGACAACCGCACAATGGGCAAGAAGGTAGAGACAACAATACATCACGCCAAGCAGCCGTAACTGTCAGTAAGAGTGTCCATGATTGAGTATTTGAATGAAGAGATGGAGATAAAACGGTCCAGTTTGAGTGTTTTTTGCAGCTCGTTCCAGTCACGAGCTGCAGTGAACTGAAAAGAGCAGCGAACAAGGGATGTTTGTTCTTCGGGGACCTTTAACAGAATGTGACTGGCAGAACGGGTGTTGTATGTGGAAGATGAGGGCTGCAGTAGGTATCTCAGATAGGGGGGAGTGAGGCCTAAGAGGGTTTTATTAAAATGCATCAACCAGTGGGAACTAAGGCCCTATAGATACATTTTGTCTTCGGATAGCGGGGTGAACAGGCAGTGGTTGATGTTCTTGATGATCTTTTTGGCCTTCCTCTGACATTGGGTGCCGTAGGTGTCCTGGAGGGCAGGTAGTTTACCCCCTGTAATGCGTTGGGTAGACCGCACCACCCTCCGGAGAGCCTTGCTGTTGCGGGCAGTGCAGTTGCCATACCAGGCGGTGATAGAGCCCGACATGATTCTTTCGATTCTGCGTCTGTAAAACTTTGTGAGGGTTTTAGGTGACAAGCCACATTTCTTTAGCTTCGCGCCTTCTTCACCACACTGTCTGTGTGGGTGGTCCATTTCAGTTTGTCAGTGATGTGTACGCCAAGGAACCTGAAGCTTTCCACCTTCTCCGCTGCGGTCCCGATGATGTAGATAGTGGGGGTGCACCCTCTGCTGTTTCCTGGAGTCCACGATCATCTCCTTTGTTTTGTTGACTTTGAGTAAGAGGTTGTTATCCAGGCACCACACTTCCAGAGCCCTCACCTCCTCCCTGTAGGCCCTCGCTGTGTCTACGCTGTGTGATGGTCGGAGTGTTTCCTCTGAGTTCTATTGAGTTTCGTGTTGAGAAGGAGATTTTTCAGCATTTCCCTTCTATTCGTTATCAGATGAACGGTTTTAGAATGTAGGGTCTATTTAAAAGCCAACTAAGGCTTTATAGATGCATTTTGCCTTCTGACAACCACAATGTGTGTGATCTGTTATTGTATCACTGGTGATTATGCCTGTCATGTAAAGGAAAAGGCCTACTTGTGAATGGATCATTTTGCGCCATCAGACATAATCTGAATTTAGGTATTTTCTTTGCTAGAGAAATCATTTATAGAACAGTTTGTCATTTAAGCCCACAATAAAGAAAAGATTACTGCTCATTGTATCATAACGATCAACATCATTTATTTACATTTTTATTTAACTAGGCAATTCAGTTAAGAACAAATTCTTATTTACAATGACGGCCTACCCCGGCCAAACCTGGACGACGCTGGGCCAATTGTGCGCAGCCCTATGGGACTCCCAATCACGGTCGGATGTGATACAGCCTGGATTCAAACCAGGTACTGCAGTGACACCTCTTGCACTGAGATGCAGTGTCTCAGACCACTGCGCCGCTCGGGAGAAAATGTATTGAATGACTTGGATAATCACATTAGCTTTGGAAGTGTGCCTGAAGTTGAAATGTCCACAACACAGAGTTAGCATGTTAACTTGGTCTGCTTTGATTTCATATCGTCAGGGGAATGGAATCGGTCTATATCACCGATGCTCATCAACTTTGTATAATGTATGCAACGCTGATTTCGTTTTCAAACTTATTTTTGTGTCATTGTAAGTGTAGTTGTTTTGTGTTTTAAATTGTCAAATAAATCTATCTACCTAAGTGATCCTTAAGGTGGGGCGATGGCTTCATCGGCCACATCACAGTCGAGAAATTACAGTTGTATACATTATACCAAGTTGATGAGCCTCTGTGATATAGATGGATTTATTCATATTCTCAGCAGTCAGGTACCTATCCAATTCACACCCACCCAAGGTAGCTGACACTGGTTTGGTGTAACCACTGAGTTACCCACTTTGACATCATAACCCACTATGACATCATAACCCACTTTGACATCATAACCCACTTTGAGAACGTGCAGGAAGGGATATTTCCAACATCTATTTAGACATATTAAAATGATTCGTTTTTTCCCGATCACGAGTATCATCTGATCTGATTATCAACTGTAAATGTACAGATACAATTACAAGTACGAGTATGTCCATGTCATCACAGCCCTAGTGGCTACTATGTCTTGTTGATAAAGTAGTAGGCTACTGTTTCTCCTCCATGTCTGGGGGTCCGTATGCCACCCTGTGGTCGATGGTGGAGTCCTATTTTACTGAGAGCAGAAAACAAGCGTGAGGAAACTATTCCTACAATGTCTGGAACGCTACAAAACACCAGGAATAGTTGGTGTCATTCGGTTGGCTGTGTGCACGAATGTGATTTCAGCATTTTGGTACATCGCCTACTTGTGTGTAATCAGACGGACATTTAGACACAAATCAATGTATGTCGAATTTCTACCGTGTTGCATGACGGGAAAGTAGTCAGACGGTGGTATAATGTAGTAAAACAAAGGGCATCGTTTTTCCACCGCTTTGTCCGCAACTGTATTCTATAACGTGATGAAACCCTGGTCGATATGATGTGTTATTATCAGTAGTAGAAGTGGTAACCGTTAGTCAAAGCCCTTTGCCCTGGAATGAGTGTCCCTCTAGCAAGGTGTACAACTCATACTTACCTGGCAAGGGAGATACCGTGATCAAGAAGGCGGTTCACCCAGGACGAGGCTCAGCCATTGCACTCCGGCTGTGCTGACCCTGCGAATTTCCCAAATGTGGAAATCTCGATTGCATAATTTATGGTAGTGGGGGACTGCGTTCGCGCTCTCCCCTGATCTTCATGTTAAAGAGAAACAAGCGGAAATCACTTTAAACTTTTTACGTCCTGATTTTTAACTCACTTCTAATCACTTTCCTCTTTCTAAAGAGATTATCAAAATGTGCTCTTCTTTTCCTGGGTTGAATGGTTGTACAATGTAGGATCTATTTAAAAACTCCATTTATTTAACCTTTATTTTACTATGCAAGTCAGTTGAGAACAATTGTTATTTACAATGAATACCTACCAAAAGGCCTCCTGCAGGGATGGGGCTGGGATAAAAACAAGAATTATATAGAAATAGGACAAAACACACATCATGACAAGAGAGACAACACAACATAGCACGGTAGCAACAGAACATGGTACAAACATTATTGGGCGCAGACAACCGCACAATGGGCAAGAAGGTAGAGACAACAATACATCACGCCAAGCAGCCGTAACTGTCAGTAAGAGTGTCCATGATTGAGTCTTTGAATGAAGAGATGGAGATAAAACGGTCCAGTTTGAGTGTTTTTGCAGCCTGCTCCAGTCACTAGCTGCAGTGAACTGAAAAGAGCAGCGACCAAGGGATGTGTGTTCTTCGGGGACCTTTAACAGAATGTGACTGGCAGAACGGGTGTTGTATGTGGAAGATGAGGGCTGCAGTAGGTATCTCAGATAGGGGGGAGTGAGGCCTAAGAGGGTTTTATTAAAATGCATCAACCAGTGGGAACTAAGGCCCTATAGATACATTTTGTCTTCGGATAGCGGGGTGAACAGGCAGTGGTTGATGTTCTTGATGATCTTTTTGGCCTTCCTCTGACATTGGGTGCCGTAGGTGTCCTGGAGGGCAGGTAGTTTACCCCCTGTAATGCGTTGGGTAGACCGCACCACCCTCTGGAGAGCCTTGCTGTTGCGGGCAGTGCAGTTGCCATACCAGGCGGTGATAGAGCCCGACATGATTCTTTCGATTGTGCGTCTGTAAAAGTTTGTGAGGGTTTTAGGTGACAAGCCACATTTCTTTTGCCTCGCGCCTTCTTCACCACACTGTCTGTGTGGGTGGTCCATTTCAGTTTGTCAGTGATGTGTACGCCAAGGAACCTGAAGCTTTCCACCTTCTCCGCTGCGGTCCCGATGATGTAGATAGTGGGGGTGCACCCTCTGCTGTTTCCTGGAGTCCACGATCATCTCCTTTGTTTTGTTGACTTTGAGTAAGAGGTTGTTATCCAGGCACCACACTCCCAGAGCCCTCACCTCCTCCCTGTAGGCCCTCGCTGTGTCTACGCTGTGTGATGGTCGGAGTGTTTCCTCTGAGTTCTATTGAGTTTCGTGTTGAGAAGGAGATTTTTCAGCATTTCCCTTCTATTCGTTATCAGATGAACGGTTTTAGAATGTAGGGTCTATTTAAAAGCCAACTAAGGCTTTATAGATGCATTTGCCTTCTGACAACCACAATGTGTGTGATCTGTTATTGTATCACTGGTGATTATGCCTGTCATGTAAAGGAAAAGGCCTACTTGTGAATGGATCATTTTGCGCCATCAGACATAATCTGAATTTAGGTATTTTCTTTGCTAGAGAAATCATTTATAGAACAGTTTGTAATTTAAGCCCACAATAAAGAAAAGATTACTGCTCATTGTATCATAACGATCAACATCATTTATTTACATTTTTATTTAACTAGGCAATTCAGTTAAGAACAAATTCTTATTTACAATGACGGCCTACCCCGGCCAAACCTGGACGACGCTGGGCCAATTGTGCGCAGCCCTATGGGACTCCCAATCACGGTCGGATGTGATACAGCCTGGATTCAAACCAGGTACTGCAGTGACACCTCTTGCACTGAGATGCAGTGTCTCAGACCACTGCGCCACTCGGGAGAAAATGTATTGAATGACTTGGATAATCACATTAGCTTTGGAAGTGTGCCTGAAGTTGAAATGTCCACAACACAGAGTTAGCATGTTAACTTGGTCTGCTTTGATTTCATATCGTCAGGGGAATGGAATCGGTCTATATCACCGATGCTCATCAACTTTGTATAATGTATGCAACGCTGATTTCGTTTTCAAACTTATTTTTGTGTCATTGTAAGTGTAGTTGTTTTGTGTTTTAAATTGTCAAATAAATCTATCTACCTAAGTGATCCTTAAGGTGGGGCGATGGCTTCATCGGCCACATCACAGTCGAGAAATTACAGTTGTATACATTATACCAAGTTGATGAGCCTCTGTGATATAGATGGATTTATTCATATTCTCAGCAGTCAGGTACCTATCCAATTCACACCCACCCAAGGTAGCTGACACTGGTTTGGTGTAACCACTGAGTTACCCACTTTGACATCATAACCCACTATGACATCATAACCCACTTTGACATCATAACCCACTTTGAGAACGTGCAGGAAGGGATATTTCCAACATCTATTTAGACATATTAAAATGAATGAATTAAAATGTTGACAGTAAACATGTTTGATTAACTGTCAGTGTGTGATGGTCCCAGTGTTGACTCTTGAGTTGTTCTGAGTTTCCTGTTCTGAAGATTTATCAGTATTTTGCTGTTCTCACTCTTCGAATGAATGGTTTTACATTATAGGATCTATTTAAAAAATATATATTTTTTTAGTCCTAGTGGTGTGTAATCTCAGTCCTAGCTGTGTGTAATCCCAGTCCTAGCTGTGTGTAATCCCAGTCCTAGTGGTGTGTAATCCCAGTCCTAGTGGTGTGTAATCCCAGTCCTAGCTGTGTGTAATCCCAGTCCTAGTGGTGTGTAGTCCCAGTCCAAGTGGTGTGTAGTCCCAGTCCTAGTGGTGTGTAGTCCCAGTCCTAGTGGTGTGTAGTCCCAGTCCAAGTGGTGTGTAGTCCCAGTCCTAGTGGTGTGTAGTCCCAGTGCTAGTGGTGTGTGTAATCCCAGTCCTAGTGATGTGTAATCTAGTTTCACAATGATGGGTCGGGGAGAGGATAGGTAGATCTGTGTCAAGTCAAAATAATTTATCAAAAACAAGTTTCCACAGTTTAATCAACATGATACCGATCATTACTGAAATATGAGAGAAGATTGAAGTTATAATTTAGCCTGAACATGACAGGGTTTATTATAGCAATGTAACGATAGTGATGTGACACCATATATTTATATTGTGTAATGTTACACCACAGCTCATATGAAATAAACCTGGATTATTATTTAACAAGATGGTGTAGACATACAGGCCAGGTATATCTACAGTTGAAGTCGGAAGTTTACATACACTTTGCGCCAAATACATTTAAACTCAGTTTTTTTCACAATTCCTGACATGTAATCCTAGTAAACATTCTCTGTTTTAGGTCAGTTAGGATCACCACTTTATTTTAAGAACGTGAAATGTCAGAATAATAGTAGAGAGAATGATTTATTTCAGCTTTTATTTCTTTCATCACGTTCCCAGTGGGTCAGAAGTTTACATACACTCAATTAGTATTTGGTAGCATTGCCTTTAAATTGTTTAACTTGGGTCAAATGTTTCGGGTAGCCTTCCACAAGCTTTTTCTATAGGATTGAAGTAGGTCAGGGCTTTGTGATGGCCACTCCAATACCTTGACTTTGTTGTCCTTAAGCCATTTTGCCACAACTTTGGTAGTATGCTTGGGGACTTTGTCCATTTGGAAGACCCATTTGCGACCAAGCTTTAACTTCCTGACTGATGTCTTGAGATGTTGCTTCAATATATCCACATAATTGTCCTTCCCCATGATGCCATTTATTTTGTGAAGTGCACCAGTCCCTCCTGCAGCAAATCACCCCCACAACATGATGCTGCCACCCCCGTGCTTCACGGTTGGGATGGTGTTCTTCAGCTAGCAAGCCTCCCCCTTTTTCCTCTAAACATAACGATGGTCATTATGGCCAAACAGTTCTATTTTTGTTTCATCAGACCAGAGGACACTTCTCCAAAAAGTACGATCTTTGTCCTCATGTGCAGTTTCAAACCGTAGTCTGGCTTTTTTATGGCGGGTTTGGAGCAGTGGCTTCTTCCTTGCTGAGTGGCTTTTCAGGTTATGTCAATATAGAACTTGTTTTACTGTGGATATAGATAATTTTGTACCTGTTTCCTCCAGCATCTTCACAAGGTCCTTTGCTCTTGTTCTGGGATTGATTTGCACTTTTCGCACCAAAGTATGTTCATCTCTAGGAGACAGAATCGTCTCCTTCCTGAGCTGTATGACGGCTGCGTGGTCCCATGGTGTTTATACTTGCGTACTATTGTTTTTACAGATGAATGTAGTACCTTCAGGCGTTTGGAAATTGCTCCCAAGGATGAACCAGACTTGTCGAGGTCTACAATTTATTTTCTGAGGTCTTGGCTGATTTCTTTTGATTTTTCCATGATGTCAAGCAAAGATTCTGATACAGTGAATAATAAGTTAAATAATCTGTCTGCAAACAATTGTTTGAAAAATTACTTGTGTCATGCACAAAGTAGACTATAGTTTGTTATCAAGAAATTTGTGGAGTGGTTGAAAAACTCATTTTAATGACTCCAACCAAAGTGTATGGAAACTTCCGACTTCAAGTGTATGTCACGGACATGAGTCAGGCTCATGGTCTGGTTATGAGGTAACCCTGCCCAAATAAGGGCATTTCCTCTTGGTCTCATTGGTCAAGACGTTGGTTTTCTCCCGTGGGAGATCAGGGTTCACGACTATGTCCGTGACACCTATAAAGGCCTATTTCACCCCACCCAATATGTACCAGCGATCTTCAATCAGTTTTCAACATCTACTTTCATCTCATGCTATCTTATCTTATCGCCAAGGAAGAAAATGCGTAAATCATCATTCACTCCCAGGTACAAAAACAGTCTGTCACGCCTGTTGTCTGGAACAACAACAGCAGAATAGCAGTGAAATGTGTGAGAGGATTTTATTGACTTTATCCAGGAAACGCGGTGTAGTAAGTAGTAAGTCCAGCAGGTGGCGGGAGTGAGACAGCAAACCATCCCATTCAGTCAGTCCCTCACAGTACCGCAAGTTAGTTCTGCACTCATATCTGATCTATCTACACAACACATTTATATACCTGAACACGTAAAGTTTTGATTTTAACGTTGCACCCACCTGAACAGACCCAATGCAGATGTATTTCACCCGCTAACTACAGACAGAGGATTATCTTTCATTTCCAATCCCTAACCCTTAACCACATTAGATCAGGGGTGTCAAACTAATTTTGTCCCGAGAGACGCCATCGGTCTTCAACGAGGTCCGGAGGGCTGCACTCAAAATTGGTTATATTTCCTTGCCGTCAAAACTTGCACCAAATAGTCCTCCATTCATAGTTTTTGGAATGTGCATTGCTCCCTGACTGTTTAGGGATTATTAGCAAGCTGGAAAGTCATGAATATAGGTCCAAATCAAATCAAATCAAATTTATTTATAAAGCCCCCCTTACATCAGCTGATGTCACAGAGTGCTGTACAGAAACCCAGCCTAAAACCCCAAACAGCAAGCAATGCAGGTGTAAAAGCACGGTGGCTAGGAAAAACTCCCTAGAAAGGCCAAAACCTAGGAAGAAACTTAGAGAGGAACCAGGCTGTGAGGGGTGGCCAGTCCTCTTCTGGCTGTGCCGGGTGCAGATTATAACAGAACATGGACAAGATTTTAAAATGTTCATAAAACAGGCAGAACAGTTGAAACTGGAGAAGCAGCACGGCCAGGTGGACTCGGGACATCAAGGAGTCATCAGGCCAGGTAGACCTTGAGAAATGGTCCTAATGCTCAGGTCCTCCGAGAGAGAGAGAGAGAGAGAGAGAGAGAGAGAGAGAGAAGAAGAAAAAAGAAAGAAAGAGATAATTAGAGAGAGCATACTTAAATTCACACAGGACACCAGATAAGAGAAGAAATACTCCAGATATAACAGACGGACCCTAGCCCCCCGACACATAAACTACTGCAGCATAAATACTGGGGGCTGAGACAGGAGGGGTCGGGAGACACTGTGGCCCCGTCCAACGATACCCCCGGACAGGTCCACTATCCTTTCTACACAGCACCACCAGGTAGTGACTGAGGAGACCAGCACCACCAGGTAGTGACTGAGGAGACTAACATCACCAGGTAGTGACTGAGGAGACCAGCACCACCAGGTAGTGACTGAGGAGTCTGTAATATAGACTAGCACCACCAGGTAGTGACTGAGGAGTCTGTAATATAGAGACTAGCACCACCAGGTAGTGACTGAGGAGACTAACATCACCAGGTAGTGACTGAGGAGACTAGCACCACCAGGTAGTGACTGAGGAGTCTGTAATATAGAGACTAGCACCACCAGGTAGTGACTGAGGAGACTAACATCACCAGGTAGTGACTGAGGAGACTAGCACCACCAGGTAGTGACTGAGGAGTCTGTAATATAGAGACTAGCACCACCAGGTAGTGACTGAGGAGACTAACACCACCAGGTAGTGACTGAGGAGACTAGCACCACCAGGTAGTGACTGAGGAGTCTGTAATATAGAGACTAGCACCACCAGGTAGTGACTGAGGAGTCTGTAATATAGAGACTAGCACCACCAGGTAGTGACTGAGAAGTTTGTAATATAGAGACTAGCACCACCAGGTAGTGACTGAGGAGACTAACACCACCAGGTAGTGACTGAGGAGACTAGCACCACCAGGTAGTGACTGAGGAGTCTGTAATATAGAGACTAGCACCACCAGGTAGTGACTGAGGAGACTAACATCACCAGGTAGTGACTGAGGAGACTAGCACCACCAGGTAGTGACTGAGGAGTCTGTAATATAGAGACTAGCACCACCAGGTAGTGACTGAGGAGACTAACACCACCAGGTAGTGACTGAGGAGACTAGCACCACCAGGTAGTGACTGAGGAGTCTGTAATATAGAGACCAGCACCACCAGGTAGTGACTGAGGAGTCTGTAATAGAGAGACCAGCACCACCAGGTAGTGCCTGAGGAGTCTGTAATATAGAGACTAACACCACCAGGTAGTGACTGAGGAGACCAGCACCACCAGGTAGTGACTGAGGAGACCAGCACCACCAGGTAGTGACTGAGGAGACTAGCACCACCAGGTAGTGACTGAGGGGTCTGTAATATAGAGACTAGCACCACCAGGTAGTGACTGAGGAGACCAGCACCACCAGGTAGTGACTGAGGAGACCAGCACCACCAGGTAGTGACTGAGGAGTCTGTAATATAGAGACTAGCACCACCAGGTAGTGACTGAGGAGACTAACATCACCAGGTAGTGACTGAGGAGACTAGCACCACCAGGTAGTGACTGAGGAGACTAACACCACCAGGTAGTGACTGAGGAGACTAGCACCACCAAGTAGTGACTGAGGAGTCTGTAATATAGAGACCAGCACCACCAGGTAGTGACTGAGGAGTCTGTAATATAGAGACCAGCACCACCAGGTAGTGACTGAGGAGTCTGTAATATAGAGACTAACACCACCAGGTAGTGACTGAGGAGACTAGCACCACCAAGTAGTGACTGAGGAGTCTGTAATATAGAGACCAGCACCACCAGGTAGTGACTGAGGAATCTGTAATATAGAGACCAGCACCACCAGGTAGTGACTGAGGGGACTAACACCACCAGGTAGTGACTGAGGAGACTAGCACCACCAAGTAGTGACTGAGGAGTCTGTAATATAGAGACCAGCACCACCAGGTAGTGACTGGGGAGTCTGTAATATAGAGACCAGCACCACCAAGTAGTGACTGAGGAGTCTGTAATATAGAGACTAGCACCACCAGGTAGTGACTGAGGAGACTAACACCACCAGGTAGTGACTGAGGAGACTAGCACCACCAGGTAGTGACTGAGGAGTCTGTAATATAGAGACTAGCACCACCAGGTAGTGACTGAGGAGACTAACACCACCAGGTAGTGACTGAGGAGACTAGCACCACCAAGTAGTGACTGAGGAGTCTGTAATATAGAGACCAGCACCACCAGGTAGTGACTGAGGAGTCTGTAATACAGAGACCAGCACCATCAGGTAGTGACTGAGGAGTCTGTAATATAGAGACCAGCACCACCAGGTAGTGACTGAGGAGTCTGTAATATAGAGACCAGCACCACCAGGTAGTGACTGAGGAGTCTGTAATATAGAGACTAACACCACCAGGTAGTGACTGAGGAGACTAGCACCACTAGGTAGTGACTGAGAAGACTAACACCACCAAGTAGTGACTGAGGAGACTAGCACCACCAGGTAGTGACTGAGGAGACTAACACCACCAGGTAGTGACTGAGGAGTCTGTAATATAGAGACTAGCACCACCAGGTAGTGACTGAGGAGACTAACACCACCAGGTAGTGACTTAGGGGACTAGCACCACCAGGTAGTGACTGAGGAGTCTGTAATATAGAGACTAGCACCACCAGGTAGTGACTGAGGAGACTAACACCACCAGGTAGTGACTGAGGAGACTAGCACCACCAGGTAGTGACTGAGGAGTCTGTAATATAGAGACTAGCACCACCAGGTAGTGACTGAGGAGACCAGCACCACCAGGTAGTGACTGAGGAGTCTGTAATATAGAGACTAGCACCACCAGGTAGTGACTGAGGAGACCAGCACCACCAGGTAGTGACTGAGGAGTCTGTAATATAGAGACTAGCACCACCAGGTAGTGACTGAGGAGTCTGTAATATAGAGACCAGCACCACCAGGTAGTGACTGGGGAGTCTGTAAAATAGAGACTAGCACCACCAGGTAGTGACTGAGGAGACCAGCACCACCAGGTAGTAACGGTGAGGCCTATCCCTGTAATATCCTGTGATAAGACTTATTAGTATTTATTGATTAGATTGTCAAATGACTTAATGGTGATACTTTGACTAGACCATATAAAACTCTTTGCTGACTGTCATCACTATGCGTGACCGGGGATGCCACAACCACTGCCTTAGGTAAAACTATCAAACTGTAATGCAACAATTAGAATGGTATGAATATAATACAATGGATTGGATTGGATAGGAACATAATGGAATAAAATCATGTTAAATAAATTAATACTACTATATTACAACTATCACGCCAAAAAATAAAACAATTAGATTACTGATAACAGTCAAAATAAGCTGTATAACAGTCAAAATAAGCTTGATAACAGTCAAAATAAGCTTGATAACAGTCAAAATAAGCTGTATAACAGTTAAAATAAGCTGTATAACAGTTAAAATAAGCTTGATAACAGTCAAAATAAGCTGTTTAACAGTTAAAATAAGCTGTATAACAGTTAAAATAAGCTTGATAACAGTCAAAATAAGCTGTATAACAGTCAAAATAAGCTTTAGAACAACAGTTAAAATAAGCTGTATAACAGTTAAAATAAGCTTGATAACAGTCAAAATAAGCTGTATAACAGTTAAAATAAGCTTGATAACAGTCAAAATAAGATGTATAACAGTCAAAATAAGCTTGATAACAGTCAAAATAAGATGTATAACAGTCAAAATAAGCTGTATAACAGTTAAAATAAGCTTGATAACAGTCAAAATAAGATGTATAACAGTTAAAATAAGCTGTATAACAGTTAAAATAAGCTTGATAACAGTCAAAATAAGCTGTATAACAGTCAAAATAAGCTGTATAACAGTCAAAATAAGCTGGATAACAGTCAAAATAAGCTGTATAACAGTCAAAATAAGCTTGATAACAGTTAAAATAAGCTTTAGAACAACAGTTAAAATAAGCTGTATAACAGTTAAAATAAGCTGTATAACAGTCAAAATAAGCTTGATAACAGTCAAAATAAGCTGTATAACAGTCAAAATAAGATGTATAACAGTCAAAATAAGCTGTATAACAGTTAAAATAAGCTTTAGAACAACAGTTAAAATAAGCTGTATAACAGTCAAAATAAGCTTGATAACAGTCAAAATAAGCTTGATAACAGTCAAAATAAGCTGTATAACAGTCAAAATAAGATGTATAACAGTCAAAATAAGCTGTATAACAGTTAAAATAAGCTTTAGAACAACAGTTAAAATAAGCTGTATAACAGTCAAAATAAGCTTGATAACAGTCAAAATAAGATGTATAACAGTCAAAATAAGCTGTATAACAGTTAAAATAAGCTTTAGAACAACAGTTAAAATAAGCTGTATAACAGTTAAAATAAGCTTGATAACAGTCAAAATAAGCTGTATAACAGTTAAAATAAGCTTGATAACAGTCAAAATAAGATGTATAACAGTCATAATAAGCTTGATAACAGTCAAAATAAGATGTATAACAGTCAAAATAAGATGTATAACAGTCAAAATAAGCTTGATAACAGTCAAAATAAGCTGTATAACAGTTAAAATAAGCTTGATAACAGTCAAAATAAGCTGTATAACAGTTACAATAAGCTTGATAACAGTCAAAATAAGCTTGATAACAGTCAAAATAAGCTTGTATACCAGTCAAAATAAGCTTGATACCAGTCAAAATAAGCTTGATAACAGTCAAAATAAGCTTGATAACAGTCAAAATAAGCTTGATAACAGTCAAAATAAGCTTGATAACAGTCAAAATAAGCTGTATAACAGTTAAAATAAGCTGTATAACAGTTAAAATAAGCTTGATAACAGTCTAAATAAGCTGTATAACAGTTAAAATAAGCTGTATAACAGTTAAAATAAGCTTGATAACAGTCAAAATAAGCTGTATAACAGTTAAAATATGCTTGATAACAGTCAAAATAAGCTTGATAACAGTCAAAATAAGCTTGATAACAGTCAAAATAAGCTGTATAACAGTTAAAATAAGCTTGATAACAGTCAAAATAAGCTGTATAACAGTTAAAATAAGCTTGATAACAGTCAAAATAAGATGTATAACAGTCAAAATAAGCTTGATAACAGTCAAAATAAGCTTGATAACAGTCAAAATAAGCTTGATAACAGTCAAAATAAGATGTATAACAGTTAAAATAAGCTGTATAACAGTCAAAATAAGCTGTATAACAGTCAAAATAAGCTTGATAACAGTCAAAATAAGATGTATAACAGTCAAAATAAGCTTGATAACAGTCAAAATAAGCTTTAGAACAACAGTTAAAATAAGCTGTATAACAGTCAAAATAAGCTGTATAACAGTCAAAATAAGCTGTATAACAGTCAAAATAAGATGTATAACAGTCAGAATAAGCTTGATAACAGTCAAAATAAGCTTGATAACAGTCAAAATAAGATGTATAACAGTCAAAATAAGCTGTATAACAGTTAAAATAAGCTTTAGAACAACAGTTAAAATAAGCTGTATAACAGTTAAAATAAGCTTGATAACAGTCAAAATAAGATGTATAACAGTCAAAATAAGCTTTATAACAGTTAAAATAAGCTGTATAACAGTTAAAATAAGCTGTATAACAGTCAAAATAAGCTGTATAACAGTTAAAATAAGCTGTATAACAGTCAAAATAAGCTGTATAACAGTCAAAATAAGCTTGATAACAGTCAAAATAAGATGTATAACAGTCAAAATAAGCTTGATAACAGTCAAAATAAGCTTTAGAACAACAGTTAAAATAAGCTGTATAACAGTTAAAATAAGCTGTATAACAGTCCAAATAAGCTGTATAACAGTCAAAATAAGCTGTATAACAGTCAAAATAAGCTTGATAACAGTCAAAATAAGATGTATAACAGTTAAAATAAGATGTATAACAGTCAGAATAAGCTTGATAACAGTTAAAATAAGCTGTATAACAGTCAAAATAAGCTTGATAACAGTCAAAATAAGATGTATAACAGTCAAAATAAGCTGTATAACAGTTAAAATAAGCTTTAGAACAACAGTTAAAATAAGCTGTATAACAGTTAAAATAAGCTTGATAACAGTCAAAATAAGATGTATAACAGTCAAAATAAGCTTGATAACAGTCAAAATAAGCTGTATAACAGTTAAAATAAGCTTGATAACAGTCAAAATAAGCTGTATAACAGTTACAATAAGCTGTATAACAGTCAAAATAAGCTGTATAACAGTCAAAATAAGATGTATAACAGTTAAAATAAGCTTGATAACAGTCAAAATAAGCTGTATAACAGTTAAAATAAGCTTGATAACAGTCAAAATAAGCTGTATAACAGTTAAAATAAGCTTGATAACAGTCAAAATAAGCTGTATAACAGTTAAAATAAGCTGTATAACAGTTAAAATAAGCTTGATAACAGTCAAAATAAGCTGTATAACAGTTAAAATAAGCTTGATAACAGTCAAAATAAGATGTATAACGGTCAAAATAAGGTTTATAACAGCTTTCGGATTGGTCAAATAATTATTCACATTATTACCTAAGGAGTGCTGTAAAATAATCAAGTCAAGGACATGTTATTGGGGCTAGTGGCACTGTGTGTTACGCCATATAGATTCCCCATTGTTTCCCCATTATATTTCTTAGTTCCACCTGCAGGTCCTAAGTGATAGCAACACACCTCAGGACCATGCTGCCTACGTGAATTCCTCTGTCTGTCTGTCTGTCTTTCTCTGTGTGTGATATGTTTCTGTGACCGTGGGTGTTCAGATAAAAGCAAATGTATCTCTCCCTCCCTCCCTCAGTCTCTCTTTTTGCTCTCTCTCTCTCTCTCTCTCTCTCGCTCTCTCTCTCTCTCTCTCTCTCTCTCTCTCTCTCTCTCTCTCTCTCTCTCTCTCTCTCTAGCAGGGCACGGTGTAATCTCAAGGGAGGACATTGGGTTCACTGAGCCACATGGCTGGACGAGTACCACTGAGTCTCTCTCTCTCTCTCTCTCTCTCTCTCTCTCTCTCTCTCTCTCTAGCAGGGCACGGTGTAATCTCAAGGGAGGACATTGGGTTCACTGAGCCACATGGCTGGACGAGTACCACTGAGTCTCTCTCTCTCTCTCTCTCTCTCTCTCTCTCTCTCTCTCCCTCCCTCCCTCCCTCCCCCTGTGTGTCATAAATGGACTGATAGTGGGACCCGGAGCCAGAAGAGGGGCCATAAACCTCCTAAACACCACGTGTCTCTGATAGACAGATAGAATGGACAGATAACAAAGAGAGAGAGAAGAGAGATAGAGAAGGGGATACAGAGAGGGAGAGAGGGGGATACAGAGAGAGAAAGAGAGGGGGATACAGAGAGAGAGGGGGGTACAGAGAGAGAGAGGGGGTGGATACAGAGAGAGAGAGGGTGGATACAGAGAGAGAGAGAGTCACAGCAACAAGATGTGTGGCCCGTTGCCATGAGAAAAGGGCAACCAGTGGAACACAAACAACATTGTAAACACAACCTAGATTTATCTGTTTATTTTTATTTTCCCTTTCATACTTCAACTACTTGCACATTGTTACGAGAGAGAGAGAGAGAGAGAGAGAGAGAGAGAGAGAGAGAGAGAGAGAGAGGTGGATACAGAGAGAGAGAGAGAGAGAGAGAGAGAGAGAGAGAGAGAGAGAGAGAGAGAGGGTGGATACAGAGAGAGAGCTAGAGAGGGGTGAGATACAGAGAGACCTGGCTCTCAAGAGAAGACAGGCTATGTTCACACTGCCCCCAAAATGAGATGGAAACTGAGCTGCACTTCCTAACCTCCTGCCAAATGTATGTCCACATTAGAGACACACATTTCCCACAGATCAGACAGACTCACAAAGAATTTTAAAACAAATAGAACATTGATAAATCCCATATCTGTTAGGCGAAGTGTGCAGTCACAGCAACAAAATGTGTGGCCCGTTGCCATGAGAAAAAGGCAACCAGTGGAACACAAACAACATTGTAAACACAACCTAGATTTATCTGTTTATTTTACTTCAACTACTTGCACATTGTTACAACAGAGAGAGAGAGAGAGAGAGAGAGAGAGAGAGAGAGAGAGAGAGAGAGAGAGAGAGAGAGAGAGAGAGAGAGAGGATGTGTGGGTTGTATCTCTGTATATGTTCTGAGACTTTTTAAAGAGAAACGGAGTGAGAGGGAGTAAGAGAGAGAGCTTTCACATACATTGAATTATCTTGTAAAAAGTCTATATATATTTTTTTTTCCCATCATCCCACATCATCATCATCAGGACACATAGATAATCACACTGTTCAACAATAAATTACTCAAATATTTGTACATTCATCACACAGTCAACCACTCCTTGAATACATAATTACCGTATTTAATTTACAAAATAACTTACTTAATGATAACACCTTAAAACGATGTGTTGCGATCATCAAAAGAGTCTGAATACAGAATATGAATCAATTAATAATACAAGTGTATTTTCATAAAAGTCAAGAAAAAAAATCTACTGATAAAAAGTATCAATATGACGAGTAGTTTGTTTTAAGGACAAACTGTTTGTCCCTGTCACAGGCCCTGTTTGTCCCTGTCACAGGCCCTGTTTGTCCCTGTCACAGGTCCTGCTGTCCCTGTCACAGGTCCTGGCTAAATTCACAACCTGGACCACATTTCTATCATGGCCACCTATTCATCCCTCTCATTCCTAATCGGCAGCCATTTTGTGCCAGAACGCTCATCACACATCAGCTAGCATGGTAGAGAGGTGAATGATGTGACGAGCGTTCTGGCACAAAATGGCTGCCGTGGCATCACCCACACACTGGTGGTGGATGAGGTGAGTTTCACCCCTTTACTATGTAAAGGGATTTGAATACCTCCGTTGGTTGAAAGGCGCCATGTAAATCCAATCCATTATTATTACGTTGTTCATATGCGACCAGCCTTACGAGCTGGTAGGTAGTAGCACCGGACTGATATCTATGAATATGCCATAACACCGTTTAACCATTCATAAGCCTGACATAGCACTAGGGTTTGCGAAATTCTGGGAATTTTCCACAAATGTCCATTTCTTTTCTTCTCAGAAATGCTGTTTAGAAGATTCCTGGATTTAGGAGGAAATAACCAGGAAATCTGGGAATCCTCTAACCAGGATTTCTCGAAAAACAACAGGGAATTTTGGAATAGTCATTGGAATTTTGGAACCCTACATAGCACCTTAAAACATGTCATAGAAGAGTCATAATACCATATTTACATTATAGACGGGTTATAATGCCTATATGAAGGGTTACAAAGTGTTGCCACGCATCAAAGCTGCGTTGCTTTCAAGACATCCTCTATGTCCTCCCTCTTTTTCTCCCAGTCAACACCGCTCGTCATGGCAGGGTTGTCGTACATCTCCAGGAAATTCCCTCCTCCTTTCTTCTCCTCCTCCTCCTCCTCCTCCTGTCCGGTCTGGCGGCCCTTGCAGCAGCAACAGCATTTGGCGGCTACCACGGCGACCACTCGGTCCCAGGGTTCTAAGGAGTGGGCCCAGAGAGGCAGGAAGTCCCAGGAGCGCAGTACCGTGGGGAGACAGCTGGGGCGCCGCTCCTGGAGCAAGTTCACTATAATGATGATGATCAGCAAGGCCACTATGGGAACACCCACACCAACCAGCACCTGGCAAGAGAAGAAGAAAGGTTTACAGTGAGTTAGCTTCTTAGGGAGCAGCAGCAGAGATTAAGGTTTTGGAGAGTCTGGCGTGCCCAAAGTAAAATGCCTGCCACTCAGGCCCAGAAAATAGGATATGGACATAATTAGTACTATTGGATAGGAAACACTCTGAAGTTTCTAAAAGTGTTAACATAATGTATGCGAGTATAACAGAACTGATATAGCAGGCGAAAACCTGAGGAAAATCCATTCGGATTTGCAGTTTTTTTTGTACATGACCTGCCTATTCATTTCTATTTTAACTAGGACTGAGACTGCAGTACCTATGGCTTCCACTAGATGTCAACAGTCTTTATACAGAGTCTGGAGGCTATAGCACTAAGCAGAACGGATAGGAAGAGGAAGTAGTGAAGGGACCACTTTTGTCAACAACGTTTGACGGGCGCAAGATTGTGAGCGCGCCCCACTTTATTTTCCTTTCCTATTGTTCACGTTATCGTCCGGTTGAAATATTACAGTAAAAATACATAAAAGGATACCTAAGGATACATTAAAAATGATGTTTGATTTGTTAGGAGAAAGTTTATAGGTATAATTTGAACGTGTTCTCTTCACGGTTCAATGGGCGACTCAACGGTGGATTTTCTGATCATAACGCGCCAACCAAACTGAGATTTATGTATATAATAAATGACTTTATCTAACAAAAGAACCATTGGATGTCTTCCTTGGACACTTGGGAAGCCCTCAGCAGAAGTTCTTTGAAAGGTAAGTGACATTTTTTAGCTCTTATACGGGTTTTGTTTGACCCGCGCTGAATATGAATTTATGCTAATGTGGAAAATATATGAGGTGCTATCCTCAAACAATCAAATGTTGTGCTTTCGCCGTAAAACCTTTTTGAAATCTGACAACTCTGTGATATTGCCAAGAAGCAAAGCTTTTGATGACTATGCAACACTTGTATATTGATGAATGTTTAATAATTAAAGTTTTGGATTTTGAATTTGGCGCCTTACATTTCACCGGGTAGTGTCGGGAGTGGAGCGCCGCTACTCCCTAAGTAGTTAGTGGAGTTGACAAGGAGAGAGGCTTCCTTCCAATCAAATGACCAATCTAAACTAATCTGCCAAACTAACCCTGATTCAGATGACCATCCTACCCATGCTAGAGTACAGAGACATAATTTATAGATCGGTAGGTAAGGGTGCTCTCGAGCAGCTAGATGTTCTTAACCATTCGGACATCAGATTTGCCACCAATGCTCCTTATAGGACACATCACTGCACTCTATACTCCTCTGTAAACTGGTAATCTCTGTATACCCGTCACAAGACCCACTGGTTGATGCTTATTTATAAAACCCTCTTAGGCCTCACTCCCCCCTATCTGAGATATCTACTGCAGCCCTCATCCTCCACATACAACACCCGTTCTGCCAGTCACATTCTGTTAAAGGTCCACGAAGAATACACATCCCTGGGTCGCTGCTCTTTTCAGTTCGCTGCAGCTAGTGACTGGAACGAGCTGCAAAAAACACTCAAACTGGACCGTTTTATCTCAATCTCTTCATTCAAAGACTCATTCATGGACACTCTTATTGACAGTTACGGCTGCTTGGTGTGATGAATTGTTGTCTCTACCTTCTTGACCTTGTGCTATTGTCTGTGCCCAATAATGTTTGTACCATGTTTTGTGCTGCTACCATGTTGTGTTGTTGTCATGTTGTGTTGCTGCCATGTTGTTGTCATGTTGTGTTGCTACCATGTTGTTGTCATGTTGTGTTGCTGCCATGTTGTTGTCATGTTGTGTTGCTGCCATGTTGTTGTCATGTTGTGTTGCTGCCATGTTGTTGTCATGTTGTGTTGCTGCCATGTTGTTGTCATGTTGTGTTGCTACCATGTTGTTGTCATGTTGTGTTGCTGCCATGTTGTTGTCATGTTGTGTTGCTACCATGTTGTTGTCATGTTGTGTTGCTGCCATGCTATGTAGTTGTCTTAGGTCTGTCTTTATGTAGTGTTGTGGTGTCTCTCTTGTGGTGATGTGTGTTTTGTCCTGTATTTTAAATGTTTTATTTTGAATCCCCGCCCCCCCTCCCCATAGGAGGCCTTTTGGCTGTCAACTGACTTGCCTAGTTAAATAAACGTTAAATAAAAATGTATTTAAAAAAATCTATCAACCACTCACTCATTGACTATCAATCACTCAGTCAATCAGTCAATCAACCTTCCAACCATCTCTCCACCCACCCATCCATCCACCAATCAACCAATCACTCACCTTCCAGCCGGCCATCGATAGGCCGAAGACGATGAGGGGCAGGAGGAAGAAGCAGGAAATGATATAGACGCCAGCGAACCAGCGATGCTCTGCCGTGATGTTACCCAGGGCCTTAGCCAATCGGATGGGGATACGGGTAAAGGGGATTGGATACCACATGATGATACCAGACACATTGAACACGAAGTGGATCAGAGCGATCTGGCGAAGGGAGGGAGGGTTGAGTGTGTTTGTTTGTCTGTGTGTTTGTTTGTGTGTGTGTGGGGGGATATTTAGTAGGTAGGTTTGTGTGTGTGGTAGGGTACAGTGGGTGTGTATCTGTCTGTGTGTGTGCGTGTCTGACCTGTAGAGCGTTGGCCAGGGTGTCTCCAGGTGCTGCCATGGCTGCCAGTATAGCCGTGGTCGTTGTGCCGATGTTGGCCCCTAGCGACAGAGGGTACGCCCTCTCGATGCTGATCACACCAATACCTATACACAAGGGGAACACTTAGTACCATACACATAAACATGGCATCATCTGTAGATGCATTTACCATAGAAAGGAGAGGAGGGGGAGGAAGAGGAGAGGAGGGAGGAGGAAAGGAGAAATTAGAAGATGAGGGGGTATGGGAGGAGGGAGAGGAGGGGAGAGGATAGGGGAGGTGAAAGGAGAGAAAGGGAGGGGAGGGGATGGATGGAGGAGGAGAAGAGAAGGTGAGAGGAGATGAGGGAGGAGAGGAGGAAAAGAGAAATTAGAAGATGAAGGGGTATGGGAGGAGGGAGAGGAGGGGAGAGGATAGGGGAGGTGAAAGGAGAGAAAGGGAGGGGAGGGGATGGATGGAGGAGGAGAAGAGAAGGTGAGAGGAGATGAGGGAGGAGAGGAGAGGAGGGGAGGACAGGGGGAGGGAGAAGAGAAGAGGGGAGAGAGGAGAGGAGACGAGACTCACCAACGAGTGGAGTGATAGCGGAGGTGAAGACGGAACTACTCTGGACAATGAAGGTCATCCCAGCTCCGACCAGGATGGCGATGTAACCAGTCACCCAGCCGAAGGGGAACGGGAAATCTACACACAAACACAATCATTTTTACATCCCTGTGGATTTTGTTTTGTCTTTTACTTTCGGTTGTGTACTGTACACCAGCTTCAAACAGCTGAAAATACAATCTTTTTATTTATTGAAAATATATTTCACAGCTGGTTTAGACATTACAATAATGATCTAAACTTTTGTCACAAACTGAAATCTGGGGTGATTGATTGACGTTTTAACAACCAGGAAATGGCTTGAGCGATTCCTGCATATTGCACGTTTTAAAACTCGCCGTCAGGCTACATTGATTGACCTCGATGTGATCGATCCATTTGGGAGAAAGAAGTTCCAACAGCAGGTTGAAACTGAGTGGGAAACATGGTCCTTGTTTCAAAGCCAAAACAGGAAAACGGACAGCGCTTTCTAAGGTGCCGATTCGTTCAAAGCATTTAAAAGGCCGCATGTAGACGAGACGTGTGCGGAACACTTTTACACGTTAAAGCTTATGCATATGCTTAGGCCTATATATGAGCCTAAACCCGAAAAGAAAAACTGAATTAAAATAATGACTGTACTGTTATACAATACAATACATAGCCTGATAGACTACCGCATACTATGCACTGCAGATTATTATATATATATGTGAGATTTAAGATGTCTTTGGTACATTATGGGCCTAAGCGTACAAATTATAATAATCGCCTTTGAAGTGTAGACTTTACACTTTTTATTATTTAATTTAACTAGGCAAGCCAGTTAAGAACAAAATTCTGATTTCGAACCAGACACCCTGGTTCGAAACCCGGACGACGCTGGGCCAATAGCTCGCCCACCTATGGGACTCCCAATCACGGCCTGTTGTGATACAGCCTGGATTCGAACCAGGGTGTCTGTAATGACGCCTGTAGCACTGAGATGCAGTCCATCAGTCTGGGAGAGAACATATTGGCCTAGGCAAAATGCTGGTTAATTGATTGTACAGGGCGGCTTACAGAGTTGCCATATAATTACAGTGGATTTATATCTGATTTAGAAAAGCCTGGTAACGGTATATTTTATATTTTCATAATTAATACCAAGAGACATTACATTTAGAATATTTCACCACTAAACGTTTCCATCTCCTCTACACTCTCTCCTTCGTTCCTTTCTGGAGCGAGCAGAGAGGTGGGCTGTCCACAGTTGAATGAAATACGTTTCGTTAGAAGTGAAAACACGCTACTATCGATGTTCCCGCAGTCAGTTCGTTCAAGATTGACGTCGAAATTGGACATCTATCCATGTCCTGAAGACGCATTTACTGTGGCCAATAGAGGCAACGGTGAATTCTACTTGTGCATTGCTAGGGTGTTGTAGACAGGGATGGTGGAGTGGCATATCACTCTGGATCAGAAGGTTGTGCGTTTTATTCCAGTTGTGGACAATGTTTTTTTTTATTTATCCCAAACCTTAACCATTCGGAATGACTGCCTAAACGTAACCCTTAACGTCGAAATTTGAGGTTTGAAGAAATGGAACATACAGAGCAACAGAGAAATGTGACGTTTGGAGAACGTGGCTGAACTTGTAGTTCAGCGGTGAGACGGTGAGAGCTTGTTGGTTTCCCGAGTGGAGTTCAATACGTGTTCTCATAAACCCAGACATGTCAATCCCGTGTGAAAGGAGAGTTTAGATGGTTGCCCGTAAAAAGAGGAGGAATCCCGTCTTTTACTGCTACTGTGTGTATTTCTGCTTTTTTTTAGGCCACTTTCTCTAATCACCAACAGACTATGGTCACATCATACAGCCCATATATACACGTTTTGATTTCTAACACATTCTAAGGTTTGTATCATTCACAACTTAAGTTGCCAAATAACTCTAAATATTCAAATTATCACTTTTACCCTCAACTTAGCTCATTCATGTGCACAGTTGCTCCGGGAATGGGGGAAAAAAACCATAATTTTCTATTTTATTCAGTATAAAATCATACAATATAAAATAACGGCACATGACTCATAAACATATCTTGTCAGCTAAATGAACTGTGGCATGGATCCTAGACAGATACTGTACACAGTATGCAGACACATATTCTGGTCCTCTGAAATAGATTTTCTTAATGTTTCCTTAGACCTGCCTTAAATAAATAATGGATTTATTGTGACGGTGTATATAAAATGGATTCATTAGACTTTTTTTTTTTTTAAATGTAGATGTTCCAAAGACGAGCATCAACAGCTTGTATACCTGGAGGCTGGGAGATGCTAAATGTGTTTATGTTCATTATGACAATTAACGGCTGAGAAAATGTCATGACCGCCACAGCCCTCACAGTACCTGTTTGGAGCACCTTCCTAATGACTACTGACTACGGACCACTACTGACTACTGACTACTGACTACTGACTACTGCTGACTATCAACTACTGGCTACTACTAACTACTGACTACTACTAACTAATAACTACTGACTACCGAATACTGACCACTGCTGACTATCAACTACTGGCTATTACTAACTACTGACTACTACTAACTAATAACTACTGACTACTAGCAACTGATTACGGACTATTACTGGCTGATAACTTCTGACTACTGACTGCTACTGACAAATAACTAGTGACTACTACTGACTACTGACTATTGACTACTACCATCTAATGACTACTGACTAACAACCACTGACTACTACTGACTAATGGCTACTACCATCTAATGACTACTGACTAACAACCACTGACTACTACTGACTAATGGCTACTACCATCTAATGACTACTGACTAACAACCACTGACTACTACTGACTAATGGCTACTACCATCTAATGACTACTGACTAACAACCACTGACTACTACTGACTAATGGCTACTACCATCTAATGACTACTGACTAACAACCACTGACTACTACTGACTAATGGCTACTACCATCTAATGACTACTGACTAACAACCACTGACTACTACTGACTACTACTAACTAATGACTACAAACTACTAACTAATGACTACTGACCACTACAGACTAATGACTACTAATAACTAATGACTACCAACTACCGACTACCACAGACTAATAACTACTGACTACTACTGACTAGAACTGACTACTAACTTATATCTACTGACTAATACTGACGATAACTACTGACTATTGCCTACTACTGAATACTGACTACTACTGAATAATAACAAATGTCTACTACTAACTACTGACTACTACTGACTGATAACACATGACTACTACTAACTACTGACTACTGACTACTACTGACTGATAACACATGACTACTACTGACTACTACTGACTGATAACACATGACTACTACTAACTACTGACTACTACTGACTGATAACACATGACTACTACTGACTACTGACTACTACTGACTGATAACACATGACTACTACTAACTACTGACTACTGACTACTACTGACTGATAACACATGACTACTACTGACTACTACTGACTGATAACACATGACTACTACTGACTACTACTGACTGATAACACATGACTACTACTGACTACTGACTACTACTGACTGATAACACATGACTACTACTAACTACTGACTACTACTGAATAATAACTAATGTCAACTACTGACTACAGACTACTACTGGTCACCATCATCATCAACATCATCACATCATCACCACCATCATCATCATCACCATCATCATCATCATCACAACCATCACCATCATTATCACCATCCCCACCATTGTCCTCGTCCTCTCTCCTCCTCCCCCTCCTCCTCCTCCTCCTCCTCCTCCTCCTCCTCCTCCTCCTCCTCCTCCTCCTCCTCCCCTCTGTCTCACCTGTGTTGAGCACCTTCTTGATGACCACGGCCACCTGTCCCTTGAGCATGGAGTTGAGCAGCTTGACGATGAGGATGAGACAGGAACACAGCACCAGCAGAGACAGAGCCAGCAGAATCAGACCTATCGCCAGGTCAGACAGGTCCACGTTCACAAAGAGATGATTACCTGGGGAGGGAGAACACACATTACCTGGGAGGGAGAACACCCATTACCTGGGGGAACACACATTACCTGGGGCAGGGAGAACACACACATTACCTGGGGAGGGAGAGACACATTTTACCTGGGGAGGGAGAACACACACATTACCTGGGGAGGGGGAACACACAGACAGACAGACAGACAAGCAGGGTAGCCTAGTGGTTAGAGCTTTGGACTAGTAACCGAAAGGTTGCAAGTTCAAATCCCCGAGCTGACAAGGTACAGATCTGTGGTTCTGCTCCTGAACAGGCAGTTAAACCCACTGTTCCTAGGCCATCATTGAAAATAAGAATTTGTTCTTAACCGACTTGCCTAGTAAAATAAAGATATAAAATAAATTGGGATAAAAGTATCTACATTATTTGTCCACCTGTGTGAAAGGTGGACAGATGACACATGGCAGCACCCTAGTCCCTGTGTAGTGCACTACTTTAGACCAGAGGCCTATGGCACACTATTCCCTATATAGTGCACTACTTTAGACCAGAGCCCTATTCCATATATAGTGCACTACTTTAGACCAGAGCCCTATTCCGGACCAACTTCCAGCGCCGACAGTCTCTGGACAACAAGGTAGACGAAATCCGAGCAAGGGTTGCCTTCCAGAGAGACATCAGCGACTGCAACGTTCTTTGCTTCACGGAAACATGGCTCACTCAGGACACGTTATCAGAGTCGGTACAGCTACATGGTTTCTTCACGCATCGCGCCGACAGAAACAAACATCTCTCTGGTAAGAAGAAGAGCGGGGGTGTGTGCCTTATGATTAACGAGACGTGGTGTGATCATAACAACATACAGGAACTCAAGTCCTTTTGTTCACCTGACCTAAAATTCCTTACAATCAAATGCCGACCGCATTATCTACCAAGATAATTCTCCTCGATTATAATCACAGTAGCACATATCCCCCCTCATGCTGACACATCGACGGCACTGAAAGAAATTCTTTGGACTCTATGTAAACTGGAAACCACATATCCTGAGGCTGCATTTATTGTGGCTGGGGATTTTTTCAAGGCTAATCTGAAAACAAGGCTCCCTAAATTTGATCAGCATATAGAATGTGCGACCCGGGCTGGAAAAATCCTTGATCATTGTTATTCTAACTTCCGCAACGCATACAAGGCCATTCTCCGCCCTCCTTTCGACAAATCTGACCATGACTCCATTTTGTTGCTCCCAGCCTACAGACAGAAACTAAAACAGGAAACGCTGTGCTCAGGTCTGTTCAACGCTGGTCCGACCAATCTGATTCCACGCTTCAAGATTGCTTCGAGCACGTGGACTGGGATATGTTCCGGATAGCATCAGACAACAGCATTGATGTATACGCTGATTTGATGTATACAGTGATCTTGTACCCATAGCAACTATCAAAACCTTCCCCAACCAGAAACCGTAGATTGATGGCAGCATTCGCGCAAAACTGAAAGCGCGAACCACTGCTTTTAACCAGGGTAAGGCGACCGGAAACATGACTGAATACAAACAGTGTAGCTATTCCCTCCGCAAGGCAATCAAACAAGCTAAGCGTCAATATAGAGATAAAGTAGAGTCACTAGTCAACGGCTCAGACACAAGAGGAATGTGGCAGGGTCTACAGTCAATCACGGACTACAAAAAGAAAACCAGCCCCGTCGCGGACCACGATGTCCTGCTCCCAGACAAACTAAACAACTGGTTTGGTTAGCGTGTTTGTGTATGTTTGGTGTGTAGTCAATATGTTTGGTTAGCGTATTGAAGTATGTTTGGCGTGTAGTTAATATGTTTGGTTAGCATGTTGGTGTATGTTTGGTGTGTAGTTAACATGTTTGGTAACCATGTTGGAGTATGTTTGGTGTGTAGTTAATATGTTTGGTAGCCATGTTGGTGTATGTTTGGTGTGTAGTTAACATGTTTGGTTAGTGTGTTGGAGTATGTTTGGTGTGTAGTTAACATGTTTGGTAACCATGTTGGAGTATGTAACAAATGTATCACTAGCCACTTTAAACAATTTTTTATATTATATTTACATATCCGACATTACTCATCTCATATGTATACACTGTACTCTATACCATCTACTGCATCTTGCCTATGCCGTTCGGCCATCGACTCAAATCTCTAGCCACTTTAATAATTAAAAAGTGGATGTAATAAATGTATCACTAGCCACTTTAAACGATGCCACTTATATAATGTTTACATATCCTACATTACTCATCTCATATGTATATACTGTACTCTATACCATCTACTGCATCTTGCCCTACGCCGGTCAGCCATCGCTCATCCATATATTTAAATGTACATACTCGTATTCATTACTTTACACTTGTGTGTATAAGGTAGTTGTTGTGAAATTGTTAGATTACTTGTTAGATACTACTGCATGGTCGGAACTAGAAGCACAAGCATTTCTCTACACTCACATTAACATCTGCTAACCATGTGTATGTGACAAATAAAATTAGATATGATTTGATTTGATTTAGTGCACTACTTTAGACCAGAGCCCTTTCCCCCTTAATAGTGCACTACTTTAGACTAGAGCCCTATTCCCTATATAGTGCATTACTTTAGACCAGAGCCCCATTGGCACTATACAGGGTATAGGGTCATTTGAGACAGATGGTAGTTGGCATGGGAACAGTGTTTCCTGTTTGTTGACTGTGTACGTACATGTCTGTATATTGTAGGTCTCTGAGATGTTGTGCAGAGTGTAGCAGAGGTCAGGGGAACACCAACAGATGGCTGGGGAGGTGCAGTTCTCTGGCCCAGGGACCGTCTCATTCCTCAGGGTCTGGAACACACACACACAAGTGTTGATGCATTGGTGTGTGTTGGAGTATGTTTGGTGTAGTTAACATGTTTGGTTACCGTGTTGGAGTATGTTTGGTGTAGTTAACATGTTTGGTTACCGTGTTGGAGTATGTTTGGTGTGTAGTTAGCATGTTTGGTTACCGTGTTGGAGTATGTTTGGTGTGTAGTTAGCATGTTTGGTTACCGTGTTGGAGTATGTTTGGTGTGTAGTTAACATGTTTGGTTACCGTGTTGGAGTATGTTTGGTGTAGTTAACATGTTTGGTTACCGTGTTGGAGTATGTTTGGTATGTAGTTAACGTGTTTGGTTACCGTGTTGGAGTATGTTTGGTGTAGTTAACATGTTTGGTTACCGTGTTGGAGTATGTTTGGTGTGTAGTTAACATGTTTGGTTACCGTGTTGGAGTATGTTTGGTGTGTAGTTAACATGTTTGGTTACCGTGTTGGAGTATGTTTGGTGTAGTTAACATGCTTGGTTACCGTGTTGGAGTATGTTTGGTGTGTAGTTAACATGTTTGGTTACCGTGTTGGAGTATGTTTGGTGTGTAGTTAACATGTTTGGTTACCGTGTTGGAGTATGTTTGGTGTGTAGTTAACATGTTTGGTTACCGTGT